>CM048853.1:48907004-50147629 GCA_026545225.1 Cornus controversa | reverse complement strand
AGTTTGAACTTACTATCAAGGGTTGTAGCTTAGAAATACTTTATGGTAAATATCATTGATACCCCATGAGGTTTGATGTATTAATAGATGTATTAATAGACGACTATAACTTTGTGAATTTTCGTTACCAACACTTCCTGTGGTTTGTGCCGTATATTACATACATCCTCTTCTGTTAAAAATACACCATGTCAGAGTACTTTTTGACGGTGAAATGACCGTGTTGCCTTTTAACTTCTAACCTAACCCATTTGAATACTAAATTTACCCATTTTACCCTATCTAATGGACCAAAATACCCCTTTGAATATACCAATATATACACACACACTACAATATATATAATATATTGTCCGCTTTTGGTTTCTCTGAACCAGAGACTTCACAAGGGGTCACCTATTCTAGTATTACTCCCAGCTAAGCACGCTTAATTATGGAGTTTTGGTGGATTTACAACCATCACGACTTTAAAATGCCTTATGTCATAGAATAGTGATAAACATACATATAAACACTTTCCCATTCCACACACAAGCGATGTGGGATTGGACATCCTGTAGCCTGCCAGTGTTCCGAGAAAATCGAAAACGGACAATATTGTGTTGGGATAGAGTGGGACGTTACAAATGGTATCAGAGCTTGACCTAGCCAGAAGTGTGCCAATGGGGATGCTAGGCCTCCTAGGGGATGGATTGTAGTGACCCTTGTGGGCGGGTGCAGGTGCGAGACACTAGGTGAACTCCACACTGGCAGGCTACAGGGTACTCAATCCCACATTACCTAGGTGTGGAAAGGGAAAGTGTTATATGTATGTTTATCACTCTTTTATGACACAACGCATTTTAAAGCTGCGATGGTCGTGAACTCACTAGAACTATACAATTAAGAGTACTTAGCTAGAAATAGTACCGGGATGAGTGACCCCCTAGAAGTCTCTGGTCCAGCGGAACTAAAAGCCGACAATATTGTGTTGGGATAGGGTGGGGCGTTACACTATCTATCTATATATATACAATATATAACCAATATATATATATAATTATTTATTTTCATAAATCATAATGTTAACATAAAATAAAAAAATAATTAAAATTTTATTTATTTTTCTCTCTCTCTCTCTATATATATATAATATACTATATATGTAACCAATATATATAATTATTTATTTTCATAAATAATAATGTTAGCATAAAATAAAAAATTAATTAAAATTTTCTTTCTTTTTCTCCATTCATCTATATATATAGAATATAATATATATAATTATTTATTTCCATAAATAATAATCTTAACATAAAATAAAAATTTTTTTTTATTGAAATGACAATCAAGAAAGGTATTGTGGTCATTTTTCTATTATAATATTTTTATATTAAAATATATTTAAATAATCAGGGACAATAAAGACAATTCACAAAAAAAAAAAATCAGATAGGACATGATTTGTTGGTGACGAAAATTCACAAAATTATAATAAAAAATATATCAAATTTTAGAAAGTGTCAGTGATATTTACCAAATACTTTATCATATTTCAAAATAAAAGATTGAGAGTTAAAATTTTCACAGGACAAAATAAATGTGTGAGTCTCTTTCTTGGCAAGTTAAAGGAAAAAAAAAATGTTTTGAAATTTGGACGGTTCGGATTAAAAATGTCAGTTCTGAAGGTGGGTATGCGAATCGGACCCAAATCCAATCCATGCGGATCAACCCTACTGGTTCACGGTAGACTGTCATTGGGTTGGATAAATGCTGTACGTAGGCCCATCGAGCTCGAGATGCAGCAGAAGCATCTTGTCGATAGTTGATAGTTGATAGTCGATAGTCGTCTTCTCGTGGTCTCCGCTGCACCTACACACACTGACACACACACACAAACAAATTGTCAAACCGATCTGTATACCACGCACTCCTCTCTCTAGAATCTTCTTTGATCGTACCAACAGCATACACATCTTACCTCTAAATTACAGTCCCTTTCAATAAATAGAAGCTCTCGAATTCGACTGCTGAAGATTTAATCACCAGTAAGTGAACTCAACATCCATTATCATTAGCTTCATTTGTTTTCTCTCTCACTTTCTTTCTTTCTTACTTATTTTCTTCATTTTTACTATTTAGAACTGTATAATGATGTTTTTCCTTCTTTTTTTCCTTAGCAATTTTGATGCATTTTCAATTTCGATCTTTGTTAGGTTGATGCGAAAATAATGCAGAAAAGAAAATACTCTACAATTTTTGTTCTCCAAAAACTTGATTTTATACTTTATGTTGTTTTTGCTTTCTAACTAAAATGAACTCAATCGAGATTTTGATTATTATTTTTAAAATTTTCACCAGCCTAACAGGGCTTAAAGACACCGTTTTTTTATGTTGGAGGAAAAAAGCTCATTTTTTTTTAAAGTTATCTCATCATCTTATTTGATTTGACTATTTTGTTTCCCAAAATATTTAGATTGAGTTTTCCGTGCAGGAATTTTGGAGGATCGTTTGGGTTACTGATTTAAAAAATGGAGGCGGCTCAGGAGAAGCGAAATCAATCATCTGGTAATTTATTAGATTCTGGCATTATGTGAGACAAAAAATATAATATTCACACATTTTTTTTTCTGCACTTCATAAGAATATAAAATTAAGTTTATATTTTTATTGTATATATGTTAATTAGAGTGCAAAATTGACAACCCATTTTTTTTATAATCTGAATTCTGAACTGAAAAAGTAGTGGACTCATCAGCTCTTTTAATGCTGTATTTCACAAATTCTGATTGAATTCACATTTTTAATTCAACATGGAATTACGCTCAAGGAACAAGATGTGGGAGATGCAACATTTGTATTAATGTGTGTGTGTGTGCGTGCATATATTTGTATAGGTATGCCAACCTTATAATTGTCAATTAATAAAGATCAATTATCGGATTAGACAATTAGCTATCTAATGTGATTCCCAGCTTATCCAACATTAGCTATTATTCCAAACCCTTAAATTTCTGGAATAATGATAAAATCTGTGCACATCTAAAAAGGTATAAATATTTGGATTCTGATTCTTCTTCTAGTTTTACCTATGAGCTAAAACCAATGTTATACTATGGATTGACAATCAGGCTACCTTGGAAATGCATTTGGCAAGTAAAAAAGCTTCCCAAGTTGTCTTTTTCTTTGTTTGTAGATTGCTGTTTTAGAGGCAATCTTGAAATTGATGGCAAATGGGAAGCAGATGTAAGATGCTTCTAAATGGGTCCTACTTGTAGGAAAGCAGAAGAATCTAATAATCATCTTCTGTTACAATGTTGGGTTGCCAAAACTTGTTGTGCATTTTATTTCTATGTTTTGTGTTCATTACATCAAGCCTAGCACATTGATATTTTGTTGGTTGGGGAGATTTCATTCGAAAAGGAAAAAGATTTGAAAAGAGAAAAATACGCTCTTCCCACTGGCAATATTCGAATATGGTTGCAATTAGACAGTGTAACTTTAATGTTAGTATTTATATTGGTTTCACATAGAAATATTGTAGAAGTGGATAACACCTTCAATGTTTGACAGATCAAGATGGTGAAAATGAAATTATTGCTGAAAGTGCTTCATTTGTGCATGGAGAACTTCCTGAAGATGGCAGTGGGCCCCCAAAAGTAGATTCTGAAGTGGAAATTCTTCATGAGAAAGTGACAAAGCAAATTATCAAAGAAGGTCATGGTCAAAAGCCGTCCAAATATTCAACATGCTTTTGTAAGTCAATAACGTGGCTCAATACTGTCCTTATAACATGTTTCCCACGTCTGAGAAAAATGGTTATGAAGATTCTGTGCCTGCCTGTTCAAAATTTTAGTGACTAGTGACTACTATAACTTAGAACACAGTAAACTAGGTCAACCATCTAGGAATCATAATTACTGCTTTCATCCTTGATTCATAAGTGTTAATTTTCTATTCATATAGATATCTCTCATGCTACTCCCGCTTCCCGGAATATTTATAATATTCTATTTTCATAGGCGAAACTGGAGTGTGAAAACCACTCAGGAAATACTAAAGTTCAGGCATTTCTACTAAATTCTGTAATGCACAAATTTTATGGTTTCTGTTACTATGAAGATTATATTGATACTTGTTACTTGCTAGCAGGCACTTTCATGGATGAGTTTGTGTAATCTCCTAATTTACATTGTCGATACATAACATACTATATTAGATGGATGTGGGATAGTTTGCTTGGTTTTCCTTCCATAAGTTGTGCATGTTTATAAATTTGTTGAATCTGCTATTTGAGATTATTATTATTATTATTATGCCGATCGTTACTTTTAATAAGGTACAAGAATAGAGCAACTAAATTCTGATACCACAGAGTTTAGTTGTGATTTGTTGGCTTCAATTTTGGTATGACACTAAGTAGTGCCTTAGACTCTTTTGGCAAAGTAAGTTCTGATATCTTGATGCTAGATTATGGTTATTCATCCTGTGGGAGTTTTATGAAGAAATTCTAATCTAATAGCGTATTCTGAACATTAGAGTAACGATGTTTGCTGTAATAGTGCACTATAGGGCGTGGACGGAAAGCACCCAGCACAAATTTGAAGACACGTGGCATGAACAGCGACCGTTCGAGTTGGTGTTGGGAAAAGGTATCTTCCTAATTGTTGTTTACTTTTCACCAGTATGTTGTTTTTGTTATTTAAAATTTTTGTTTGTATAAATCCGCATGTGCCCCAAGTAGTTGGGAAAAAGGCTTGGTTGTTGTATAAATCCTTACGTGATACTCTAGTAACCTGATTTTGTGTACTTCCTAGTAATTATTATTTGCAAGTGTCTTATATTTATGCACAGTGGCAATGCAAAAATTTGATTATTTTGGTGATTGGTTTATGTTCTATTATCATTAAGATCTTTCTGGAAGTGATTTAATTTGTTTAGACTGGTTTGGATTGTGTTATTTGATGATAGCCACACATTTCAAATTAAATTTTTGTCAGCCATAACATGAATGTCCATTACTTTTTTGTAACAGAGAAGAAAGAAATGACGGGACTGGGTATTGGTGTGTCTAGCATGAAATCTGGTGAACGTGCATTGCTACACGTGGGTTGGGAATTAGGGTACGGGAAAGAAGGAAACTTCTCTTTCCCAAATGTTCCACCCATGGCAGATATTCTGTATGAGGTTGAGCTTATTGGTTTTGATGAAACCAAGGAAGTGAGTTATTCACAAATGAATTTTAGATGAATTTATTAATTCAACCCTGAATTTTTTTTTTTTTATTATGTTGGAAGTCATTAGGGCACTGATGAAACAAATAATTTGAGTAATATGTTTTATAGGGTAAAGCTCGTGCTGACATGACAGTGGAAGAGAGGATTGGAGCAGCCGATAGAAGAAAGATGGATGGAAATGCTTTATTCAAGGAGGAAAAACTGGAGGAGGCCATGCAACAGTATGAAATGGTTACGAACTTATGTTCTTGAGTGTTCCCGTTCCATCATTCATTATTGGCATTTAGTTTGTATAATTTTTCTTCCCTTTTTCTTTACATATTGTAGTGGTTTTTGTGAGCATTAGGCCATAGCATATATGGGAGATGACTTCATGTTCCAGTTGTTTGGTAAGTACCAGGACATGGCTTTGGCGGTTAAGAATCCCTGCCACCTCAACATGGCAGCATGCCAGATAAAACTTGAGCGCTATGAAGAAGCCATTGGGCAGTGCAGCATTGTATGTACAGTTCATAGAAATATTATATTTTCTTTTACAGTTTTCTGGATCTGTGTTATGATTATCTTCTCCCACATGCTAATTGTCAAAGAAAATTGGGCCCTTGGTAATTCAAATATACAGGCCCATCTAAACAGCAGTTTTTATAGTAAATTTAAATGGTCTTTTATTTTTAGTTTGGAAGGGGAGGGGGCGGGTGAGGGGCAAAATAGCACAAAATGCATGAAAAACACAATGAAGTTCAATTATTCCCTAGTCAGTTTGAAGGCTAGTTGTTGCTTATACACATCCTTGGAAACTTCAGAAGTTCCATTAGAGCTCCGTTTCAACCTTAAAAGATTCATCAGGTTAATGTTGTCTTGATTTGTTATGCTATCCTTCCAAAATTCTGATTAGTCTCATAACATTATTAAAAACAACACCTATATCCAAATAAACCATATCTCCTCTATTTATGTATTTTTTCTATTTTTATTGCTCATGAGTCATTAGCACATTTATCAGTATTGATGATGCTGAGGCCTGAATTGAGATTGTTTCTTTTCTTTTTTAATAAATTGTTTGAAACTTTTTCCTGCCTTTTTCATTCATTTTATTTGGTCCCCCTCCCCTCCTTTTTGTTCCTATTATGCATATACAATAACATAAGAGCGGTTTGTGCTCTACCCAAACTAGAGTTGTATTTTCTTGTTAGTCTGCTGCATCTTATCTTCTGGTACTGTAAGTTTGCATTTAAACTTTAAAGTAGAGATGCCACAAAAGAACCCAAACAATAGTTGTCACACCAATTTCAGATATTTGGTAATGTTTAGGAGTGATGGGTCCATTGTCTTCTCCACATGGTTTGACACTTTGACCTTTGTGTTTATTTGACGGGTCCATTGACAAATATTATATTTGAAGATAGTAGCAGAAAACTCTCCCTCTCTCTCTCTCACAGTCATATATTGATCTTTTTATATGCAACAGATGATCATTACCTCGAAATATAAATCTAATCAAAGAATGGTTGAACTTTCATCATGACTTACTGGATCGATTGATGGTCTTTAGGTATTGGCAGAGGATGAAAACAATGTCAAAGCACTGTTCAGACGTGGAAAGGCTAGAGCAGAACTTGGGCAGACAGATGCAGCACGAGAGGACTTTCTTAAGGCACGTAAATATGCTCCCGAGGACAAAGCTATTAATAGGGAATTACGTTTACTTGCTGAACACGACAAGGCCATTTATCAGAAGCAAAAGGAGCTCTACAAAGGATTGTTTGGATCAAGACCTGAGCCTAAACCCAAGCGAACTAATTGGCTGATCCTCATCTGGCAATGGCTGCTGTCACTATTTTATAGTCTTTTCAAGCGTGAAAGACAAAAGGCTGATTAAAGTAAGGTACGGAGTAAACAGGCATGTTCAGTAAATTTTATTTATTAGCCAATAATTTGAGATTATAGCTAAGCATAACTCTTGATTGCTTGTCATGAATGTAAACCATGTTTGCCAAATATAGATGTAATACTCATTAATTTCTTGACTTGATCCTAAACTGTGCTTAGTTTGTATGTCTATGAAGAGAATCTTAATGCTCCAGTCTAGCTAGCAGACTGATCCCATTGTTCATATGACTCTGAAGGAACGTATCACAATAGAGGTGAATGATCAGAGGTGTCCTTGCCTTTATCCCATTCGTTTGGGATAGAGGCAATGAGGATGATGATGATCGGAGGTGTCCTCTGATCACCACGATGAGGCAAAATCACAAAAATCTTTAGGTTTATTGCCGCCATATCTATAGATCTTGCTAGCGGATCTTTTTGCTTATTCCTCCCCCTTCCATTTTCAATTTGAACTGCTCATGTTCGACATAACTTCAAAAAGGAATTCTTCCTGTTTCATTTACTTGATCCATTTCCCGGTTTGCTGAATTACATTATTAATTGATTTTATCTTCATAATAGTATTTGTGTCATCCCAGTTTTTTGTGACAGCTCTAGTCCTGTGTTTGGTTAATAGCGAGCCTGTCATAACAATTCATGTCTTTCATATGGCTGAGAAACAAGTAGGTATCCGGATTCTCTCCTGTATACTTTGCGGTCCAGTGTCATCCAATGCACTTAAATCAACAATGCAACACACTACGTCAACAAAGCAATACTGATGCAACAACAGTGTAACACTTGTGTCAAACATTTTAATCGAGGATGCAATATATTACATCGATTTGCAACACTGCAAAACCAAAAAATCGATTTACATTTTTGTTGCATTCTCGATTAATATTGTTGTGTAAGTGTTGCATTGTTGATTTAAATGTATTTGGAGGGCACTGGACCCAAATGTACATCGGAGAGGATCCTAATTCACCCGTTCCATTCATATGGAATTTATATGGCTCCTTTGTTTAGGATGATCAGGGAAGATGGGATTTATTCTCTGTTGAAACTTAAAACCCTTGTAACAGATTCAGTTTAAACTACAGCTTGAAAATACTCAAAACTGTGACCTCTAGTTTGACTGCTGTGCTAATAAATAATAATTGTATTTTACTTATTAAACTAAAATGTTGTATAATATGTATTTATATAATAATATATATAACCTGTATAACTATATATACTGCTGTAAAATCAAGCAAATGAGATTAGGATACTGTGTGCCTAGCCGAACAGTCCTCACGAAAAATACTCTCACGTGAATGCACTCTTCTTTGTTGTTAGTTAAAAAGTTATACCGACACTCTCACAGTCTCACGTGAATGCACTCTTCTTTGTTGCTAGTTAAAAATTTATACCGACACTCTCACGTGAATGCACTCTTCTTTGTTGTTAGTTAAAAATTTATACCGACACTCTCACGTGAATGCACTCTTCTTTGTTGTTAGTTAAAAATTTATACCGACACAGTTTGAAGTAAAATAATGGTCATTGACTCTGTACATTGATTGTGAGGTTTGCAAATTTTACACTTCTCTTTATATAAAGTATTTCTTTCTGTATCTTATTTTTGCAAATTTCACAAATTTTTTTTTATATCACATTTATATAGAAGTGAATCTCTTTTTATATCTCATATTTGTAAATTTTACGGTTCTTTTATTTCTATATCACATTTATATAAAGTCTTTCTTTCTATATATTATTTTTACAAATTTCACGATTCTCTTTTTACATCGCATTTATATAGAAAGTGAATCTCTTTTTATATTTCATCTTATTTTTGCAAATTTTACGATTCTTCTTTTATATCACATTTATATAGAAAGTGAATCTCTTTTATATGTCATCTTTGTAAATTTTACCATTATCTTTTTATATCACATATTCACATTTACGTAGAAAGTGATTTCTTTTTTTATATTAAAATTTTTCATATCAGTCAATTTTTAAGTTGGATGAGAGAATGTCGTGAATTAATACGGTGTAATTTTTTTTAAGAGAATATTGTCAATTAATAATAATAATTTTTTTTACTCGATCCATTTGTCAGTGGACTGCTCTGGCTCTCTTCAATTAGAAATCTTGTTATAATTTTCAAATCACAACATATATCTGCACCAATTAATTACTGTACTACCCCCTCAATTGTAGTATATGTTGAAGTCAGAAATCAAAAATCGAAGAGCTCTTCGTTCATTGGATCAGAGTAATACTCACTCGGGTCCTACTTTTGTTGATCCAATGGTCCAGAATCCTTTTGCTCTTTCAAGGTTTTCGTTAAAGAATTATTATTTGTCGGCGAAAAATACACCGCAGAGTCAACGTGTAGGGCTTGTGGCGATTTTGAAATAAGAGAAAATTCTTCAAAATAGATTTTTTATAAAAAATGATAACCCAAAATAATTCTTAGAAAACTAAACCAAACATGTCTACACTTTCCAAGTGGTTTTAAACTCTTTTTTTTTTTAATTTTTTATAAATAATATTAAATTATTAATCTAAAAATTGTGGAATTGTGATGGCGAGTAATATCGTTGTGTGTACATGAACGAGTAGGATGGTTGCTTCTTTATGACGATGCACTGCAGTCTCAGCATTCATTAAGCGAGAACTGGTTAAGGTAATAGTTAAATGTAGCGCACTACTACACTTGCTTTTCTACGCTTGACTCTTCAGCCAATCTTCTTTCAGCACGAAGTCATAGTTTATACTTTATAGGATGGAGTACACACAAAGTCCCAACTCCCAATCCGCATAGGATGGAGTGTGTGTTATACACACGCTATATGCCTGTGCATACGACTCTATCTAGTATCTACCCGATAGTTAAATAAAATTATTTTGAATAATAGATATATAAAGACGTTTTAATTTATATGATTGATTTTTTAACTCTTTTTAGATTAAATTTTTTGTTTTATTATATCAAATTTAAATGTAATATATATATATATATATATATATATATATTTTTTTTTTTTCACTTTTAGGTATCCCAAAATCCGTATCTCTTTTTAAAAAGTCAAATGTAAAAAATTGTATATTTCTTAAAATATTGCTAATTTTTGAATTTTAAAAAGTGTGGAATCCTAAAAAAGGAGATAAGAATTTCTGAATGGAAGAAGTAAATCTAACATTATTTGATCTGTTGTGTCATTGTGCTGACATTAACTGAAGTTGTAATTTTATTGATTTATTCTCATATTCGAAATAATCTTTTATTGTCATCACACATTTTAAAGGCTAGAAATAATATTATAAACATTCAGAGGCCAAAGATTTAAATCTCTCTCTCTCTCTCTCGGGGAGGTCAATTAATTTATCTTAATTATACCAAAAAAAATAAAAAGAGGAGAATCAGAGGCCAAAAGATTTACCAATCACAAATAAAGAAAGTTAAAAATTCATCTCCCTTTACTTTTGTAATTTATTTTTTTTTCTTCTTGATTTATGCTATTGTAAAGCTTCTATATTGAGATAATTTTTTACTGTAACAAAGATATTAATATAATATATTTAATAAAAAGTCTTAATTGCTGTTAATATATTCAAATTTTTTCTATTCGGTAGAGATGAGATAGAGAGGGAAGAGAAAAGATAATTAATGAATCATTCTTATTTTTTTACAAATTTTCATCAATTTAAATATGGACGGAAGACAAAAAAAGAAAGACAAGTCTATTAAAAAATTTAAATTTCAAAACAAGACTTATAACATAATAAATGTTCAAAAGAGTACGATAAATAATGATAACAAACAAAAAGAGAGAAGAAAATAATATATTTTTTGGACACTTTTTTTCCCCTTAAATTATAAGGAAATTCTTTTCTTTTTCCTTTTCCTTTCTTCGATAGAAAAGAGATGAAAGGGCGGCCTCAATCCTTGACTCCTTTTCAAATCTGACGTAGATTTTGAAACATAGTTGACGATTCTTGTATGCTAACCTACGCCTGAAGCGCAATACACAACAGTCTCACCTTTTCTTCCTTCCCCAAGCTGGACCATCCGTGCGTTCTACGCCCCGCTTGCGTATTCAAGTCTCTTTCTCTATCCTCAATCAGTAGTTAAAACTGCGTTGACTGAAAGAAAAACCTTAACTTTTTTCCTAGTAAATACAAAACTTCTCTCTCTCTCTCTCTCTCTCTCTCTCGCGCTAGAAAGGAAAACCACGACCCGGCGGCATTTGCTTCAATCGCTCGCCGGAAAATATCCGCCGCTTATACACCGACGAGCTTCTCCGACAGCTCCGGTCAATTACTCTTACCTTTGCCTCTGGTAAAGTCTTCTTTTTGTCTTTCAAATCAGAGTTCTTTGTATTTTGGTAGTTTCAATTTTTGTACCTAATTCTTCAAGTAAAGTTGGGGTTTCAAAGCTCGTCCTTTTTTTGTTGCCGTATATATAGCTTGATTGTGCTGTACTTTGTGAACTGGATATGGAGTTATTCCGATCTGTAGGTGTTGGTGGTGATGATTTTGATTCATCTGGAATCTAGGGTTTTGAGGTCAATCATTGTTTGATGATCTGTTGTTGGTTAATACTTTTGGGAAGATTGCGATCAGTGACCAGTGTTTCTCTTGCTTCAGTTGGAGAGTTGGAAATCTGGGGTTTGAAGTTGTTTAGCCTGTGTTTGGTTGTGTATTATTGGTAATGTATGCTGTTTTATATGCGATTAAATCAAGCCATTGTGATCAGGAGGTGATGCTGTTTTTTTAATGGTTTGTGATATGGGTATTTTTGCAGATTAAGTTAAGAACTGCAATATCAAGTTCCAGTTTAGTTTGATGATCTGTTTTTGGTCATATCTGGCCGATTTTGTTTATCAAGCATGAAGAGGTTGAGGTCAAGTGATGATCTTGATTCATTTGGAGATAAAGGTGTTTCTAGAGATTGGGGAAGAAGGGATGAAGATTCGAATTTAAGTAGGTCTCTGTCCTATCGAAGCTATTACAAGTCTGAAAATGGAAGAAAGGGCTTGTCATCTTCATCTTCTCGGTATGATCGGTTAGAAGATGATCGTGAGAGTTCTAGACCAGTTCGGAAGCGACCGGATTATGATGTGGACAACTATGATAGAAGAAAGAGTTATGATCGGTACAGGGATGTCAGTGACCGGGGGATTCTGAGCTCTTCACCACGTGGTGGATATGGTGGAGATCGGATACATCGGACGGAGAGCTTTATTGGACCAAGGAGGGAATTTCCAAAAGGGTTTAGATCAGAGAGGGACCGGCCACGGCGAGAGGGGAGTGTTTCGTCGTGGCGGAGATTTGGAGGAAAAGATGTTGATGAAGGTACCAGGACTGTGAGCGATTTTGTTAGAGGAAGTAGAGTGGCGTCAGATGATATTGGGAAAGTGAGGTCTCCGCAAGGACTGAGAGATGCAAAATCACCTGCTTGGTCGAAGGACTCTGGAAGCGAGCAATCGAAGAGTGTTGAAGTGAAGAAGAGTGAAGATTTGCAGGTAGAGAGTGGCAATGCCAGTGAAATGGAAGAAGGGGAGCTAGAACCTGATCCTGAACCTGTTCTTGAAGTTGAGCCTGTAGCTGCAGATCAAGCTTCTGTCGGTTTGACCTCTGATCAGAAGGAGGTTGAGAGTGAGCATCGGGATGGGAACAAACTTTTAGAGGATGGGTCAAAATCCTTGTCGGAAGAAAATATAGAGCCAAATAAAAATAGTGCTTGTGTGGAAAAACCGAAAGATGGATCCTTGGAACCTGGTCAAGATGTTAAGGAAGTCAACTGTATACCAGATTGTCAGGGCAATTTAATCCATGAGACAAGCGGCGGCGGAGATGTAATTGGAACTGCAGCTGATGATGAAGGTGGCAAAGTTGAAGAGAGTGCCGGGGAAAATAGCAATCATGAGGAGGAAGAAAGCAAGGATATATTTGCTGAGAAGTTGCCGCGTTTGGAAGAGGAAGACAAGGATATAGATGTTGGTGTCAAGGCAGAGGATATGGATTTAACTGAACCTAGTAAGGGAGTCGCAGAGGAAGATCGAGCATCTGAAGTTGTTTTATCACTTGTAACGGAGGAAATAACCCAAACTTTCAAGGACAAAGGAAAAAATGTGGTTGTTTTGCCTTCTAATGTCACTGATTCTGCAGAAGATGGTGTGAAGACTGAAAGAGAATCAGGAGGTCTGTTAACTTACAGGGATAATGAGATGGAAGGACCCAGTACCAGGGGATTTGAGTTGTTCTTCACTGACCCTGTTAGAAAGCTGGAGAAAGCAGATTCATCTGGTGGTTCTAAGCCTAGAAATGAAAACTTGGCACTCGAACCACTTGAACTTTCTCTTAGCTTACCGAATGTTTTGTTACCCATTGGTTCCCAAAATATGGTGCAACCTCCTGGTTCCCCTAGCCATGGGAGGAGTGTTCAGTCGTTTCCTAGCACATTTCGTACAAACTCTGATGGATTTGCTGCTTCGATGTCTTTTTCAGGTTCTCAGAACTTTACCCACAACCAAAGCTGTTCCTTAACACAGAATTCATTTGATAACTATGAACATTCAGTTGGTAGTCGCCCCATATTTCAGGGAGTGGATTGGCAAGGTCAGTCTTCAAATGAACATAAAAACAAAGAAGTTTCGATGTATCAAAGGATATCATGCAACGGAAATGGCGTATATCATCAATCTCAAGCATCACAAGGTATTTCAAATGGTCAAGCTGCGCTTGGACAGCATATTAGAGTTGCAGAAGGAAGTTCAAGAATACATGTTGAACTGGATCGGCAGTTAAGTGTTCATAAACAGTTATCAGGAACACAGTCGAGGCTCCAGAATGATGTTAGATCCCCTTCGCAGAGTGTTGGGTCTCATGAAACTGGATCAGAATTTAGCAAAGACAAGAAGCGGGTCATGCGAGAGAAAAATGGTGGTAGTTTATACAAGAGCAGTAACCAGGATGGAAAAGGGCAACCTTTGATGGGTGGAGCTGATTTTGTTGACCATTACATCACCATGATTGTTTCTGAACCACTACATGTAATGGCTAGGAGATTTAACGAAATGACAGGAGAATCTGTAGCATGTTTAAAGGAGGCTGTCCGAGACATCATTCTGAGTGCAGGAAAACAGTGGCAACTATGTGCATTTCAGAAAGCATTGCGAAACAGGGCTGACATTACCTTGGAGATGCTATTGAAGTCCCATCGAGCTCAATTAGAAATCTTGGTGGCTCTGAAAACCGGCCTTCAGGAATACCTTCAAAGAAATTATGACATATCAACTTCAAATTTGGCAGAGATCTACCTGAACTTAAGATGCAGAAATCTCACTTGTCGGAATCTTTTGCCTGTGGATGAATGTGATTGCAAGGTTTGTGTCCAGAAGAATGGTTTCTGCAGTGCTTGTATGTGTCTTGTATGTTCAAAGTTTGACTTGGCATCTAATACATGTAGTTGGGTTGGTTGTGATGTATGCCTTCATTGGTGCCATGCGGATTGTGCATTACGTGAGTCATATATTAGAAATGGTCGTAGTGCAACTGGGGCTCAGGGAACAACAGAGATGCAGTTCCACTGTGTAGCCTGTGATCATCCGTCTGAGATGTTTGGTTTTGTGAAGGAAGTTTTTCAAAATTTTGCAAAGGATTGGACAGCCGAAACTCTTTCCAAGGAACTTGAGTATGTCAGAAAGATTTTTTGTGCCAGTGAGGATGTGAGAGGGAAACGACTGCATGACATCACTGTTCAATTGTTGTCGAGATTGGCAAATAAGTCTGACCTTCATGAGGTTCAATATCGCATCATGGGTTTCCTTACTGGTAAGTGTTGTACATAACAAAGAACTATCTTGTGTTTGTTAAACCCTGTTATGTATGGACTATTATGGAGCTAAAAGATTAATAAATAATAGGAAGATGGAATCTCTTGCATTTAAATTATGGAAACTTCACTCCTTTATGTGTTATTGCTTTCCATTAAATGTATTAAGTATATGCATCTCAACCATCTTGTATTCCTCTGTATTTCTGTATCTTATCAAGCTTCTTTTGTATCGCTTTCCATGGAAAAGTAATTTCAATTTGGCAGTCATCAGTCTTGTGTACATATATTTTTGAGTCTTTAAGGAAGCAGCCTCGCCGCATGTGGAGGTAAGGCTGCATACATCTGTCCCTCCCCAGACCCAGCAGTGGCGGGAGCCAACCTGTTTTTAGTCTGATTTTTAACGATAATATTGGTTATTATTGCATTTCGAAGTGATTATCACAGCATAGCCACTGGTTTTTAAGATGGTTGTTTTGTATCTGCTATTTCTTTTAAATGATATTTGCATATGTTGTTTTGATAATTATTATTACACATTTGTTTGCTTAATATAAATATGGTTCTAATAATATATATATTTTGTGTTCTGTTGATTTCTAACCATTCGTTAGTCTGGCAAATGGCAAGTGTTTTGCTACTATTGTTGTATCATCTGCTATTCTTGAAGTGCTCCAGTGGGACTGTAATTACAGCTATACACTTGGTCTTATTGGATCTGCAATCTAACTGAAAGGTTGCTATTTGCATCTCTCCATGTGTTTGCAGGAAGTGATTCCTTCAAGTCTAGCAACACTCCCATTGTGTCTGGAAAGGAGCTATCCATCAAGAATCATGGAGAAGGGAATAATGGGATTGCTGGGCCCAGCCAAGAAGCTTTATGGCTAAAATCTGTTTATTTGGAAAAGGCTCCTCAGTTGGAAAAAGCTGGTGGTTTACTTCCTAGCTTTGATCATGGCCTGAAAGATAAATGCAATGTGATCTCAGATTTGCAAAGGAACACTCAAAAGGAACCCATTTTTGATGAATTAGAGAGCATTGTGAGAATAAAACATGCAGAGGCTAGAATGTTCCAGACACGTGCTGATGATGCAAGAAGAGAAGCTGAAGGCCTGAAACGCATCACTATTGCCAAGAATGAAAAAATCGAGGAAGAGTATGCAAGTCGGATCACAAAACTGCGATTGGCCGAGGCTGAAGAAATGCGGAAACAAAAATTTGAAGAACTACAGGTTCTAGAAAGAGCTCATCGTGAATACTTCAATATGAAGATGAGGATGGAAGCAGATATTAAAGATCTTTTGTTGAAAATGGAAGCTACGAAACGAAACCTCACCATGTGATTGGTTGATCAGCAGAGTATTTCTTAAGAACTATTAGATCATGGGTAACTTTTACTTTCAGACACTGAGGTTTCATATGCTGTGTTATTGAGTTTTAGTAGTCCACTTTATGTTCTCATTGTTTTTAGGTATTTCTTTTAATTTAGTTTTCTTACTGTGCACTGCTAACCAGAATATGTACAGAGACTGCTGCATCTCTCTTTATGTTACAAAAAAGTAGCCAGTGGTGGACACAATCTAGAAAGAGAAATTATAATTCAAGTTTTTATTACTTGAAAGGCATTGGATACATTTGCTTTCTTTCTGGTGTTCTTTGATAAATATTTTGTAGACCAACATGTGTTGTCAAATGGCATGATGCATAGAAGGCACTCTAAACGCATAGACATGTAGGGCTGTACTTCGTGCTTCTAGGCAAGGAACTTAGATAAACCAGACGTACTGGAAGACAATATTGGTTCTTATGAAGGGAAAAACTGAATTCCAATTACATACAACATTTGTCTTGATCCACACTCTTTTGATAGATTTTTTAGCCAAAAGAAATCTGACTTTCATA
The DNA here is from genome assembly GCA_026545225.1 of Cornus controversa. Lineage (NCBI taxonomy): Eukaryota > Viridiplantae > Streptophyta > Magnoliopsida > Cornales > Cornaceae > Cornus > Cornus controversa. The sequence continues at coordinate 50,130,805 of CM048853.1, read as the reverse complement.
AACTGTTGGTTTTACATTCGTTGCTTGTGGTTGTTTTTTATAGTAACAATATTTGTTGGTGTCATTGATTTTCTTTGCTTTTCCAGTGATACTCTTTTTAATACCCCATTGTTTTGGAATCAATTTCTCGGAGAACTGTTGCTATCTAAACTCGGGCTTCTCTTCCTCTCTAGATGTCCATACAATATGAGTGGTAACTTTTCAGTTAGTGATGCTCTATCTAATCCCCCCATTTTTTTGGAATCAATTTCTCGAACAACTGTTGCTATCTAAACTAGGGCTTCTCTTCCACTCTAGATCTTTTATACAATATGAGTGGTAACTTTTCAGTTAATGTATCATCTTTAACATTCAATGAATTTATACAGATTGTATGTCAACTAGGAAAGGTTTTTACCCTACTTGGTCGTGTTGGAATTTTGGCATTTATGATCCTATGTAACCTTGAAAAGCCTTCGGATTGATGTTTATAATTTTTGAACGGCTTGATGTGTATAATCTAAGATTTTTTTTGGATTTTATCTATATATTTGTCTTTATGAACTATGAATTGACAATTTGACATTATCTTGGAAAATCGAGTAAAAATCACTGTAGTAGGATGAGTTATGTTTGACACAATTTCAGCACACTGCTCAATTCAGTTGAAAAATGGGCAATTTGAAGTCGGTATTTGGGCCTTTAAAGGAAAAGACAGGGAATGCTGCGTTATGAACCTCATACTACGGTTTCAAAGCTCATTTTTGTTTGTTCATTAGTTTTTTTGGTTTCAAACTGTTAAAATTATTTTTGTTACAAGTGATGGGTATTCTATTTTGAGTGTGTATATACAGTGTGTAGCGTATATATACATTTATGAGTGTGTGTGTATCTATTTGGCTTGTTGGAGTGTTGGTTGGTGGTGGTTATAGTGGCTGAGGCTCCGGTGGTGGAGCGGGTGGAGTCCATATATGGAGGTGATTATATACATGATATATATACATGTATAGAGAGAGAGAGAATATTTTGTAATTAAATTCATATATAGATGAGTAATGAATAGAAATTTTCATTAAACACCTGGGGACAATCAAAAGGTACCATACATTTAAACTGCATTCAATTTACACAGATATTATACATCACTGTGCAACTTCAAGTAACAACAATATTTATTTTTATATATCATGAATCTTCTTCTTCACTTAAGCATTAAAACCAACAATATTTCTGTATATCATGAATCTTCTTCGTCATTTAAGACTAAAACCGCCGCAGGGATCGAGCTGTTTGCAGAGCCCAAAATAACTGAAATAAAGAAGCACACTCTTGGAAGGTCCTGCTCGAAGATTCTTGGTGTGTTTGCAGCAGTACTTCAACTGTTTGCGTGTACAACATGCAAGCATCTGACCCAGAAGCAAAAACAGCCAATTGATCTCCTCCTTCTTCGCTGCAATCACGGGTTTGACCCAATTGCCCTGTGCTTGACAGAACCTGCACGTTGGAAGAACAGGATTCAACAATTCTTTTGGAACTCGCTTGTCGATGGACATGGTGCCTTTATTTTCAATCAAAAACTGTGCCACTTCTCTGAACTTGTCTAAAAGATCATATTCAATTTCATAGACTATATAGCATTGCCTGCATTTGACATTTCCGGTGATGGTACGGATTCCTCTATGTGCAAGAGTCTCAACACTGTGGAAGGTGGCTGGGCGAGTGGTGGCCCACGGAAATGGTGCCGGGACGGTGTCGCTCTCCCCTTCATGGAGGGGATTGGGAGGCGGTGATGGCGGTGGAGCTGCAGTGGGCATGAGTGCAGGAGACTGGTACTGCATGTGGCTCAAAGGTAAACCTGATGGTGTAGGCAGTGGCAGACGTACTGGTGATGGTGGTGATGGCGGTGGTGGTGGTGTTAAGGATGTAGGTACTGGTTGTTGTTGCTGCCTTGGTGGTGGTGGTGGAGGAGGTGGAGCAGTGGGAGGAAATAAAGGACGAGTAAGCTGCAGGTCATTGTCATGATCTTCTTCTTCTTCTTGCAGGGGTTGTGGTGGATGTTTCTCTGCTGGTGGTGGTGTTAAGGATGTGGGTACTGGTTGTTGTTGCAGCCTTTGTGGTGGTGGTGGAGGAGGTGGAGCAGTGGGAGGAAATAAAGGAAGAGTAAGCTGCAGATCATTGTCATGATCTTCTTCTTCTTGCAGGGGTTGTGGTGGATGTTTCTCCGGTGGTGGTGATGGTGGTGGTGATGTTAAGGATGTAGGTACTGGTTGTTGTTGCAGCCTTGGTGGTGGTGGTGGAGGAGGTGGAGCAGTGGGAGGAAATAAAGGAAGAGTAAGCTGCAGATCATTGTCCCGATCTTCTTCTTCTTGCAGGGGTTGTGGTGGATGTTTCTCCGGTGGTGGTGCAGTGGGAGGAAAAGATAAAGAAAGAGTAAGCTGCAGATCATTGTCATGATCTTCTTCTTCTTGGGGATCTGAGGATTCTCCTCTCTCTGTGTTGATCATTTCTTGATCAGTGGCCATTTCGTCTTTGTTCTTCATGGGTGAAGAGTACTGTGTGTATGACAAGAACAGAACAAGAAAAAGAATGCAAGAAACAATGAGAATAAATGGGTTTATGACAGAGAGAGAGAGTATATTTGAGAGAGAGAGGTGAAGAAACAGAGGATGGAACAACTTTTCAGAAATTGTTAGTACTGTGATAGTTTCGTTCACCACATATATATATATATATATATATACACATACATATATAATATACACACACAAACACACACCAGAGGGAAGAGGGGTTCTTGTTGATTTTAACTTCAGGGCATGCTGGTTTGCTTGCCAATATCAATATGGGATGTAACTTGGGCGGGTCTGGCTCTGTTTTTCGACTATCATTTTTTTTTTTCAATTTTTTTACAACTGAGATTGAATTTGGATTTAATAACAGATTTACTATTTGAAAAGTATGAGAAGCATTTGTTACAAGTCTTGTGCAACTAAATCATTGTTAGCATGAATTTCAAATAATTCCATACACCTTATTTGAAATCCATTGTTACAAGGCTTTAAATAAAAACTTTAAAGTAGAGCAAATTGCATTGACTATATAATTTTTGCACAAAACTCTCATGAATAAAAATTTGACCTAAAACCTCCCTTGATTACCCAATTGTTACAACTTTGAGACCAATACGAGATAGTCTTAGAAAACTAACGGCTAAAGCACGCGAGTTTCATGCGGCCATAAAGTAATATTATAATAATAAAAATATCCCTTAATAGAAATTTTAAAAAGAGCAAATTGCATAAAACTCCCTTGGACTATAGATTTTTGCACAAAACCTGCTTTGATAGAAATTTAAGAAAATTGAAGTTTTCTTTAAAATGATTTTTATTTCAACTTTTTTTTTTCCTTTTTAATTTCTAAAAAATATAAATTTAAGAAAAATTTGAAAATTATACACCATTAAAGTGATGTTGTAATGATGAAAATGGCCCTTAATAAAAAAAATTAAAATTTTTAGGTTTTCTTTAAAATGATTTTTATTTTAGGTCTTCTTTTCCTTTTTAATTTTCAAAAAATATAAATTTTAATATATTTTAAAAAAAATATTAAACATTAACTTGACGTTATAATGATGAAAATTCTCCTTAATATAAATTTAAGAAAATTTATGTTTTTTTAAAAATGATTTTATTTTCCTTTTTAGTTTTTAAAAAATAGAAAATTTGAAAATTGTACCAAGGTATTTTCATTTCCTTCTAGACGCATCTAATAGTTTTTTTAATCCAAATATAATTCATTTAAATATTTTTTTAAAAATAATTTTTAACAATACTTTGCCGAATTAATTATTTGTATTAATTTTAATCTTATTATTGAAAAATAATTCTCAAAAATAACATTGTTTTGTTAAGGGTATTAAAGTCCTTCGCAAATTCCAATTCTGTACAATTTTTTTAGGGCAAAGTGTGCAAAACCACTGCCCCCACCCCCCCGACTTTATTTCAATAAAGTCAGAAACATTTTGATATTTTTTTTTCTACTACGTTAGAGGGACTGTTGCAACAATTGGAAAGTCAAGGATTTTTGGTAAAGAGGATTTTGTGAAAAATCGGATAGAGAATCCTCTCATCTCTTCCTCTCTCTCATTCTACATGAGTGCTTATTGTCCATGACATTAAACGAAGGAACTTTTCGTTATATTGAAAAAAAGAAAAGAAGAACAGTACTAAACAAATAGTAACAATTCATATAAATATATAAAATTGGGCTACAGACTCCTCAATAATATTTGCAAAAGCACTGCTTATTGTTGATGAATCATATATGTTGGGTTGACTCAAATTTCTATTGTGATTTTTTTAAAGTAAAATTGGGTGTATAAGGATTAAGGGTTGAGAGTTAAACGTATTTTTGATACAATCTTTTTACTTGTACGGTTACAATCTATATAGTGAAATCAGACTCTCTGTGGACATAAGCTTCTTTAGCCGAACCAAGTATAATTCTTGGTGTGTTATTGCAAATTTCTTCGTACTTGTTTACTTATCATCACATCGAAATATTTGATGATTCGTGATTGGAGGCTTGTTTTTTAACAAATTAGTATCAGAGCTTTAAGGTACACACAAGGTGTTTTTATAAAAGTCTTGTCTAGATTTTTCTTCATAACACGGGTGTTATTTGTCTTGGGTACTTGTGACAATCATGGCCAGTAATATTGCCACACAGTACAAGATGGAGAGATTTGATGGTAAGGGTACCTTCATCCTATGGCAAGGGAGGGTGAAGGACATCCTAATTCAACAAGGATTAGCGTAGGCGTTGAAAGAGAATGATGGAAAGCCAGAAAAAATGTCAATTGATGGGACAGGATATAGAGTCAAGGTGTGTTAGCACTATTCGACTTTGTATTGGGGATAACATCATTAACAATATTAATGAAGAGGATTCGGTGTCGAAATTGTGGGACACATGAATGAATTTCTTGGAATTGTTGATCAACTTGAATAGGTTGATGTGAAAATTGAAGAAGACAAAGCCCTATTATTTCTTACTTCACTTCTAGATTCCTATGAGAACATAGTGACTACCGTCTTGTATGGCAATGATACGCTGAAGATGGAGGAAATTGAGTCGACTCTTTTGTCTAACGATAAAAGAAAATCTCCTATTGATGAGAGTTCAAGTTCGACTATGTTTGTTCATTGGTAGAATAGGGGAAGACAAACTAACCAGGGATCTAGTGATAATAGCAGGTCTAGATCAAGGGGTGGAGAAAAGGGTAAGCAATGTCACAGATGTCATGAGTGGGGCCACATTAGGAAGAATTGTCCACTTGCAAAGTGAAAGGATGATGGCAGCTCTGAGAATGGATCTACCGCATATGTTTGTGATAATAACTTTGGGGATGTTCTCACAATTTTTAAAGGTGACACTCTTACTTAACATAAGTGATTTTTAGATTCGGGTTCATTGAACCATATTTGCTCTGTGAAAGAATGTTTAGATTCATTTAAAGAATTTGATGGTAGTTCTTTGACATTGCCTAATGGTGACAAGTGTGTCGTTGAGGGTGTGAGAACAATGAAGTTTAAAATGTTTGATGAGGTGAAACGCATTTTGGGGGATGTTGCTTATGTATCCAAGTTGCGGTGTAATCTAATTTTCTTGAGCTGTAAGTGCTCCATTGTAATGAGAGTCATGAAGATCACCAAGGGCTGTATGATAATAATGCAAGGAGAATAGAGTGGAGGTTTGTACTGTCTGGTGGGGAGTGCTAATAGCACTCAAACTTTGATTGTGGATAGAAAACGGGGTACACATGGTAAAAAGATCTTGATACGTGTTTCGTTTGATTTGTCGAAGACATGGGTTGCACATTTTCGGAATGACGAGGGTGAGATGAAAGTTCCTGCTTGGATAATGGTTGCATCGAAGCTCCCTTCTAAAGTCACTTGATAGTGTTGACTTGATACAGCTGTATGAATACATTGATCGTGTGGATCAAGGTGAGTATTGTTTCATATTTGATTCGACTTATGTAGCTGGAGTTTGAAAGACCGATGGATCATTTGTGAATTTGTAGACGGGAGTCTCGTGTATTGAAGACTTGTCAAAATTTTTTACCAAGGGAGAGATTTGTTGGGTTGATTCAAATTCCTATTGTGATTAGGTTTCTAGAGTTGTATTTTATTAAGTAATTTTTTAGTAGACATGTCTTGGCCTCAAGGAAGGAAAGTTCTTGTTAGGCAAGTTTATGACTCTAAGGAATTGTAATCATTGTCTATCAAGGAATTAGGTTTTGGACTCTAAGGAATTATAATCCTTGTCTACCAAGGAATTGAGTTTTGGACTTTATAAATAGTTATCTATGTTATAGGTTGAGATGAGTAAGAAGAGAAGAGACAATACTCATTATTTTTGAGAGGATACTTATAGAGAGAATTCTTGTTTAGAATTTGTAATTTTCTTTTGAGTGAGATTGTGTGTATAAGGGTTAAGGGTCGAGAGTTGAGTGTATTTTTGATATAATCTTTTTATTTGTAATATTATAATTTATATAGTGAAATCAGGCTCTCCGTAGACGTAATCTTGTTTAACCGAATTATGTATAATTTTTGGTATATTCTTGCAAATTTTTTCGTACTTGTCTATTTATTATCACATCGTAATATTTGGTGATTTGTGATTGGGGCTTGTTTTTCAACTGTATATAATATATTTGAAAGGAATGAACAATTTCAGTAAATGAAAATTAAACACTGAACTATTAGCCAGTAACATTTGTACAGAGTACTATCAGTTATCACACTCCCCTCTCTCTCTCTCTCTCTGTTAAGAAGCTCTGTATGGCTGTTTATTATCCATAACATTAATTAAAGGAATGAACTTTTCATTATATAAAAACAGAATACTAAAAAAATAAAAATAAAATTGCACACTGAAACAAACAACTACAGTAACATTATATATATAAAATTGGGTGAAAGAATCCTCTGTTTTGTCTATCAAGAATATCTGCATTTTATTAAAGGAATGAATGAACAAATTTTCATTATTTGAACATTAAACACTAAACAAAATACCAAGTAACAGTTCACTCGATCAAAACTATATATCAATAACACCTTATATATATATATATATATATATGTTCAATAGGGATCAAAAGGGCCATTGGGATCAAGCTGTTTGCAGAGGCCAAGATAAGTGAGATAAACAAGTCGATCCTTAGCAGCTGTTGGATGATGATTGTTGGTGTGTTTGCAGAAATACCTTAATTTTTGAATTGTACAACATCCAATCATCTGACCCAGAAGCAAAAACAGCCAATTGATCCCTCTTTTCTTCTCTGCAATCACAGGTTTGATATTCATGCCCTGTTTTCGACACAAGTTGCAGATTGGAAGAACTGGATTCAACCATTCCAATGGAGCTCGATAATGCATGGTGCCTTTATTTCTGACTATAAACCACCCACTTCATAGGGCTTGGCTTTCAGATCATATTGAATTTTGTAGCGATTATCGCAATCTTGCATTGTACATCTCCCGTGATGATAAAGACTTGTTGGGATTCAAGAGCAGCAAGACTCTGCACAGTGGCTCGCTGAGTGGTGGCCCACAGAAATGGTGCGGGATTGTTTCACTCTTTTCCGGAGGCCCTGTGGTGGAGTTGCAGTGAGGCGTTTGGGATATGGGACGTGCATTGGGCCCAAATGTGTCATGCAGAGGAAATGGGTTGGTGGTGGTGGTGGCAAAGAGGATGGTCCTTGTTGCAGCATTGAGGGTGATGGTGGAGGAAAAGATGAAGAAAGAGTAAGCTGCAAATAATTATCACGATCTTGTTTTTTTTGAAGGGGTGGTGGTGGTTGTTTCTCCGGTGGTGGTGGTGGTGGTGGAGGAGTAGTGGGAGGAAAAGATAAAGTAAGTGTAAGCTGCAGATGCAGCTTACACACACACACACACCAGGGGAGAAGAGAGTTCTGATTGATTTTAACTCCAGGGCATGGTCAAAATACAGGATTGCAACTTGGGCGGATTAGCCCAAATACAACCTAAATCTAACCCAATTTCTTTTTTTTGAATTTCTACAATTATTTTTTACAATTAAGATTCGACTTAAATTTAGGACTTTCAATCCGAAGTTAATTTGGATTGGACTCGGACTGAGACAGGGCAACTCAAGTATATTCACATGTTATATATATATATATAGATATATCTTCGTTAAAGTTAGAGTGAGTCATCAGCAGTCACTCATTATAGTCTTAATTTCATTTACATACAAACTTATTTTTCTTTCGAATCCGTACTTTTAAGTCACAATAAAAGCAATCTTACCTTTACACCAAAATCGACTAGCCCTCAGAGTCACTCAGAACATAAATTGCCTTCCCACAGTTGTCCCAACCCTCTGTGGTCTAGCTGCTCTTGGTGCCACTACTTCATTCACTGTCTGAAGTAGGAGAGCCAATATGTTGATTTTTAAATATTGAATTTGCATTCTCACCAGACACATGTCACATAAATAAATATGCAGATTTGTACCTTATGGTACTCATGTACAAGAACTGAATTTGAAATGAATGAGAAATTAGATTCAGAAGTCAAGAGGATATGCTAGATTGCTATATAAGAAACATGTGTTACAAGTCTTGTACAACTAAATCATTGTTAACAGCGATTTCAAATAATTCCATACACCTTATTTGAAATCCATTGATACAAGGCTTTATATATATATATAATCTTCTTCATCATCAAATCTCAGTCGAATTCTATTCATCATCTTCCTTAGCAGTCCTTCTCAATACAGAGTTTCTTATTAAATATGGTATTATTATCTATAGCAATTAACATATTGTATATGATATTTCTCTCTCTCTCTCTCTCTATCAAGAAGTTCTGCATGATTGATTATCATTAATGACACTAATTAGAGGAATATTGAACTGTTGTACATCATATAAAAATTGAACAATAAACAAATTACTAACATTTTAATCATAAAATTGGGTGATAGACTCCACTTTTTGTCTATCAAGAAAATCTGCATTGTATTGAAGGAATGAATGAACACATTTTCAATATATGAACATTTTAAACACTGATCTAATACCAAGTAACAGTTCACTCGATCAATGCTAAAGAAAATTAGTAATTAAAAACTAGCATACTGATCATAGACTCGAAACCAACAATCAATAACACCTCAAATATATATATATATATATATATATATATATATATATATATGATGAATGTTCAATAGGGATCAAAAGGGCCATTGGGTTCGAGCTGTTTGCAGAGTCCAAGATAAGTTAAATAAAGAAGACGATCCTTGGCACCTGTTCGATAATTGTAGGTGTGTTTGCAGAAGTACTTCAATTGTTTGAGGTTACAACATCCAATCATCTGACCCAGAAGCAAAAACAGCCAATTGATCTCTCTCTTCTTCTCTGCAATCACAGGCTTGACATTGCCCTGTTTTCCACAACAGTTGCAGGTAATTGGAAGAACTGGGTTCAACCATTCTTTTGGAGCTCGATCATGCATGGTGTCTTTATTTTTGACTATAAAATCACCCACTTCGTAGAACTTCTCTTGAAGATCATATTGAATTTCAAAGCTACTTACGCAATTAGTGCATTGTACATCTCCTCTGATGGTAGAGATTTGTTGGGATTCAAGATCAGCAAGACTCTGCACGGTGGCTCGCCGAGTGGTGGCCCACCGAAAAGGTGCCGGGATGGTTTCGCTCTTGACGGTTTGGATCTTTTTCTGACGTCGACGTGACGGTGATGGAGTTGCAGTGCGGGGTATAGACCGTATAGGAGACCAGACCGGCACTGGTATTGGTGGTTGTAGTGGTGGTGGTGGTGGTGGAGTAGTGGGAGGAAAAGATGGAGAAAGAGTAGGCTCTTGCAGGGGTGGTGGTAGTTGTTTCTCCGGTGGTGGTAGAGGAGGAGCAGGTGGAGAAAGAGTAAGCTCCAGATCAATGTCTTGATCTTCTTCTTCTTGGGGCTCTGAGAATTTTCTCTTTCTGTTGATCATTTCTTGCTTAGTGGCCATTTCGTCTTTGTTCTTCGTTGGTGAAGAGTACTGCGTAGGACAACACCAGAACAAGAAAAAGAATGCAAGAAACTAGAGACTAAATGAGTTTATGAAAGGGAAGAGAGTATATATATCTATATGGAGAGAGAGAGAGAGAGAGAGAGGGAGAGAGAGAGATGTGAAGAAACAGAGGATGGAGCAACTTTTCAGAGTTCGGATATATCATATATATATATTCGTGACTGCGATCAGTCCTCTAAAGAATTATTATTCTCTTAAGAGTTGGTTATAGTTTACAGGGTAAAGTCCTCAGCTATTGCTATTTTGCAAATTACTCATTAAATTAATAATTTATTGTAATTAAGGTTATACTTCTTACCAAAAAAAGAAGAAGAATTTATTCATTCTTATTAAATTTATTTTTTTTATTAAATTATTTTCATTATATTTTCTCTCATAAAAATATTAATTATATCATTTACCTTAATTTTATTATTACTATTAATTTATCATAACAATCAGAAAAAAAAACAGGGAGTTCTAATTATTATTAAATTTAACCATTTTTTAAAGTAACTAACTTGTTATTAAAACTTTACTATTTATAATAAAACTTACTTTTTTATGGTTAAAAAAAAATACCTTTGTTTCATACAATATATTCATGAAAAATTAAGAAATTATTTAAATAAAAAATACATTCTTTTCCATGCAGTATATTAATGAAAAATTAAGAAATTACTTAATTTTTTTTTAAAAAAATTACTTGAAATTTTTATTAAAAAATTAATTTCAAGAATTAAAAGTAAATTTATGCAAATTTGATAGAGAATATATCATCAAAGTATTATAATTTTTTTTCATAATTTATTTTAATAAGAAAAATGGGTTAAGCATAATTTAATAAGAAATAATATTATGGTCATTTAATGAAAATAACTAAGCATGAGAGACATTTTGCAACAAAATGTGATAATTCTAAGTGTTAGAAATAAAGAAAGATATAATCTAACACTAAGATTTTGTGTACTCCAAAACGATGATCAATTCAATTTCAATTGATTTTTCAACCCAATATATTGAGCGTGAGATTGGGTTGAATTAGATTATTCTGACCAATTCAATATCAAATTACGAAGTTAGAGTCTTCTTTGATTCTCCTTTCAGTGAAGAGAGTATCATTTTTCTTTTTGAATTCTATCTACAAATAACAATGAATTGACATTATTTTGAAAAACTGAGTAAAAACCACATTGGCTAATATATATGCATGTGTGTACACGCACATAAAGATTCAAAAATATGTGAAACATTGATTACAAGCCTTACACAACTAGAATCTTTATTAGAATGGCTTTCCCATAATTACAAGCTTTACACATTCGAAATACTCCTATCATTTGATATGTATATATAAATTTTTATGATTTTAAAATTTAGAGTAAATTGCCCTATGTGATGACGTCATAATTTTTGAAAATTTTAAAAGTATCTTTTTTTTTTTTATTTCATATTTTGACTTTTTAAAAAAAAATAAAATAAAATAAGGGTAATTTAGTCATTTCATTGTTCAATTACTTTCAAATTCAAAATTTGTCTTTATTTGCACAAATTGAAAAATACAGGAGATTTTGGGAGGGGTCTTTGCACATTTTTTATGTAGCGGAGTTTTTTTATTTTTTTGCACTTTATCCTTAAATTAATCTATATTTCTTCTCATTTTAACCAAATGCATTCCACTCCTTAGAAATAAAAAAATCAAATATTAAGAGTATGTTTGTCCTTTATGTTAAAAAAAGACATGAAAAAAGACTGCATTTGGCTAAGAAGGGATATTAAACTTAAATCTAAACTGTACTCCTTAGATAACTAAACCTAAATCCATTCAATGATAAAAAATAAAAATAAAAACCTAAATCCATTAATTTTTAGCATTAAAATAGAGCCTTAAATACAATCTTAAAATGAAAAAGAGAGAGAGCATTTCCTATTTCCCATTTCCAGTATAAAAATCTCATAAGTGGGCTCTCCTTAACACACACACACAAACACACGTTAATCTTCTTCATCTGTATTGAATGGAGATGCCCTCCATCTTCCTTACTTTCTTATTCATGCATTGTGGACACACACATCACACAGACTCTTCTTTCTCTCCATGAAGAATTTCTGAATGACTGGTAATTAATAGTCCATGACATTAAAGGAATGAACTTTTCATTATATAAAAATGGAACATTAAACAAATAACTAAGAATTTATATATATATATATATATATATATATATAATTGAATGACAGACTCCTCAAGAATATCTCTGTATTAGCACTGCCTATTGTTCATGATATGTATGAAAGGAATGAATAAATAAAGAAATTTTCGTTATATGAACATTAAACACTGAACTAATTAATACCAAGTAAAAATTTACTCCATCGAAACTAGAGAATTAAAAGCTAGCATACTCATAAACTGTATGCGTAAAGAAATTAATCATATATCACCATATACACAACTTGAAATTAAACCAACAATCAATAACACCTATATATAATATCATCATCATGAATCTTCAATCAAAAAGGGCCATTGGGATCGAGCTGTTTGAAGAGCCCAAGATAAGTGATATAAACAAGTCGATCCATGGTACGGACTGTTCGATGATTCTTGGCGTGTCTGCAGAAATACTTCAACTGTGATTGAGTACAACATCCAATCATCCGACCCAGAAGCAAAAACAGCCAATTGATCCCTCTCTTCTTCTTTGCAATCACGGGTTCGACGACGCCATTGTCCAATTCTTGACAGAACTTGCATTTTGGAAGAACAGGGTTCAACCATTTGTTTGGAGCTCGATCAAGCATGGTGTTTTTGTTTTTGACTATGAAGTTTCCCAATTCATAGAACTTCTCTATAAGATCATATTGAATTTCATAGCGACTGTTGCATTGCTTGCATTGTACATCTCCTGTGATGGTGAATATTTCTTTGGATACAAGAACATCAAGACTCTGGACGGTAGCTCGGCGAGTGGTGGCCCAAGCAAATGGTGCCCGGATGGTTTCACTCTTTTTCTGTTGAGGGTTGCGAATGGCACAGGAGGAGACCCGCATGGGGGCCAAAGGTGGCTTGCAGAGAAAATGGGTTGGTGGTGGAAGTGGTGAAGATGGTGGTGGTGATGGTGGCGGCTGATGTGCTTTTGGTTGTTGCAGAACTTGCAGCCTTGCGGTGGGTGGTGGTGATGGTGTTAAAGATGGAGGTATTGGTTTTTGTTGCAGCCTTGGTGGTATTAAAGATAGAGATAGTGGTGGTTGTTGCAGGGGTGGTGGTGGAAGACTTAAAGTTGGTAATGGCGGTGGTGGAGGTGGAGTAGTGGGAGGAAAAGACAGAGAAAGAGTAAGCTTATCATTGTGATGACCTTCTTCTTCTTGCGGGGGTGGTGGTGGTGGTGGTGGAGTACCAGTGGGAGCAAAAGATAAAGAAAGAGTAAGCTGAAGATCATTGTGATGATCTTCATCTTCTTGCAGGGGTGGTGGTGGTTGTTTCTCCGGTGGCGGTGGTGGAGGTGGAGTACTGGGAGGAAAAGACAGAGAAAGAGTAAGCTGCAGATCATTGTGATGATCTTCTTCTTCTTGCAGGGGTGGTGGTGGTGGTGTTGGAGTGGTGGGAGGAAAAGATAAAGAAAGAGTAAGCTGTAGATCATCGTCAAGATCTTCTTCTTCTTCTTGGGACTCCGAGAATTTTCTCTTTCTGTTGATCATTTCTTGCTCAGTGGCCATTTCGTCTTTGTTCTTCATGGGTGAAGATGAAGATATTGTGTAGGCAAGAACAGAGCAAGAAACGATGAGAATGAAGCAACTTTTCAGAAATTATAAAAGTTCACATATTATATAGTATATTTCTTTAGTATCTTTTTTTTTTAATATATATATATATATATATATTAATCCTTCTAAGAATTATTATTTGTAGTGTTTGATTATAGTTTTCTATATTCATTTTCTTTTTTATTTAATTATTATTATTAATTTTATTGTATAGGAGAGTGATCCACCGGCTGACTAATCTGATCAACTACTTTACCCAACTGGAGCTCAACCTAAGTCCAAAATTTTGTACAGAAATTGAGCAGAATTGGGATTTGGAAAGCTTAGATCGAAGGTCGGGTTGACCGATGGGTTGAAACAAAATTAAGGACTTTTTAAAATCATCTCAATTAACAAATTAAGCAACCATCTCTCAGGACAAGCACAAGATTTATTTTACTGTACTATTTCATTCAAACTGATGGTCAAACTTTACTAATAAAGAAACACTTGTCCCCAAGTTTGTCATTGATGGAGTGTTTGACTCCTAATATAAAACATATGACGTGAAAAGTTAGTGGTAAGGTGATGTGGATAAAAAGGATGTTTTGACCAAGACGAGTTGTCTTCAAGTGGGAAAAGGAAGCTGGAGAGATAGAATTTTACTAGGGCACAACTTCGCTTGGTCACTATAAATACAGAACGGTCCATATACCAAGGTACACAATTAATATCCTCTGAGTTCCTTTACAGCTTTTAAAGTCCTTCCGATTTATGACTTGATCGTCGGAGCATAGTCGGCCGGCACCGCGCCGGTGCCCTTTTGATTACTCTTCTCTTGTTCTTTTTACAGGTTGGTGTTTGACTAGTTCGGGTGAATTTTTGTTTCATTAGTTGGCGCCGTCTGTGGGAAACAATCACAAACTTGATTGTTCTACACGAATCATATACGAAGCATGATGCACCTATGATCTTGGTTAGAGATTACGGTCGTGCAGGACCCTTCTGTGCAGGGCCCTCTTGCCGGCTACAATCCTCCAACGCAGGGCCCTCCTGCCTGCCACAACCTCCAGTGCAGGACCTTCCTGTCGGTCACAATCCTCTAGCCGCATAGGATTCTCCTGTCAGCCATGACCTTCCAGTCGGACAGGATTCTCCTGTCAGCCATGACCTTCTAGTCGGACAGGGCTCGCTTGCCGCCCCTGATCTTCCCGACTGCAACGTGCCAGTTGCAGGACAGGGAGACATGCAACCCCCTGGACAGATGAACTTCCCTGGGGCACGCCCCGAAATCCCAAAAGACCAAGGACGGATTGCAGCATTGGAATGTCAGGTCCGAAACTTGAATCAAAGTTTGGCACAAATACTCTAACAAAATGCAGCAATTCTGCAACGCCTCCCTCTTGTGGCGCCAGTACCATCGCCAGGTCACTTTAGGCCTGTTGATACAGAAGGGGATGGTGTTGGGCAAGACAGTGAAGTCCCAACGAACGACGCAGCTCAGAACCGAGTAAGAGGTGGGATGAACCACAGTCACCTAGTCCCACTCGAAAAGAACCAATCCCATGGAGACTCAGGGCATCCAGTGGAAACTACCTATTATGACATGGAGATGTAGGACCTCAGAGCCAGGGTAGAAAGCATGGCCCACGCTAGAAAGGGGAAGGGCCCTGCTACAGTAAATGAGCTGGTGCAGCAAACTAACCTCCCTTTCTCCACGGGGATAATAAACTGTTATTTGCCCAACAAGTTCAAGATGTCCACCCTTGAAAGCTTTGATGGGACCAAGGACTCACTAGATCATCTAGAGACCTATAAGGCTCTAATGCACCTCCAAGAAATACCGGATGAAATCCTATGTAGAACTTTTCCTACTACATTGAAGGGTTCCGCCCGGTCATGGTTTAGCAACCTGAAACCGGCATCTGTACGTTCCTTTAAAGAGCTGAGCCAATTGTTCGTAGGCAATTTTATTGCCGCCCGAAGGCACAGAAAGTCCGCTACCTATCTCCCGAACGTAAGACAGACCAAGGGGGAGTAATTGCGAGACTATATTAACCGGTTTAACAGGGAGATGTTGCAGGTCGATGCCTTGGATGACAAGGTGGCATTTACCGCATTCATGGGGGGCCTACTGCCTTCAAAGTTCTTGTACTCAATTTCCAAACACCTACTAGAAAGAATGTCCGAGCTACTCGTGAAGGCCCAAAAGTACATAAACGCAAAAGAGACCCTTGATGCGAGAAAGGCAGACAGAAAAATGGGGGGATAGTCCAGTGGAAGATAAAGACCCCAAGCATGGCAGAATGTCACGGGAGCAGACTGATAAAGCATCACGTCATGATAAGGGATTCAGTACCTTTACCCCTTTAAACACGTCAATAAGTCAAATCCTCCTCAATATCCAAGATGACCCAGTTATTGCCTGGCCCCCAAAACTTAGAACTGATCCATCCAAGAGGTCCCGTGACAAGTATTGCAGGTTCCATCGTGACCATGACCACGATACAGATGAGTGCATAGACTTGAAAAGACAGATTAAAAATTTGATTCGTAGGGGCCAACTACAAATGTACGTGGCCGGAGATGAGAGGAGAACACAGAACTGTCAATGGGATGAGGATGGTAAAGATGACAACACTCGAAAAAATCATCTATTGGGGGAAATCAGAGTTATCTTTGGTGGACTTGGAGGAGGCAGGGGACATATTGACTAGAGACATTATAAGGGAGGCAGTTGCCCCTTCTTTAGAATGCTGAGTGTCTGAGGAAGTGCCACAAGTAAGATTTTCTTTTAAAAGTTGCATTTACTTTAATAATTATAGCTGAAACTCAATTTAATATTAAGCATTAGGACGATAGCTCTGAAATTTTTGCTCGAATAATTTTCTATTTGTTGCTAAAATATCAATAGCAGTCATTTTTGTTTCAAATATGTTGTTATAACTAAAACAAAAAGTAAACAGCCCTTCAAGAACACAGCCCTATGGAGGTATGGCTTTACGTGGGCACAACCCTACGGGGATACACCTCCAAGGAGGGCCTTTAATGAAAAAGGTGGGATGGATGAATTCCGAGAACATTGTTAAAACAGCCCTACGGGGATACACCTCTAAGGAGGGCCTTTAATGAAAAAGACGAGATAGATGAATTTCGAGAACATTGTTAAAATGGCCCTACGGGGACACACCTCCACGGAGGGCCTTGAAGAAAAAGGCGGGATGGATTAATCCCGAGAAAAATACTACCCTACGGGGGCAAAACCCTACAGGGACACACCTCCATGGAAGGCCCTTTTACGATAAGGGCAGGATGAGTTAAAATTCCAAGAATATATATGGACATCCCTACATGAACCCTTGTGCTGTAAGAATTACATCCACAAAACAAACCATTTTTAATAAAAAAAAGAAGAAATATACGGTCCTAAGTCCTTTTCCAACAGCTAGCAACGGTCACAAGTACTCAAGCTAGGCGCAGGGTGAGGCATCAAAGGTTAGGAAAGCAACGGACACAAGGACACAAAGCCAAGCGTAAGGGAAAGAGAGCTGGGCACAAGGTTAGGCGCTAAGCCCAGGAATGACCCAGGCCCAGGAGGCCAGGCGCTGCCCAGCAGGCCATGCCCTGCCCAGGCCATGCGCTGCCCAGGAGGCCATGCGCTGCCCAGGAAGCCAAGCACTGCCCAGGAGGCCATGCACTGCCCAGTAAGCCAGACGCTTCCTAGTAGGCCTGCGCTACCCAGCAGGCCAGGCACTGCCTAGGAGGCCATGCACTGCCCAGGCCAGGCGCTGCCCAAGAGGCCATAAGCTGCCCAGCAGGCCAGGCGCTACCTAGCAGGCCATGCGTTGCCCAGGCCAGGCGCTGCCCAGGCCACGTGTTGCCTAGGAGGCCATGTGCTGCCCAGGAGACCATGCGCTGCCTAGGAGGCCAAGCCCTGCCCAGGCCAGGCATTGCCCAGCAGGCTATGTGCTGCCCAGGCCAGGCACTGCCCGGCGGGGCACTGCCCAAAAAAAAAATTAAATAAATAAATAAAATAAAATAAAAATATTTTTACGCGTGTGTGTTCCTAATGACCGACAAGTGACCGTCATGAACAGGGGCATCTGATGGAGTGTTTGACTCCTAATATAAAACATATGACGTGGAAAGTTAGTGGTAAGGTGACGTGGATAAGAAGGATGCTTTGACCAAGGCTGGTTATCTCCAAGTGGGAAAAGGAAGCTAGAAAGATAGAATTTTACTAGGGCACAACTTCGCTTGGTCACTATAAATACAGAACGGTCCATATACCAAGGTACGCAATTAATACCCTCTGAGTTTCTTTACAGCTTTTAAAGCCCTTCCGATTTCTGACTTGATCGTCGGAGCGTAGTCGGCCGGCACCGCGCCGGTGCTCTTTCGATTACTCTTCTCTTGTCCTTTTTACAGGTTGGTGTTTGATTAATTCGGGGTGAATTTTTGATTCATCAGTCATGCTAGACAATGTGTATGAAGAAAAAAAAGATGATTGTCTGGTTGGTCCTGACCGTGAAACGAAGGGAGTGGTCTAACGGTCGACTGAGAGGAGGTTTGAATTGGTAATTGTTTTTCGTAATTAAATTTTAAAAAGGTTAGGAATTGAAAGGATTTAAATTTCTAATCTTATGAAATTTGGAATAAACTGGAATTTTAGTAACTAAATATAAATTGCCATGATTTTGGGGAATTGAATTCAAAATGAAATTACTATTGTTTGAAACAAAATGAAATTAAAATAAATTAGATTTGAAAGGATTTGAATCCCAAAATATACAGTTTAATTTACAAATTTGTAACTTACCAAATTTGTTCCTTAAAATAAGATTGTAAATTCAATCAACAAGGGTAAAATGGTAAAATAAATAAATATATTTTTAGAAATTATGATTAAATTTCAATTTATTCCAAACCAACAAATAGAATTTCATTTCAAATCCAATTCATTTTTACTTAGTTCCAAACGAAGTGTAAGATAAAGTTAGATAAATTACGAACTTTTATTTAGTAAATTTCATCATATTTTATGAAATCCTATAATTTTTTTTTATGAGATTTTATAACAGTACAATTTTATGTTTGAAATCTCTTCAAACAATTAGGGATTTCCTCCCAAAGTGGGAGATGGTTAAGTTCCCATGAGAACAAATGAGTGTGTTAATTTCTTGTCAATGAAAAAAAAAAAAGTCCATTCAAACTAATTCCATTTCAAATTATATTATTTCCAAATATTAGAAATCTAAATGTCAAATAAGGTATGACCTACCTTCACTGAACACTAATTAATTTTCATATGAGATGACTCAACCTGATCTTGCTCAACCAGTATTAAAGCCATAAATCGTGGGTTTAAAATTGTTTAGAGAATACAACAATGCCGCTCGTTGCACCCCATTCTCAATAACGATCAAAGTTGGTCAATAATAAAGTGATCAAAATTCAATCCTAAAATGACAAATTTTCCTTCAAAATGTATGGAGATACTTTTACCATTTTTTTTTTAATCATGACACATCCCTCAACACCGACTCCTCTAATTCACTCACATATGTGAGTGAGTCGGGTTGTGCTCTTTTATTAATTTTCTTTTTGTTTAATACTTTTGTCATATAGTTTGATGAAGCTTTAAAAATTATTTTTATTAGTTCTAGTCTAGAAAACACGTATACGGATATGAAACATGAGTATAACATGATACTGATATGACGATACGAAAAATCTATAAAAAAGGATACATTTACGGGCATGACACGACAATATAAAGATAATAAATTTTATTTTTATATATGCAAAAAATGAATTATTAACATTTCTTTATAAAATATTATCATTAACAAACAAAATAAGAGTTAAAAGTCGATGTATAATTAGAATGGATAAATATTCTACTCAAGCATTATATGTATCTCAACACTACTATATTAAATAAATTTTAAACTTTTTTTTTAACGATTATAATATGATATTATTGATGGAAAAACTACATTTTCATTTTCAAAACTTGTTAAAAATGTGTTTTAAATTATCTGAAAAGTATCGGATACGTGTTAGAAATAAAAATATATATATATTTTAAAATTATAAATATTTTAAAAAAGTATCGGACAACTATTTAAAAATATTCGAAAAATATCAATATCAAATACAGATACGATATGAGTACATTACTCAAAATATTGAGCTTCCTAGATTGTAGTAAATTAATTAGAGGAAGGGTGTTAAAAATTCTAACCTCTGCACAACCTATGAGAAATACAATATTATTTAAATCCATTCATTTTAAATTATTCAAATACAATATTGCAGCAGGCCCCACGGCACCAAAAAAATAAAAAAGAAGTTTATTCTTCATCAAATCTCAGTTGAATTCTATTCCTCATCTTCCTCGCCAGTCTGGACACAAACTCCTCCATCTCTCTCTAGAATTTCTGCATGACTAGTCTGCTTATTGTTGACATTGAAGGAAGGAACTTTTCATTATATTAAAAAAAAAAACACTATAAATATATAAAATTGGTGTACAGACTCCTCAACAGCAACTGTAGTAGCACTGCTTATTGTCGATGAATCCTATATAATCCAGTATATTTTAAAGAAATGAACAATTTCACTGTATGAAACTTAAACACCAACATTTATATGGTATCAAATATCAATTATCACACTCCTCTCTCTATGAAGAAGCTCTGTATGAATGTTTATTATCCATGGCATTAATAAATAAAAGAATGAACTGTTCATTATATACAAATTGAACACTAAAAAAACAACTAACATTTTATATATAGAATTGGGTGATTGACTCTGTTTCTTTGTATATCAAAAATATCTGCATTGTATTAAAGGAATGAATGAACAAACTTTCATTATATGAACATTTAACACTGAGCTAATACCAAGTAACAATCAATAACACCTCCATGATATATATATAGATCATCATCATCATCATCAATCTTCAATATGGATCAAAAGGGGCCATTGGGTTCGAGCTGTTTGCAGAGTCCAAGATAAGTGAGATAAAGAAGACGATCCTTGGCACCTGTTCGTTGATTCTTGGTGTGTTTGCAGAAATACTTCAACTGTGGGAGAGTACAACATCCAATCATCTGACCCAGAAGCAAAAAAACCCAATTGATCTCTCTCTTCTTCTCTGCAATCACAGGTTTCATAGTACTCGTGTTGCCCTGTTTAAGACACGGCAAGCACATTGGAAGAACTGGTCTCAACCACTCTTTTGGAGCTCGATCAAGCATGGTGTCTTTGTTTTTGACTATGAAATCACTCACTTCATTGAACATCTCTTTAAGATCATATTGAACTTTGTAGCGATTATCGCAATACTTGCATTGTATAGCTCCTGTGATGGTCAAGATTTGTTGGGATTCAAGATCAGCAAGACTCTGCACGGTGGCTCGCCGAGTGGTGGCCCACGGAAACGGTGCCGGGATGGTTTCGCTCTTGACGGTTTTGATCTTTTTCTGACGTCCTTGTGCCGGTAATGGAGCTGCAGAGAGGGGTGTAAGAGACCAGGCCGGTTCGAGGCCCGAAGGTGTTATGTAGATGACATGTGGTGGTAGTTTGTGCACATCAATCTCACCATCTTCTTCTTCTTCTTGGAGGGGTGGTTGTGGTTGTGTCTCCGGTGGTGGCTGCAGATCATTGTCACTGTGAGGATCTTCTTCTTCTTGCAGGAGTGGTGGTGGTTGTTTCTCCGGTGGTGGTGATGGTGGTGGAGAAAGAGTAAGCTGCACATCATTGTCATTGTGATGATCTTCTTCTTCTTTGAGGGGTGGTTGTGGTTGTGGTTGTTTATCCAGTGGTGGCTGCAGATCATTATCATTGTGATGATCTTCTTCTTCTTCTTGCAGGAGTGGTGGTGGTTGTTTCTCCGGTGGTGGTGATGGTGGTGGAGAAAGAGTAAGCTGCACATCATTGTCATTGCGATGATCTTCTTCTTGGGGCTCTGAGAATTTTCTCTCTGTGTTGATCAATTCTTGCTTATTGGCCATTTCGTTTTTGTTCTTCATGGGTGAAGAGTACTGTGTAGGACAAGAACAGAACAAGAAAAAGAATATAAGAACTAATGAGAATGAATGGGTTTATGAAAGAGATAATTTATATTAGATATAGATGTGAAGAAACAGAGGATGGACCAGCTTTTCAGAAATTACTGTGATACACACACACACACACCAGGGGAGAAGAGAATTCGGGTTGATTTTAACTTCAGGGTTACACTTGGGCGAATTAACCCAAATCCAACCTGAATCTGACCCATTTTTTTTATTTATAGTCATTTAACATTGAACATTCCAATAGGTTTGGGTTGACCCATAGGACAACTAGAATTATAAGCCAATCTTGTACTGTATGTATTTTTAAGTTCACATATTATATATATTCGTATTTTGTAATTAATATTTCTATATTCATTTTCTATTTTTTTTGTTTGTCTTGATTTGAGTATTCCCCAACAAAATGTAAATTTAACAAAATGTAAATTTAATTTTGTAATTCCCCAACAGCTTTAAAAAAAAATTCAAACTATTGAAGGTTGGGTTGGATTATTTAAGTTAAAAAACTTTGATACTTAAAAGTACAATGTTAAACTGAAATACAGGAAAATGATCATCAAATAAGTTATGCAATCAAATGTGTCAGCTTTATACAATTTTATGATTACATGACTTTTTGTGATGGCTCGGGATCACATGGTCTTAGAATACATTTTTCGCCATCAGTAGGCTCATCATTCTCCGAGTCACTCAGAACATAAATTGCCTTCCCACAGTTGGCCCTTAGTGGTCTAGATCTTGCTGTTGAGGACTTTCCCTCATCATCCTTGCCTATTATTCTCAACACACAGCCACTTCTCGTCTTCATTGGGGATGACATCGTCTTCCTCACTTTCTTCTCGGGGGATAATCCCAAACTCTCCGAGAGCTTCAAAGCTTCGGTCATCAGCTTCTGGCCCATTTGTTGACACTGCTTATTAGCCGACGCCCCTCTTTTCCTTGTTGCTGTAGAGGGTTTGGCTGCTTTGGCATTTGTTGGCTTTCTCCCTCCCTTCCTTTTATTCTTTGCTGTTGCGGCTACCTCTTCATCGCTAGATATATCCATGACTGAACAAAAAGTAAAGAAGTTGCTTGGGACACATTGGTACTGTAAACCACTAAACCATGCATGCAAGCAAGGTGAATGTCTACTTTTTCAAATGTTCTCTCATTTCCTGATTTATGCAATCATTTCAATTAACAAATTAAGCAACCATTTCTCAGGACAAGCACAGGATTTATTTTACTGTACTATTTCATTCAAACAGATTGTCAAATTTTTTACTCATAAAGAAACACTGGTCCCCTAGTCATGCTGGACAAGATGTATAAAGAAAAGAAAATCTTAATCTTAATAGGCAGATAGAATTTTACCTTCAGTGTGATCTGGAGAGGACTCAAGATTATGAGCAGCTAGTATTTCTTTTAGAATAATAAGCACTTCATCATCGTCATCATCTTTCAAACCCGAAGAAGGATTTTCCTGCTGAGGATCAGAAAAATAATAATTTTTTACCAATTTCAACTGTAACCATAAGAATTCATTTGGGAGGAATAAATTGAGATCTGATTGTCATATAATAATCTAATGAGGCAAACCTTTTGAGCAGGAGCTTCCTTTGGACCTGCACTGTCTTTTGTTTTCACACCCTCAGGAACATTATCTGATGGAGAAAAAGATATCCAAGTTATAATACTAGTTGACATAGTGTAAAGCCATGCTATCATGAATATTATGAATTCAATCTATGTCAATATCTATATCTATAATTTTGTTAATTAAATAATATTCTAAAATTTTAATACAAGAAGTTGAATAACTCAACATGTTGACTCTTGGACCTGTTGGAATACTCAACAGTTGCAACACTTAATAATTTAGATATTGTATGACGATGATCTCTTGAAATTCTTAACAATTACAACTCTTTAATCTGAATGGAATTTTCAAATAATTCAGTGAAGCGAGAAATATGAGTAGCAAAAAGGAAGAAGAGCGAAACAAGAAGGTAATCAGGGATCTCATGAAGCTTCCGCCCAATCGAAGATGAATCAACTGTAACAGCTTGGTTAATTTTCTCCAACTTTGTTTTTGTTTTTTCATCTTGATTTCTTCTGTTTCCTGTATTTTTTTTCTCTAATATGTTTCCAATTTTGTATTGGAATTTTTATATCTACTATACAGTTGGTTGCTGGAAAAATACATGAATATTGATTTTGAATCATAAATTTCCTATCAGGTTTGGTTGTTTTAATTGAAACATTTTCAAGGCAAAGAGTAACTTTCTGGTGTAAACTGTGAAGCCATTTTAAGATTTTCATTCAAACCGGCCTAAAGAATCTTAAAGAATATATATATATATACACACACACACACATATATATTTGTCTGAAACAATAAAATTCAAAAAAGCAAAAGTCCACTCAACCGAGCATAGTAGAACTTATTTGTACGAGTCTAGGCAACTTCTCGTATCTTCATTTTTAATTTCTTTCTAAGCCTAAATTTAAGGTTCAAAGCTCTCTAATGCTATTTATCAAGTGTATTGATAAGCAGATGGAAAGTTACATTATTTTCCTTCAGCATGGATGGTCAGGAATACTACTAATTTTTTTCACTTTTTCCCATTATTTTGGTCTTTAGTAATTCGGGTTTTCACTTACAATTTTTTTGCATGTAATGATTTTTAAACTTTTGAACTTATTCTTTCTTGTTTGAAGAACATTTCTTTTTATTATATTCATAACTTTTGTTACTGTCTGTACAGGAACCACAATATATTTGTACAAACTTTTGGAATTTTCATTTTATGACATGCAATGGGATATATCATACAATGAGTATATTCATTATTTGATATTTTTTTATTTTTTTTTTTGAATTTATAATTTGGATGGGCATGCTTATGAAAAAGAATGTCTGCGTTCAGCCGTTGAATTTGGTCTTTGGGTTAATAATACTTGATCACAACTGATTTAGTAAGATTTCATGGTTTGATAAGGAGACATTTATTTTATACAGCTCTCAGAGTTATAAACAAAATTCACCATCCTAAAACTGGAAAGAGAAGTGTTCTAAAAAGTTAATTATAAGTAGATTAAATTATATTGTTTGGGTAACATTTGTTCAATTAACATTTAATTGATTTTAAATTAGTAATGTTTTTATCGTTTAGTAGCATATTATGGTTAATTTCCTGCATCCCTTCAAAACCTAAGATTCGTTTTGGTGGTGTTTTTCTAAGCAATGTGTTTTGTGCTTGCTGTCAGTCAATTCCAAACCGAAACAAAATTTGAAGTTACAAATTCTGATGTTTAGCCCTTTCTTCTTCATGCTTGTTCTGCCTTTGTAATTTCATGGGACTGGATGATTTGATAGTTTGTTAATTAAAGAAGCGAAAGAGAAATGTTACTAATTTTTGTTATAGACCACTAGAATTTGTACCTGGTTTAAAGGAAAACGAGGTAGTGATTTATAAATGCCACTGGAAAAATAAGTTAGAACAAGGAATGATAGACCTGCATATGCATAAGTTGATGTTTCCAACGTTTCTGTGCCAGGAGCTTTCTTTGGACCTGCACTGCCTTTTGCTTTCACAACCTCAGGAACATTATCTGATGGAGAAGAAGATATCCAAGTTATAATACTAAGGGTTGACATAGTGTAAAACCATGCTATCATTCATGTATTATGAATTAATATAAATTAAAAAGGACTACCAACTTACTTGTTTCCATTGCAGAACTAGTTGATGTTTCCAACGTTTCTGCGCCAGGAGCTTTCTTTGGACCTGCACTGCCTTTTGCTTTCACAACCTCAGGAACATTATCTGATGGAGAAGAAGATATCCAAGTTATAATACTAGGAGTTGACATAGTGTAAAACCATGCTATCATTCATGTATTATGAATTAAATATAAATTAAAAAGGACTACCAACTTACCTGTTTCCGTTGCAGATCTAGTTGATGTTTCCAACGTTTCTGCGCCAGGAGCTTTCGTTGGACCTGCACTGCCTTTTGCTTTCACTACCTCAGGAACATTATCTGATGGAGAAGAAGATATCCAAGTTATAATACTAAGGGTTGACATCGTGTAAAACCATGCTATCATTCATGTATTATGAATTAAATATAAATTAAAAAGGACTCCCAACTTACCTGTTTCTGTTGCAGAACTAGTTGATGTTTCCAACGTTTCTGCGCCAGGAGCTTTCTTTGGACCTGCACTGCCTTTTGCTTTCACAACCTCAGGAACATTATCTGATGGAGAAGAAGATATCCAAGTTATAATACTATGAGTTGACATAGTGTAAAACCATGCTATCATTCATGTATTATGAATTAAATATAAATTAAAAAGGACTACCAACTTACCTGTTTCCATTGCAGAACTAGTTGAGGTTTCCAATGTTTCTGCACCAGGAGCTTCCTTTGGACCTGCACTGCCTTTTGCTTTCAATACCTCAGGAACATTATCTGATGGAGAAGAAGTTATCCAAGTAATAATACCAAGAGTTGACTTAGTGAAAAACCATAATATTATTCATATATCATGAATTAAAGATATATTAAAAAGGACTCCCCCCAACTTACCTGTTTCCATTGCAGAACTAATTGATGTTTCCAATGTTTCTGCGCCAGCAGCTTTCTTTGGACCAGCACTGCCTTTTGCTTTCACACCCTCAGGAACATTATCTGATGGAGAGAAGAAGATATCCAAGTTATAATACTAAGAGTTGACATAGTGTAAAGCCATGCTATCAAATGTTATGAATTAAAGATATATTAAAAATGACTCCCAACTTACCTGTTTCCATTGATGTTTCTAATGTTTCTGCTCCATGTTTTGCACTGCTGGCCGTCTTTTTATTCTTCATTGGGTTTTTGGGTGCTTGTTTGCAGTTCTTGAGACCAGCTTCATTCATCACCTTACTTTTCATATCCTTTCTAGCCTTCTCTGCACGGGCATCACCCTTTTCTTCTTTCTGAATTATGCACATAATTAAGAGAATATGCAATTAAGAATCATAAGAAAATATCACAAAAAGTCATAATCTTTCAGTTCATACATCAAGTTTCCTCTCAAGTTCGTCAAGATCATTCATCCACAGAGACTTTGGAGTTGCTTTTCTCAAATCATCAACCCGTTTGTTAAGCCCATCCCTTCTAGCACATAGTGCCTGAACATTCTCAAGAGTCAAGGTTCCAATTGGCATTGCAAGTAGGTAGTCATAATCGTTTTCAGTTGCCTCAGAAACTACTGCTTCAGGAGTTTTTAATATCTTCCAGAAAGGTGTAAAGCCTTTCTCTCTCAACTCCACAAACAGATCAGCATGCTTCCTGTTGCTCACAATGATCTCTCCTTTCACAACCCCAATTATGAACCTCACTTTGTTTTCCAATTTCAACAATTCCATTTCAAGATTGTCCAACATAGACTTCTGCACAAAATTATTTTCTAGTTAGCAGCCACCATGTTCACAAAGTAACCAGGAAAATTCAAATGTCTGCAATTCAATTTCATTTTCAACTAACTTGCCTTTCTTTTCTGGTAGAATTCAAGTCTTATATGAAAGAATTCCTCAAGAACTGCAGAAGGAAAGAAATGAATGTTAAATAAAGAAAAGTAATATATATATACTGGATAAACTAATTTAGTCTGTGTTCTCAATTTCATACTTTGTTCAGGGGTGTCATATTTCTTGATCACACCTTTCGGGTCGAACAGGTGCATGTTACTTGTGCTGATCGTAGTAGTAAGCTTAAAAATCTTCAGCAAACCCCATTGCTTGGCCAAGATCAAGATCTCCTTAGATAAGATAACTTCAAAATGTACAGTTGTGTCATCGTTGTGCTCTCTGTAATCCTGCAACAGGAAAATTCTGCTATAAAAATTCTGTTTATATTAATGTAGTTACCAAATTTGCCACTGAGCCTTTAAGGGTATCTCTCCTCCCACATGACAGGTTAAGGATTCAAGTTCCTATTAGGGCAATAGTAGGTCTCTGTGTGTGTGAGTTGGAGTATTGGGTACCAACAAAATGAAGAAAATACCATGATGAATGGATCTTTGATTTTATCATTCCCTGTCATAATCGATTCCAGAAATTCTTTATAATCTTGAGTCCATCTTCGGATTGGTAACTCTGTAATCCGAAGTGTAGTTTCATTGACTTCCTCTATGATTCCACTGACTGTGTAGCTAACCCCAGCTTCCTTTAATGCTGTTTTCTCAATGGTTCCTCTAAATCCTTTGTACCATGGATCCATTGGCTTGATTGGCTCACCATTCAGTAAACACCTCACATTTGAAACAATGTCCCTTGGATTATAATTTGGGATATAAGAGCTCCATCCAGTCCCAATGCCTTCACTTCCGTTGACAAGAACCATCGGTATAATTGGCATGTACCTGAATGAGAAAACAGATTAGCTTGTCATCTGCAATACCTTCATTACATGCATACTGATCCATTTGTCACTGATAAAAAAGCTCACCAAGTAGGCTCAATTGATTGCCCATCTTCATTTAAATAGTCAAGCAGAATATCATCATCTTTGGGGAACAGGGACCGTGTGATGGGAGACAGCTGAGTGTATATATACCTAGCACTAGCATGATCTTTGCCTCCCTGTTAAAGAACGGGTCAATCTAGGAAATGAAAGTTACAGTAAACATAATAATTTTTCATATCAATTCCGAGAACTGAGTTTTTTGTTCGCCTCACTTGGTGACGAGTTCCAAATTGGCCATTTGGTTGAAGAAGGTTAATGTTGTTGCTGCCTACATAATCCTGTGCCATGCCGATAATGGTACTAGCAAGACTCTGCTCACCGTGATGATAAGCCGATTTCTCAGATACATAACCACAGAACTGTGCAACTTTTGCTTCCTTGTCAAAGCCCCGCTTGAAAGAACAGAAAAGGATCTTTCTTTGACCTGGTTTCAGGCCGTCAACCATCGAAGGAATTGACCTTTGAAGATCTGCCAACGAAAACAGTATAAGCTCCTTGTTGACAAAGTCACTATATTTTATAAGCTTCTCCTTCTGATCAAGGTAAGTACCATGCTGCAAAACAGTAAGATGAAATTAGAAAAGAATATTGGGTCATTTTCATCCAAACACTGTCACACGACGTCGAACCTCAAAATGTCTGAGCCAATTCTTCCTTGCTTCAATCTTCTTCTTACTAAAAGCAAGCTCAATTGTATTCCCATCTTGCTCATCAACCCAGAGAAAGTCTTTCTTGTGCTTTTCAAGATCTTTGAAGTATTCCTTCCCTTCCTTTGATGTGCTTGTTCCCAACCCCTGGCAGGAAAGTAAATGTGTTAGTATAAAAATAACAATAAGACAGTATATAAAATTTGAATAGACAAACCTTGTAGTACTTAATAGACCAACCACTTGCATTTCCCCCCAAACTACCCTTCCATGATTCATACTCAGGCATGGTATAAAATGATAATTCCCTTCTTCCATTAGTAGCCTGCCTGACAAAATTGGTTCCTTGCTTCAAATTTCAACACAAACTTTCTTTTGAAAAGAAATTCCACTTGAATTAAAACTGAAATATTGACTAGCTCATAAGCATTGCAGACCTTCACAATCGGTGTAATGAACTCTACTAAGAAAGATGGAATTTTTAGCAGTGATGGCCAAAATGAATGAATGAAATTAATCAATAGCCCTTTAATGTGGGAACCGTCATGATCCTGCAGCAAACCACAAGTCCATCCCCCATCAGGAATGACTATAGCTCATAATTGCAGTGAAGGGGGAAAACAAAGAAGTAACCTGATCAGTCATGATCATCAAGTGGCCATATCTCAATGTCTCGACACTGTCATACTCCTTCCCATGCTTGAGTCCAAGTATCTTCTTAATGTTCTGAATTTCAGCATTCTCCATGATCTGTTTATGGCTTGCTTCCCTCACATTTAGCAATTTACCTCTCAATGGAAACACACCATAGTAGTTTCGCCCCACTACAGAAATTCCAGCCATCTGTAAAAACTCAATTCTGTTAACTCCCCCAATTCTCAAACCACATGTAATATCCTGAATTCCAAAATAAGGTTCTTTTGATTAGTAATAATGGTTAGACTGGAAATAAAGAAGGTGATGGAAAATAATTAAATGATGCCATGAGACTTTTAACCAATCGAGTACAGTATCATAGTCATTGGTGGAACTCTCTGCTTAAGCACCTAAACAAGGTATAGATGATTATGGGAGGATAGCTATGTGTAGGTGCCTGAAATAAAGTATTGTCTGTGTGGGTGATTTGTCAGGATGCATGTGTTGATGAAAAATAAATCAATTATTGATATAGGTATGCAGCATATCAATAGTAAGTACAGATCTCCAAGAAAGTGTTTGGAAGACCATGTTTGATCCTTTTGAGAAGTAGCTGGTACGCACTGTTTACTTGTGAATGAAACCGAAGGCACACAATACTTAGTTGGCTACCCACATGTTGCAATCCCAAAGACACTTGTTGCAAATGTTGCATGCCTAACCCACTTGCACATAAGCAAATAGGATATTCTGGTTAAAAAAGAAAAACACTTGGGACCATCTATATATATATGTGTGTGTGTATGTTACACAAGAGAGAGGAGGTCACGTGTAGTAATTGTGGTCTATACTCTCATGCATAAAAACTCTTGTGAATATAACAAATGGATAGATATGCATGAAGGACATGTAGACTTGGGGCCACCACACTTATAATATAACTTCGGTCTCTTATATATGGATAACCGAAGAAAAGAGAAAGAGAAGGAGAACCAAGGGCGAGGGTCTCAGCTAGGACGCAGAGGGAGAGAGAAAACACACCATAGACCCAGTTTGGAAGAAGAAGAAAGGGGGAAAAGGAAAAGGAAGAAAGAAGTTAAGAAAGGGCTTCAAAAGGTATGCTTCAATTTATGCTGAATCTGCTAATGTTTTGTGGTGATTATGAAAGGAACAGATTGTTCATTGGTAATGGTGATCGGATTACCAACTTTGACATGGATTATATTTTCACTGTGTATGTGCATGGTGTGAAGTAGGCAGGGTAAGAAACTCTCTTGGGTTGAAAGACCCTAAATGATCCGGGTTAACTTGGGAGTGTTCACGATCCCAGGGTGCAAGCCCCTAAACCCAAAGGACGGGGGCGGTGGTCCCTGGGGGAAGGCCGGAAGGCCCCTAAAGACACATAGGGTGCACAGTGCAACTTTGTTATCTTCTGAGATTCTTATACTTGATAAATTGTTCGTTTCATGGTTACACGATTTCATGTTTTGAATCAGAGATGAGCTGGTATTAGGAATGATGTTGGACTATAAAGTAATTGAAATACTATAGTTTAATTTTGTTATATTGGGCAGCCTAGTCTAATAGGTTCAGTTCATTTTTCCGACACTGCTTTTGTTATCTCTTTTTCCTGTAGCATAGTTGTTAAAGGCTCAAGGCGCTAAGGCCTCCTGGAGCCTGAGGCACAAAGCGAGACGCGGGCTGAGCTTGACTAAAGCAAGGCACAAGTTGAAAATAAAATAAAATTTGTAGTCAATAATATAAAGCTTGCAACAACAGTTACTCAAAATGAGAATACATAATATTCCAATTTCAGGATTTCAGTGTTTTTTGTGATAATATGCTTTAGCAACTATTGTACACATTAGAGAAACAAACTACAAAACATAAACAAATTAAGAGTTAATAAAAAAAATTAAAAAGAAAAAAAATATAAAGAAAGAGAGAGAAAAGAACAAAAATACCATACAAAAGGAAACAAAAAAAGTGAACAAAGAATAATAAAACAGAGCAATAAGGATGAAAAAAAAAAGAAACAAAAAACAGAGATGAAGAAGTTGCTAGAGAACTCGTCTCATTGTGTATTAACTTGCAGAAAGCCCTAAATCGACTGACTGTATCGAATTTATCGATTGACCCTTTTTATTTCTTTTACCATTAGGGACTGTATTATATGGTTAGAGTCCATCATAACACAAAAATACATCACATGCTAACAAGTAAGAAAAAAAAAAGTGTTTATGTTAGGCACGCCTGAGGCGCAAGTCCTGCCTAAGGCCTCAGATGCAAAGGCGCACGCCTTATTGAAGGGGCCTGGCCTAACCTTAGTCTAGGCGCAACACTAAACCTTGAGCCTGGGGTGCGCCTTTGACAATTATGTCCTGCAACTGCTAAAAGAAAAGAAAAAAAATTGCTTCCACATTTGTAAAGAAATGTTTATACGTTCCAAAATAAACCGGGAAACCTACTGGGCTCATTTGAGCTCTCACCATTTTTTCATAAAATCTTTTCAGGTGATAGACTTTGGTACAAGCTACAAGGACAAGTGAAGTGTTTGGTGACTTAGCTTGAAACTTTGGGTTACAATTTATTTGACAGTGTAAGATTTTGTCTTGAGTATTGGAGCATCGGGGTGAGATTCCTGTACATTTTCTTGTAATGCTATATGGATTTTTGAATCATGTGCTTAATTTGGACTATATGGATTTTTGACTTCATGAAGACTTCAGATTTTGAGAATTGAAATAATTTTGGTGCCTTTATTGTTATTTTTACATCAAATTGGTTTTCCCTTGAAAATGGTTTGAGGTAATTTGTCAGTTTTAGAGTTTGTGGATGTCTCACGTGCTCACGGGGAGCGAGGCGTGACACCACACTTGACAAATTGAACGAAAACTGCTTAATAAAGCATGAACTTACTGCAAGAGCCTTGGCTGAATCTCCTTCAGTCAAAATCAAGGTACATTTATCAGAGTTTTTCCCTCCAGCATCATTAGCATCCTCTAGTTTAGGAATTCCAGTGATCCTCTTTATTTTTGTTCCATCAGTTCTTTTAAGATCTTCCTTCTCCTTGAACTTTGCCCATGACAGAAGACTTTCCACCACTCCAGACTTAGCAACTGCGACAAAGTTGACCAACAAATGTCAACTGAGTTCTCATACAAGGAGTAAATTGATTTTTGGGATAAACATCTAATGAATAATGCTGCAAACCTTTTTTTAAGAACCCTTGTGAAAGTTCGCATTCGGACCCAAAACTGCTTTGGCGAATTGTTAAAGTCTCTTTTGTTTGAGAATCAAACGCAGGGTTGTCAATAAGAGCATTGACAAACACCCATAAATGATTCTTCACATAATGTGCTCTGACGTTGGCATTCTTGTTCTTCTTATTTACTTTACTGATCACATAATTTGAAATTTGGTTGGTAATGTAATCGACATGAGTCCCACCCCTGATTGTTGGAATCCCATTTACAAAGCTAACCTGACAAAATCAGTGCATGCACAAAAAGAATTCAAGTTCCAGAAGTAAATAGTAGTTGAAAAGGCTTAAGAATGGATAATATTCTTTGATTTGATAATTTTCTTTTGAGTACCTGCTGAAACTGCCCGTCACTTAAACTCACGCAAACCTCCCACCTCTCATTGACCTTTTCCAAAATCCTAATGAAATTAATAAATCTGATTAGCAATCCCAGTTATATATAAGAGATATAAGGATGATAAATAGAAAGATCATGGAGGGAACCTTGGGAGAGAATAATTGGGTCTGGTCTTGGAGGCAGATTGTAGATACAGATTAACATAATCAAGAAATGATTTTACAGGAACCTGTTGCCCATTTAATTCAACCTTTACAGTCTTTCCAAGGCATCCCGCTAAGTCGATCACCCTCTTTTTCATCAGGGCAACAACATCATCCTCAAGATGGGTCATGTTGAACTTCACCAAGTCAGGCTTAAATGAAACCTTAGTCCAGTTTTCACCCTCCTTACACTTCGTTATAACAGGCTCAGATTTCTTTCCCATGTTGTTCGAGAAAACCTTCAGATCATCAGAACATGTTTATACCGTTAGTATGTGCATATAGATGATATGGCTAATTTTTGAAGAGAAGTTTCAATTTTAAATGAAACCTTAGTCCAGTTTGATTGATAAAAAATGTGTTGCAGCAGCAAAGACATATCTACCATTATTAAAACATTAAGACTCAGCCTAATAAAACTTCTAGGCTTAGCTGAGTTTTTCTTAAATCCAAATATAACAGATTCAAGATTTTTGTTTTTACCTACCAAAAATTTTCATAATTTTTTGGCAACCAAAAGGACGGCAACTGATGAAGCATAGAAAGAGACCAAAAACAGAGAGGGAATTTCATGATTACATAGAAACAAAAACAGCACTCAAATCCGAAGTAAGCAAATACATTAAATTTAGAGCTGTTAGACCAGCAAACTCAGCAAGACATTGAATTGAAAACCCACAGTACACAAAACAAACAGTGAATACAGCCAACTAATATGTTCCAAATCAAAGAAAATGTAAATGAAAAGAAAAAAACTGCTTATGGAATTATTAAAAAATACCATTCCGTTTATGTGAACAAAAAACTTGTGAAACCATAATAAAAAAATCAATATCAAAGTTAGAATTTGAATTCACAATTTCAAAACATAACACCATTAAGAAGATTAGTCAGAAACAGTAATTTTAATGAACAGTATGAAGTAGGAGTCTAAATAACTGTGAATCAAGATATGGTCAAATTCTTAGACCCTAAAACAATAATCTCAGCATCGTGCAACATCTTGTGAACTCACTAACATGCCATGATTTAACCACCTTTGCTGAATGAAAAGTAAAACAAAATAATGAGACTAAACAACTTTAATTTTTGATGGTTGTGGGAACAAAATCAATTCCCATAACAGGAGAACAATCATGAAGTTTCATTGAGGTGGGACACCAAAATACAAAAGGCAAGCATTAACAAAACTCAACATTAGAAGATTGTATGGCCATATATATAATAATACAAGCATGTATATAACTATATATTATTAATTTTATTATATATGTGTTAAGTATACCAAAGATAAAAAGCATATAAGTCAAACACCCTACTAATGGAAAGGTTCTTTGACAAAAATAAAAATGATCAGCTAATTAAGGCAAGAATTAGATGTTACATATACAACTATATTTGAAAAATAGTGACTAGGAATCTCACAATGCTAGTATTGGCAGCATAAGAAAATTGAAAGTTTGTTACCTTTCGAAAAAGAAAAAGGAAAATTGAAAGCTTGTTGACTATATACAATGGTACTCCAACAAAATGAAGTAAATTTGGAAAGAAGCATTTTTGAAAAATAACTCAAAAGCCCTAATTGAGAGCAAGCATAAATAGGGCTAAAGTATAAGTAATAGTAAAATAAAAACTTAAATCACTGTAATTCACAGATAATTCTTAAACCCTTAAACCATTAAAATCAGCAACCTGAAACATCTTCTGAACCCAAAAAACAGCAGTTTGCGATATATAGACAAAAACCCAATTGAGAACAATCATCAACAAGGGTCAAGTGTCAGCAATGGTAAAATAAAACCCAAAAATCTCCAACTCATGCTTAGTTAAGAATCCGGAAAGAAGAAGCCCCAAACATCAAAAATAAAAAAGAAAGCCTGATAACCAAGGACCAGCATTAAAACTAACCGTAAAGCAAACAAATACTTGCAAAAAAGAAAGAAAAAAATCAAGAGCAAAATCCAAGAAGCCCCATCTCTCCATTTACACCAAACTTCAAGAATCCGTAAATTAAAAATCAAATAATCAACAATAATAATAATATAAAAAATAAATCAGCTTTACAATTGCAAATCCCTCAATCTATATATATACCTGCTTATACTTCTTCTGCCGCTTGCCGTCGGCAGTCTCGATCACAAACTCTGTTGAGAAGATATTCGTGAGTTTCGCCCCGTACCCGTTTCGACCACCGGTCGTCTTCCTCATCGTCTCATCATAATTGCTACTCGTCAAGAGGTGCCCAAATATCAATTCCGGCACATAAACACCCTCCTCCTGATGAATCTCCACTGGAACACCATCACCACTATTGCACACACTGATACAGTTCTGTCCCACATCGATCACCACCTCCAGTGAGTCCATGGAGGGATCGCGCTGCTTGTTGTCCGCGGCGTTCACGAGGATTTCATCGAAGATCTTGTACAGGCCGGGGACGTAACAGACTGGCCGGTGGACCATTTCGTTATTCTCGTAGACCCAGAGGGTTTGAGTGTGTTTTTCCATGGAACCCACATAGGTGTCAGGTCGGAGGAGGATGTGCTTGAGCGGGGTCTTCTTCTGGTAGGTCTCTTCGATGGTTTTTGAGGCGGCGACATTGGCGATGTTGCTGGTTTGTAAGGGGACTACCATGGTGGATGAGAGAGAAAATGGAAGACACAGAGATTGTGTCTTTGGATTCTAGGGAGAGAGAGAGGGGTTGAAACGAAGAGAAAGAATGGAAATGGAGGTGGGTTCAAAGAAAATGGAAGACACAGAGATTGTGTCTTTGGATTCTAGGGAGAGAGAGGGTGTTTGAAACGAAGAGAGAGAAAGGAAGACACAGAGATGGTGTCTTTGGATTCTAGGGAGAGAAAGGTGGAAGTGGAAGTGGGTTCAAAGATGGAGTATTGGAGTGGGAGGATTTGGGAAGGGTGTGGTGTAACGGTCGACGGGGGAGAGGTTTGATTCACTGATTTTTATTTTTTTTTTCGAAATTAAATTATTTTGAGAATTAAATTTTAAGAACGGTAGTGATTGAAAGGATTTAAATTTTTAATCTTATGAAATTAGGAATAAATTGAAATTTTATTAAATATTTGGAATGCCATAAATAATTTGAAATGAATTTCTATTGGTTGAAATCAACCAAATTTAAAATGAATCTAGATTTAATCGGATTTGAGCTCCAAAATATATGGGTTAATTGACAAATTTGTAACTTACCAAATTTGTCCTTAAAATAAGATTGCAAATTCAATCAATTAAGAGTAAAACAGCTTATTCCAAACCACGAAATTTCATTTCAAATTCAATCTAATTTTTTCCTTTTCTCAAATCCAAATTCCAACAAAGATTTAGTTTCAAACAAAGTGTAAGGCAAAGTTAGATAAATTACAAACTTTAATTTTGTAAGTTTCATATCTCATGAAATCATATATATATATATATATATATATATATATATATTATGAGATTTCATAAATCTATAGTTTGATGTTTGAAATTCATTCAAACCTTATCCCATTTCAAATTATATTTTCCAAATAACGTGAAGCTAGTTTTAAAATTCAAATTATGTGAAATTCAATCATTCCAAAAACAAGGCAACAGTTTACACAAATCAATATGTATCTTGCAATTGGTATGTCCGACCAATAAAAATGCACTATTTTAATTTATTGAAGAATTAATTTAATTTTTGATAATTTTTGGTGACCGAATTACAAATATGTCAAGTTTCAAATTATATATGGTCAAAAAGTAATTTATATAAAAGTATTTAAGTATTTGACACTTTTTACTATTTCTCAATACACAAGACCGAATTATCCCTTTGCAAGTCATTGTGCATCGCTTAATATTTTGTGCAATAAAATTATAATATGATGCAGTTAAACTATTACATTATGCAATAAAATTTTTAAGAAGGTGTATTCAATTAGGATTTTAAAGGATTTTGAAATACATTTTTTAAGTGACAGACTTTCATGAATAGAATTCATGGATTTCTATAAACTTTTATTAGAGACTTTCATGGATTTCTATAGGCTTTTATTACAAACTTTCATGAATTTGTGTAGACTTCTATTAGAGACTTTGATGGATTTTTATAAACTTGTAATGATTTTTTCAATATATTTTATATATTTGTATCATTGAATTATATTTTTGTTTACAAGTAAACCAATGGTTCAAGAGGCGGGTATAATGCAAAATGGATAAGTTATTATTTATAATTTTGAAATTATTTAATAGAATTATTAAGAACCTATACAAAGTTAGATATATCTCTCCTCATAACCGTGGGAATAATAATTAAAAAATATATGTCAAAATGAAAGTTAAACGTATGATTTGGATTGGACAGAACTATGTTATTTCTTTTGTTATTTTATTTGTATTATATATTAAACTAATGACAAAAAAGTTATGCTCATGGTAAATGGAATATTTTCATATTTTCTAATTTTTGCATCATTGTATTTATTAGATAAGACATAGAGACATGTTGTTTTTTTTTATAAAAAAGAAGAAAAAAAAAGAATATGCTACTGCGGCGCGCACCATAATTTTCACGAAAAGCAAAAGTTATAACAAGTGCAAAATAATTAACATTCACAAAAGTATAGTGACAAATTTATAACAAGTTTAAAAGTAAATTTTAAAGAAAAATATTTAACATTCATTACTCAATATCTTTAGTTCTCATTATTATTATTGTGCCCGACATCTCTCCACATATTCAAAGTTATACTAACTCTCCATTCATTAGCATTATCTCGTTGTTACTCTTTTGTTTGAAAAAATTATTTTCAAAAAATTATAAAAGATCTCTCTACAAATAATTTTTTTTGTAACTGAATTTTTAGAAAACAATTTTCATAAAACTTACAACAAAACAAATTTTTGGGTTTTTTTTTATTTGAAACATAAAACTGTTTTTAAAAATTAAATCAAAAAGATTATAAATATTTACTTTTGATGCCCCATAAAATATTTTTCATATGAAATTCTTTATAATTTTTTTTTTATTTTGTATATTTAAAAGGCATATAGACATTTGTTTTATTGTATGTATAACTTGTTAAATGAGTATACATATGAGTATAAATATGTACAAGTGTATATAAACATTGGAGCATGTTAAATGAGTATCTATATGAGAGTAAATTCATACATGTGTATATGCATTGATATATAATAAACTCTAAATCCGTACAATACCACCCTCACTAACTTTATTTTGTGTGTATGTATATATATATTATTTTAAGAATTGATATCTTTGTTTATAGATCAAAGATCCACTGCACCATTTGAAATTCGGTTTTTGGTTTCGGTACCAATTGGATTATGCACCGAACTGGGTTTTGGCATTGATGATCTTTCATATGTTAATTGTTTTGTTTGTGCAATTTGTTTGGTTTTGTTTGCACTATGACTTTTTTAAAATTCTAGTTGAATAGAAAAGAGAGAGAGTCTGAGAAGAGAGAGAGAGAAAAATCAAGAGAGAAAAAATGAATGTACCTTGAGATGGAGAAATTTATAACTTTCACCTTCAAATCCACTACTTAATGAAATCTTTCAAATCTATGATTTTTGAATACACCTAGACTTTTGTAGACTTTTTTAAAATCGTAATTGAATACTCCTAGATTTGTATGGACATAAAAGTCTGGATTGAATATCGCCAGATTTGTATGGACTCTTTAAAAGTCTATAAGGGCTAGTTTGGTACGCAGGAATGGAGGTGAAATGGAATGATCATTCCACATTTGATTCTCTTTCTCTCGTTTGTTGTGTTATATTAGAAATGGAATGGTCATTCCAAGTCATTTCCTAGGAATGCTCATTCCAACAAAACAATTTCACTTCTTGAGTCATGGAATGACAATTCCATTCTCACTTAGGATTAAAATCATCCTCCCTCTCTTCATTAATGCATCTCTCTCTTTTACAACTCACTCTAGAATATATATATATATATACACCTATTAAAATATTTAATAAAATATTAATTTTTATCACTTTCAGTTTTTAATAAAATATTAATTTTTTTTTCGTATAAAAGATTATATTAATCTTGACTAGAAGAAAAAGACGGATTATATTTTGATTTATAAAGTTTTAATTGAATGGGTAATTAAAATTATTTTTTCATATGGTAATTAAATTAAATTGGCCAAATGTTCTATTTTTAAAACTGATTCTATTTTATATAGAAAAATAAAATATGTTGGAAGGTAATACTATTTCATTCTTACATCATTCTTTACCTGTAGCCAAACATTGGAATGAGAATGGTCATTCCATTCTATTCTCATTCTCATTTCATTCCTGACTTTATTCCATTCCCACTTCATTTCATTCCAATATACCAAATTAGCCCTAAAAGTCTTTTAAAATCCTAATGGAATACACCCTCCTTAGATTGTTACCGAATCTTCCAAATGAATACCCTTACAAAACATGGCACACTACTTAATGTTTTGTGCAGTTAAAAAATTACATAAATAAAGTAAAATCATTACATTGTGTAGTAAAAGTTTTAATAAACTGATATGAGAAGGATTTTAAAAGCAATTTGGACCCAAATAGTATAAATTATTATATTTGTAATTATTTTTTGATCATATACTATTTAAAAGTTAGTATATTTGTAATTAAGCCACCAAAAGTGGTACGTTCGGCTCACTAAATATCTAGTCCACATTTGGGCATATTACATGAATTTCTCGATATGGTGGTGCACTTCACTCAATGCATAGTGCACCTGGAAAAGCCAAATTTTTTTTCCCAAATGAAAGGATTGAATTGATGCGGTGCAGACAACTGTTGCTCAATACTATGAATTTGAAGGATTATTAAGGCTTGTTGTGAGGGTTTCAAATGAAAGAGCTTCGACTAGGGAAAGCCTACGTTTATGCTTCAACAAGGGAAGCAGGCTGTGGCATGGTGATCGGAGATTGGAAAGGTGGTGTTAAATTAATAGCTCTGTTTTACTTCGAAAAAATAACACAATTGAGAAGAAATCAAGTGAGATTGTTGCCTGTTGGTGTACATGTATCTCAACTATTTTGCTGACTTAGCTAGTTATAGGTAAGGAGTCCAACAGCTATTTTCTCATTAAAATGATCAAAAATTATTATTTTTACGGGTAAAATACAAAAACCACCCTCACTGTATACCAAATGTGCAAAAAAACCTTTCTTATTGTTTACAAAATGTGCAAATAAGAACATTTTGTCAATTTAACAATTAAAATATCTAAAATACCATTACACTCTAGTGTCATGTTTGAATGTCCAAAAAGGATTTATTCGAATATTAATTTCTTTTTTATTTTAAAAAAAATGCGCTAATACTCCCTTATTTTCACTCGTCGAGCTCATCTGAAATAATAAAATAATTAAAAAATATTTTTAGTTAATATAAAAATAAAAATAATAGAAAACATTGCATCCAAACACGGCATAAGGGTTTTAAAGGCTGTGAGGGGCATTTTGGTCATTTAAAAATAAAATTTTGACAGAGGTGG
The DNA here is from genome assembly GCA_026545225.1 of Cornus controversa. NCBI lineage: Eukaryota > Viridiplantae > Streptophyta > Magnoliopsida > Cornales > Cornaceae > Cornus > Cornus controversa. The sequence goes on along the minus strand of CM048853.1, from coordinate 50,089,764 downwards.
GTGTTTGCACAGATTGTAAAAATACAGAGAATTATATACACATAATAAACTGCAAGGGAGTTTTCTTTACATATAGTGCGAGGGTTTTTTATACTTTACTATTTTTTGAAAAAACATAATTTTTTTTAAACTTATATATTAAGGGGCATTTTTGTTATTATAACATCACTTTAGTGGTGTGTAATTTTTATAATTTTCTGTAAAGTTCTATTTTTGAAAATTTTAAAACGAAAAGAAAATCTTAAATCAAAATCATTTAAAAAAAAAATCTAAATTTTCTTAAATTTATAATAAGGGACGTTTGTATCATTATAATATTATTTTGCAACAACTGAATAGTTCAGAAGGATTTTTATGTCAATTTTTTTTTGGTAAGTAGGTTTTGTGCCAAAAAAAAAAAACTAGAAGTGGAGGGGGTTTTATGCGAGTGTTCAGTCTTAAGCCCATCCAACTACTTTTCCTTTTCCATGTGAAAGAAACTTTCTTGGCAAGTACTCCAATATATATATATATACATATATATATATGACCGCCTAGCTTCTCCATAGTTTCATCAAATTCTATTAGAATTATCTCTCTGTCTCTCTCGTTAAACATGTCATTAATCCAACGCTCTCAATGGAGGCTGACAAAGCGTTTTTATAATGTTGAGCGTAGATTGGTGCCACCCTTTGATACGTTTGGGCTGAAAGTAAGAGTTCAGAAACGTAGATACAACCATGCCTTTGTGGAAGTAGAAAATCGTACAGTGACCCAAAAAACGTACCCAATATCGAAAACCATTGTGGTGTTGTCTGGCGACATGGCACGCTCCTACTTCTCTCAGTTGCTGTCCAGTGTGGGAATCACCACCATGGATGACGATATATTTCATGGTATTCTCTCTTTCTGTCGTGACGTCATGAGTAAGAGTAGTACTATTGACACGAGTGCTAGTACTTGTGCACCCGCACCTTTTCTTGTCATCAAGATATTAGTCGTGACGAGGCCGGTTCCGGTTCCGGTTCCGGTTCCGGTTCCGGAACTGATCAGGAAGACTTTGCCGGCAAGTAAATCGTCGGTGGAGGCCTTGGAGAAAGTAATGGTGTCGGTTGAGGGTTCCATGAACCAGTGTATGATTTGTTTGGAGAAGTTTCGTGTTGGGGTGGAAGTGGTCACTCGCATGCCATGCTCTCATGTCTACCATGGAGATTGCATTGTTCACTGGCTAGAGACGAGTCACTTCTGTCCGGTTTGTCGCTTCAAGATGCCAACTCTTTGATTGTTTGGAATTTGTTTTTGATATCATATATATATATATATACGAAATATTGATTGTAATGACATTGTATTCATATAACGTGTCGTTAAATTTCTATAGCAAGAGATATATCGACTTTTTCTTTTTCTCCAATATTAAGAATATATATTACTATATAACTTTAGTTCTTATTAAATCAGGAAAAATAAAAAAGGACTCCAATCAATGAATTATAGAGGAGAAGATCGAGACCAACCCCCACAATATCTTTACCATATATAGCTTACAACAACTGGCCATGGGCCAAATTAGTGTAAGGGAAGGAAAAGGACACCTAAATCAGAAGAGATTGTTTGTCACCTGCCAATGGGTTAGTTTCCTTTTCTGATGGTTGTTATATGTTACACACTATGGCCCAAGTACTCTTTGGTGTCCAAAGATCCCAAGTAGTATTTGTTCATATATATATATATGAACAAATTAATTGGATTTGGTTGGTTGCCCCTAGACATGTTTTTTTTTTTCGTTTTCGTTTTTATCCGGGTAAGGTTTCCCCTAGTCATGTTGAGAAAAGTGAAAAATTGAAAGTGAGTTGCAAAGATTTGGGTGGGATGCTCCTAGTGATCAGAAAAAAAGGGTAAATTATACCCAGCTTTCATAAGGTTTTGCCGGACTATCATCATAATTTGGTTGACTTTATTTTCAGATATCTCTGTCATTATTTGTCAGCTTTATTAAATTCAATTAGCATACAAAAAATCAAAAATATTAAAATTACTTTCGGTGGCGATAATGCTAGTGTGACATTGATAGAGAAAATATGTATATAAAACATATTAATCTTAATGAAAAGATTAGAAATTAAAATTATTTTGGTATAAAAGTATTATAATTTGAGAATACTTTTTTAATTATATATTAGATGTGATTTTGTTTAACCGAACATAATTAGTATGTCAGAGTAATTTAAAAATAATTAAATCAAATATTAAAAGAAGTCAAAGTAATTTACCTTTTATTAGACTTTGTTCCAAGAAACCACAGGGGAAAAAAAAAAAAATAAATTCTTAGAGTTAGACAACCAGCTTACATCCGACTGACCTTTCACTCACATCAAATTAGTTGGAATTCCCTGAGTATCAAACACCTGTATTGTGACACCTTTTTTGAATTTGAAATTATAACGTTAATTAACAATAATGTATCATACCTTATCCATGTTAATGTTGATGAAGAACACAACTTTAGCAAATTATATATGTTAATAAACAAACATAAATATTAAACTTGTAAACCTACGTGGTATCACAAAGTCGGTAAGTCCGACACTTTTTCACAAGGTGAGCAAAATTTTGTTCAAATTAAACCGAAAAAATTTAAAGAGTTCAGTTTTATTTTTCTACAGTTCAGTTCAGTCACAGTTTTAAAATATTAGAATCGTGAATTAACGGTTCGGTTTCAATTTTATGTCCTTCAGAACCGAACTAGACCGTTTATATATAAAATGTATTATATAAATTAATATAAATAAGTTTTAAATTTGTAAGTGTAAGTGTATAAGTAATAATCACTGTTTATATTTTATATAATAGATATTATACAATTTATAATAATATAATAAGACACTAATAATACGTGGAAGATTTACTTAGTTCCATTAATCCAAATGATTTAGTTCGGTTTCAAAAAATAAAAAATGGGAGAGGAGTGCTAGCGACAGTCGCTTAAGCGAGTGTCATTTCACATCGCTCCACTGATTGATGGAAATCAATCCCACAAATTAAATGTTTTCCTGTAATAAATATCCTACTTTTTCATCAATCAATATACATTTCCAGTTCTAAAGTATTTACACTGGTGTCATCAACAAACAAATAAAATTATAAACATAAAGTATTAATATTTTTATTAATATTTTTTTTATATTATCCTACTTTTAAATATTTTTAATAATCTATATACCTATTATAATCATTTCCTTATATAATTTTTAAAATTTTGTAATTATGGTTAATTGAATAAGTATATAAATTATTAAAAATATTAATAAAAATAAAATTATAAACATAAAGTATATAGGTGAATTGAATAAGTATATAGATTATTATGGTTAATTGAATAAGTATATAAATTATTAAAAATATTTAAAAGCAGGAAAATATAAAAAAAAATTAATAAAAATATTTTAATACTTTAAAAATATGTTCGTTAATTCAATTAACCATAATTACAAAATTTTAAAAATTATATAGGAAATGATTATAATAAGTATATAGATTATTAAAATATTTAAAAGTAGAATAATATAAAAAAAATATTAATAAAAATATCTTAATACTTTATGTTTATAATTTTATTTGTTTGTTAGTGGCACTAGTTAAATACTTTAGAATTACAATAATATATTGATTGATGAAAAAGTAGAACATTTATTATAAAAAGTGGCTGCCGCTAGTACCCCTCAAAATGGGATTCATACGGACTGTGTGCCCCTGCATTGAAGGTTTTCAGGACTCACCGGGACAATGTGCGTGCGTGGGTTCCTCCTTCGATTCCAAAAAAAATATATATATAAATAAATAAATTTGTGGTGTTGACTTGAAAAATCGGTGGCGGCAAAAGCTTCCAATCCCCCGTTATTGCTCACGAAATCGATTCCACAATTAGCAAATCAAAGTCTACATATTTATGTATTTAAGGTATACCGTAATGAGTTCTTTCGCTGTGAACATTTTAGACAATCTACTATATCCAACCAAGTCTCTCTCTCACCAAGAAAAAATGGCAGAAACAGTTCTATACAACATCGCCACTGAAATCTTAAGAAAATTGGGTTCGTTGGCTCTGCAAGAGATGGGATCGATGTGGGTTGTTGACGACGAACTTCACAAACTCACAGACACAATTTCTACAATCAGAGCAGTACTTCTTGATGCGGAGGATCAGCAATTGACAAACCATGAGGTCGAAGACTGGCTCGGAAAGCTCAACGATGTAGTTCATGATGTTGATGACTTGCTCGATGACTTCTCAACCGAAGCTCTGCGACGCAAATTGATGATGACCCAGAACAATAAATGGGTAAAGAAGGTACGGATTTTCTTTTCAAGCTCGAATCAATTTGCTTTTAGTCTTAAAATGGGTCCTCAAATTAGGGCTATTCGGGAAAGATTAGATGCAATTGCAGATGATAGGGTCAAATTTCACCTCACTGAACGGCCTGTAGAGATGGGTTTTGGGTATAATAAGAGGGAGGAGACTCATTCTTTTGTCTGTGCTGGAGAAGTTATAGGGAGGGATGATGATAAAATTGCAATTGTAAAGCAGTTATTTGAATGCAATGCTCAAGAGAATGTGTCAATGGTAGCAATAGTTGGAATTGGGGGATTAGGCAAAACTGCACTTGCACAATTAGTGTATAATGATGAGGAGGTGACCAAGCATTATGAACTTAAGATGTGGGTGTGTATTTCTGATGTCTTTGATGTCAAACTCATTGCACAAAAAATTATAGAGTCCATAACGGGCAAGAAACTCGAAAACCTTGAGATGGATAAAGTACAAGAGAGCCTTAGGAAAGAACTTGATGGGAAGAGGTATTTGCTTGTGTTGGATGATGTGTGGAACGAGGATCGTGACAGATGGTTAAGATTGAGAGCTCTATTGATTGGTGGCACTTATGGAAGTAAGATTTTAGTAACTACTCGTGCTAAACTCATTGCAACTGTTATGGGCACAAACTCACCCTATTTTCTAAAAGGCTTGTCTGAGGATGAGTCCTTGGCTTTATTTAAGCGAATGGCATTTAAACAAGGGGAAGAGCCGGAGAATCCACGTCTAGTAGCAATCGCAAAGGAGATTGTAGAGAAGTGTAAAGGAGTTCCTCTTGCCATTAGGGCTCTAGGAAGCCTATTATACTCTAAAGATACAGATGTTGAATGGTTGTATTTCAAAGACAACGATTTGCCAAAGATAGCTAAAGAGGAGAATATTATTCTACCAATACTAAAGCTGAGTTACGATTACCTTGTGCCGTCCCTAAAGAGATGCTTTGCATTTTGCTCATTATATCCTAAAGATCATGCAATTAATAGGCAAGAATTGATCCAATTATGGATTGCAGTTGGATGCATTCAATCATTGGATGAGAATCAACATTTGGAGGACGTCGGAGATTTGTATTTTATGGACTTACTAAGAAGATCCCTTTTTCAAGATGTTGAAAGAGATGAATGGGGTAATATAATGAGTTGTAAAATGCATGATCTTATTCATGACCTTGCAAAATGTGTTGCTAGGAATGAGAGCTCCATGGTGAGTTTGGATGCAAAAGATATAACTGAAAGAATCCATCATGTGTCATTTGGCTCATCTATTGATTCATCATGGGAAATTCCAGCTTGCTTGCTTAGAGCTAACAGATTACGAACATTTCTCTTGCCCATTCAAGAAAAAAATAAACTGGACAAATCAGTTTTTGAAAGGATCATTTCAACTTTTAAGAGGTTGCGTGTGTTGGACCTGCATAACTTGGGGATTGAGATGGTGCCGGTTTGTATAAGTAAGCTGAAGCATTTAAGGTATCTTGATCTTTCTGATAATATTCTTATCATGACCCTACCAAGTTCCTTTACCAACTTGCAAAATTTGCAAACCTTGAGACTCTCTGGCTGTCGTAATCTTGAAGAATTACCAGGAGGTATTGGAAAATTAGCCAGCCTTAGGCATCTTGAGCTTGAAAGATGTCATGCTTTAACTTGTATGCCATACGGCTTGGGTCAGTTGACTTCTCTTCGGACATTAACACAATTCATTGTGGGTCCAAATTTTGGCTATCAGTTTGGTGGTGGGTTGTGTGAATTGAAAGGCCTAAACAATCTAAGGGGAGATTTGAAGATTAAAGTGGGATTTGGGCTACAGTGTACAAAATGTACAACAGAGGAACCAGAGTACTTAAAGGAGAAAGAACACCTTCAATCATTACAATTATATTGGGCCAATGATCAGGATGCTGAGTTAGTATCAGTGTTTCAATGTCTCCAGCCACATCCCAATCTGAAGGACCTGTTTATAAGAAGGTATGGATGTGTGGGTTTCCCACAATGGATGATGGTTAACATTGGTTCATCCCTCCCAAATCTAGTTAAAATTGTTTTATCAGAGTGTCATGGATGCAAATATCTTCCACAGTTTGGGCAACTTCCTTCTCTTGAAGTTCTTAAACTTCGTGGTTTGAATTCCCTGGAGTACATAGAAAACAGCAGCAGTAGCAGTAGAGGTGGTGGTGATTACGGGTCCCTAAAAGAACTTGTACTCCGTAACTTGCCTAAACTAAAGGGATGGTGGAGACCAAGTGAAGCAGAAGAACCAACAGCAGCAGACCATCATCAACAACTTCTATCACTACAGCTTCAAACATCATTCCCTTGTCTCTCTAAATTATTCATTGAGAATTGCCCTAATCTGGTATCATTGCCCCTACATCCATGTGTCAAAGAACTAACACTGGCAACGGTCAGCGAAAAGCTAGTAAAACATGAGCTATCTTCTTCACTTGTTCCCCTTTCCAATTTGGAGTCTCTGCGTATTCGAGAAATTAATGATCTCTTCACTCTTCCAGACAAGGCATTTCAAAGCCTCGCTTGTCTCCAGTTTCTTGAGATTAGTTTTTGTCCAGGGCTAACTTCTCTATCCGGGGGGATAAGACATCTGACTGCCCTTCAGAAGCTGGAGATCGATGATTGCAAAGAGCTTGATTTGTTGGATGATAATGATGGCATGCAATTTCAAGGCCTTAGGAACCTAATCTCTCTGAACGTTAGAAGTGTTTCAAAGCTGGTGAGTCTTCCTGTGGGGCTTCAACATGTTTTTTCTTTGCAGTCTCTATGGATTTGTGGGTGTGAAGACTTGATGACTTTACCAGAGTGGGTAGGCAACCTCACATCACTTCAACGACTTCACATTTCCGACTGCCCCAAATTGACATCACTATCTGAAGGCGTGCAGCAGCTCACTGCATTACGAGAACTTGAAATTCACAATTGTCCCAGCTTAAGTGATAGATGTCAGTAGGAATCAAAGGAAGGTTGGTCTTAGATTGTTGACATCCTGAAGAATTTCATGCCACTATTGATCTGACATGTAAGGTATCCTTTCAAAGAAATCTTCAATAACAATAAAACATTAATCTCATCTTTCTTTCTTCTTATTCATTATTGCTCTCTTTATTGAAGTTGAGTTGATACTTGTGTGCGGTAGGTAGGTAGAGGGGTGGAGCAAATGTTGCTAAAACAAGACAAGATTTTCCAATTCTTTCCACAAATGAAACTAAGGTAGTAACTGTCTCATCTCTTCTATATTTTTAATCATTTCTCTTCGAAACATATTTCACAGTAGAAATATGTCAAATCTTCATTCTTTTTTAATATATACACACATACAAACACATATATTTTGCATGTGCAATTCTGGAAATGTAGTTATGTGAGCTTGGTTGCTCCCAATCACTGGATAAATGAAGCAATATCATTGAATGGATCTCTCATTATGCCTTATTAATCGGGTCGCAAATTATTTTCTTTTCCTTTTTGCATTTTCTTATGATGTAGAAGGTTCTTCTCAGTCGATACAATTAAAATTGTTTTTAAATATTTCCTTTCCCCTTCTTCGCCTTCCCAGGAAATGCTTGATGTTCAGTTTCTGCATGTGTTCCGGAGCAGCTTGATGAGCACATGGCTGCATATTGTTTTATGGTGTTGTTTTATTGGCCTTTATACAATAAGACCTTTGCCATTTCTCTCATTTCATTTCCTTACATTTTTCTTATATAAAATTAAGTGTGAAAGGCTTGTGGTGCTTTCCATTATTTCTTTACACGTGAACGTGACATTGACCATATATCATCACACAACAATTTTACTTTATCCTTAAAACTTAAAAGAATCAAATGTGCCTTTCCTGTTTCAATTTTTCCCTCGCCTAAAATGTTTCTAGGTAATGTTTCCTGTCTGATCATACATATAAAAGTTATTGCCTGCGCTTTCAATAAATTCTAGTTACATACTAGACCTAACACATGAATTTAATATTGTGTCTAGGGTGTATGGTCATTTGCACTCCTGTTGAAAATAATTTAAACTCCACATTTTGTATTTGCAAATTGCAAGCAAAGAAATACAATCGACTATTTTCAAGAAGCAAATTGCAGTTTTTCAAGCAGTTTAAATTGTGTTCTCTGTTTACCCTTCTCTTGCATGGTCGCATTCTATATATTTATTTTATAGGTGTTTTCCTTTGGTAATGATAGCTGTGAGTATGAATTTCCATTCCTTTATTAAACAATGCCTTTGTAGGAGGAGGTGGTGTTCAATGTAAGATGATATTCCTTGTTAGAGTCAACTCCCCCTTCTCTAGTTGAGTCTTGAGTCTTTTAATAAGTTAGGCTTTTCCAAAAGAAATGTGTCATAGTCAGTGTTATTGCTACATGATCAATATCATACATTAAGGACAGTATTTTTGGAAGCCAGGAAATAAGGTGCCTTTATACTTTGGGAAAGAATTACTCCCTTGTTTTGTCTTAATGAAGTTCCATGCCTTCTATTATCTAGGCTGCTACTAGGTTCTTTTATTGGCTGCAACTTTTCGCACAAGAATTTGAGTTGGTTTTTATAATATGATAATTTCACTTGTGTGCATTTATTCAATCTAGACTCTGATGATGAGTGGTTGTTAGGCATAAATTTTGTTGGGCTTCTAAAATTTCAAGGAATATCTACTACAATAAATAATATCTTCATGTGGTAATTAGATTTTTTTTATTTTAATAATTGTGAGAAAGTCAAATTTTTTATTTTTAGATCAATTAAGATATTTATTGTTTTTTATTTGTTCATTTTATGCAATAGTTTTGATATACTTTTCTTCAATAAATAGAGGAAAACAAAGGGTAAACTTTTTAGATGATGTGGCCTTGTTGCTTCTATTAGTTTATTTGAAAATGCTCGCACCCTGAGATCCCTCCCCTGCCAAATAAGAAGGCAGAGAATGAAAATTATATTTATTTAATTTGGTGATACCCAAACAAATTACCGAAAAATACCAAAAAAGAACTTTAATTTTGTCGAAAATTACCCAAGAAAATATCCAAAAAAAATTGATGAATTAAAGTTCTTTTTTTTGGGTAATTTTTTTTGACAAATTCAAGTTCTTTTTTTTTGGGTAATTTTTTTTGGTATTTTTCAGTAAATTAATCAGTTATTTATTTTTATTTGTGAGGGTATTTTTCTTATTTTAAGTCAATTTGTAATCCAAATAGGGGCAAATTGCCCTAGTTTGTAATTTGGAGTGTCTGTTGTTTCCAAAAAAAAAGGAGAAGGGGTATTGTACACCATTTTGAAACCAGAGGAGAGTTTATTGCACTTTGGCTTTTTTTTTATTTTTTTGGTTAACCTCACATTATGTCATTGATTATAGATTGGTTGGTATAAAAAAAGTAATTATTCAAATATGTTGAGTAAATGAATGCTTGAAATTTCTTGCAGAATAACCCAGGTGGATCATTTCGGCTGATGAATTGCAATACCAGAATCTGCTTCAACTTCATCAACCAAATGTGGATCATCAAACCATGAGATTGTACTATGCCTCCAGTTCCTTTTCATACTCTTTCCGTGTTCATCATCTAATGAAGGTGTATGGTTGACATATATATATATATTTGGATGGCTTTTGTATTTCATGTAATAGCTGAATTATTGTGCTTTATTCTGGTTTGGTTTTTGGATATATGATTGTAGTTAGAATATAGAACATAGTTTTGTGGTTTGGACTTTGGATCATTTCAAAACTGATAATTGGAATGCTTTGAAGTTACATTTTGGTTCACTGAGAAATTATTAGGTACTTTCGGACTCACTTGTTCCGGGTCAATAGTTATACGCCACCACGACAAGTGTTGAAATAAAGGGGAACACATATGTTCATGTGACGCGTTGTTATTGGCTCAGAATTATGGTCTCCGGAGTACCTAATAATCTCTTTTAAGTACACACGCTTACAATTGGCAAGGAATTAGATTTCTCAATCTCTCATGTGGGGAGGATGAGTAGATACGACTTGAATTCTGGTAGTTTTGAATGTCATATGATATGATAGGTCTACATAATTAATGGTTAGTAATTAACTTATGCATAGCCATTATGTTACTAAAATTTGTATTTAATGTCATAAAAGGTCAATTTATATCTCATAATTTTGTAATTAATACTTCTATCAGAAATATCATACTAATAAGGTTCAAACCGGTAGGTGGAGCGAACTACTGTACTCATTGAATGGGAGAAAAATAAATATAATGGTTTTTATAGATACATGTATGTTAAAACATATTGAATATTATGCTCTTGAGCATTTGGTAAATTACTCTTTTCATAAATTGCTCTGTTCATATAAATAAATACGAGGAAGATGATGAAGTTAAATTGAATTTACTAGATTTAATTAAGATTTGGGTGGTTGTATAAAGTCATTGAATTTGAAGTAATACTACTTTTATGGAATTGACTCAAAATTTTTATCAATAACTAGATACATCACATCAACACATATGGTCCATACCGTATCAAAGACATGAAATTGAGTGAATAATCCAATTTATGTAAATCTAAATTCAAATTCAAATTCAAATTCGTATCTTAAAATCAATTTGAATATTATTAGGGTAAATATCATTTACACCTTTTGAGATTTGGATTTATTACACATGAAAATAAATTTTGCTTATACCTATCATAGATACCCCAACTGATATTTCCGTCTCTAACGGTGTTACTTTACATGTAAAATGTCTAATATACTCCCAATATTTTATTATTTTTTATTGCAAAAAATAGGCTTATTAATAGAATTTAAAAGACAAGAATGCTCTCTAATATATTTTTTATTTTATGATTAAATTCACTGACATTCCCTGAGGTTTGATCAAATTACACTTAGATGGACCGTTTTACTTTTATTTCTTTCACCTCCTTTGAGTTTTGGGACATGTGCTCAAGGACACCCCTCCTTTTTATTTTCCGGCAGAACAATTGAATATATGGCCATTTTGCCCTTCCTTTGTGTGAAAAGACAATTGCAACCTTATGTATTAAATGATATTACAAAATAAACTAAAATTATATGAACCAAAATGTCCTCAACATAATTGAACAACTACAACAACTGAGTTTTCACTCTCGGCTTCAATGGTGGGTCTTCCGACCTGGTGCTCCGGTGATGATAAGAATGGAGTTCAAGCGGTGATAGTGCTTGTATGGGGGTTGGCTTGATGGAACTGTGAATGGTGGGTCTTCAATGGAGAAGTGGGTCTCTTCGGGTCTTCGTGGCGGTGAATGAAAAAGAAGTTGGTGGAGCTCCGTTTGATGGTGATTGGCGGTGGCTTTCGACTGGGATGACAATGATGCCTTCGGGAGGAGTTGATGGTGATCTGTGGTGGCCATCTCAATCACTTTTCTCTACGCGTTGCCAGTGCATGTGGAATTGCGCATGACCTGTCACCTTCTTCCTCCTCTAGTTACATGCGCAGAGAACCTGTTTCAGGTACTGTTCACCACCGCCCAGCCCTGTTTTGCCCTTATTCGACTCATATCTGACCTCCATTCATTCCAAATTGCATACCAATCAACTCTCCATTTTCCAATCTACATCTTGAAATTAAAATCTCCTTCAACCATAATCTAGATCAAAAGATCCCAAATTAGAAATTTTTAAGTTTTGATTTTTCAATCCAAAACTCCTTCAATCCGCCACCCAACACATCAAATTAACACAATAATAATTTTTAATAGGCAACATAACACTAAAACCATCAATTGGAACAATGGTAATCACCATTCTCATTCTCCAATTTCGGTTCATTCAATTCATATGTGTGTGTGGGTGTGTGAAAAGTGGGTGAAATAATGATGAATAAGTGAAAATTACCCATTGTCTTCACCGAAGAAAACCGATCACCTATCATCACTACCATTGCCGAAACTCTCCATTCAAATGTAACCCACCAAAGCATCACCAAAGTCCATGTCCGGAACCACCATTTTCTCCGTCAAGCAACCACCGTGGCACCACCATGCAAGCCAGGTCTTCACTGCCATCTTCGCCAAGCCTCGCTGCCATCCTTCGTCGAGCATCACGGCCCCGTGGCTTCACCACCAATTGATTTATCTGAGAACTATTTAGCCGAAAACCTTCCTGGAAGCTTCATTTCTCAATTCGCCACCGATGAGCATAGAAAGGGCATTGACATCCTCGTCGAACCCTCAAGCGCGAAGGTGCCACCATTGTTTTTGCCTACCTTGGCGGTGCGTCAATGGAGACCCACCAAGCCCTCACGCGATCCACCACCATCTGAATCTATGTTGATTTGAAGACAGAGAACATAGGGTTTGCACAAACGGAGAGAGAATGTGAATGCAAAATTGAAAGTAATAATTAGGAGTATTAAGGACTTTTCGATTTAAGTGATATTTGAAATATAATGTGATATTATAATGTAATGGGCAAATTGTCTTTTCAGATTTAAAATTTACTCCGATAATCTAAAAATTGAATTTAGGGGAAGTGAAAGAAATAAAGGCAAAACGGTCAATCTGAGTGTAATTTGACCAAATCTCGGGGGAGGTCAGTGAATTTAACCCTTTATTTTATTCTTTCTCTCTCCCCAATCTCTTTCTCCCTCAGCTGAACATGATGGTGATGGGTCTGTGAAGACCCGACTATAGCAGTGGGTGCGGAAGAGGTGAGCTTCATGGGTTCGATGCATGGATACTTCAAGCGTTATACATAGAGCTTGTTGGTGGACTGAAGGTGGAAACAACCATGGTTCTCGACGTTGAAGTTGGTGATGAGGTTGAAGTTGGGTCTTCTATGGAGACAGTGGAGACGTGATGAGCTTTCGATAGTGGGTGTGTATGGTGGGTGAACGTTGATAAGACCCGGAAGTGATGGTCGGTGAAATGGAGCTAATGGTGGTGAGGAAGGTGACAGTGTATGGAGTGGCAGTGAGCTTCCTAGAAACGGTGACGACAACATGATTTCCAACGAGCATGGCAATGGCCATGGAGTTCGATGAGTGTATGGTGCTAGGTCTTCTTGGATGAAGCTTCAGGCAAGGGAGTTTTTTTAGCATTTTTAGCTGTTGGAATTTGTTGTGCATGGGATGCTTGAGAGGAGAACCAGATAGACGTTCTCCAGTGGTCGGAATGGTGATTCTCAGTGTTAACAGTGACACGATAACAATGGCGGTGCATGGTGGTGAATTGGTGATTATTTAACAATGGTGCTGCTACAATGAACTATGCATGTATATATATATGTATCCATTCTTTTCAAAAGCTGTCGATTTAGTTTATTAAGATATATATATATATATATATATATATTTAGATAGAGAAAGAAGAGAGATATATATAGGTCTACATGTATAGTTGCTCTGATTGATTTAGTTAATATATAACTTATTATATACATACATACATATACATATACATATATATGTATATATCAAACCTAGAGTGTATATATAGGTATATATAAAATATTGCTCACTGTTAAGAGAATGAACTCCAAGGTAATACCCATGGCGAGAGAAGGAGAAAGAAGAGAGAGAGGAGAGTGAAGGAGAAAGAAGAGAGAGAAAGAGATAGAGTGTGTGTTAGGGTATTTTGGCGTTTTATGTAATTTTAAAGGTAAAATATGTCATTTGCAAAGTAAAGGGCATGCAAATTTTTTTGCATGGGAGAGAGGAGAGAGAAGGAGAAAGACACGAGAGAGAGAGAGAGAAAGAGAGAGAGAGTGTGTGTGTTAGAGTATTTTGGCATTTTATGTAATTTTAAAGGTTAAATGGATCATTTGTAAAGTCAAAGGACATGCAAGTCTTTTTGCATGGTGTTAGACATGTCTATACATGTTTTGAGGTCTCTCTAATAAACGATGCAAAACATTTGAATTTGTATTGGCACTATAAGCAAACTTTGTCTTCATGTGAAATAAGTACAAACCATAGAGTGTGTTAGTGATATTTACCCATCTTATTATTGTGGATAAATATTCAAATCAGATATATAGAATTCATTCATAAATCAAATAAATCGTAACTTACCATTGAGCTTTGTGACTGAGTGATACTTTTTGGTCTTTTCATCGAAAAGGTTCATGGTTCGATCCCATAATCTATATTATATGTTGATCATTTTTTAGTTCAAATCAATTGGCTGAAACTACAAACGAACTCGAATCAGATCAATTTGATGTGAAATCCAAAATAATAGATGTCTTATACACATACACATGTCAAGAATAAGAGTAAGGTTGAATTGAAAAAGTTCAAAAGTAGTTTTATGTGAGTGGAGAGACGACTCCATCACATGTTGTCATGGTTATGTCGTGTAGTGGGTCCATCACCACACTCACGTAAAACTAAAATCAGACTAGTAAATCATTATTCAAAGAATAATACAAGTATGGTACACATTATCAAAATGAGAACCCATACCAAAACAGCACTTTTAAAATAAGACACTTTTAAAATAAGACTTGGATTCAATCGGATGTCAAGTAAAATTTGATTTATTTAATTATCTACTTACATCAAATCCGATAATATGTTATATATATTATCTAATGTTATAATATGTGATATTTACATATTATTAAATAAATTGTCATTATTTTTTCTTCTTCTCATCTCTCTCTTTTTTTTTTCTTTAATAAAAAGTCAAATACCAATTTTCTACTACCTTTTTTATTTATATTATATTTTTCTTCTCCAACTTTTTTTTAATCATTGTTTGGTAATTTTTTTTTAAAACAAATTAATGTAAAAAAATATTAATGTAAAACGAAAAAAAAATTAATCATTATTTTTTTACGTTAATTTGTTTAAAAGAAATTGCATCCTTAATGTATCGAATTATCCGATATGATGACTTGAATATTCAATTAATAACAAATTAAATATTAATTTACTTTTAAATAATTTGTCAAACTATCAAATTTGATCAAAAATAATTTTTATCAAATTTGAATTAGATTAAACCTGAACCAATTCAAATTCAAATAAATCCAAATCCAATGTTTATCCGCAACGTGGCACACTTGCATTGTCTTTGCAAAATCAAGTCATCAATAATGAATGGTATACCAGAAGTATGGTATACATTACCGAAACCAGATTGGGAGAAGGGCCCATGACATGAAACCACACTTTCGAGAAGCAACATAACATGGGTAGGGTCCACTTAGACCTAGAAATATGGAATCAATCACCTGATCCACCACTAGAAGTGTGACTGGCAACGGACTTTCCCGGTTCCCAATCACTTGCCATCAACGATTCCCACCGCCAGCTGCTATTCAAACTGGGAACCGGTGAACCAAGTTATAGGTCAAACGGAACCCACACGGATTTAGCAGACGTTGTATTCGAACAAACGCCTGAGTGATATGTCGGTTGAATTATATTGAATATTGAGAATTAATTTATTAATATTTTCATACAATTTTTTTTATCGGGGCAAGATTATTATTTTTACTCTAAAGAATAGAGCTCGTGTCCGTCGTAACTATCACTTGCATGGAATAGAGGGAGATTATTTAAGATGACTCACATGAATGTATTGATTGTTTATTTAGAGTTATACAGTACTCCATATAATTTTGCAATTTAAGTAGGCGTTGCTTGAATTATTACGTAGAAAAAGGTCGGTTTCTTAACAGTAGAGAGAGAGAGAGAGAGGCAGACAAATTTGTCAGTGGTGCAGTGACCAAAGAGCCGTGATTGTTGTTATGCTCTCTTTCTCCCTCTCTTCCTATCTTCAATTAACAAACACACACACACACACACACACTCACTCTCTCTGTCTGGCATATAAATGTAAAGCACTGAAGCCCTTTCTCTCCAATCTCAAACCCACCTCTCTCTCTCTACATATATCTCACATATATATAAACAGCTTGCTATTTTCTTCTATGTGAAAATGGCGGTATTGATCTCAGTACTTTTGCTTGCTTTCTGCTTGTTATTCAGTGGTTCTGCTTTAGAAGCTCCTTTGGACGGTAAAGCTCATATCTAACTTCGTTTAGCTGAGTTTTCTGAGTTTGTTGCATTATGATCTGTTTTCTGAAGTTGGGTTTTTGTATTTACAAGTTCCTTTTAACTCTTTTGTGGTAGTTTCAAGCAAATCTGATCTCATGTGTTCTTTTGTTCATGATTTATGCTCTCTCTCTCTCTCTCCTCTCTCTCTCTCTCTCTCACACACACACACACACGCACACGCACATTTTGGGTGTTCCTCTCAGCTTTTGATGTTATGATTGATGTGTTCTATTTTATAAATTTGAGGTTTTCTTTTCAACTAACATTTTTGGCGTTGTGATATAGTTACATCCATTTGGGGGTTTTATCCTCATTTTGGGATCTACTCATTTAATTAATTTTATACATCAATGGTGTAGTAGCTACTCTCTCTATTTCTCTCTCTCTCACACACACACAATACACACACAAACTCACATTGGGTTTTCTTGATGTTTTTGATATATTTCTGACTTAAAGTACATTGTGTCATAGAAAAGACTATGACTATCAATCACCCACCCTCATTCCCTATCACTCTGTTTCTTTCTTCAGGCCTCCTCCCAAATGGCAACTTTGAAGATAGACCAAAACCATCTGAACTCAAGAAAACAGTACTCAAAGGAAAATACTCCCTACCCAAATGGGAAATCAATGGCTTCGTCGAGTACATCTCTGGCGGGCCACAGCCCGGTGGGATGTACTTCGCAGTCGCCCATGGTGTCCACGCCGTTAGACTCGGAAACGAGGCCTCCATCTCTCAGACAATTCCAGTGAAACCAGGCTCTCTCTATGCACTCACATTTGGGGCATCAAGAACATGTGCACAAGAAGAGGTGTTGAGAGTCTCGGTGCCTCCTCAAACAGGGGACCTTCCTCTGCAGACACTCTATAGTAGTAATGGTGGTGACACTTATGCTTGGGGATTTAAAGCCACTTCCAAATTTGCTAAGGTGACTTTCCACAATCCTGGGGTTCAAGAGGATCCTAGTTGTGGGCCACTTTTGGATGCAGTTGCAATCAAAGAACTCTATCCTCCAATGCCAACAAGAGGTATCTTATCAACTATCTTTATGGTTATGCTTGTTGCAGTGTTGCTCAACTTTCTTTAGCTAGTGTGGATGATTTGTTACTTGGGTCTTTTTTCTTAGTCTGGTCTGAGATTTTCTGGCTTTTATCATGTTTCACTTTTTAGCCTGTGATGAATGATTACACATTCATTGATTTGGACTGATCCATGTGCGTGCATGTGGGTGTGTGTTACTTCTTGTTCTTGGTCTGTGATTTGGTTAACTATTCTCCTGTATTTTACAAGGGATACTTGTCTCTTGATCTGGAATGCATACTTCATTGGTTATCAGGGGTTGGCACTACGGATGGCAAAACACCCAGACCCATTGGGGGTGCCCTGCTCCATCCCGTTTAAAACAGTTTTGGGGCCTGTTTAAGGGTTTTGGACAGGGATTGGTTTTAGTCACTGAAAACAGTACAGGTGTGGGGTGAAAGAAAGTAATGAATACATCTTGGTACCATACCCCTTTACACATTAAATCGATGGTGAATTGATATTTCTTATAATTAACGGAAATAGAGAATTTTCATCTATTGGATGTGTAAGGGTATCATACCCCAGGAGTATTCAATAATTTTTCGTGGGGGCGGAGAAGGTCACCTGCCCTGTCCTGCCATATTTATATTGAGAATTTACCATTTTACCCTTATACTTCATGTTATATATAAAATCACTCTTGTTGTTCGAAGAATGTTAATGTTTATTTGGTACAATTGTGTAAATTATGGAAGAATGTTTATTTTGTTTATATTCCTAAATATGTTGAGTGGGAAAAGGAAAAGAAAAATTGAGTTGGAATTTAAACAGGATGGGGCGGGGACAGGATGGGAGGGGGCTTTGCTAAACGGTTTTGGACAGGGATAGGGCGGGGAAACTTAAACAGGGCCAGGGACAGGGACGGGTAACCTTGCCAAAACCCGTCCCCATTGCCATCCCTAGTTGGCACTGGTTTATATGTTGACCTCTATGGTTTAATATGTAATTTCTCTATAATTTTGAACTCTTTCTGTAAATTTAAATCTACTTCAATATGTGCTTCTTTAATCAAGTAATATTGCATATCTGAAGCCTTTCTCAGCAATGTAATTTAGAATTGTCTTTGTTTACAAAATCTATGTAGGATTTCCTGGTTTTGAGAAATTTTGTTACTGATTTCTTGCAGACAACTTGGTCAAGAATGGTGGTTTTGAGGAGGGTCCTCATAGGTTGATAAACTCTTCCAGCGGTGTTCTTCTTCCTCCCAAACAGGAGGATATCACATCCCCACTCCCTGGCTGGATGATTGAATCCCTCAAAGCTGTTAAGTTCATAGATAAGAAGCACTTCAATGTCCCCTATGGTCTTGCTGCAGTTGAATTGGTTGCAGGGAGAGAGAGTGCCATTGCCCAGATTATCAGGACAGTTCCCAACAAGCTTTACAATCTCACATTCACTGTAGGAGATGCGAAGAATGGTTGCCACGGATCCATGATGGTTGAAGCATTCGCTGCCAAAGACACCCTGAAAGTTCCCTTCAAATCCGAAGGCAAGGGCAGGTTCAAGACTGCTAGTTTGAAGTTCAAAGCAACTGCAGCCCGGACCAGACTAACATTCTTCAGCTCATACTACCACACTAGGGTGGATGACTTTGGTTCGCTTTGTGGTCCTATCCTCGATCAAGTTAGGGTTTTCCCTACTGCTTAGAAGTTAATCTACCATCACCAAACTACAAATGTATTAGAATTGAAGCTTTTGCAATAGTCATTTGATCTCTCTGTTGTAAATTGCTTAACTTTTAGATGGTTAATGTTTTGTACTTGCCATTATGATCTTGTCTTTCTTTGGTGTCAAGGAAAAGAGGCCTGTCTGGAATGTCACTTTGATTTTCCATCCTCTGAAAGCTATATATTGCATTATTTATGACCCAAGTCACATAATTATTTCTAAATAGGTGGTGCACGTCCGTGCACTTTTGCTCGGTTACTCTCTTTGTATGACGTAGAATTTGTCGCTTTTACGCACTTGCTTTGGCTCGGTGTGACTTAGCGTATGTTTATTCAAACTCTAGGGATGAGCAAATGGAATGATTAGTGCTTAAAACACACTTGAAATAGTGTTCTCGCATTCACGAAAGAAAATGTTGCATAAACAATTCTGATGAATTTCTTTATTCAAGTGTTCTGTTTCATGAATCAAAAGAAATTTTTGTACATGTAATGTCAAACAGTTTGCTCTATTTGTCTTGGTCCATGCAAGATATAAACACATCTCAATACAAAATTCAACAGCGGTTTCAGTGTTTGCAACCTTGTAGGTGTCAAATAAAGTTGATTAGATTATGTTCTTTGCAGCTACAAGTATGTTCAAGCATACATCTTATCCCCATTTTCAATCTTGTACAAAATCAAACAAATTCCAGAGCAAAATTATCATAAATGGTATGATATTAACTAAAGATTGTAGGATTTACATTGGAAACAATGTGTAAGGATTGCTACTCTTAGGAGTATCAATCTTCTAAAAGAATGCAAGACGGAGCACATGAAAATAAATGAAATGAGAAAGGGAGCAACAGGCATCTTTCCTACCAAGCTCTCAGGCATGGGAGATTATGTCTCACGATATGTCAACACCGTGTATACTCTTTTTTCAATTCTCACAATTTTTACGAAAACATGTCTACACAATTAGGACGTGTTCGCACGCTTTCTTTATTTTTAGTTGAAATTGGGATTAACTCTGATATCATCTGTTACGACTCATTTACACCGTGTAGATATTGATATTATCTGTTATGACTCTTTCATACCATGTAATTATTGTCTGTTTTACATTTTGTGTGCATACTGTTTTTATTTGAAAATGCATCTGCATATTTAGAAAGTGTCACATCAGTGTCATAAAACTTTTTGCAAATCACGTGTGATGCAAAATACAATGGTAAAGATGATTTTGGATCATTTTATTTGCCAAATTATTTCACAGGGAACAGAAATTGCTAATCAATGCAACATGACAAGGTAAGTTTTTAAAGGCCTAAAATCATCTGACAGTCCACAACTTTTGTCAGTTGGAGAGATTAGATGGATTTATTTTACTTTTTGGTTTTGATACTGAGAAGTACATGAAGGCCCTACAAAGATCTTCGAGTGCCCAATTGTCAAATTCATATGTAGCTCCCAGTACAAAACTAGAAGAAAATCTTTGACATATTAATAGTGTTAAATAACAACGTCTGAATAAACAATGATTTAACATTTATCTTTGAAGCATAGAAATTATTGGACATTAATGGTACAGACCATGGAAGGATACTGTATAAAGATATTGCAATCTTTTCCCCCAACTGCCTCCATTAGCATATCAATAACTAGGATTATAAAATCATCCATAGAATGAACAAAACAAAATAATACACAGGTCAATCATAGTGTGGTGTTGTACACATGGGATATCATTCATTCAATCCACCGAATGCATGGTAAAACACCATTAACATGATACTGAGTAAAGATATTACAATCTTTTGCAGCAGCCTCCATTAACCATCGAATGAACAAAATAAAATAACACAGGATGAATCATACAACGGTATTGTACACGTGTGGTATAATTCATCCAGTGCACCAGACGTATTATAAACATATTCGGGATATTGCAGCATTAACAATATTAAATAGGAAAGTTATTTTTGCACCACAATTCACATCATCACATCCACTCTATGCAATAAAATGGGGCCCATCTGAAGACTTCGGTGCATGAGCACTGCTCTAGCAAGTAAATATAGGCACTAAGAATTCTCAACCAAAAGGAACATCCAGCATTTATAAAGGTGTAAATCATGGTTTGTGGGTTGAGTAAAATCCTTCCATACCTTGAGTCCTTGACAACCCACAAGAAAAACTCCTAAAGAAAAAGATACATCAAATAAACTTTTATTCAAGAGAATAGAAAATCTCACAAATAGGTCCCAAATTAAAGAATGATGTCAATAGTTATACGTGCTAATGTTATGAGAATGACCTACCACATCTGATGAGCACTAAAGTAACAAATGATGTAGCAAACAAGCTCATCATTTGGTACAAGACGATGCAGTTTGGTTCGACTCTGAATCAGTCGACCAGTTTATATGATGGAGTGTGAATGTGTCAGAGTTTATAAAAGACTTAGGGCTTGTTTGAATAAGTCGGAGATAAAAGAAAAGAAAGGATAAAATAAGTTATAAGAAAAAAGTAAAAAAAAGAAAAGAAAAGAAATGATATTATATATTTATGTTTGGATAAATTATAAAAGAAAAAAAAGAAAATGATAACATTCTTGTTTGGAGGAGTTAAATGAGAGAAAAGAAAAAAAATTATTTTAAACAATTTACTATTCTACCCTTTTTGTATTTATGTCTTTTAAGAACTTTTTTTAAAATGTTGAGGTCATTTTAGGTATTATGAAAATATCAATTAACTTACTATCTTTTCTCTTCCAATCTTCTCATTTTTTTAAGGATAGCAAGTGAGAGATTTGGAGGAATAACTCTCTAAATCCTTTCTTCTCTCTCCTAATTAATTATTCAAACACAAAATGTCTTCTCATTCCCTTTCTTTTCTTTCTTTTTTTGTTTCTTTTCAAATCATTCAATCCAAACAAAGCCTTATAGAGAGAGCTCAACCAGGTTATCCTTTTTCTTTCGGGCAATTGGCCAAAACATCGTGCATTTGTTAAGAGAGGGAATAAGAGATTCAAAAATGCTTAATGAAAAGGATTTTTTATGGGGTTGTTTGGTAACTTGCTATTTTTCAGTTTTTTGTTGCCATTTTCAAAATATGAGAAGCGGCGATGAGAAACGCATTTGGTAATGCGTTTTCATTTAAGAAAAATTAAAACCAATGTTAAAAAATTGATAATTCTTGAACATAAGTTGAAAGTTTCAAAACAAAACTGCCAATTCTAGTTTTTATTTTTAAGGGTACGGTAACAATGTTAAAAAATTGATAACAGATGACATTACCAAACATATTCAGCGTTTTAGACAGAAATGATAGTACAATTAATTTTTAATTTCTATTTTTCCAGAAAAATAAAAAAGAAAAAACGACGGCGTTACCAAACATGCCATATGATTGTAATTAAGGGAATTGAAAAACGGTGTGAAAATGTAAAAGAATTTAAGAACTGAAATTGGAGTACTTGTATTAAAATGCTTGTATTGAATGAGAGAAAATTGAAGTACACAAATGAAATTAACTGAAGTTATAAATGGCAATGAAAGGTAAATGACAAGATGGTAATGAAATGCTGTTGTTGCGGAGTTGGAGGGATTCTCATGTTGTCCCATGATCCCTTCATATAGACCTTCAAAATATATCGAAAAGATCCTTTCCATCAAGTAGCTTCCTGTTCCCCCTCTTGTCCCATGATTAGGGATGGCAATGGGGCGGGTTTTAACTTTTCTTCCCCATAATTGTTTAACTTTTTTTGCTCCATCCTCGCCTCGCAACAGTGTATAAATGAGACGGGACGGGGCATGTTTTAACTTTCCCGTCCCATTTATACTTTTTTTTTTAATGCAAATTTTTTTTATAATAATAAACCTGATATTTCGATACAAATAAACCAAAAAACACACATTTAGGTATATGCAACATCTAATATTGAATCATTCATTACTAATAAAATAAACTTGTATAGTTGTATGATATGTATAATATTAATATTTTCTTTATATATTATTATATATATAAGTATAAATATATATATATACACTTAAACGAGGAGGGCGGATACCCGTCGGGATAGAGTCTTACTCCGTTCCCGCCCCGTTTAAGCGCTGGTTATTTTCCTGAACCTCATCCCCATCCCATTTCCTTAAACGGTTCTGTAAAATGATTTTAAACGGACGGGACAAATAGTCATCCCTACCTATGATCCAATCCATTACTTGTAGCTTCTAAGCCCACTTTCCCGAGAATCGAACCTGCTTTGAGACTTTACTTTGGTGATCGGCACATGCCCAATCCATCATGCCTCTTACTCATTTATCTAGCACCTGTTTGACCCATTAACAGCTCATTTACCTTTAAAATTGTTTGGCCCATTATATAGCCCATTTACCTTTAAAATTGGTGCTGATGTACCTTTTACTCTCATTATTGTCTCTCTCCGAACTTTCTCTCTCCCTCTCTCTCTCTCCAAGTATAAAACCTTACATGGACAGCCTCAGTATAACAAACATGGACATTGAAATCAAGCATTAGTCTTCTGCAACAAAGCATTTGTCCATCTCCATAACCAAATTCTTAAACGATGCCTTGAAATTTTTGAATAATTACCGCATTACACCATTAGTTTTTATATACCCACATTAATTGTGCACAAGAGATAAATAAAATAAATAAATAATAATCTTAGGGTCCGTTTGGTAACAGTTTATGTTTAGCGTTTATTGTTTATTAAAACAAATTTTTAGGATAAACATATTTGATAATTTATGTTTTGTTTATAAATTGTCAAAACACTTTTAAAACAACTCTAGCTAGGCCTTTAAATCATAAACACCAAAATGATGTTTTAGTATTTATGTTTATTAAAAAAAGACTTTTTTTTAATCTAAAATGGTGATTATATTAGTTTAATTAAAAATTGAAACTAGAAGTGAGAAAATGACAAGAAAAAAAAATTATAAAAGGGTATAGCTTGATGTAACGATTAAAATATTAGAATTATCAAGTGTAGACGGAATTAAAAAACATCAATTGTCTTGAGAAAAAAAAAATTGGGTACAATATGAATAATTACTAATATACTTGATAATAAGAAATAGTTACTTAGGGGTACTAGTGCTAAAAAAAAACCTTTATTTGAAGGAAAAAAAAAACAAAAAAGTCACAACCGTCTCCTTGTCAAAGAAACAAAAAATGGTATTTTGTATTCATATCATTAATTCATTTTCAGTGTTAAAAGGAAAATAGAAATTAAAAAATGAAAAAGAAAATAGTAGCAGAAAAATTTCAAGAATAAGAGTATGCCCTCCAAATCTCTCTTCTTATTCCATACAAATTGAAAAACTTTCAACTTTCTCCTAGTTATATATATTTTGTTCTTGTTGGTAGGGGTGCATGAAGAATCGGTAGAACCAAAACCGTAAAGAATTGTAGCTGAATCAAACCAAACCGTTAGAAACAGTTCCGATTTTTCCAAGAATCGTAAGGAATTGAACCTTATGCACCCCTACTTATTGGGGGTCTTTTGGGTTATATGTCATTCTAGTTTTACCATATAATTTGCAGTGTGTGTATATTTATATATATATAACCCAATATTACTGGTTCATTTTTATGAATATTTCTTGCTCTGTTATTGTAGTATAGATTTGTTATACCATGAACTTGACGTTTTATGTAGTTTATTGTGTTTATTTTTTTTTTTTATAAAAAAAAACAGTTTAAGATTAACAAACATGTTTTTATATTTTATGATTTTTAAAATAATCCAAACATTTTTATTATCAAACAATACTCATGCTTATGGATATAACATAAACACTGTTTATATAAACACATAAACAATAAACATTAATAATAAACGGTTATCAAACGAACCCTTAGTTTGAGAGTTATTATTTAAGTTCCAGATTTAGAACAAAAAATAGGGTTTCTTGTTGGATTGAGAAAAATTCTCAATCAAATGTTGTTCACCTATGATTCATAAAAAAAAAGTTTGGGTGGTTGTCACTGTCAAAATTCAAAGGAGAAGAGTATATGAATTGATTTCAGACAATCGTTAACCTCTACCTAGTAGCCTGTTTTCAATTCAAATTGAATCGTAGAGAAAGTTTGGGCGTTTGTCTCTATCTACTATGGGTTCACTCTTTGAAATATGTGTAGTGTCCTAAAAATAGGGGAGAGATTGTATTGCCTAACACACTATGGTCTCATACGAATTTTTATCTCACTAGAAAAAAACAAGAAAAGAAATAATTAGAGGAAGGAAAATGCTAAACTTCACAAATATAATTCGTGATATAGTATCTCAAATTAGGTTGCTGATCAGTTGGCATGGCTGAGTATTTGACAACTTTTTATATTTTAAAAGTAAAGACCCTTTAATCTTCAAATACTTGAGACTATAAACCAAAATTATTTTATATGATTTCTTTAATATAAGCTTTGAGACTCTTTCTCTTGAATAAAAATTATAATTTTCTCACATATCTACATGTGTGAATAATTAAATAAATATATAATATATTTAAAGTTTCTTCTTATTGTATTTTGATTTGGTATTTTCGATCATCGTTAAATTTTAAAGAAAGATCCAATAAAGATAGAGAGAATCCTGAAGAGAAGTTGTTTGATTGCAGCTCTAACTTTCTCCTTCAATGAACAATTTATTTAGTTTGCTATAATATGAGAACTTATAAAAAGTGAAATATGCAATTCGTTTAATTTGCGATAATATACAAACTTATGAAAATGTAATATGTATAAAAGTAAATGATAATTATATCTGTTTAATAACGTCGTATTATATTCGAAATACACATTTTGAATTATTTTGAAATGCGTAGTACAATTACGTCTTTTTTGAAATAAGCATCATGAATTCATTTTAAAAAAGATAGGCGTCAAAAGAAATTAAAAAAGATAGGCGTCAAAAGAAAAGCTTGATTGATGGAGAGATAGATATTTGTCAACAATTCCAAAATGTTGATGACTTTGTGGCATCATCCTTGACATTTTGGAAGGCAAGACAGTCAATTTTATAAGATTATAATCATTTCCTGTCACCATCCTTCACATATTTGAAGACAAGAAACGCAATTGTCTTGGATTCTAAGCATCAACTGGATGTGTTCTGATGCGTATCATATGGTATATATGCTATATATATTCAATACAAAATTCTTGGTTGGTATAATGTTTCTTTAAGGAAATTCTAAGAACTATCAACGTTCGGATTTTTATTTTTATTTTTTAAGAACTATCTTTAAGAAAAAAATCAATACCATATTCACATTAATCAATGGTAACCAACAAAAACATGTTCTCTACTTCACAAGTTGAGAGTTTAAGTGGATAGAGTGAGGAATAAAGTGAGTTTCTAACTAGGATAAATAAATAAATAAATAAAAAAATAAATTGAGTTTTTAAGTTATTTGTATATGCAAATAAATAATAATAATAATAATAACCAACAAAAAGGTACGTGGGATTAGTACAGAAGTTATTTCAAAGAAATAAAAAGATTGAAAACAAACTTAATTTTAACATTATGTTATACAAATCACTGCTTTCATTCTGAAAGCACTCGAAGCTTGTCAGTTTAATTGATTTTAAAATAACAAAATTAATCAATTCATAATTTTTTTTTTTCTTTTCAAATACCACAGTACAGTGTAAAGTTGGATCTGGGTTAGTAAATTTTCAATCCAAATCATATCCAACATATATGTGTGTGTATATATATATATAGTGATATAGATTTGCCTTGGATTTGGCTCAGTTTTTGTTTGTATCCGTTTTGGCTCACTTCCCTGGATCCATGCATGAACCAGTTTGGAATACAAAACAAGCTGTACCTCCAACTTAATTATTGTATCAACACATGTAGAAGATCATTTTTTTTTAAATCTAAATGACTGAAAAAAGTTGTGAACCCAATAAATTTCGGACCCGCCGGATCCTTATCGACCCGACCTTAGATCGTGCACGTGTAATGATGACGTGTCAAGCACAAAGAGCCGTAATATTGTCGTCGTAGAAAAGGACGCTCAATTCCGCGCTGTCTCTCCTCCTCTGTCATCTCTCTCTCTCTCTCCAACTCCTCAAAGCACAATCAACACACATATATATACTATATATAGTTAATTAGTTATATACTCGTAGTATATACATACATAGCTCTCTCTCTCTCTCTCCAACTCTTACAAGCTCAATACACACATATATACTATATTTATTTGAGTTCGTATACATAATTACTCCGTCTCTGCAATTGACTCTTTCTCTGCTAGGGTTTCTCAGATCTTGTAAGCTCTCTATCTCATTGTGTGGTTGGTTAATTGTGTTTTCACTTAATACAAGAATCTACATTGTGTTGATAGCTTTTTGATCTGCTTTTAGAAAACGTCATTGAAAATCTTGACATCGACTTAAAGAGGACTCTGTTTTGAATTTTAATGATTTTGTGTTTAGATCTCGAATTGGTTGGTGAGAAATAGAATCGCGAGATGTCGAAAGCTGGAGCATTGGATCTCGCATCTGGTCTCGGTGGAAAGATCGAGAAAGATGATGTCCTTTCCGCCGTCGAGAAGTACGTTTCTCTCTCTAGAATGTCGCTTGAACCTCTCATTTTTTCTCTCTCTCTAGAAGTGTGTTTAACGCTCTGTGAAGTGATGTTTAATTTATTTTTGAATGTGTCTTTTTCTCTCCTTTAGAATAATCCTGTTTACACATCTCTCTAGGATAAAGTTTGAATCGTTTCCTCACCCTAGAGTGAAGTCTAGGTCTTTATTTCTCAATTAGATGCTGATTTTGATAGTGGCTCTGTTCACAAGAAAAGTGATGAATTTTTGGTACTTAAGATGTGAATTTGGTGGCAATTACTTTATTTCATCAATTCATTGCGGAGATCTACTTATCCATTAGGAAAAAGGAAAAAAAAAAAGAAGATTTAATGTGGTCCCTAACTCGTGAACGGTTCAATGAACTACTACTGTCATTTGTGATCATTTATTATTTTGTTATATTTCCTGGTATTATTTTTTTATTTCACAATCAATACTGCTGTTTTCACAGGGTGTAATGAATTTTGTTCTGGGTATTAAAATATGAAATTTGTGATCTTTCAGTGCTTCCATTTCTTCTGGGATGAAGTTTGTTTAAACTCTGTTTGGGTACCTGGAAACCTGAGAAATAGGAAAACAAAATTGGGAATTTTGTTATTGTGAACTTTTAGTGGTTGAATGGTGGTTGTGAGAATGTTTTCCTTTTCACTTTTTAACTTTTATTTGCCTCAATCTTTTTGGCAACTTAACAAGATTCTTCAACTTAACAAGATTCTTAAGCTGGTGTGCTATTTGACTGAAGTATCTGCTCAGCAGATTTATGGAGCCTTCAGGACCAGTATATTACCCATGGAGCTGTTCTTGAATGATAAAAAAAGAAAGAGCTATTTGTTTGACTATGGAGATCTATAGTTTTTCTACTGTCAAAAACTTGTCAATACTTTTTTCTTTTCTTTTCTTTTTGGGATGTGTTTTTGTGTTCTGTGAACTTGTTTGTAGATCTTTTGTCATCAATTTTGTTGGATGGAATCTATTCTGAATAGAGTAAGATGTTTTCTGCCCGCCTAAGCCTACTACCGGGAAGTGATATTTTGAGGAATTGGGAATTTCTTTCCTTCATTTGTAAAAATATCGAATCAATTGTGACAAAAAATTATCAATCTCATAAGGCTGCATTATTGAAGTAACAAAGTACTCCCTAATATCGAAGGCTTCCTTAATAAAAATAATATAATTTTGAGTGTTTGCAGTGAACGCTAATGTTCAGATCATTCCGGGTTTTTTTTGTTGGTTTGGGTCTGCATGATGTGCTTGAGGTTTTTGGTGTATTTTAATCTTCTGGTATAAGTTCCACTTTAATGATACAGGTATGAGAAGTATCATGTCTGTTATGGTGGTGAAGAGGAAGAGAGGAAGGCTAACTACACGGACATGGTAATGTAATTAATTTTTTTTTTTACATTCTTCAGATTCATCTCGACTAGCTGTATTTTTATTCAGTTCCAGTCCAAATATTTGGTTTAGGAATTGTGCTTAGGATTGATTTAAACTTATTAAGCGTACTTCTTGCTTATTTAGTGAAGGCCTTGCTATATTATTAGATTACCTAGTCATATTTTGGGTGTTACTACCTTGGTGCTGTAGATGCATGATTCTCCATTATATCAACCCCTCAAATGCAAGTTATTTTGGAGCCCCAGTTTTGAAGTTGGCTGAAATCAGGGGCATTTTCATAGTCTGCAATTTCCTAAAGGGGCAAAGCTTAGACAAATACTATTATGGTTCCAGGACAAAGAAGTTCCAAAAATCAAAGTTTTGATTTGATAATGTCATTCGTACAGCATCTTATGCTAATCTGGAATTTGTGATGAGTAATAGCGAGTTATATTGGGCTTGTTTGGTTCAGTTTTCAGAGAACTTAAAAATCAGAAAACAGTACAATTTTTTTTTATTTTGGTTGACAATTTTCTTAAAAGTAGTTTAAAAAGGCATGTTTTTAGAGAACAATCTTAAACTGTTTTCTGAATTCTTGAGAACTGTTTTCAGAAAATTGAACCATACAGGCTCATTTCCTTCCGACAAAAAAATGAGCAGTTATGGATAATTTGGAATTGGGTTGAACTGGCTATAAATTTTCAGCAATACAACCGTGAGGTGGACTCATTTTAGTAACAATTCTTTCACTGAAGCATGAGAACTCATAAGCCCATCTTTATGATGCTTTGTCTGAATAGTCAGTAGTCTCGTAATTTACTATCTGGGTGCAAAATTGCGTCATTTTACCAAACATGATCTTCTATTGTATAAGAATTGTCTTATGACATTTCAGGTTAACAAATACTATGATCTAGTTACCAGCTTCTATGAATATGGCTGGGGAGAGTCTTTCCATTTTGCACACAGGTTAACATGACACTCTTTATAGGCTCGCCTTTTGTTTTCTTTTCTTCACTTGTCTTTTACATACAGCTTTTTATGCTTTTGAACTGCTGCTGATGAAACTAACATGAGCTCATATTTGTGCCTGCAGATGGAAAGGGGAGTCTCTTCGAGAGAGCATTAAGCGACATGAGCACTTCCTCGCTTTACAATTGGGCCTGAAACCTGGACAGAAGGTCTCTCTCCTTTGATAGATTGTACATTACCATATTTAAAAACCGCTAGCTATTTGTTTCAGATTAGTAATTTGAGTTTTCCACCATCACTGTAGGTGTTGGATGTAGGGTGTGGAATTGGTGGACCATTAAGGGAAATTGCTCGATTCAGGTAGATCCATTCGTGAGTTTAGCCTTTTTGCGCTTAGAGATGGTTGCTGATTTTTGTTAGTAATGGAAGTCAATGATTTCAAATTTATTTGCATGGCACTCCGATTTGTTTCTAATACACGCCTTGTTTGATGGGTTATACTTGGTTGTTTATGATAGAATACCAAATTCTTATTAAGTTCTACCAATAATGATGATGATGGAGGGGCATTAGTATGTTTCTTTTTATATGTTCCTTTTCCTGAGAAAATATGAACAACAACAATCAAGTCTTATTTATGATTGTCTGCATCTACTTTATTTCATTTATTTGATAATATTGTGCAAATAAAGACTGCAATATGGAAGAAGTATTAATAGTGGATTGTATACACTGTGGACTGATATTTTTTTTAATTTGTGACTATGACTAATGTTATATTAGGGTTATATGATAGTATTGGTACAAGTACATATATGTTATGTTGTGACCCAAATTTTGTCTCAGCCCGGGTGGCGTTGCGACCTGGAAAAATTTTTATGACCCTTTTTTGCTTGTGGGTCTTGGACCCTGATTAGGACTCTCTTGTAGCCCGGTATATAAGGGCATCTAAAATTTGGAGTGGGATTGAGAGAACACTGAAAATTAGAGAGAACGAGAGATAGGGTTTGGGGTTGAAACTTGTAATCTCCTGATTTTCGTAGAGTGAAAACTTTCGCTAGCTCTTCGCTGTGGACATAGCCACATTGCTGAACCACGTAAATTTTTGTATTCTGTGTTGTGTTTGTTTCATTTTCTGTCGTGTTTCGTGATTGTTGTTTGTTCGTTGGTTGTCATAATAATATATCTTTTTTGTTGTTGCTTCAAGTGTATTTAAAAAGGTTTTTTCGCTCAAGTGTATTTTGAAAAGTTTTGACAAGTTTCAGAGGTTGATTATTTTGTCATTAGAAGAGTTGGCCTAAGATTCTGATTTGTATTGTGATATCTGGCAGCTCGACATCAGTTACAGGACTGAACAATAATGAATATCAGATAACAAGAGGGAAGGTACTTGTTTACGTCTTAACATCTGCCAAAAGATGGAATATATCTGCAACAGCTCTTTGTTACATACAGTCACAATGTTTTGAGTTTATCTATGACAAATCCTTAGCCAGAGGTTCTGATATTCCATTTCTGATCTCGTTTCTGTTCCATAAGAATATATAACCAAGATTGGGAATGTGAATAACTCATTCTAGTGTAGCCAGTTTATAGTTTTCCAAGGCTGATCATTTTGAGTACATAGAATTCGGTTCATTTTGAACTAGAATTCATAATTAATGAAGATATGATATTAGATTGCCATGGTCTAAATTTGTGAACTTTTTATTCTGTTTCACATAACTACTGAAATGCTGAGTCTTTTTGGAAGCTCTAATGCTTGCATGCTCCTGTTAATCTACAGGCACTTAATTGTGTTGCTGGAGTAGACAAGACTTGCAATTTCGTGAAGGTTAATAGTTTTATATATCAAGTTCATGTTTGTTCTGCGCTTTTTTTCCTGTGTGAATGCCTTGCTAGTTGTTTTGTAATGATGCAGGCTGATTTCATGAATATGCCATTTCCAGACAATAGTTTTGATGCGGTATATGCAATCGAGGCTACTTGCCATGCTCCAGATGCGGTATGTGAACTTAAAATGTTCAAGTTTGAAAATTTCATAAATATCGCTGGGTTAGGATGACTTATCAAATTTTAGGTTTTTTTAACGTTTATTTTAGTTTTTGGTTTCATTTTTTGTTGTTGCTGATTTACCTTGCATTTCTGTTTTAAAGGTTGGATGCTACAAACAGATATATAGGGTATTAAAGCCTGGTCAATGTTTTGCTGCATATGAGTGGTGCATGACTGATTCCTTTGACCCCAATAACCAAGAACACCAAAAAATCAAGGTTTTTCCAGATACCCAAAATTCTTGTTAATTGGTATTTAGGATGAATTTGTCTTTTAAAGGCTTGGTATTTGTATCAAAATTTCGTGGTCACAGGCTGAAATCGAGATTGGTGATGGCCTCCCTGACATTAGGTCAACAGGACAATGTCTTGAAGCTCTGAAACAAGCTGGTTTTGAAGTGAGTAGTGAGCTACTATTATTTCTACTGAATATGTAGATGAGTTTCAAAGGGGATCACCATACAACCAAAATAATTGACAATTTGCTTGTCTTTCTAGGTTATATGGGAGAAAGATCTTGCAGTGGGCTCACCCTTGCCTTGGTACTTGCCTTTGGATACAAGTCACTTCTCAATCAGCAGTTTCCGCCTAACAGCTATTGGACGTTTTATTACCAAAAACATGGTAAGATCTGTGCATTTAAAGCCTCGCAAACCTGTTATATTGTTTTTAATAAAATTTTGCTGAAAAACTATTAAAAAAAAAGTTATTGGGTGGTGGTGCCTTGACATCAATTTTTAATAACATTGTTCAATTTATGTGCTAGAATCAGTTCATTATTGTTTTGATTTTTGTCTTTGCAGGTCATGGCCCTAGAATGCGTGGGACTTGCCCCCAAGGGAAGTCAAAGAGTTCAATTGTTCTTAGAGAAAGCTGCAGAAGGGCTAGTTAGTGGTGGAAGGTGAGAATTATCTCCATTTACATGGTTGTCCGTCTTCTCTCACACTTCTATGCACCTTATAGACTAATACTAGTATTCTGGTTAGAGTATCTCTTGCTGGGCATTATATTTGAAACAAGGGTGCTTATCCCTGAGGAAGTTTTATTGGGCATGCTGCAAACGGCACTCATCGAGTGATTGCAAAATTAACCATTACGTTGGATACACCTCACCACTAATATTTTTTGGGGCCGGTAATCTGCATGAGTTGGTGATTTTATGTCAATCTATTTGTAAACTTTTTTTCTGGTATTTAGAAACAAATAAATCTTTAGAAAAATTGAAAAGGGAGGACCCTGAAGCTTCTTCCTTGTACAAATTGAACAATGTTTTCTTTGTGTTCGGTGTGGAGGTTTTTTTTTCCAGATTTTTAACTGACAAAATTATCTAACCGGGTGTTTCAGGAAGGAGATCTTTACTCCAATGTACTTCTTCTTGGCTCGGAAGCCTCATTTGGACGGCCAGTGATGTTGCAATATGTATTAACTAATGTGCCACTGTATTCATTGGATCTTTCGGGTTCTGATCAGAGTAGAAATCCATGTCAGAACTGTAAACGATCATGACAGGTCACTTTAAATTGCAAGTCAGCTTGGTTGTTTTGAGGTCTGAGAGTTGTATCTGTGTCTGGTTTCCTGTGATGCTTGCTATTAAACGAGCAATGATAACAGCCTCTTGATATACTGGGATTTCTACGTGATGGTGAAAGTTTTTGACAGTATCGTTTTATGCACGCATAAATCCATTTGTTTATTTTTATTTAGTCCCTTATTTTCAGCGTTTAACATTTTCTCTCATGTACCATTTTCATCCCGTGCTTTCTTGTGTCTTTATATTGCTAAAGCAACAACTTTACATTTGCATAACTACATTATACCGATGTTTCGTGGTGTTGCATTTCGTGATGTAGCTGTGTATAGTGTGTTGCACCACAGATATAGGATGAGTGCACAAGATCGCTTACCCGAGGGGATCCGGGTTCTACATTCATGACATGCATTCATCTTTACTGGACATCATTAGCTCACTCATGACTGATTGTAGAGCAATAGCTACTCCTGCACGTTCACTTCAATGCATCCAATGGAAGAGCTACTTTGGCTCTACCATTTGGTGCATTTTTTTCAGATTTAAAATCATTATTGTTAGCTCATTTGTTGGGTTTAGAAGTTTCTTTTGCTAGTGTTCTTCATAATGGGTGGCTAACTTATCAGTCACAATTGAATTATGAAATCATCAAACGACAATGATTTAGAAAACATCTAGGACGAATCTTTGAGAAAATCAACAATAAACAAAAGCAATTTTTTCTTATTATTTTAAAAGAAAACAAAAACTGCAGCACGTTTAAACAAAAATCGACTCTTTGTAATATCCTATTAATAAAACACTTCGCATTGTCTTGTATAACAATTTGAATTAGCTTTTTAATTGTTCTAAAAACAAAGAGCAAAGATTGATATATGTTATTTTATTAGGCCTCTCTTGCTTTATAACACTTGGGCAGAAAGTTATGAGCAACCTGCAAATGCTATTACTATGATGAGATTTGAAATAAGTTTACTAGTTTTCTACCTTGCCAGAAAAAAAAAAAATGTTGTAACTTATCTAACAAAGAATTGTTTGCTGGTTATGAGTTATGGCTTATCTAAAATGAATCATAATGAATCATGTCAAGACAAGATTCACCTTGGTTAATTAGGATGTATCTATTTTGAAACAGTCTTGTTATGACAAGATTTGGCTTGATTGATATATATCTTGTTATGACATGATTTGGTTTAGTTTTGCTCTAAAAGTGATTTTGATAATGTTAAAATAATTAAAAGTGGAATTGGAACAGTCAAAATATCAAATCACAAAGATTTTGTTTGGGTAATTCAAATGAACTTCCCTCGGTTACAAAAAGTGAACTAATAATGACTTAAAAATTGGAATTACTCAAGCAACAGTGCATCCGATAGTTCAGATGCACCCAGTGTGTCGGGCGCATCTGGGTCATTGGTGTCCTATACGTGCAATGAGATTCACTGTAAGTGTAGTGCATCGATAGTTCAGATGTGTCCGATGCATGTGTGCTGCACTCAATATTTATTCAGAAGGTGTGTTTGTGTGATATAATAGTTATTTGGGACTTGGAGATGACCGAACCCAAAATCTCTCCTGTCATGATTTTTTGCAATTCTATGTAGTTGGTGAATGTTTAAGGTGAAATTTCACCATTATAGTAACAAAATTCACCATTGATAGCGGTGAAATTCAAAGAATCGCTAGAAATGACCACCATGCCTAAAGCAAAGAAGCTTGGAATGGAGAAGTCAGCAGTTCAACACTGAGAGTTGAACTTATTGAAACAATCCTGGTGTAGATTCAAACACAACCATAGAAAATCATCATTTTCTATAGAAAATATCCCATTTGACAACTCTCTTTCCAACCCCTAATGATTTAGGACGAAGTGACTAGAGATGGGATTGGGAGGGCTCAATTGTAATAAGTTCTTTGGATGAGTCCACCTAAAATAGTTTTGAGTTTGAAAACTGAGAAGCGATTGCTCTTGTTTTCATTACATTCCATAAATGCAAAATAAACCATCCGTAGAGTCCACATAATACTAAGGAAAATGATATATCTTTCGAATTGGATTGTTTTCAAATGAGTTTATATGATTTGAGTGTGATATCATGATGTCATTTATGATGACATCACGATAATGTTATTTCTTACTCACAAAAATTCATTCAGAAATTGTCAAATTTAGCGTCTTTATCACTACTGTAATACTAAAGCATGAAAATGGTGATTACAGCCCCAAGCTATAATTTTGGTATGTACCCGTTGTTATGTATATTCGAAGAAATGGAAAACTTATAGTAGTTGAATTATAATATTATCTGTACATTCGGGTACTGCATACTTTCTTTCAAAATTGAATATTTAAGTTTTTGTACAATCAAAAGTGAATATGTGGAGTTCTTCAAAAGTAAAAAAAAAAAACATATATTTAAATCCATTTATCAAGTTGTCAACTTGTGTAAATCATTCCTAAGCTTGGTATCTATATTTATTGCAATTGCAATATTGATATCTTTGAGATATAAATTGAAAGGGATACAAGAAGAAAAGATGAAAAGGAAGAAAGAAAAGAAAACAAATAAGGGAGGTGAGATCAAACAAGACTCTCTCAAGATTGAAACAGACTGTGTATATCAAATATTCAATTGTCAAAGTAAATATCTTCAAATTCAGAGTGTTATTACACTTCGCAGACTGAATTTTGAAGAGAAAAAAAAAAAGACTGAATTTTACCATTATTACTTACCTATGCGAAAATACATTGATTTCATTTTCATTGATAATATCAATGCCAACATATTCTCTAATTTAAACTAAAATATTTGCAACTATGCTTGATTTACTTGTAATCTGAAGGCGCAATAACACTGATGTCAGGGTTTGATTCTCATCATTTATAAATCTAATTTCTATACTAAAAATTTAAAACTTTGTCTATTTTGTGCAATATTCATCAACAATTATTACCAATTTTAATTTCTTTTTTATGTCACCAGTTCTATATAGTTAAAACTTGTAGGCCACTAGATCATGATTGGGGAAACAAATCTCTCTATTTTGACGCCTCAAAACATGCCAATAATAGAAGAGATAGTGCCCAAATGAAAGCTACCTTTGAATTTGCATTATTTGACAATGGCAACTCTTAAAGTGAAGGCCACATCAACTCTCTTTTCTTTTTCAAGGACGGCTTGTGGTAGGGTTAAATTCTTTGCCATCTCATTACCATTGAGAGTGTCGTTGTCCTCATCACCATCCCGTGTATCGAAACAGCACCGAAACGATTATGAACAAGAGGGGATTCGAGTTCCATCACCGTTAGAAGAACTTTAATATAATTGTCTTTTCGATTTAGCTATATGTGTAAGTGAGACAGATACTAGCAAGAGGTGTGTGATACCATGTTATATAGAGGTGTACACGGTCCGATTTTGATATTTTTTGAAACCAAATCGTATGATCCGGTTCCACTAAAAATAAAATCGAACTGAACCAAACCGTTTGGACCAATGGAATCGAATTGAACCGAACCGTGAAAAATCGGTTTGGTTCGGTTCGGTTCCACGGTTTCATTATTAGTACCTTAGTGGGTTGTTATATTATTATAAATTGTATAGTATATTTTATATAAAGTATAAACGGTCTCACAATAAAATTATTAGTAGATTACATTATTAGTTACACACTTACACTTACAAATTTACAATTGATTTATTTATATTAATTTATATAGTAAATTTTATATATAAACGGCTTGGTCCGATGGTGAGGGACATAAAATCGGAACCATACTGTTAATTCACAGTTCTAATATTTTAAAACCGTAACCGAACCAAATCGTATGAAAGTTGGACCGAACATTTTGATTCGATCCAGGTTAATTTTCTGACTTATACGAAATTTTGTACACTCCTAATATTATCTACCTATATTATCTCTACACCAGAAACATTTAATTTTTTCTCCAAATCATGAATCCGTGTATCCTAATCATCACTAAAAACCTTTGTGAATTGATGTCATTCAAATGAATCAAAGTGGAGCAATGACAACACACTCAGTGCAATCGACTGGGTCATAGTCATTAGATTTATTAAAGTAAGTTACGCCATGAGTCTCACTTTAATACATGTAATGGCTGTGAGACACGAGTCCTACTTTAATGCAGTTGATGGGTATGAGACAATCCTATTAGAGTTAGTTACTTGGTTCTCTGGGTCACTTTAAAAATCTATCTTTTGTTGGAATAAATATTCTTCTTTTTATGTCACACTTCTAATGTTAGGTTTGAATGAATAGTATTTTAGTCAATAAAGACTTATTGTTTCTTTGTTTTTTTTTAAAAAATTATTAACCACTGATCTTATTCACTCACTAAAATACTACATTGTTGGTAATTGGGCGAGCTCGATACCCTTCAATGTCTTTCACCTTAGGATAATGATACCCGTTGTGTTCGGGTATTAATGAGTCGTGATAATGACTTGAAATTGAAGAAAATTAGTGTGAGAAAAGATATGCCAATACAAGTGAGAGTTTTGCAAGTGGGTTAATGACTCTCACCAAATGGTGTCATGTGGTGGGTTTCATTCACACGCCTGTTTAATTTAGACAAATTTAGATAGAAAAACATTATTCTTAAATTTTTTTCAAATTAAGTTTTGATATCATGTATGAATGTGAGACTAATCTGAGTGTCTTATCTGAGTAAAGAATGACGTCGTCATAAAAGTGTATTTACAAGGTGAATTGTAAGAGAAATTATCACGTCACATGACGATGTCAAAATCCAATGATACAAGACATGTGGTAAAAAAAATATGGCCCACTTGTATTACATGATTGAACATGATTTGTATTTATTGGTTGTGTGATACAAACGAGTCATATATATATTTTTTTATCATGTGACTTGCATTTATTGGATTATGACACCATATCAGTCGTGTGTCGTCTACTCCTCTATTACCGTTACAATTAATAATATTCCGTATTATATGAGTAATTATTGAGTATTTCGAATATTTTATATTTATAAAAATTTCACCAAAAATTTCTATTTCATACTATTTTAAGAGATAATATAAATATAGAATTATTGCGGTGAAATTAATTCCCACACAGAATTACGAATATATGAATCATCTTTTGTAGACCTTCTCCGTCATAAAACACTCTGAACACTAATACGAGTGTCGGACTACGGGTCATTTTCCTTCCAAATTTCATGTTACTTAAACGCCCCTTGTTAAATGACTAAACTGCCCTCCACCCTCCAAATCCACAAACAACGCCTGTCAAATTAGAGAGAGACTGAAAAAGCTGGAAACAAACTATATAAACCGGCTCCCGCTCTTGCCAACCAAACATCACACTACAAAAACACACATAATACTCTCTCTCTCCCTCTCTGAAATTTTATATACAATGGAATGTCCAACTCGCTGTTCCGTGATCATCGTCGGAGCTGGTGTTTCAGGTGGCTCAAAAATTCCATCAACTCTACGCTTGTTTCTTTAATTTCAAACATCCGATCTGACACACTTTTATATATGTATATGTCTGTGTATATTAGGTATATCGGCCGCGAAGGTGTTGGTGGAGAACGGTGTTGATGATATACTGATCCTGGAGGCGTCTGATCGAATCGGTGGGAGGATTCGAAAGGAACACTTCGGAGGCATCTCGGTCGAACTCGGAGCGGGTTGGATCGTCGGAGTCGGCGGCAAAGAGTCCAACCCTGTGTGGCAACTCGCCCTTGACTCGGGCCTCCGTACGTGTTTTTCGGACTATAGCAATGCCCGCTACAACATTTACGACCGGAGGTTAGCATCCTACTCTCTCTCTCTCTTTTTATATATATGTATATGTTTAAACTTTATTTCGGGTTTTGCTATATTGTGCCGGGGGTTGAATGGTCCGCGAATTATGAGTTTATCTGCTTAATGATGGCTAAATGTATAACTGTGAACTGTGAAGTTAAGTATTTTTATATTTGTTTTGGTTAACTGACGCCCATGGCGCTTCAGAAAGGTGATTGTGTGTATTCGTTGCGTTTTTCTAGATTACACCGTGGGTGACACTTATAATAATTCGTTTTATTTGGCGATGAGTTTTCAGTGGGAAGATTTTTCCGAGTGGAATCGCCGCCGACTCGTACAAGAAGGCGGTGGACTCGGCCATTCAGAATCTGAGGAACCAAGTGGCTAACCACGAGACTGATTTGGCCAAACTTTCAGAACCGCTAACGTAAATCGCTCTCTCTCTCTCTCTCAGTCTTGTTTGGCTTTTGCTCAAAAAGCAGCTTTCAAATTTGTTGGTTGCATTTTTAATTCAACTGCTTCGAACCAGAAGCAGTGTTTTTTTTTCCCTGATTTGGTGACTAATTAATTTGTTGCACAATATTTCAAAACCAAAAGACAAAAATTAAAATAAAATAAAATTTAGGAGGTTGTTAAAATATGGTATTTACGTTATATTGATTTTTTAAAAAAGTTTCGGTACAATTGTTATGTTACAATAGCAAAAGCAATTAAAAATGACTTATTTTTTCTTTTGATTTGTCTCTAAAATAGGAATAAGGCATCTGTGTTCGCGTCCTTGTTATATACCACTTGTGCAACACAATAAATCACTTACGCAACACAATATATAGTTACAAATCAGATTGTTGCATAAGGGATTTAAACTAGTTGTTGCCTAACATGAAATTGTTGCATTGG
This sequence comes from Cornus controversa, assembly GCA_026545225.1. NCBI lineage: Eukaryota > Viridiplantae > Streptophyta > Magnoliopsida > Cornales > Cornaceae > Cornus > Cornus controversa. The sequence goes on along the minus strand of CM048853.1, from coordinate 50,049,360 downwards.
TCCAAGAATAACATCGGATGAAAATGGCACAGGAAATAAATGCCCAATAGCAAACTTACTTTTGCACTTTTAACTGATTTGAAGCAAACTATTATTAACCCATTTTCTCTCTCATCCAACTTTCTTCTTGTAACAGAACTCCCAAGACACCTATTGAGCTTGCTATTGACTTCATCCTCCATGACTTTGAAATGGCAGGTCAGTTGAATTCCTTTAGCGTCCCTTTTATGTAATCATCTGTTTGGTTGATAGAAATCTGAGGAAAAAGCAAAACAAAATAAAATGTGAATTTTATGTATTGTATTTTGCATTATGGGTTAATGGAGGTTTCAAAAAATATTTAGTTTCTTTTTATTTCCCACATTTTCTCAGCAAAACATCTTTTATGGGTTATGTGGAATGTAAACCGAGAATTGGGTTTTCTGTACAGAGGTTGAGCCAATATCAACTTTTATAGACTTTGGAGAGCAAGAGTTTTTAGTTGCTGATGAAAGAGGGTACGAGTATTTGCTGTATAAAATGGCCAAAACCTTTCTTTTTAATTCGGAGGGTAAAATTGCAGATAGTCGTCTTCAACTCAACAAGGTAAAAAAATCTTTTCTCATTTGTATATGTATGTGTTTGATCTATTATCGTACAATTTGATTTGCCTATTTTGTTTCTTTATAAGCCAATCATCAGATGAAAACAAAGGGTAATGTAGATAGTTAGAAAGAGAAAAAAGGAAATGCGATTGAGTGCGCGCGAAAAGTCCCATACTGTGCTTGTATCCATCCAATGTTCTTTTTCTTTGCTTTTGAGATTGAGCCACTATTAGAGTTCTTCAGATAAGGACGTCTTCAAAAAGCTGTTTTCTTTTTGCGGATTTCAAGTTTATATATATACATTATATTATTGTTCTATCAATAGATATTTAGAATCAGATTCCTGTTTGCGGTCAACCTTCTTATGGGTTCTAAATTTTTTTTATTGATCTTCTACGTAGGGAATATTTCAATCTTGGTGTCTAGGTTGGTAGATGGGGACTTTCCTTCTATTAATTATGGGGTTTTGGTCTTCGCAATAATTTTGATTATTAATTTTTGGTGTGGAAAAATGTGAAATAGACATGTTAAAATATTTATGACAAGTGTTCTATATTGGTATTAATTGACTATGTTGAAAAACTATGATAAAATCAAGAGGAAAGGTTTAAGGAAAGAAAATTACTTAACCGAACCTAGAAGCCTTTTCAGCCCTCAGACGCAATAAGGTGGGGCTGGTTCACTTTGTGTATTTTGATTTTACCCACTTCTTTCAAAACGGGGGCTTCCTCTAAAAAAATTTAAATTATTCTTGAGGTTTGAATGGGGAAACATAAGAAGCCTGAAGTTCATATAACAATGATACAAAAAGAAAAAGTTTGTCCTGTAATAGAATGAAGTTAAAAGGTGTATTTGAGTGTTTGCCAGTGTAAGAATGATTAGCAGGTTGGAATTGCCGTTCATTCATACAAAAATAATGTCAAATTTTTGTCTTCAAGTGTCCCATGTAAGTGTGACCGAGTAATGACTTTTTACTATTATATTATTTTCAGTATATTTCTTAAAACAAACTTGTTAACAGTTAACTGATAAGGATTCAGTTCAATAACAGTTCTCTGATAAGGATTCAGTTCATGCCGATCTTTATTTGCACCTGCAAATTGGAAAGTGCTCTGTTGGTGGGTCTTTGCTTTTTGACCATCTCTCCACATTTTCAACTTTAATGCAATAATAAGATAGATCATAAATGATATCAATACGAGTTGACGAGGACACCTATTACCTATATAAAGTTATGATTCGACAAACCGCCTCTTTGATTACCACTTGCATGAACTGCTAAGATCTTTCGGTCCTCAAGTCTCTTTCACCATTCATTGCACCAGTATTTAGGTCCCAACTTCCACTATCGTGCATAGTGTGGATAATATATATGGACAATGATTCTTTCTTTGTCTATGGTAAATGATGCTTCGAGTATGTAGTCATATCAACTCAATATAAGAAAAGTGAAAGGACCTTATCATTTTCTTAATTATATTGATTTGGTTGTTGCAATACCTCTCTTTAGGTGTCACTTGCCGATGTGGTTATTGTCAAAGCAACATTGCTTTCTTTTTTTTTTACCTAATATCAATATAAGTAATTAATGTTGTGTACAGTTGTATTGATCATTATCATGGTTATACATTGCCTTGTAGATGGTAATAGTAATTTAAGAGTAAAACCCTTTCCCCAATTGTTCCAAGAAATCAGAAATTTAAGTCCTTTGAAATGAAATTGGTATTCATGTACCTAGGGTGACAAAATTAGACACGACATGACAACACGATACGAGTTAAGTGGGTTTGAGTTTGAGGTAAGTCGACACATTTAATAAATGAATCGACATGAACACGACACGCAAAAATTGGGTTAGATTTGAGTTTAAATTGTCTAACCCGTGACACGATTACGGCACGATATTCATATATTATGGTTTTATACAAAATTATATATACATAGTTATATATATTGCAATTGTTTGTAATTTATTTGTTTGTTTACAGGACTAATGTAGACATAAAATGGAAGGATGAGATTGTTACAGTGTCTTCCCAGTTGTTGAATTACCTTAGTATGTTTTTGAGTTTATATATAAATACAAAATTTATAATATAGTTTGATTTTAGGATTTATGTATTGATATGTACTTTATTTTTTATATGATATTTAGAGTGATTTTTAGAGGTGGAGAAACTCATATGATATAAGTTGAACGGATTAAAAAGATTATTAAACTAGTGCCATTATATGACATGTTTATTAAACGGGTTACACGGGTCAATATGAGTAACACGTTTAATAATTGGGTTGGGTTAATTTTGAGAGTCTCTGACACGATTATTAAATGGGTCGGGTTAAGGTTGAACTAGAATACTCTTAAATCGACACGACACGAATAGGACACGAGAACACAAATTGCCACCCCTATTGCACCCTAGTTCATTTTGAAATTCAGGTAACTTCCATAAATGAGAGATGAGTACCTGGAATCTACAATAAATGGCACCCGTTCCTTGCCTCAAATTGTTGAACATAATCTGGCTTCATCCCATAAATGTTCTTGGTTTGATTGTTCAGAATCTTAAGTGGATGGTTGTTTGCCTCAGCCTGTGTTTTTTAATCTTCACCTGTATGTGTTCATAGATGTGTGTGCATATATATTTTATTACAACTATGATTCTCTTTTGTAACTGGGGCAGGTTGTTCAGGAGTTAAAACACTCTAAAAGCGGTGTTATGGTGACAACAGAAGATGGTTGTGTTTATGAAGCCAATTACGTGATTTTGTCTGTTAGCATCGGTGTCCTCCAAAGTGAGCTCATCTCCTTCAGACCGCCTTTACCTGTATGTCTCCTCTTTCTTTATCCTATGTATCTTTATAAGTGTGTCTATATATATATATATATGCTTTCTGGGCATATATCTGATGTGGAAGCCACCAGTATTTACACCAAGTCCCTCTTGATTTCATGATGTGGCATACGAGCATACCTAATGTGGAAGCCACCAATATATCTATATATATATATATATATGCTTTCTGGTTATATATCTAATGTGGAAGCCACCAGTATTTACACTAACTCCCCCTTGATTTCATGATGTGGCATCCCTCATTGTTTATGAGCAGTGGATGACAACACAAACTGTTGAACCATTGCAACCTAACATGAGAGGGCCCGCCCACAGTGAGATCTCCCCATGTAAAAATTTAAAATTATTAGATGGTTTCGGGCAAATCACATTATTCCTTTTTTTTTTTTGTTGTGGTTGTTTTGGTTAGTTCTGTAATGTTTAATTGGTTTTATGCCCAATACAATGGAACGTGTGGGTTCAGGGCTAGGATATGGGTCCCAACAGGCGGGAGTACCCAAGTTGTACAATTATGGTATTGCCATATAGATTCTTACTCTAAATATTTAATAACAGTAGGTTGAAGAGGTCTGAATATCTATTGCATTAATTGGTATTAACTGGTTGATGACAGAGACTCGAGTTGTCAAGTTGTCTTTTATATTCATGACCATGGATTGCACAATCCGCAGTATTCTAACCCACAGACTCACTGATGAGTTGCAGTCCATAAGCCAAGTGTACATTGTAGGGTGGCAATATGCATTTCAATATTATGACAGCTGGTTCCTTTTCTGGACCTGGAAACAAACCCATTAATATAGGTTAGGAGATTCTTCTCGAGGACATGGTCGTCAACATGAAGATAGTGGAAGTTAAATCAAATTTTATGAAGATTATTTTAATTTGTTAATTTAATCGTTAAACTTCAATGATGTTATGTCAAATCTCATGAATGTTAGAAAAAGTATTTACCTAATGTTGAATTCTGATTTTTTGAAGTAACTGAATTGGGTGATATATGGTACATGCAATATATAATTCTGGACTGAGCAGAAGTAGATTCCAATTTTTCTGTAATATCGATATTAGCATGAGTGTGCTGGTTCCAAGAAGAGAAAGGTACTACTCTCCACTATTGTCTGAGTGCCTTGTAATTAAAACAGTTACTAATGACAAATTAGTGATGCTGCAAAATTGTTATTGGAAGTAAAATGAAAAGTAAATGTAATATATATATACATCTGAAAGTATCTGATCCTGAATGTATATATAATATGCAACAATATGCAATGATCACGTGACATGAATAATAATTGGGTGATTATAACCCAATGGATCTTCACAGTTATATAGCTAAATTTTGAAGATCTTGATTGAAAAAGAAATCAAATCAGGCATTTTTGGATTGTTACGCAGACCTAATTTTGGACCAAGATATTCTTGGCAGGTAGTTAGAACCAATGCACATGTATTACATCAAAATATAATGGGTTTTATCCCGTGACTTACTCAACATTTGAGTTTTAAAATGGGAATTATATATTGATTATTTGACATGTTTGGTTGCTTACTCAACATTTGAGTTTTAAAATGGAAAATATGTATTGATTCTTTAACATGTTTGGTTGCTTGTTTGTGGTCCCTCTACCTAAGAAAAGTAGGCAGATGTGAACTTCCTATTTTATATTATATTCTCTTTTGGATTAAAAATTAACAAATTGGAAAACAATTGCAACAGAGGTGGAAGACTGAGGCCATTGAGAAATGTGATGTGATGGTGTACACAAAGATCTTCCTGAAGTTTCCTTGTAAGTTCTGGCCGTGTGGGCCTGAGAAAGAGTTCTTCATTTATGCCCACGAGCGGAGAGGCTACTACACGTTCTGGCAGGTTCATATAATTTATTATGGCATGCTAGTCGTCATCTTATTCTTTTTTATCATCTTTTGGTTGGTGTGGTTGTTTTGTGGAACTTGAACTGTCTTATTTTATTATTAGTTGAGTGCATATAGCATTTGCCTACTATTCTTTGCATTAGATTTTAGTTTATCAAACATGTATATATCATTTTAGGATTCAATACGAATACAATAGTTTCAATTTTGTTTGCTGGTGTTGTGGTAATGGTATTATTATTATTTTCTTAATTATGTTTCAACAACTATGAATCACCCTCCAGGGACCGTCCATGCATCAACAACTTCCTGTTAGATTCAATAATTATTAACAAGGAACTTCATACTTGTGCAGATAAGAAATTTGTCTGTTGGATTAGTGATTATTATATGTTCTTCACCGATGTGTTTGATGTTCCTGTCACTCTCTTAGAACTGGCAATGTAGTTGTACCATGAAAGCTAATACTTATGTCAATTTTCAGCCTTCGTTTTTGTTTCCCCCTTCGCCCTTCCTAGTTCTTGTCAAGAGATTGATCAATTTCAAATTCATGAAATCTTGAATTAATTTATTGGCTTCACGTGGGCTCTTGTTAGACTTAGTGGGATTTTGTGGTTCTTATCGTCTTCAATTTTTTATTTAATCAAAATAAATTTGAACTTGTCAACAAAAATAAAAAAATAAATTTGAACTTATTAAACCACAGTATAACTAGACTGGTTGATAATTCATTACATTTATATTTGTCTGTTGATTGGATCATCTAATTATTCTTAACCGCCAAATTGATCAAGGTGGCTTTGGTCTTTTGTTATGTCATCAGCACTTGGAGAATGCTTACCCGGGGTCCAATGTTCTGGTTGTAACACTGACAAATGGAGAGTCTAAACGTGTTGAAGCTCAGTCAGATCAAGAAACCTTGAAAGAAGCTATGGAGGTGCTAAGGAACATGTTTGGGCATGACATACCTGATGCCACTGATATACTTGTGCCACGCTGGTGGAGCAATCGGTTCCAGCGTGGCAGCTACAGCAATTACCCTATCTATTTCAATCATCAAATTATTCAAAACATTAAGGTGTGCATATTATCCATTTATCCTATACATATTTCATAATTATTTTCACTTTTTTTTTTTATGAGATATGTTCATTTATGTTCACGTCTGCTCAGAGAGCGGCATACTAAAAAGGAAAGTGCTATAGGATTTGAACAACCAAGTCGTTGTAATATTCTTTTTCATTCTAAAACAGTTGTGTACCAACATTCCTCTCCTGTTCCTATGCAATTTGAACTATCATGCCCAATTAGAGATCTATTATGGTCTGACATTGGACCTATTTATTATTTTATACTGTGTTCCATCAGGAGCCAGTAGGACAGATTTTCTTCACTGGAGAACACACAAGCGAAAGATTTAATGGCTATGTCCATGGGGGATACCTTGCGGGTGAGTGATTGAGGGTAATTCTGTATAGCGAATAAATCCCAGTTGATAAAATGACTTCTTATATCCGCTCTCATATCACGCTTTGTTCTTGATCAATTCAAGCAGGCATAGACACTGGCAAAGCTTTATTGGAAGAAATGAGGAAGAAGGAGAGAAAAAGTGGGGGTAAAAATTTATTATTAGAGCCCTTGCTTGCATTGCCATTGACTGGCTCGTTAACGTTGTCCCAGACAGACGCGGTATCAGGTCTACACAAATGTGATATTCATGGACAACTCTTCCTCAGTAGTAGCAAGCTTGGACTTCCAGAGGCCATCTTATGATTAAATGGACCAGTTGATGACCCTTTTTCGACAATGAGAAGAATCTTAATTAGTGTTGAGAAAGATAACCTGATGGATATGGAACAATTCAGATTGAGCTCTTGATGCCATCCAGAAAGTAGAATAAAAGGAGACATTTACGCGTGACATGAAAGACCGGCAAGGGGCTGCATGGACATCAAGAAATAGCTACTATATATGTGGATATGCCAGGATTATGGATTTTGAAGGAATTGTTTTGCGCATACATCAAAGGTTGTTCGTCGGAGAAAGAAAATGAGAGGGAAAACACTTGTTTTGATTGTATTTGTTATTGGAAGGATATTTTAACTCCATTAGTTTCCTCCAATAAAGCTTATTATGCTTCCTGTCTTGTGTCATTTTCGTACGAGCTTTCCTCCAATAAAGCTTATTGGTCCTAGCTTTTGGTGATCCTAATTTTCTACTAATATTTTATTTCCTAGATTATTAGATAGTTCTCGGTTCATGCCTAGAATTTCTTACCCTAGAGAAGAGCTGATTTAGCCAAATGGCTATTTTGATATTCAGTTTGTTCTGTCAATCCCAACTTGCCGTTAAATCTCCACCAACCGCTAGTTAGGGCTTTTTTGTCCTTGGACTTGATTGGGCTTAGGCTAGGAAGCATGGACACGGACACGGGATACGGGTACGATACGACACGGACACGGCGATACGGGAAATTTTAAAAAAATAGGACACGGACACGGCGAGGATACGGCTATAAAATAATAATATAATATATTAATATCTATTAATTATTCAATAAAAAAATACTACATTACATAAATACTTCAATTCATCATCAACAATTAAAAACCAAACAAAATTATAAACAAAAATAAACAAATAGATTAAATAAATTAAAGAACCAGACTTATTTAGTCTTTTATATATATTTAGTTTAGATTTTAATCATAACTTAGTATCATATAATTTTCATTCGAAATATTAGAGTATATATCACTGCTATGAAGTGTCCGATACGTCTTTAAGGAGTGTCCAAGAAGTGTCCGAGAAGTGTCCAAGGAGTGTCCGAGAAGTGTCCTAAAAAGAAAAATATTAGGACACGGGTACGAAGTGTCCGACACGTGTCCGCGGAGTGTCCGAGTGTCCGACACGGTGTCCGAGTGTCCGACACGGATACGGCACTCTCGGTGAAGTGTCCGTGCTTTCTAGGGCTTAGGTCTAACATATATATACAATTTGTCTTATCTTCCAATAAAAACCCCACTTATTTATTCTATTGAATTAAGTGTGATTATGAGCAGTACACGACATCTGCTTATTTTTAACAATAATATAACAGAATCATCCCTTTATCATCCCTTTTCTTATTGTTGTCCCACCAGAACTGCCCTTGAAGATATAGTCTACAGAAATCATTGGCTGTGGCAAGCTTTGGGTCATTGCATAACTTTCCATTCACAACGCTGCACTACACTTTAAGAGATACATTCCAAGTACAACCATAACCTAATTTAGCCGTTGACTGTCCAACTCAATTTGATCATGCTTTCCATAGAAGCCAATTTTACCCTGTCAGACATTGTTTATGTCGATGTTTACGACAATTTTGTACTCCTTTAATCTTTGTGGCTGTAGTTTAGTGGTAAGCATTCCACGTGTGGCCGTGAAGACCTGGGCTCGAATCCCATCAGCCACATTTAGTTTTATTTTTTTAACAAAAAAAATTGAACATTTTTCCTCCTCTTGAGAAAAAAGCACTATTCCATATACCCTGTCATAGGCATTGCTTGTATTGATGTTTAAGACAAATTTGAACATTTTCCCACCTATTGAGAAATAAAAACACTATTCTACAGTTCCTTCTCAAATTTTTAGTGTTGTACGGTAATTCAAAATTCCATGAGATAGAGAGAAATACGAGACCAAAACAAGGCGGGATTTAGTACAACAGTAATGATATATATATATATTTGTACTAGTGTATTCCTGTGCCTACAATGCACTCGCACTCGTGATCGTTGAATAAAATAATTTTAGACCGTAGATAACAAAATGACATTTTGAATCACAAATTAATTTTTTAACTACTTTTGACCGATTGAATTTTTATATATATGTATATATATATATATATATATATTCATATGTTCCAAGATGCAGTTGCCTCCCTCTCTCTCCACCATATCTCAATGGAGCCTATTGAAACTATAAATTCCCTAGATTGCCGGCTTACCTTCCTCCTCTGCTTTTGTTTACAAAAATGTTTCGCATATGAAGTACATCTTCCTCCATAGTTACCAACTTATATATAGGGGACTCGACATAATTTGAGGTTTTAGTCAAAAATTATAAAATGGGCATTTTAATATTTAATATATTAATATCAAATGATAATTAATAATACTTATTTAAAAATTATTTTTCTTACTTTTTGATCGAGATGCAAAGTTACTAATTAGATTCTTGTATTCAAGTAAATTTTGTTAAAATATCTTTTTTAATAGATAATATAGCAAGTCCATTTAATTTTTCTTGTGACATAGTTGATTTTAGATATGATTATATCAACTTTAATATGATTTTTTATTAACATCTTCATTTTTTTTACTTGTTTCACTTTCTTCCATTTTTCTTTATGTTATTCATAAAGAATTTTCTTATCACACAATTGATTATCATTATGAATCAAGTCACTAATATATTTTTCTTTCATTGTTGTACAATCTTCTAATTCTTTTAGATGACTTTGTTGTTCTTTTGTAGAATTTTTACCTATTTTTTTGCTATTTAATTATTAGGGTTAACAAATTTATCAAGAGCTCCTTTTTGAGATTGAATTAGTTTATCTATTCTTCTTTTATTTGTAAGTTTTTCATATCCCGATTCATAATTTCTAGTAGACATATTATGATATTCTGATATCCAAATTCCAATAATATAAATAACAATTATTACAAACAAAATAACAATATAACTTGATATTAGAAAAATTTACTATAATGCTCCTTCAATTATTTTGTAGCTAGTAACTTGAAATCTTCCAATAATTTTATAGCTGTGATAGAGTGGAGAAGAAAAATATGTTGCAATGAGAGACTGAGAGAAGAGAAAGATGGAGATTCGATAGTCCGTGAAAGAATAGAAAAGATAAACGTTGCAGAAAAAGGAAAAAGTCAAAAACATGTAAAGGGAAAAAAAAAAGTTAATAGGAGATGAAAAGTTTTTCAATTTCGTAAAATTCTTGGTTAGTGTATCGGTTAGTGTAAAAGTCAAGTGTTAGTATATATTAAATATAATATTTCAGCTGGTGTAATGAGAGAAGAGAGATTTGTTTTTTAGAAAATTGTCATATTAGTTGGGGTTTAATAATAAGAGAATTTATTTTAAAATAAGTTTAATAATAGTAGATTAAATTTTTTTTAAAAAAAGTTTTATAATATAAGGAATTTTTTTTTTTGGGCCTTCTATTGACTGAGTTGCCTAAGACATCAGCTGGCACTGCTTATATATAAAACTGTCTTGTCCAAATTAATCTAAAGAAATTACCATATATCAGGGAAGCAGAAACAAAGTCCCCCCATAAGAAGGAACTGAGACAGGCAGACAGCTTGCACTCCTACAGAGCTAGCCTCTTAGATGGAGAGCCATTGAGGAGTGTGCATCAGTTAGTAGGCTTTAATATTGTTGACAACAACTGCAGCATTAGAAATCTCAATAGTATCAAGTCTTCAACATGTCATATTCATAGACAACTCTTTCTTGGTAGTAGCAAGCGAGGGCTTATAGAGGCCATCTTATGACTAAATGGATCAGTTGATGAACCTTTCTTCTACAAAAAGAAGAATGTTACCATGAGAAAGATTACCTGATGGATATGGATTGTAATACAAAATGAGCCCTTGTGGCATGACATGGAAGACCTTCAAAAGGGTACATACTATATATGTGGAAATGCCAGGTTATGGAATTTGAAGGAATTGTTTTGGGCATATACATTGAAGTTAATTTGTTCATTGGAAAGAAAGATAAAGAGCAAGACTTACTTTGTTTTAAGTTGTATTTGTTAATGGAAAGACTAGTTTCAAAATTACTTTGTTTGGGCATTATTCACCTTTACTGCTTCTTGTCTTTTGTCATCACCCTTCAGTCTTTCCTCCAATAAATTTAAATCTTTTGTGAAATTCTGTATCCCTCAATGGAAAACAAATCTGGTTAGCAGATGATCAACAAATACTACCTCCATTTTGCAGATAGGGTCTTCATGCCAGATTCTTCTTGAAGAATGTTACTTTGGCATTTCCATGTAAAGACTTTGGCTTTCTTCATAGTATGAGGTTAACCTTGGAAAAATTTATCTTGATTCTAAAATCTGTGAGTAGTGCGGTGCGAAAGTGGCTACGAAAACTTGTTTAAAACCAAGAGGGAGTGATTACGTTTACTTGTTTGCTTAATTTTTCAGAATAATTATTTTAAGTCCAATTAAAAATTAACCAAACACATAGTAAATAAAGTAAAGTACAGAAATAACACTCAATATACATGAAAAAACTCAAGACGAAAAAAAGCACGGGTGAGGCTATTGTCTCGGAAAATCAAATACACTATCGTCAAAACAAAGTACAACAAATCATGTCCCAGACTCACACCCACTCAACTCCGCCAAGAATTTGATATTGAATGCCTCAGGGTTACATTTTTGCAGACTTCAAGCTACTGTTACAATTCTTGCAGAAATGTCACTAGAAGAAGACGAACATTCCACGAATATTTTGTCCTCTTTGTAATACGATTGCTTTCTCTTTCCTCACTAATGAACAGTTGAGAAGTAACCGAAAGAATCAGTGACTTGATTAACAAGAATTCTCTCTAAAGCAATATTCGACTGATTGATCAATAAGAGAGAGTCATAACCCTAGTTAGTCAGTATATATAGGTGTGTGCTTTCAATGAAATATAAACAGAAAATTAATGAAAAAATTTATGGTCTATTTAAAAATAACTCTATGCTCTCTCTTTCTAAGAATAAAGTTTTATGGAAAGCGTTATTGTAGAGAAAGCATAAGAGAGTATTTATAAATGATGAAATCCTATAATTACTTGAAAAACAAGTTGAAACCCCCTTTAAAAACGTTTTTCAAAGTTTCAAGGATTTTAAAAATCAAATTCGAGTCAAAATAGGAGTTTCCAAAACAAAACGGGCCTATCAAAAAAGTTAGATCGGTCCGAGCTTCACTTGGACCGGTTCAACTTTGTTGAGCTAAGTTGGACCGGTCTGGGACTCAATTGGACTGATCCACTGTCGCCAAAACCCAATTTTGAGATCCTGGGACTACTTGGACCAGTCTCAGATTCATTTGGACCGGTCAAATTTTGAAAATTTAAAAAAATTACTTTTAAAATCCTAATTTTCAAAATCGGACTTCACTCGAAAAAATAAAAATAAATTAAGTGTTCTCACACACTTTTCTTAACTAAATGACTCTCATACTAGATCAACGATGTCCATACACATTAATATTCACTTGAATGTTTTAGATGATCAAGTTTTCTCATCTAAATCATTGATGGTCTGATCATATGCCTGCATCGGTGTAAACACGGCCCATGCTCTTGGTCTTCAACTACATGATCTATTACAAAGAATGGAATGAAAAGTTACAAACTCCATCAAATGTATTTTGACACCAAAATTCACCAATTACAAATATATGCGTTACAAAATCATGCTTTTTTGTGACATGTGAAACTGAACCCACTAAAAATTTGAAATTGGGGTTGTGATGACAAGTTTAATTTGTCACTCTTCTGCGCAGCTGAAAGGAATGTTAAGGATCTTTTCAGCTTCGTGATCAACAGAGAGCTCCTTAACCTTGTCTTCCAATCATTCCTTATCCTACATTTCTCTTCCTTCAAGAATGCTTTTCTAAGCCCAAGAATGATTAAACCTTTCTGTGGCCTTCTAGTAAGGAGGGAACTGGGAATGATCTTCCCTTAAACACCCTTTTAGACATAACATTTTCCCATTGAGTAATTGACAGAATTGATTGGCCAGTAGTGTTAGGATGAACTCCTCTACATCACTAAAGCCCAGCTTTTTCTTTGCTCAGTTTGACGTCCCAACTAAGCCACGTCTTCTCTCATCCTTTCCACACAAGAGTTTCTCAAGTTGGAAGTTTGTACGCTTGCATGTGCTGGCTCTGTGGAAATTTGAAGCAAGACATGACAAAAACTGGTCCACAACAAAGATGAGCAGTCTGCCAAAAACAAAATATTACATTGATGTGGGCATCATCTACTCAGTTTGATCCCAGATAATCAAATACAAACCTCTGTCTCTTTCGACAGTTAGAGGAAGCGTCATGCACGATAAAGTATTAAATACTACTTGGGTATCATATTTCCTTACACACATCCAACCGATGGTGCGTTAATATTTTCTATAATCAAGAAAAATGAAGAATTTTCATCCATCGAATATATAAAGATATGATACCCCAAGAATATTCGATAATTTCTCGTCATGCACATAGATAGGAAAAATACATGGCAGAGGGGTGCCTTGCCACTACCTCATTGAGGGTCTGATTTTTTTTTTTACATGAATATTGATATGTTCCAAGTACAACCATAACCTAATTTAGCCGTTGATTGTCGAAATCAATTTGATCATGCTTTCCAGAGAAGCCCAATTTACCGTCAGACATTGTTTGTATTGATGTTTAAGACAATTTTAAACAATTTTATCCTTGTGGCTGTAGTTTAGTGGTAAGAATTCCACGTTGTGGCCGTGGAGACCTGGGCTCGAATCCCAGCAGCCACATTTGACTTTTATTTTTTTTACTATTTAACAAAAAAAAAAAATTGAACATTTTTCCTCCTCTTGAGATAAAAGCACTATTCCATGTACCCTGTCAACCTAGAAGTAACCTTCCTACGCAACCACTACCGCAAGAGAAGGAATTCTCTGTGATCTACGACCTTCACCCGTAACTAATTAAACTAACGGCACCTGCCAACTGACTATAAGCTAGGGGCTGGAGGCCAGAACAACCTGACGCACTTGGGCCCCCTGTGGGGCCTACATTAGCTCTGGAGTTTGCTGGGAGAGGAAGAGGAAGAATTGCTCTGTGAAGATAGATTGACCTCCTTCTTCAACCCGGTGGGAGGCATTCGACGATTCAACTACCTTCCTTTACCTTCTGCGCTGCACTCTGATAGGCTTCCGTGCTTGCATCTGATCTAAGGACTGAGCTTGCTTACTAAAGGACGGGGAATCGGTATTGGACTGCTTGTTGCCTGATTGTGCCAATGAAAGAGATAGAAGAGCGGTGTGCATTGCTTGTATTGATGTTTAAGACAATTTTTTTGACAATTTTCCACCTCTTGAGAAATACAAACACTATTCCATAGTTCCTTCTCAAATTTTTAGTGTTATGGGCAATTCAAAATTCCATGAGATAGAGAGGAATACGAGACCAAAACAAGGCCGGATTTAGTATAGCAGTAAAGATATAGTAGGAATGATAACATGAAATAGGGAATTGAAGTTTGTACTCCAAAATTAAAAAAATTTGGGAATAAGACTTGCCGACATACACCTCTCTCATATATACTCTAAATTTTACTCAAGCTGAAACTTTGTGCATTGGGTACGGAGTCATTTCCATCTATGATAACACAGAGTGAAATGTGAGTTCTTCTTTTCGATGTACAATTAAATACCGCCTCTCAAGAAATAACAGGCATACATGCTAGGTAGAATATAGATTTTCTAAAGGTGTAGGGAACTTGTGGTAATTTTCTACTGTCATTGCCAATTCACCAGAATCATTCATGATGGTTTGCAATGAAGTTAAATTGACATGAGCAAGCAACATGCATTTAACAAGATTGTTTGATTCACACAAAATGTTTGAATAAATGATTTGAACAAAGTAGACTTTTTTTTGTTTTCTAAACAAAGTTCTGTACAATATTAGATGCTAAAAGAAAGTCTAAGGATTTGTACAATATTAGATGCTAAAAGAAAGTCTAAGGATTTAGTTAAATAGCATGGCTACCTCAAGTTGGATGATCAATCATTGTGTTCCTTTTTGAAGATCAATATGGTGGGTAACCAAATACTTTTCTGGTCTTGGTTTCAATTTAATAGAGTACTATATATACTTTATCCAATTCATATCTTAAAGTGGCGTTAAGTTGTTTGAAAGTCGGATAACTTTGACTGGAGTGATGTGAGTAGGAGGTGATGTCAGTGGTGGAGCTCGCGGCTCCCACTCACATCACTCCACCGACTCCCTCGTCCCTTCTCACATCACTCCAATTGGAGTTATCCAACTTTTGAACGATTTTTCAGAAAAAAATTAAAACTGTGTGGAGTAGTTGAATTGTGATTAATAATCACCAGCTCAAATGGTATGAGATCTCTTCTTCAAAAAGAAGGTGAGCAGTTCCAACACCACATGAGACAGTTGAGCATAGTGTCCATTCTACCATATACGTGGAGTGCATGCTTCTTGTTCGGGTTTCTTATTAGTATAAAGAGATTTCTACCATACCCATACAAGGGGTAGATTATGCTCACATCATAGGGTATTATAACATAATGGAGGTTGGGCTTTGGTTCAATGGTAAGGTTGTTCCATTATGATCTCTAGGTCACATGTTTGTAACCGGAAACCGCTTTTTCATAATGAGGTAAGGTTGCGTACATCTGACCTTTTTCGGATCCCGCAATGATGGAAGTCTCATGCACTGGACTAGCCCATTTTTAGAGTATTGCAGTGTAATCCAGAAAGCAGAATAAAAGGAGATATCGATGCATGACATGAAAGACCTGCAAAAGGATGCATGGACATCAGGAAATAGATGCTATATATATATATATATATATATATATATACATATGTGTGTGTGTGTGTGTGTGTGTGTGTGGATATGTCATGGTTATGGATTTTGAAGGAATTGTTTTGTGCATACATCAAAGGTTGCTCATTGGAGGAAGAAAATGAGAGGGAAAACATAGTTATGTTAATTGTATTCGTTACTGGAACAATATTTTAACTCATTAATTTTTGAATTACATCATTAGGGTATTATTCACCTGCATTGCTTCTTGTCTTGTGTCATTTTCCAACAATCTTTTCTCCAACAAAGCTTATTTTTCCATGAGGTTTTGGTGATTAGAGCTTCTGACTTCTGAGCATATGTTCACTTCTTAAAGAAACTTGAACTGCTTCAGTAATATCAGTTTCTCTAGTTCTCAGTAAATTTGAAAAAAAAAAACAATTTGGGCGTGCCATCGCACCATGAGGCCTACCTTGGAGGGTTGCATCTCAAAAACAGCTCTATGAAGATTTGGAGAGGCAGTAAAAAGATGTTTAATACTTGAGAGCATTTGGAGGCTGATTCAATTGGCTGTGTGTTTATAGAGAAGAGACTGGTAAATTAAAAGTTTTCTTCCCCCCAAGTACTGGTATACTAATCTCCCAATGCTTTGAAATGAAGTGAGTGGTCAACTGTTGTACGTCAGGAAGCAATTGGGTCATTCAAGGACCTTCCTTGTCAAAATCACTTAAACTTAGCTTTTGAAAATGTATAATCTCTCTTTATATTTTATTAAAACACCCTGTAGTTTTTTTATTCAAAAAGTCAAAGTAATAACTTCTGTTCATGGAGGGCCAACAGCAATAACAAGATTGTTTGATTGGCTTGATGTTGATTAAATGATTTGAACAAGCAATTAGCAGGGGAAAGGTGGCTATTTATAGATAGAGAGCCCTTGAATTAGTCAATGTGCTTCCCTCTGTGTTAAATGGTTAGCTAGCCTTTTTTTCTATTTTAAGAAGGAATTGTTCTTCAACAACTATCACCCACTGCTCATTCATTTTTCCTCAGCTTTACATCGACATATTTATCACTTGAAGACTTGATGATCAATGACCACATCAACT
The DNA here is from genome assembly GCA_026545225.1 of Cornus controversa. NCBI lineage: Eukaryota > Viridiplantae > Streptophyta > Magnoliopsida > Cornales > Cornaceae > Cornus > Cornus controversa. Next base: position 50,032,329 of record CM048853.1, on the reverse strand, counting down.
GATCAACACATTGACGTGGTCATTTTTCATGTCCTAGTTTATCCTTCCTCTTCTCTTATATATATATATAAGATTTATCAGATGGGAAAGTAAAATTTTTTTTTTCATATTCATCAAACAACAATTAAATACAAGAGTGAGATAACAATCATTTGTTTGAGATACTGAAATATAGAGAAGTTAGAAACTGCTTCCTAAATCTAAGGAACAACAGTGTTTGAATGAATTCAAACATAGAGAAATATATGGTCTGTTATAATCCTCTAATATGCCCCCTCAAGATGGAGCTCAAGAGAGAAGTCCAATCTTGTACTTGACATCAAGAAAACGAGCACGGGATAGAGGCTTGGTGAGGGCATCAGCAAGTTAATCTGCAGAAGACACATGAGCAACACGAAGGACACCATTTTGGACTTGGTCTCTAATGAAGTGAAAGTCAATGGCGACATGTTTCATTCTGGAGTGAAACACGGGATTGGAACAAAGGTGGGTAGCACCAACATTGTCACAGTAGATGACTGGACAATAAGGAAGTTGAACACCAAGATCAGTAAGAAGATAACATAGCCAATTGAGGTCAGCTGCAGCATTAGCCACTGATCTGTATTCAACTTCAGTGAATGATCTAGCAATAGTACGTTTTCTGCTTCTTAGAACTCTAGGAGATAGGATTGGGACCAAGATAGATGACATAAGCACAGGTGGAAGAAAAAATATCTTTGTCACCTGCCCAATCTGCGTCTGAATAGGCTTGTAAGTTGAATGGTAAGTCACGATGAAGATGATCCGAAAAGGCATGTAAATTCAGTGGGGACTGGCGATGTATTTGTAAGCCTTCATTAATAGTGCCACACAAATATCGTAGTAGACGTTTAACAAAGATCCAATGTTCAGTTGTTGGAGTGTGCATATACTGAGAGAGCTTGTTAACCGCAAAGGTAAGGTCAAGTCTTGTAATCAAGAGATATTAGAGGTTGCCAACAACTGTTCTGTACTTTGTAGCATCAGAGAACCAGATTTTAACATTAGAGGTGGACTTGTTGGAATAGGAGTGAGCATGGGTTTGGCATCAGTCATATGAGTGATAGCCAGAATATCCAGAATGTAACGCCTTTGAGAAAGTAAAATACCATGCTGATTTGGGATTACCTCCACATGCAAGAAATAGTCCAAGATCCTTAATTGAAAACCGATGAGCAAGATCATTAACAAAAGAGTTGACCAAATTAGCATTGTCACCAGTGATTACTAAATCATCCACATATACAAGTAGATACATAATATGTCCAACAACAGTGAGAATAAAAAGAGAGGTATTGGCATGAGAGTTTTTGAAGCCAGAGTGAAGAAGGAAAGTACGGAGTTCATGATACCGGGCTCGAGATGCTTGCTTGAGGCCATAGATTGCCTTTCAAAGTTTGCAGGCATAGGATAGATGATCTTGATCAACAAAACCGTTGTTGTTTCATGTAAACATTTTTGGAAAGGTGTCCTTGGAGAAAAGCATTGTTGACATCAAGTTGTCGTAAGGACCAACCTCGAGATACAGCAAGGCTAAGGACAACACGAACTGTGGTCGGTTTGACAACAGGACTGGAAGTGTCGAGATAATCGACTCCAAAACCTTTTGAGACCAAACGTGCTTTGAACCTGTCAATAGAGCCATCAGAGTTACGTTTAATTCGAAAAATTCATTTACATCCAACTATATTCTGATTAGAATCCGGTGCTACAAGTTCCCATGTTCCATTCCGAACTAAAGCATCACACTCATCAGACATGGCTTGACGCCACTTAGGATCTGTAAGAGCTTCAGTCACTGTGATTGGTTCAAGTTCATTGGATTTTGAGAGTTGGGTATAAAGGTTCATTTTTGTGACTGGTTTGTGAATGTGGTTCTTGGCTCTAGTGGTCATAGAGTGAGTTGGAAGGGGATGAGTTTCGGTTGGATTAAGAGGAGGTGATGTTGGGATATTCATGGATGGGGTAGGATTGGTTGATGATGGCAAGGAAGTTGAGGTTGGAGGAGTAGCTTGTGTTGTGTTGGAGGATGGAATGGGCACTCGAGAGTGTGTTTAGCTTGATCATAGTGCTTACGTATGCTGGCTGATTTGAAGACTTTGCTCAGGTGTGCCAAAGTCAAGTCAGGAAGACTCAAAATAAACCAGAGAAGGCCAAGCCATACACAATTTCCGTGTATTTGGGTGATGAGGTCTGCACCTAAATTTGGTTAACAAAATCGACAAATCTGACTGATTAAACAATCAAAGGTGAGGTAATCAATATAGAGTCATATGTTCTAAGTTGCAGTTGTTTCCCTCTCTCCAACATATATCAATGAACAACCTTTTGAAACTGTAAACCTTCTAGGGCCGGCTTACCTTCCTCCTCCACTTTTGTGGACTGAAAGTTCTTATTGTTTCTCGAGTACATCTTCCTCCATAATTACTTACTTTATATAAAAGTATGTCAGAAATAAAGAAAGATAATTGTATATGATTTAATTAATATCTTATGAACAATGCATAAAGTCCTATTTATATGCACATAATTTAATTTTTAAAAACTAAGTAAATTTAACAGACAAGAAATTCTAATCCTAAATGATTTAGGAAAGGTATAAGAAATCCTAAGTGATTTAAGATAAAACCAAAATAGTAAGTAAGGAACATAATATTAAATATATTATCTTACAGCTCCTTCAAATTTAAGGTGGGTTATATGAAACCAACTTGAATTTGAAACAAAATCTTGAATGCATGTAATTTGACGGAAGCGAAGCGATCTGAATTTTTTGGTAAAGAAAGCAAACAAAAGATGATCACGATGGCCCAATCCATGACAACAATTATCAGATCCGGTCTAGAACAAATAACAAGAGAGCAATCGATTCACGGTGGCAAATAAAAAACTCGTCAAAGAAAAGTGTCATGACATCACATACCAAAAAATAGCCAAAAAAATCTTCGGAGAACAAAACTCCAGAAGAACAAATCGACGAACAACATCAGTCTTGTCGCAAGAAGACAAAGTATCTTTGTGGCTCATCGTAGACTGGTGATGATGCGTGCGGTGTTAGAGACGTTACGTGAAACTAACCGGAGAACGTATACCAAAACTGGTGGACAGGTGAAAGGACCTTTTCTTGAACATAGTAGATCAGAACTTGTATATTTGTATATATATATGGCGGAAGCTATTTTTTACGATTGACCGTCTGAGATGAAGCGGATGGAGTCATTGCCGTCCGGCGATGACGGCGATAAACGGCCTCCATGTTAGAAAATAAAGAAAGATAATTGTATTTATTGAATTAATATTGAATAATACATAAAGACCTATTTATAGGCATGCAATTAATCTTGAAGCCTAAGTAAACTTAGGAGACAAAAAATCTTAGTCCTAGATGGTTTAAAAAAATGTATAAGAAATCCTAAGTGATATAGAATAAAACCAAAATAACAAGTAAATAACATAATATTAAATATATTATTTAACACTGTCTATCTTTTTCTCCAAATCTAAATAAAATATGTATCAATGAACCAAAAACATAGACTCCCATAAAAAGGAACTGAGACAGCTTGCACTCCTACATAGCTACCCTCTCGATGGAGAGCCTTTGAGGAGTGCATATATAGATCATGTTTTTTGAGTTAAACTGAACCCACTAAAAATTTTAAGTTGGAGTTGTAATGACAGTTAAAACTTGTCACTCCTCTGTGCAGCTGAGAGGCATGTTAAGGATCTTTCCAGTTTCATGATCAAAAGAGAGCTCCTTAACCTTGTCTTCTAATCATTTCTTATCCTACACTTCCCTTCCTTCAAGAATGCTTTTCTTAGTCCAAAAAGGATTAAACCTTTCTGTGGCCTTCTAGTAAGGAGGAAACTGGGAATGATCTTCCCTTAATAAAACACCCTTTTAGACATAACGTTTTCCCATTGAGTAATTGGCAGTATTGATTGGCCAGTAGTGTTGGGATGAACTCCACATCACTAAAGCCCAACTTTTCCTTTGCTCAGTTTGTCCCAACTAAGCCAAGTCTTCTCTCATCCTTCTGTTCCACACAAGAGTTTCTCAAGTTGGAAGTTTGTATGCTTGCATGAGCTAGATCTGTGGAAATTTCAAGCAAGACATGACAAAAACTGGTCCACAACAAAGATGGGCATAGTCTTCAAAAAACCAAATATTACATTGATGTAGGCATCATCTACTCCAGTTTGACCCCAGAAAATCAAATCTTATGACAGTTTGGGAAAGCGTCATTCACGAGAAAGTATTGAATACCTGCATACCATACTCCCTTACACATTTAACAAATGATAAGTTTGATATTTTCTATAATTAAGAAAAATGGAAAAATTTTATTTGTTGGATGTGTAAGGGGTATGGTACCAGGTATTCAATAATTTCTCGCCATACACATAGAAGAAGAAAAATACATGGTAGAGGGGTGCCTTGCCACTACCTCATTGAGGGTCTGATTTCTTTTTTTACAAAAATATTGATACATTCCCAGTACAACCATAACCTAATTTAGCCGTTGACTGTCGAACTCAATTTGATCATGCTTTCCAGAGAAGCCCATTTTACCCTGTCATAGACATTGTTTGTATTGATGTTTAACTTAATTTTGAATATGTTAAATTCATGTGGCCGTAGTTTAGTGGTAAGATTTCCACGTTGGGTCCGTGGGGACCTGGGCTGGAATCCCAGCAGCCACATTTTCTTTTATTTCTTTATTTAACAAAAAAAAAAATTGAACATTTTTCGTCCTCTAGAGAAAAAAGCAGTATTCCATATGCCCTGTCATAGGCATTGTTTGTATTGATGTTTAAGACAATTTTGAACAATTTCCACCTCTTGAGAAATAAAAACACTATTCCATAGCTCCTTCTCAAATTTTTAGTGTTATGGGCAATTCAAAATTCCATGAGAACGAGACCAAAACAAGGCCGGATTTAGTATAGCAATAATGATATAGTAGTAATGATAACATGAAATAGGGAATTGGTGTTTGTACTCCAAAAAAAAAAAATCAAGTTTCTTTCAAGGGGATGAGCAGTAATAACAAGATTGTTTGATTCACACAAAATGTTGAATAAATGATCTGAACGAAGTAGAATTTTTTAGTTTTCTAAACAAAGTTCTGTACAATATTAGATGCTAAAAGAAAGTCTAAGGATTTAGTTAATTAGCATGGCTAGCTCAAGTTGGATGATCAATCATTGTCTTCCTTTTTGAAGATCAATATGGTGCGTAACCAAATACTTCTCTGGTCTTGGTTTCAATTTAAGAGAGTACTATATATACTTTATCCAATCCATATCTTAAAGTGGCAATGCTAGCTGTATCTTCAGTACATATCAGATCAATACGAGTCTTCTTCAGTACATACATTCTTTATCTCTATTTGAAGCCAATGCTCAAGTAATATTAATCTGAATGCTTGGGGATCCATTACAAATCTACTAGCAGTGCACTCTGTTCTTGTCAGTGTGTGTGTTTGAAAGAGAGAGTGTATAACTGTATATGAGAAAGAGAAGAGATGGGGTGTTTATTAATAAACAACTGATTATATTATGAGAAAACCTCTTGTAACAAATGAGAAGTACATAACAAGCCCACTTATTTATGCTATTGAACAATGATTAGGAACAGAAGATGACATGACATCTAGTTATTTTTAACAAAATGAAATATTAATAATAATATTAATTCATGGATTTGATTTTTATTGTTGTAGAAATGCCCAAATGTAAGTCTAATTGTTGTCCCACCAGAACTGTCCCTGAAGATAGTCAACCACCTTCTTGTCAACCTGGAATGCCTTGGTAAGAACATCAGCAGAAATCTTTGGGTTCGACCCAAACACAGCGTTTGCAATGGTGATCACCCCAGGATTTTGGCTGCTTAGTCCAGCAAATGCCACTGCCTTGGTCTTTCCCACATTGAATTGGAAGTGAACTAGCCCCTCTGGGAACACGAAAACGTCTCCAGGATAAAGGACCTTCGTGAAGAGACGATTTTCAGGATTGGAGGTGACAAAGCCAACATAGAGAGTGCCCTCCAAGACAACAAGGATTTCAGTAGCACGCGGGTGCGTGTGGGGTGGGTTGAGGCCTTTAGGTGCATAGTCAACGCGTACCAAGGATATACCGAGAGTGTTGAGTCCTGGTATTTGGGCAACATTTACAGGAGTGACAGTCGAACCAACTGGATTCGATGTGCTTCTGGGAATATTGAGCCCTGAGTAGAAGAAATCGTTGGCTGTGGCAAGCTTTGGGTCCTTGCAAACCTTCCCATTCACAAACACTGCACCCAAAGGAATAGGTGTTATATATAAGAATCTATATGTATAAGGAAATCAAAAGCAAATACACACACAAAATAAGGAGAGAAAGATAGAATATATACCAGCAGACTTGGAATCATTAAGAGCGACACAGAAGTCCTGCAGAGGGCTAGGATCAGAGGCATTGGCTAGTGACAAAGCAAAAGCCAATATGGTTGTGGCTACAAGGAAGTGAAAGCTCATCTTAATCATGGTTAAGCAATCACAAAATAACACTCTTTATTTGCTGTTCTTTGTAAGATTTGCTTTGTGAAAGGTGAGAAAATCTAGCAGCAGAAAGGTGGCTATTTATAGACAGAGAGTACTTGAACCAGTCAATGTGCTTCCCTATGTGTTCAATGGCTACTCTTTTTTATTTTATTTTTTCTATTTCAAGGAGGAATTGTTCTTCTTCAACCGCCACTATACGCCACTTAATTCTATACTTATCTTTGGAAGACTTTAATAATGACCACTTCAACTGATGAACATATTGAAGTGGTCATTTTTCATATCCTAGCTTATTCTTCCTTTTCTCTTATATGTATATATTTCCATAGATGTTGAATTGCTCATTTAAGATTTAGCTGCATCATTGTATTCGCGATTTGAAGACTTCGCTCTGGCCTGCCAAAATCCCATGTAGACTCAAAATAAACCATACACAATTTCCGTGTCTTCGGGAGATGAGGCCTGCACCTTAATGTGGTTGAAACTATAAACATTCCACGGGGCAGTTAAAACTTAATAGTTTTATATAAATTAACTATGGAGGACGATGCATGTACTTAGACATAAAGAGCGAATTTAAAGTCCACAAAAAACGGAGGAAGGTAATTAAGCTGCCCCGTGGAGTGTTTATAATTGCAAAAGAGTCCACTGAGATACGGTGGAGAGAGAGGGAGGCAAGTGCAACTTATAATATATATATTAGGGTGTTAGATTACGAATTGCTCTAAAAGCTTAAGCTATCAAGGAATTGGCCAAACAATGAATTTCAAGCTCTAAGTCAGGGAAACAGGAACAATGAATTTCAAGCTCTAAGTCAGGGAAACAGGAACAAATTTGTAGTGAAGCCCACCGCCCCTCCCCCCCCCTCCCCCCCTTAGGGGAACTGAGGCAGCTTGCACTCCATGAAGAATACTCACTCCTACTGAGCTTACTTCTAGTATAGAAACTTTCGATGAATGTGTTGGGGAAATTTTCTAATATTATTGTACTTCATACTTTGCACAAGATGATAGAAACATTATAATTGAGAAACACACATTTTTATGAATAATACTAACAAAAAAAATATGTAAAAAAACAATAAATAAAAATACATGCATGAGATAATATAACTTGAGTAATTTCCACCATCTATTCGCCAATAGATTTAGGTTGAACCTTTTACATCACTAATTGAAGCCTAACCCACCATCTGCTTTTTTCTTTGCTCAATAAGTGCCAACTAAGCAAAGTCTTCTCTCATCCTTCTGTTCCACAACAGAATTTCTGAAGTTGAATTTGTAAGATTAGAGAAGCTCTGTGGAAATTTGAAGCAGGACATGACTAAAACTGCTGCAGCATACGCTAGTGTCTTTCTGTAGCTGATCCACAAAAGAGAATATTATAGTCTGCCAAACACAAGTACGACATTGATGATGGGCCTTTTTCTATGTTTTCCAATGAAAACTTGGGTTTATCTGTCATTCCACATTATAACACCACTTACATGATATGACCAATTAATCTCAGACAATCAAATGACATAAGTGACAATCTGTAACGTCACACGTCGTGTGAACATCTCCTAACTGTGTAAACATGTTTTTGAAAAAAAAATGTGAATATTGAGAGAAAAGCGTGCAAAGCCGACCATTTTTACACGGTGAGTGGGAGGCGATATCAGTGGTGGAGCTCATGCTCTCCACTTAGGCCCTGTTTGGATTGGCTTTTGAAAAGTGACTTTCGGCTTTTTAAGCTCAAAAGTCGTTTTGGAGAGTGTTTGGATTGACAAGGCGGAAGAGTTTCGGAGTCCAAAAAGAGCGTTTAAAGGAAGCTAGGGGTACCAGCTTCTTGATTTAGCTTCTGCTTCTCTTTTTCTTCTGCGTAAAAGCCGAAGCAAAAGCTCTGCCAAACAGGGCCTTACATCACTCCACCGACTTCCTCATCGCCGCTCACTTCAGTCTAGTCGGAGTTGTCCAACTTCCAAACAATTTTTTAAAAAAGATTTAAAACTGTGTGGAGTAGTTGAATTGTCAGCTCAGATGGTATCAGATCTCGTCTTTAGAAAAGAAGGTGAGCAGTTCCAACACCACAAGAGACAGTTCAGTGTAGTGTTAACTTTCTACCATACATGTGGAGTGCATGCTTCTTGTTCTTGTTTCTTATTAGCATAAAGAGATTTCTTCCATACAAGGGGTAGATTAGGCTAACGCTTCTAGCTTGATAATGTCTCATATTTTCACATCATAGGGTATTGTAGCATAATTGAGGGTGGGCTTTTGCGCAATGGTAAAATTGTTTCATTGTGACCTCCCGGTCACGTGTTTGTAACCAAAAACTAACCAGAAACTGCCTATTCATACTGAGGTAAGGTTGCGTAATAGAAGCCTCATGCACTAGACTAGCCCCTTTTTAGAGTATTGCAGCGTAATCAAGAAAGCATAATAAAAGGAGATATCGATGCATGACATGAAAGACCGACAAAAGGGTGGATGGACATTAGGAAATAGATGCTATATATATATGTGTGTGTGTGTGTGTGTGTGTGTGTGTGTGCTCGCCATGGTTATGGATTTTGAAGGAATTTTTGGGCGCATGTTGTGTTGGGAGTCCAGAAATTCAAACCAAAACACCACACACACAAATACACAGAGATTTACGTGGTTCGGCAATTGCTTACGTCCAAGGGAGGCAAAGGATTCATTATCAGAGAAAATATATAGATACATATTTTCTCTCTCAGTCTCACAGATTACCAAATAGTCAAACATCAGTTGTACCAGATTTGCAACACTTTTGTTGCACTAAATCTACAACTGACTGGTTTATGAACACACTGATGGTGCCTACATCGTACTAGCACCTGCTGCCACATCAAGTAGATAGAAATGAGTGAGCTTAAATAACAAAACGGGAGAGGGTTGAGTCGGTGTCGTCCATATTTTTGGCACTATTGTCCACAATTTCAGTGCCGTTGTCCACAATTTCGACGCCCAATTTTTCTTCTCTATTTTGGCACCTTTCTGCACCTAATTCAAGCCACCATAACCAACAATCTCCACCTTGGCAAGAATCCACTAATCAACACTTTCCACCTTGGCGAGAATCCACCAATCAATGCTGCCTCCAATGCACCCTTTATCCCAAAAAATGCACCGCGTACAACCTTCAAGACTCCATTTTCCATGGTCACTTTGTAACCAATGGAATCTAAGACCCTAGTGAGACGAGGTTCTTCTTCAAATCCGGAATATAACGAACATTCGTTAGTCGTCCGATTGTACCATCTTGCATTTTCAAAAATGGTTGTTCCTATCCCTTTTGTCTGATAGGCACTATCGTTGCCCACAAACACTACTCATCATCAAGCTCCTGAAAACTTGAGAACCACTGTCTGTTAGGACACATATGGTAGGAACATTCAGAATTCAAAACTTTGCATTTCCACATGCCAAAGTTAATAGTGCCCATCAAATTTTGCAGTTGCCATCTTCTCAACGATCGCAACCTCCAAATAATACTATTCCAGAATTCCGATGTGATAAACAGAAAGTTCAATTGCAATTTCTAAAAAATTTAGAGGCAGAATTGTAATTTTTAGGAACTTCAGGGGCTAAATTGCAATTAACAAAAAGTTCATGGGCATAATTGTAATTATCAAAAAGTTCAGGGGAAAAATTAAAAATTTCAAGAACTTCGGGGACAAAATTACAATTATCAGAAAACTCAGGGACTAAATTACAATTATTAGAAAGTTAAGGTGTAGAATTGCAATTTTCAAAAAGTCCAGCCATGTGGTCAACACGTGGAGTCTTCTACTAATGTGGCGGCTAAGTCAAAGGCTTGGTCAGTGAGTCGACTCGGTCCAGACTCGCTAAGTTAGATCAGCTGCGGAAGCAGGCACGTGCAGCGCATAAGGCGAGTTGGCGCGTGGCCACCACTCCTCTTCTTTTTCTTCTATTGCGCGTGAACAGGACGCTTTGATTAACCTACCGGCGTGTGATCACGTGTGGGGAGCATCTAGGTCATGTGGTTCCTTCTGGCGATACGTGAAAACTCTTCCGACCTCCGTTTGACCTCCGGTTTGTTCCGTTTTGGACTCGTATCAGTGAGATCTACCCTCCAGTATGCTCAAAACCAAAATTTGAGAACTCTGAATTTTTGGACAGTGAGAAAAAATGCTCTTAACCAAAGCTCTGATACCAATTTGTTGTGCCGGGAGCCCAAAAATTCAAATCAAAACACCACACACAAATACATAGAGATTTACATGGTTCGACAATTGCCTACGTCCACAGGAAGCAACAGATTCATTATCGGAGAAAATATACAGATACAGATTTTTCCTCTCAGATCCTTACTTTCTCTGTCTCATAGATTACTGACAGTTAAATATCAGTTGTATCAGATTTCAACACTTCTGTTGCACTAAATCTGCAACTTGCTGATTTGTGCACACATAGTGTGCACATATCGATGGTGCCTACATCGCACTAGCACCTGCTGCCACACCAATTATATACAGATGAGTGAGCTTAAATAACGAAAGGGGAGAGGGTTGAGCCGACAGTTAGGCAGGGTCTTGGCCGGTGCCATCCACATTTTCAATGCCGTTGTCCATAATTTCAGTGTCGCTATCCACAATTTCAGCGCCCAATTTTTCTTCTCTCTTTCGACGCCTTTTTGCGCCTAATTCGAGCCACCATAACCAACAATGCATACATCAAAGGTTGTTCATTGGAGGAAGAAAATGAGAGGGAAAACATAGTTATGTTAATTATATTCGTTACTGGAACAATATTTTAATTCATTAGTTTCTCTGTTAGAAATATAGGAAAAATATTTTATATTCTTATCTTAATTTATTGAATTTGATTGAATTGTATATATTGAATTGAATTATTATGAACAATACATAAAGTCCTATTAATAGGCACATAATCTTGCAGGGTAAGTAAACACAGGAGACAAGAAATCCTAATCTTAGATGGTTTAGAAGAAGGTGTAAGAAACCTATGTGGTTTAGGAAAAGATATATAATCTAACAACAAATATAATAGGAATATATAATCTAATAGCCCCCGCAAACTCAAGGTGAGTTATATGAAGCTAACTTGAGTTTGGAGACAAAATCTTGAATATGGCTCGACAAAAAAATCTGGTCATATTACCAACCGTGACTGCAGACATAGACAAAGAAACTGCAAAAGTGCGGCTCGGTAAACGAAAGGAGCTCATTAGAGCGACGAAAAGACTGTAAGCAGCTCGTTAGAGCAAAAACTGATTTGAAAATCAGAAAAGGAACTCATTAAAATCAGCAACTTTGACACATATATGCTATGGTTCGTGAAAGCAATCTGATGATGTTACCAACGGTGGATGAAAACACATATAAAGAAGTTGCAAAAAAGCGAACTCGTTGGAGCGATGGTAAAACCGAAAGCTGCTCGTTAAATTGAAAACTGATTTAAAAATCAGAAAAAGGGACTCGTTGAAATCAGCTACTTCGACACATTGATACTGGTTGAGTTGGACTGTCATATTTTTCTTCCTTTATTATCTGCATAATATATATATATATACAAGGCAGAATTTTCTATGATTGACTGTCAGGATGAAGCAAATGGTGTCATCTCCAGTGGTGAAGGTGATCAACAATACATAAAGGCCTATTTATAGGCACATAATCTTGGATGCTAAGTAAACATAGGAAACAAAAAAAATTTACTCCTAGATGGTTTAGAAGAAAATCTGTGTGGTTTAGGAAAAGATATATTTAGAAGAAGAGCATATATAATTACTATTAGAGTTATTATATTTAATAAGGGTAGAATAGTCTTTTACTTTATTTTGTTTGTAAGCCTATATATATTCTCTTTATTAGGTTTTCATGTTTGTAACTTTGTATCGAGATTATAATAGAAATCCTAGCCCCTTTTTGTTTTTATCTCTTCTTCTCTCTCTTTACAATTCTCACATGGTATCAGAGCAATGATCCAGATGAGTTCTTTGATTGGTAATCACATGGAAGAACTGTATATCCCATCTACGCTGACCGCGGAACAAAATTTTTTTTTTTTGGAGCGTTTTGGCATCGATCTGATTCTGGTATCGCTTCCGTTTAGCATCGAATTGTTCTGATTCGCACCATTTATCTCTGGTATTTGGCTTTCATCTCTCTTCGTACTTATTTTGGTTAATCGTACTGTTCCGATTCGCACCGTTCGTCTCTGGTATTTGACTTTCTCCTCTCTTCGACATGGCTTGTGAAATAGATGACTCGCTTCAGTCTATTAGTGTTAGATTAGATGGAAAGAATTATTCGTATTGGAGTTATGTGATGAAAAATTTTCTTAAGGGCAAAAAGATGTGGGGTTATATTAGTGGAATTTCGGGTCAACCCAAGAATGAAACAGTTGAAAATTATGCAGATCTGTTAGATGTTTGGGAAGCAAATAATTCAAAAATTATCACTTGGATCAACAATTCTGTTGAACATTCGATAGGTACACAGTTGACAAAGTATGAAACAGCCAAGGAGGTTTGGGACCATTTGGCAAGACTGTACACACAGTCTAACTTCGCAAAATAATATCAGTTAGAATCTGATATTCGAGCTCTTGAACAGAAAAGTATGAGTGTTCAGGAGTTCTACTCTGCAATGACAGATCTTTGGGATCAGTTGGCTCTCACGGAATCAACAGAGCTACGAGCATGTGCACCGTATATTGCTCGAAGGGAGGAACAACGACTAGTTCAGTTTTTGATGGCTCTTCGTGATGATTTTGAGGGACTTCGTGGGTCAATTCTGCATCGTAGCCCACTTCCTTCTGTTGATTCAGTGGTCAGTGAATTGTTGACTGAGGAGATACGTCTTAAGTCTCAGGCACGAAAAGGAATTCTCCCAGCACCTAATCCATCTGTTTTAGCAGTTCCTTCTAGACTACCTTTCAACTATCAGAACAAGACTCACGTGAAGGTTGGTTTTGATGAATGTAGTTTCTGTAAGCAGAAGGGCCATTGGAAGGCTCAATGTCCAAAACTTTTGAGTAGAACTCAGCCACAACAACAACAGTAGAAGCAACAGCCTCCTCCATGGAAATTAGGAAATCAATCACAACAAGTTTATAGGCCTCCGCAACCTAATACTGCAGCAGTTGTACCACCATCAGACTCATTTGGTTTTGGAGTTTCATCATCTTCTAATTCCACAGTTGCCACCCTCGCTGACTAATTTCAGAAGTTCCTTGTCACACAGCCACATGCTATGTCCACCTCTTCTCCAATAGGTCAGTTATCTTCTAGTTCTTCAGGTATGTCTTCTTCCATATGGGTCTTAGATTCTGGAGCTTCACATCATATGTCACCTGATTCCTCATCTTTTGCTTCTTTATGTCCTACATCATCTGTGTTTGTCATGACTGCTGATGGCACTCCTATGCCTTTAGCAGGTGTTGGTTCTGTTGTCAAACCTAATTTATCTCTTTCTAGTGTTTATCACATTCCCAAACTAACGATGAATCTAGTTTCCGTTGGTCAGTTATGTGACTCTGGTTACTCAATATCTTTTTCTTCTTCTTCTTGTCGTGTGCAAGATCCGCAATCCCAGAAGCTAATTGGGATAGGCCGTAGGCAGGGGGGACTTTACATTTTGGACGAGCTAAAAGAACTAGTTGTTGCAGCTCCCAGTGTGGACTTGTCATCTTTTCATTTGAATTCTTCTTCTTCTAGTTTTTATTTATGGCATTCTCACCTTGGTCATGTTTCGGCCTCTCGTTTAAGATATTTAGCATCTACAGGAGCATTAGGAAATTTGCAAACTCATAACATTTCTGATTGTAGTGGTTGTAAACTGGCAAAATTTTCTGCTTTACCTTTTAATCGAAGTATTTCTTCTTCTCTTGCACCATTTGACTTGGTCCATTCTGATGTGTGGGGACCTTCTCCCGTTGCCACAAAAGGGGGGTCTCGATATTATGTTTCCTTTATTGATGATTGCACTCGTTATTGTTAGGTTTATCTTATGAAATATCGTTCTGAATTTTTTAGTATTTGTAATGCTTTTCGAGCCCTTGTTAAAACTCAACATTCTGGTGTTATTAAGTGTTTTAGATGTGATTTGGGTGGGGAGTACACTTCTAATAAATTCTGTGAATTACTTGCCTTAGATGGAACTGTTCATCAAACTTCTTGTACAGATACTCCTGAGCAAAATGGTGTTGCTGAGAGAAAACATAGGCACATTGTTGAAACTGCTCGTTCTCTCTTATTGTCTGCTTCAGTTCCTAGTGAATTTTGGGGAGAAGCAGTTTTTACTGCTGTCAACTTAATTAGTAAGATTTCATCTTCTCACATCTCAGGTTTATCACTTTTTGAAAAGTTATATGGGCATGCTCCTGATTATTCTTCCTTGAAAGTTTTTGGTTGTACTTGTTTTGTTCTACGTCCTCGTGTAGAGCGTAACAAGTTATCTTCTCGCTCTGCCATTTGTGTTTTTCTTGGCTATGGTGAGGGTCAAAAGGGATATCGGTGTTTTGATCCAATTACCCAAAAACTCTATGTATCTCGTCATGTTTTGTTTCTTGAGCATATACCATTCTTTTCTATTCCTGCTAGTACTCATAACATGACCAAATCTGACCTCATCCATATTGATCCTTTCTTTGATGATACTGATAATTTGTCTTCTCAAGTCCATATTGACTCACAAAATATTTCTAGTCCTCGTGCTCCTATTACTCCTTTTCCTCATCATTTTTCTCGCAGGATTCGTACTGATAGTTCTGCAGATACTGGTCCTTTGCTCTCTGATACACCTGAAACTCCCTCTCTTCCTGTGGCCACCCAAGCAGTTCCTGAGACTGTGGATCCTCCTTCTCGTTATCCTCAACGTACTCGTAAGTCCACTCAACTACCAGACTTTGCTTATTCTTCTTATTCATTCTTTTACTTCCTTTTTAGCTTCTATTCACTGTCTCTCTGAGCCTTTATCCTATAAAGAGGCAGTTCTTGATCCTCTTTGGCAGCAGGCTATGGCTGAGGAATTCTCTGCTTTGTATAAGACAGATACTTGGGATTTGGTACTGCTACCTCCTGGTAGAAGTACGGTTGGTTCTCGTTGGGTTTATAAAATCAAAACCAAGTCTGATGGGTCAGTTGAGCGGTACAAAGCTAGATTGGTTGCCCAGGAATTTTCTCAACAGTATGGTATGGATTATGAGGAGACCTTTGCTCCTGTTGCAAAAATGACTACTGTTCGTACTCTTATTGCAGTTGCCTCTATTCGTCAGTGGCATATATCTCAGATGGATGTTAAAAATGCTTTCTTGAATGGCGATCTTCAAGAAGAAATTTACATGATTCCCCCTCCTGGTGTTTCTCATAATCCTGGATATGTTTGCAGGCTCAAGAAAGCTTTATATGGTCTCAAACAGGCACCCCGGGCCTGGTTTGAGAAGTTCTCTACTGTGATTACCTCTCTTGATTTTTGCCCAAGTCATCATGATTCAGCTCTCTTTATTAAGAGTACCTCTGCAGGTCGTATTCTTCTTTCCTTGTATGTTGATGACATGATTATTACTGGTGATGATGTTGATGGGATTGCAGTGTTGAAGTCAAAATTAGCTCGACAATTTGAAATGAAGGACTTGGGCTCTCTTCGCTATTTTCTAGGTATTGAAGTAGCATTCTCTCCAAAAGGATATCTTCTATCTCAGTCAAAGTACACAGCTGACATTTTTGAGCGTGCTCACCTCACTGATACTAAGACTGCTGATACTCCTCTTGAGCTTAATGTTCGATATCCTCCTTCTGATGGTACCCCTTTGCCAGATCCTACTTTATATCGTACTATTGTTGGTAGCCTGGTATATCTCACTATTACACGTCCAGATATTGCATATGCTGTTCACATTGTTAGTCAGTTTATTGCTTCACCAACTACAGTTCATTGGGCTGCTGTTCTTCGTATCCTTCGATATCTTCGAGGCATTCTCTTTCAGAGTCTTTTACTTCCATCGACCTCTTCTTTGGAACTGCGTGCATACTCAGATGCTGATTGGGCTGGTGATCCAATAGATCGCAAGTCTATCACTGGTTTTTGTATATTTTTGGGTGATTATCTTATTTCTTGGAAGAGTAAAAAACAGGCTGTCGTTTCTAGATCTTCCACAGAAGCTGAATATCGTGCTATGGCATCTACTACCACTGAGATAGTTTGGTTACGTTGGTTGCTTGCAGACATGGGTGTTTCTCTTTCTCATCCCACTCCTATGCATTGTGACAACAAAAGTGCTATTCAGATTGTTCACAACTCCGTTTTTAATGAGCGAACCAAGCATATTGAGATTGACTGTCATCTCACTCGACATCACCTTAAGCATGGCACTATTACTTTGCCCTTTGTCACATCCTCCATGCAGCTTGCAGACTTGTTTACAAAGTCACATCCTATTCCGCGTTTTCATTTTTTGGTTGACAAACTCTCGATGCTTTTAGCAGCCGCATCGTGAGTTTGAGAGGGGATATTAGAGTAATTATATTTAATAAGGGTAGAATAGTCTTTTACTTTATTTTGTTTGTAAGCCTATATATATTCTCTTTATTAGGTTTTCATGTTTGTAACTTTGCATCGAGATTATAATAGAAATCCTAGCCCCTTTTTGTTTTTATCTCTTCTTCTCTCTCTTTACAATTCTCACAATTACATCATTAGGGTATTATTCACCTGCCTTGCTTCTTGTCTTGTGTCATTTTCCTACAATATTTTCTCCAATAAAGCTTATTGTTCCTTTAGCTTTAGGTGATTAGAGCTTCTGAGCATATGTTAACTTCTTAACGAAACTTTAATTGCTTTAGTAATATCAGTTTCTCCAGTTCTCAGTAAATTTGAAAAAAATTGGGCATGTCATTGCGCCCTGAGGCCTACCTTGGAGGGTTGCATCGTAAAAACAGCTCTATGAAGATTTAAATTAAAAGTTCACAAAGAACAACCCCCCCAACACACACACCCCCACCCCCCGGAACTGGTATACTAATCTCCCAATGCTTTGAAATGAAGTGAGTGGTCAACTGTTGTCAGGAGGCAATTGGGTCATTCAAGGACCTTCCTCGTCAAAATCAGTTAAACTTGCTAATGAAATTGTATAATCTCTCTTTATATTTTATTAAAACACCCTGTAGTTTTTTAATTCAAAAAGTCAAAGTAATCAATTCTGTTCATAGAGCATGGAGGGCCAGCAGCAATAACAAGATTGTTTGATTGGCTTGATGTTGATTAAATAATTTGAACAAGCAATTAGAATTCTTCAGTTTTCTAAATGAAGCATTTTATACAATATCCGATGGTCTTAATTAGTTTGAATTAATCTGGTGTTACTTTTTCTTTTCCTGCAATGAAGTCGGAATTTAATTAACTAGCATGGCTGGGTCATAAACCATTCTCTAGAGCAAAGCATGAGAATTGAGTACATAAAAAACCCACTTATTTATTCTATTGAATTAAGTGTGATTATGAGCAGTATATGACATCTGCTTATTTTTAACAAAAAGAAAAAGAATCATTCATGGATTTGCTTTTTATTGTTGTGAAATTGACTATAACTTGTCTAATTGTTGTCCCACCAGAACTGTCCTTGAAGATAGTTCACCACAGTCTTGTCAACCTGGAATGCCTTGGTAAGAACATCAGCAGAAATCTTTGGGTTCGACCCAAACACCGCGTTTGCAATGGTGATCACCCCAGGATTTTGGCTGCTGAGCCCAGCAAATGCCACTGCATTGGTCTTCCCCACATTGAATTGGAAGTGAATTAGCCCCACAGGGAACACGAAAACGTCTCCAGGATATAGGACCTTTGTGAAGAGGCGGTTTTCAGGATTGGAAGTGACAAAGCCGACATAGAGAGTGCCCTCCAAGACAACAAGGATTTCAGTAGCACGTGGGTGCGTGTGGGGTGGGTTGAGGCCTTTAGGTGCATAGTCAATGCGTACTAAAGATATGCCGAGTGTGTTGAGTCCTGGTATTTGGACAACATTTACAGGAGTGACAGTCGAACCAACTGGATTCGATGTATTTCTAGGAATATGGAGCCCTGAGTAGAAGAAATCATTGGCTGTGGCAAGCTTTGGGTCATTGCATAACTTCCCATTCACAAACACTGCAGCAAAAGCAATGAGTGTTATATTGAGCTATAAGAATGTCACTAGAAAATGCAATGAAAAGTAAAGAAATAAAAAAATATATCTATATCTATATAGATACGCACATACACATGTGAGTACCAAAGACAAAAATAATGGAAATAATGCATTACAGAGAGCATGTACCAGCAGACTTGGAATCGTTAACAGCGACACAGAAGTCCTGCAGAGGGCTTGGATCAGAGGCAGAGGCAAGAGAGCATGCAAAAGCCAAGATGACTGTGGCTAAAAGGAAGTGAATATTGCCCATCTTGATCATAGTTAAGCAGTCACAAACTATTACACTATTTGGAGTAATGTGGACTATTGTTTGCAAGATTGCTTGGGTGAGAGGTGAGAAAATCTAGCAGGGGAAAAGTGGCTATTTATAGATAGAGAGTCCTTGAATTAGTCAATGTGCTTTCCTATGTGTTCAATGGTTAGCCTTCTTTTTCTATTTCAAGAAGGGGTTGTTCTTCAACAACTAGCACCCACTTCCCATTCATTTTTCCTCAGTTTTACATCAACATATTTATCACTTGAAGACCTGGTGAATAATGACCACTTCAACTGATCAATACATTGAAGTAGTCATTTTTCATATCCTAGCTTATTCTTCCTCCTCCCTTATATTTTTTTCAAAGATGTTGAATTGCTCATTTAAGATTTAGCTGCATCATATTGTTTGCGTATACTGGCTGATTTGAAGACTTTGCCCAGGTCTTCCAACAAAATAAACTAAAAGAAGGCCAAGCCATACAAAATTTCTGTGTATTTAGGTGAAGATGAATTGTTCAACAACAATCATTTATTTTCCTCAGCTTACATCGACATATTTATATCTTGAAGACTTGAATAATGACCACTTCAACTGATCAATACATTGAAGTGGTCATTTTTCATATCCTAGCTTATTCTTCCTCTTCTCTTATATTTTTTTCATAGATGTTGAATTGCTCATTTAAGATTTAGCTGCATCATAGTATTTGTGTATGCTGGCTGATTTGAAGACAGACAGCTTGCATTCCAACAGAACTAGCCTCTCGATAGAGGGCCTTTGAGGAGTGTGCATCAATTATTTAGTTGGCTTTACTAGTGTAAATAACCCTGCAACAATGGAAAACTTGAGAATATTAGGTCTCCAACATATGATATTCATAGACAACTCTTCCTTAGTTGTAGCAAAGCTGAGGCCATCTTATAACTAAACAAATCAGCAGATGAACCTTTCTTCTACAACAAGAAGAATGTTACCAATGAGAGAGATTACCTGATGGATATGGATTGTAACACAAAATGAGCCCTTTATGCATGACATGGAAGGCCTTCGAAAGGGTGCATTAACTGCATGATATGGAATTTGAAGGAATTCTTTTGAGCATATATATACATTGAAGTTAATTTGTTCATTGGAAAGAAAGATAAAGAACAAAACTTTGTTTTAAGTTGTATTTGTTAATGGAAAGACTAGTTTCTAAATTACTTTGTCTGGGTATTATTCGCCTTTACTGCTTCTTGTCTTTTGTCATCACCCTTCAGTCTTTCCTCCTATAAATTTAATTCTTTTGTGAAATTCTGTAACACTCAATGGCTGGAAAAAAAAATCTGGCTAGCAGATGATCAATAGATACTACCTCCATTTTGCAGATAGGGTCTTCATGCCAGATTCTTTTTAAGAATGTTACTTTGGCATTTCCATGTAAAGACTTAGGCTTTCTCCATAGTATGAGGTTAACCATGGAAAAAATTATCCTGATTCTTAAATATTTGAGTAGCGTGGTACGAAAGTGGCTGCGAAAGCTTATTTAAAACCAAGCTGGTGATTAGGTTGTTTAATTTTTTAGATTAATTCGATTTTAAGTCCAATTAATAATTAACCAAACACATAAAATAAGTAAATAAAGTAAAGTGCAGAGATAACACCCAAAAAAACCCAAGACGAAAAAAATCACGGGTGAGGCTATTGCCTCGAAGAACCAAATCCACTATCGTTGAAACAAAGTATAAGAGATCATATCTTAGACTCACACTCACTCAACCTTGTCAAGAATTTAAAATTGAATGCCTCAGTCACATTGTTGCATTCTTCAAATTAACGTCACAATCCTTGCACAAGGAGGAATTCAATAATTTATCTTCATACACATAGAAGAAGAAAAACACATGATAGAGGGGGTGCCTTGCCGCTGCGGCGCTACCTCATTGAGGGTCTAATTTTTTTTTACATGAATATTGATACATTACAAGTACAACCATAACCTAAGGGCCCATTTGGTAACCGTTTATGTTTAGTGTTTATTGTTTATCAAAACAAATTTTTATGATAAACATGTTTGATAATTTTTGTTTTGTTTATAAATTGTCAAACCGCTTTTAAAACAACACTGTAGTTAAGCCTTCAAATCATAAACACTAAAATGATGTTTATTGTTTATGTTTATTATAAAAAAAAAACTTTTTTTTCTTTTTTTATCTAAAATGGTGATTATATTATTTTAATTAAAAATTGAAACTAAAAGTGAGAAAAAGAAAAGAAAAAAAAATTATAAAAGGCTATTTTTTGGTACAATGATAAAAATATTAGAATTATCAAGTGTGGACAGAATTAAAGAACTTCAATTGCCTTGAGAAAAAAATATTTGGTACAATATGAATAATTACTAATATACTTGATAATAAGAAATAGTTACTTAGGGGCACCCATGCTAAAAAAAAAAAACCTTATTTGAGGAAAAAACAAAGAAGTCTCAACTATTTCATTGTCAAATAAATAAGAATGGTATTTTGTACACATATCATTCATTCATTTTCAGTGTTGAAAGAAAAATAGAAAAAAAAAAAAAAAGTAGTAACGTAAGAAGTTCAAGAGAAAGACTATGCCCTCCAAATCCCTCTTCTCATTCCATACAAATTGAACCAAATCGAACCGTTCACTACGATTCTAGTTCCAAACTTTGGAATCGGAACTGGAACCATTTAATATATATATATATAACTCCTATAATGATTTTCTATTATATATATATATATATAATAACATTTTGTTATGTAAAAAATTTTAAACAATGAAGTTATTATAACTATTATAAGGTTAAATACAACTCCTATAATAACCGAATTGAACCGAACTCATTTATTCCGGTTTCAAAATTAAAGAACCGTTGGGAACGGTTCTGATTTTGATTTTTTCAATAACCGTAAAAAATCGAATCGTGTGCATCCCCCTACTTGTTAGGGCCTTCTGGGTTGTGGGTTATTCTACTTTTACAATATCATTTGCTGTGTAGATATATATGTAACCCAATATTATTTATTTCTTTTTTATGTATATTTCTTGCTCTGTTATTACTATATATATTTGTTGTAACATAAACTTGACTTTTTATGTCGTTTATTGTGTTGATTTTAAAATTAAAAAAATAATAATTTAAGGTTAACAAACATGTTTTTCTGTTTATGATTTTTAAAATAAGTCAAACGTTTTCTCGTTATCAAACAACACTCATGTTTATGGATAAACAAAAGCGTAACATAAATACTGTTTATATAAACACTAAACATAAACGGTTACCACACGGGCCCTAATTTAGCCGTTGACTGTGGAACTCAATTTGATCATGCTTTCCAGGGAAGCCCATTTTATCCTGTCATTGACATTGTTTGTATTGATGTTTAACTACATTTTGAAAATATTAAATCCCCGTGGCTGTAGTTTAGTGGTAAGAATTCCACGTTGTGGCCGTGGAGACCTGGGCTCGAATCCCAGCAGCCACATTTACTTTTATTTCTTTATTTAACCAAAAAAACATGGAACATTTTTCCTCTCGAGAAAAAAGCACCATTCCATATATCCTGTCATAGTCATTGCTTGTATTGATGTTTAAGACAATTTTGAATATTTTTCCACCTCTTGAGTAATAAAAACACTATTCCATAGTTCCTTCTCAAATTTTTAGTGTTATGGGCAATTCAAAATTCCATGAGGAGACCAAAACAAGGCCAGATTTAGTATAGCAATAATGATATAGTAGTAATGATAACATGAAAAAGGGAACTGGTGTTTGTACTCCAAAAAAAAAAATCAAGTTTCTTTCAAGGGGATGAGCAGTAATAACAAGATTGTTTGATTCACACAAAATGTTGAATAAATGATTTGAACGAAGTAGAATTTTTTAGTTTTCTAAACAAAGTTCTGTACAATATTAGATGCTAAAAGAAAGTCTAAGGATTTAGTTAATTAGCATGGCTAGCTCAAGTTGGATGATCAATCATTGTCTTCCTTTTTGAAGATCAATATGGTGCGTAACCAAATACTTCTCTGGTCTTGGTTTCAATTTAAGAGAGTACTATATATACTTTATCCAATCCATATCTTAAAGTGGCAATGCTAGCTGTATCTTCAGTACATATCAGATCAATACGAGTCTTCTTCAGTACATACATTCTTTATCTCTATTTGAAGCCAATGCTCAAGTAATATTAATCTGAATGCTTGGGGATCCATTACAAATCTACTAGCAGTGCACTCTGTTCTTGTCAGTGTGTGTGTTTGAAAGAGAGAGTGTATAACTGTATATGAGAAAGAGAAGAGATGGGGTGTTTATTAATAAACAACTGATTATATTATGAGAAAACCTCTTGTAACAAATGAGAAGTACATAACAAGCCCACTTATTTATGCTATTGAACAATGATTAGGAACAGAAGATGACATGACATCTAGTTATTTTTAACAAAATGAAATATTAATAATAATATTAATTCATGGATTTGATTTTTATTGTTGTAGAAATGCCCAAATGTAAGTCTAATTGTTGTCCCACCAGAACTGTCCCTGAAGATAGTCAACCACCTTCTTGTCAACCTGGAATGCCTTGGTAAGAACATCAGCAGAAATCTTTGGGTTCGACCCAAACACAGCGTTTGCAATGGTGATCACCCCAGGATTTTGGCTGCTTAGTCCAGCAAATGCCACTGCCTTGGTCTTTCCCACATTGAATTGGAAGTGAACTAGCCCCTCTGGGAACACGAAAACGTCTCCAGGATAAAGGACCTTCGTGAAGAGACGATTTTCAGGATTGGAGGTGACAAAGCCAACATAGAGAGTGCCCTCCAAGACAACAAGGATTTCAGTAGCACGCGGGTGCGTGTGGGGTGGGTTGAGGCCTTTAGGTGCATAGTCAACGCGTACCAAGGATATACCGAGAGTGTTGAGTCCTGGTATTTGGGCAACATTTACAGGAGTGACAGTCGAACCAACTGGATTCGATGTGCTTCTGGGAATATTGAGCCCTGAGTAGAAGAAATCGTTGGCTGTGGCAAGCTTTGGGTCCTTGCAAACCTTCCCATTCACAAACACTGCACCCAAAGGAATAGGTGTTATATATAAGAATCTATATGTATAAGGAAATCAAAAGCAAATACACACACAAAATAAGGAGAGAAAGATAGAATATATACCAGCAGACTTGGAATCATTAAGAGCGACACAGAAGTCCTGCAGAGGGCTAGGATCAGAGGCATTGGCTAGTGACAAAGCAAAAGCCAATATGGTTGTGGCTACAAGGAAGTGAAAGCTCATCTTAATCATGGTTAAGCAATCACAAAATAACACTCTTTATTTGCTGTTCTTTGTAAGATTTGCTTTGTGAAAGGTGAGAAAATCTAGCAGCAGAAAGGTGGCTATTTATAGACAGAGAGTACTTGAACCAGTCAATGTGCTTCCCTATGTGTTCAATGGCTACTCTTTTTTATTTTATTTTTTCTATTTCAAGGAGGAATTGTTCTTCTTCAACCGCCACTATACGCCACTTAATTCTATACTTATCTTTGGAAGACTTTAATAATGACCACTTCAACTGATGAACATATTGAAGTGGTCATTTTTCATATCCTAGCTTATTCTTCCTTTTCTCTTATATGTATATATTTCCATAGATGTTGAATTGCTCATTTAAGATTTAGCTGCATCATTGTATTCGCGATTTGAAGACTTCGCTCTGGCCTGCCAAAATCCCATGTAGACTCAAAATAAACTATACACAATTTCCGTGTCTTCGGGTGATGAGGCCTGCACCTTAATGTGGTTGACAAAATTCACATATCTGAGTGATTAAACAATCAAAGGAAGGTGAATTATTCAATATATATATATATATAGAAGTTGCACTTGCCTCCCTCTCTCTCCACCATATCTCAGTGGACTCTTTTGAAATTATACCACGGGGCAGCTTAATTACCTTTCTCCGTTTTTTGTGGACTGTAAATTCTCTCTTATTTCTAAGTACATGCATCGTCCTCCATAGTTAATTTATATAAAACTGACTCCCTTCTTTCAAGAATGATTTTCTAAGTCCAAGAAGGATTAAACCTTTCTGTGGCCTTCTAGTAAGGAGGAAATTGGAAATGATCTTCCCTTAAACACCCTTTTAGACATAACATAACATTTTAGCCGTAGCCAACTCAATTTTATCATGCTTTCCAGAGTAGCCCATTTTACCCTGTCATAGACATTGTTTGTATCGATGTTTAAGTTAATTTTGAACATTTTTCCACCTCTTGAGAAATAAAAACACTATTCCATAGTTCCTTCTCAAATTTTTAGTGTTATGGGCAATTCAAAATTCCATGAGATAGAGAGGAATACGAGACCAAAACAAGGCCGGATTTAGTATAGCAATAATGATATAGTAGTAATGATAACATGAAATAGGGAATTGGTGTTTGTACTCCAAAAAAAAAAATCAACTTTCGATGAGCAGTAATAACAAGATTGTTCGATTCACACAAAATGTTGAATAAATGTTTTGAACTAGGTAGAATTTTTTAGTTTTCTAAACGAAGTTCTGTACAATATTAGATGCTAAAAGAAAGTCTATGGATTTAGTTAGTTGGTATGCCTAGCTCAAGTTGGATGATCAATCATTGTCTTCCTTTTTAAGATCAACATGGTGTGTAACCAAGAACTTAATACTTCTCTGGTCTTGGAGGCACGATTTAGGTCAACGCTAATTTGAAAAGACAAGAAAAGGGTAACTGGAACGAAGTCTGGTGTCGTGCTGGCATACTATGTTTCAACGGTCAAGTCAAAAATTGAAAAAGTGTATTAATTGCATACTTGGATAATGGATCGCTCCCGTATTTATAAAAGTCGGGTGTGACTAAATTCGGGTAGGAGACGAACTCTTCAGTTTTCAAATCCATCTAAAAATGGCAGCCATGGTTAATGTTTATCTTTCCTCTACGTCAATTGAAACACAATCAAAGTCTAACACCCTATACACACAAATTTCGAGTATGAAAATAAGATCAAAACACGTGGTCAAATATATCAAATATATTACACTACAAGGATTAGGCTTTTTAGGAACAGTCCTTTAGTGACAGTCCAAAAAACCGTCACTAATAATAATCCTTTAGTGACAGTCCAAAAAAACCGTCACTAATAACAGTCCTTTAGTGACAGTCCAAAAACCGTCACTAATAATCCAAAAAACCGTCACTAATAACAGTCCTTTAGTGATAGTCCAAAAAAACCGTCACTAATAACAGTCCTTTAGTGACAGTCCAAAGAACCGTCACTAATAACAATCCTTTAGTGACAGTACAAAAAAACCGTCACTAATAACAGTCCTTTAGTGACAGTCCAAAATAGGACTTTTAGTGACAGTTTTTGCCTGTCCTTAAAAGATTTACCGTCAGTATAGCACACCCTTTAAGGACGGTACATTAAAAACCGTCACTAAATCCTTAGAAGTTTTGGTCACCAAAATTTTCAGCGGGAAATATAGCGCCAGAACTTTCCTTACGCCTTACCCTTTCCAGATGCGAATACATGTCTTTAAGGTTTGCAAATTTTAACTTAAAGAGAGACTCTGCTTGAAGCCCTGAAAGTTGTAAACGAAGATAGCCCTAACCCTCAAACCCCAATCTCTCTCTTACATCTACCGTGAAGCCCTAGATTTCTCTCTTTTGTATCCATCAGATCCCTTTCTTTCTCTATCGAAGCCCCAATCTCTCACTCTCTGTGAAGTTACTTCCCTCTCTCGGTTCAATTTCTCACTCGCATTCCATTTGTAGAGCTCTTCTAGCAAGCAATGGATCCCTGATTGAACGAATTTACAAGGTATTAATTTCTTTCTCTCTATATCTCTCTGCTATATATATATATATATATATATATATATATATATATATATATATATATCTGTTTGTATCTCTCTCTCTCACACACACATGAACATAAACATAAACGCACACACAAGAACACAATCTCAAATAGTGAGTTTGGTTCAATGATTGTGACAAACAGAGTATGCTGAGAGTGATTTTTGTCCTCAATTTATTGTTTTATTTTATTATTATTTTTCTTTTAGTTTATGATTACAAAGAAATGGAGTGTTTTTTCTCACTCACTGGCTGTGTTTATTGAAGAAGCTAGGAACTGTCAGGGGTTATGCGACACAGAGTGGAAAGGGGGTGAATGCCCAAAGCCTCAAGATTGATGGGATTAAAGATATAATTGTTGTCTCTTCTGATAAAGGTGGCGTGGGCAACTCCTCGTGGTAATGTTGCACTATTCTTTTATTATTATTTTTTCTTAATCAGGATTTGGATATTTGAAATGGGTTTTTTTTCTGGATGATTAGTTATGGCGCAATATAAATAGGACAACTTGGATATTTGCTAGTGTTATGTGGTGTTTACAAAGTCTACAAGTTCACTTCCTTTCAATTACATTGGTAGGTTTCCCTCTAATTTTTTTTTACTTTTTCTAGAACAAAATGATTTCTCTATTTATTTTTTATATATTTTTCAATAATCCCCATATATATATTTATGTCATTTTTGGAAAGGAAAATGATATGCAGCGTACTCACATTGTTTATAAGAAATTTTTTGTGACTCTTTCTGGTGGAAAAAAAAAACCAACAAGTAACTTCTATATATGAATATTAATTTACATATATATGGATATATCATATATGTGCTGTTTTGTATAAGGTAGTTTCAATTTTAAGTGATTTATTTATATATAGTATATGTCCTAAATATTTATTTATTTATTTGTGTCTCTCCAGAGAATAAGAACAGAAGAACAAAAAGGGGAGGAAGAAGAAGAAAAAATAGTAGCCTCATTTTTTTCTTTTCCCTCTTCATAGCCAGAGAATAAGAATAGAAGAACAAAAAGGGGAGGAAGAAGAACAAAAAGGTAATATAGGATGGCCTCATTTTCTTGATGTGGTGTCAACATGGTTTTCACTGCTTGGTTTGGGAGATTTTATTAATTTGGAAATTTAAGTTAAGACACTTCATCTATTTGATTTGGTTAGTTTGGAGAGATGGCTTCACCCTGTTTCCTTTCAATTGTTCATGATTGTTTTGTTTTCTTGTTTGGTAGTTTTTCAAGCCCACTTGGAAAGACGGGTTGGGCTTGTTTCTTTAGTGCGAAAATGGCACAGTTCATGCTACTGTTTGGGTATTTTCTCATACATTACTATACACACAAATTTCGAGTATGAAAATAAGATCAAAACACGTGGTCAAATATATCAAATATATTAATTAATTTCAAGAAATATGGGTTACAAATCTCTGTGGATCTTTACAAAAGAAAAACAAATTCCTCTGATTCGATCTCCTTGGTGATCCTACTTCAAGGGATACTAGAGCTTGATTTTGAATTGGATTGAAACTTTGGTGAAGAACGGTACGTGGATGATGTGCTTATTATTCTTCTCCTTCAGGATTTAGATGATTTGGAGCTTTGGATTTAAAGTGAAGAATCCTGCAGAGTTTCAGCTTTATCTAGGAGTCTTCTTGTTGCTGATCCGGATTCAAGGGCTACTAGAGCTTGATCTTAAATCGGGTTGCTGAGAGTCCTCTTCAAGTGTTTGTTGTTAAAGAAAGTCGGTGAGAATTTCTGATCAAGGGCTGAAGAAGCTTGATATCGAACAGTTTTGTTGATGATTCTTTGAATTTGTTGAATTATAAAGGAAGAACAGCATGACTTTGAATATGTTTGTTGCTATTTTTCTTCAAGACTTTGAAAGTTGGATGAATGTATGTCTTCAGAACTTCAAGTTTTAATTGAAGACAGAGTCTGGCAGAGCTTCAGTATTCTATCAGTCTCCTCCCTCCTTCTCTTCACCCTCTACCTCTATTTATAGACTTCTTGGAAGGGTAGATTTGTAACTTTCTTTTCTTCT
This sequence comes from Cornus controversa, assembly GCA_026545225.1. Taxonomy (NCBI): domain Eukaryota; kingdom Viridiplantae; phylum Streptophyta; class Magnoliopsida; order Cornales; family Cornaceae; genus Cornus; species Cornus controversa. Next base: position 50,003,397 of record CM048853.1, on the reverse strand, counting down.
AATAATTATTCTATAATTATCCTTTATGATAACTGTGATAATTATCCAATATATATATAATAATTATCTTTGATGATAATTATATATGTATATATATATATATTTAATTATCCATTTGACCTATTTTCAAGTGTGTTTGGATATTTTTAGATAATTTGAATCAGCCCATGACCCATTTATTTGTAGTGGGTTTGGATTTCAAATTATCTGACTCATTGAACAACATTCCAAAGTGTACTAAACTGAAAATAAGTTTAAATTATAGTTTGGGTTCATGACACCGAACAGAATAGTGATTAGTCTGTAAACTAGTGTCAACAGGTAATTCACAGGGAAGAACACAGGAGAATTGCCCAAAACACAGAGAAAACCCTCTGGTATTCAATCCAATATTATCAAAATCAAAATCACGTCAATATCAGCCCACAATAGCTAAAAAAAAGGTCAATATCGAAATTTTACCAAAAATAGCAAAATCCCAATAATCATACCAAAAGGAAATACGTAATAAAAAAAATACTCTGCTAAAAATCTAGCCCAAATCAAGTTCAGAATCACTTCCTAAATGACAAAAGAAATATTACTATAAACGGAAAAAAATAACTAAAAATGGGGATTTGAAAGGGAAAACAGTGGATTTTGACATCGAAAATGACAGCTTGGTGGCCATGACATGTGCGCCGAAGAGAGTTTTCCGAATTGTGGTCATAGTAGCGATTCTGATACTCGTAGCCAAAGTTATGGCCAAAATACCGAAATGCACCCAAAACTGTGCCAATTAGGAAAAATATCACGATTTCCTGTCATCTTCGCGCTCATCTGCCAACTCATAGTAACTCAGGGCCATCAACGTGCTATCTGACAACTCAGCATCCTCTTACTTTGATCTTCCTGGATCAGTTCATCATGTAATTTTTTAATATCTACACACCCCATCACAATTTAACGGAGAACTGTACTTTATCCAATCCATATAGTAAACTGGCAATGTTTTATCTTCAGTGCATATCAGAGCAATATGAGTCTTCTTCGGTACATACATTCTTTATCTCTATTTGAAGTCAATGCTCAAGTAATATTAATCTGAATGCTTGGGGATCCATTGCAAATCTACTAGCAATGCACTCTGTTCTTGCCAGTGTGTGTGTGTGTGAGAGAGAGAGAGAGAGAGAGTAACTGTATATTGCAAAGAGAACAGATGGGGTGTTTATTAATAAACAAATGATTATATTATGAGAAAACCTTTTGTAACAAATGAGTAGTACATATATAACAAGCCCACTTCTTTATGCTATTGAAATATGATTAGGAACAGAAGATGGCATGAAATCTACTTATTGTTAACAAAATGAAAAAAAAAAATCATTAATGGGATTTCTTTTATTGTTGTAGAAATGCCCATAAGTAAGTCTAATTGTTGTCCCACCAGAACTGTCCCTGAAGATAGTCAACCACCTTCTTGTCAACCTGGAATGCCTTGGTAAGAACATCAGCAGAAATCTTTGGGTTCGACCCAAACACAGCGTTTGCAATGGTGATCACCCCAGGATTTTGGCTGCTTAGTCCAGCAAATGCCACTGCCTTGGTCTTTCCCACATTGAATTGGAAGTGAACTAGCCCCTCTGGGAACACGAAAACGTCTCCAGGATAAAGGACCTTCGTGAAGAGACGATTTTCAGGATTGGAGGTGACAAAGCCAACATAGAGAGTGCCCTCCAAGACAACAAGGATTTCAGTAGCACGCGGGTGCGTGTGGGGTGGGTTGAGGCCTTTAGGTGCATAGTCAACGCGTACCAAGGATATACCGAGAGTGTTGAGCCCTGGTATTTGAGCAACATTCACAGGAGTGACAGTCGAACCAACTGGATTCGATGTGCTTCTGGGAATATTGAGCCCTGAGTAGAAGAAATCATTGGCTGTGGCAAGCTTTGGGTCCTTGCAAACCTTCCCATTCACAAACACTGCACCCAAAGGAATAGGTGTTATACATAAGAATCTATATATATAAGGAAATCAAAAGCAAATACACACACAAAATAAGAAGAGAGAGATAGAACATATACCAGCAGACTTGGAATCATTAAGAGCAACACAGAGGTCCTGGAGAGGGCTAGGATCAGAAGCATAGGCTAGTGACAAAGCAAAAGCCAAGATGGTTGTGGCTACAAGGAAGTGAAAGCTTATCTTAATCATTGTTAAGCTTATTCTTTGTAAGATTTGCTTGGGTGAAAGGTGAGAAAATCTAGCAGCAGAAAGGTGGCTATTTATAGATAAAGAGTACTTGAATTAGTCAATGTGCTTCCCTATGTCAATGTGTTCAATGGTTAGTCTTTTTTTTTTTTTTTTTTTCTATTTCAAGTAGGAATTGTTCTTCTAAAACCATTATACGCCACTTCTCAATTATATTCCTCAGCTTACAACGACATATTTATATCTTGAAGACTTTAATAATGACCACTTCAACTGATCAACATATTGAAGTGGTCATTTTTCATATCCAAGTTTATCATATATTCCTCTTCTTTTATATATATATATTTTCATAGATGTTGAATTGCTCATTTGCATCATTGTATTCGCGATTTGAAAACTTCGCTCTGGCGTGCCAAAATCCCACGTAGACTCAAAATAAACCAGAGAAGGCCAAACCATACTCAATTTCCGTGTATTCGGGTAATGAGGCCTGCACCTTAATGTGGTTGATAAATTTGACAAATCTGAGTGATTAAACAATCCAAGGAAGGTGAATTAATCAATATATATATATATATAAGTTGCACTTGCCTCCCTCTCTCTCTCCCATATCTCAGTGGACTCTTTTGAAATTATAAACACTCCACGGGGCGGCTTACCTTCCTCCGTTTTTGTGGACTGTAAATTCTCTCTTATTTCTAAGCACATACATCGTCCTCTTATATGAAACTGACTCTCTTAAGTCTAAATATAACATTTAAGGTTGGTCTAAAATGTATTTGCCTATTTAGGTTCTAAAATCAGTCTATCTAACCATCTAACGGTCACGATTTTGAAACACCGTGGACATGCCAATACACTAATATATATACACACACTCATAAGGGTGTTAGATTGCCAATTGCTCTAAAAGCTTACAGCTATTAAGGAATATTTGAAACAATGAATATCAAGCTTTAACTAAAGCAAACAGGAACAAAGCCCCCCCTGTAAAAGGGGAACTGAGGCTGCTTGCTCTCCAGCAAGAAAACTGACTTCTACTGAGCTAACTTATGGATAGAAACCTTTGATGAATGTGTTCAGGAAATTTTCTAATACTATTACACTTCATAATTTACACAACATAATACATAAAGCTTTATAATTGAGAAACATACAAAAGTTGGACAACTTTTAAAATATGAATAATACTAACAATAAAATGTAAATTAACAGTAAATAAAAATACAAGAGATAAAATACTTTTAGTAATTTCCACCTTTTATTCGCTGATAGAGTTTGGTTGAACCTTTTACAATCACTAATTAAAGTCTAACCCACCATCTGCTTTTTTCTTTGCTCAATAAGTCCCAACTAAGGAAAGTCTTCTCTCATCCTTCTGTTCCACACCAGAATTTCTGAAGGGAGTTTGTATTCTTAGATAAGCTCTGTGGAAATTTGAAGCAGGACATGATTAAAACTGACACAGCATGTGCCAGTCTCCTTCTGTAGCTGATCCACAAAAGAGAATGGTATAGTCTGCCAAAGACAAATGTGAAATTGTTCTGCTACTTGTGATAGTAAAGGGAAGCCTAATGCGCATAGAAGAAATAAACAAGGGTAGAGGGGGTCCCTTAAGGTCATTGCCCCATTGAGGACTCTGGTTTAACCTTGGGGCTCACTGATTACAATAACTGAATAATGAATATGATACACTCCAGTCACAACCCATAACTTGTTTACTCATTTACCACTGTCAAACTCAGTATGCCTATGCTATCCATAGAATTAGAACTTGGATTTATTAGTGATACAAGTATACAACATCATAACACCACTTACATGGTATGGTCAATTAATCTCAGAACATCAAATGATAGAAGTCACAACCTATTTCAACCAACAATTCTCCTGCTCATGTAGAAGAGTGTCTTCATTTTTGCTCGAAATTGTGTCTCCAATTCCTAATTTAATTAGTGTTTTATTTTAGAACTGTATTTTGTTAGAAAATTTCTTATTAGACAAGTCTTGGATTTTTTTAAGAAATTGTAATCTTTCTACAATAAGAAATTGAGTTTAGAACTCTATAAATAAGTACCTAGGTTACTTTGTGAGATGGAGAGAGATATAGTCTCATGAGGGAGTTAATAGGTAGATATAGTTTATGGATTGGTAGAGTAGGAAAAACACCGATGGCACTGGTAGCGAGGAGATCGACAGGCTCATGGAGTGGTACATAGTGAAAATGCATGTATGAGGCATTGGTGTTCTATTGTTGTAATATCTCTAAAGAATCATAGTGGAATATTCTCATATTTGGACGTAGGCCGGTTTTGGCCGAATCATGTTATGTCTTGTGTTTGTGTGTGATTACTTTGTTGGCTTTCATTAGATGTCAATATTCGTCTTGTTTGATTGCCCCAACAAATTGGTATCAGAGCCGAAGGTGATCAAAAGATATCCATAAAACACAAGAAGTCTTAACATGTGTTGCAACAAGTTTCAGCTGCTGGTGTAGTCAATCAGTTAGCTTGTTTAGTCACGATGGTCAGAAAATCGTAATGGATTTTATGGCGTAGAGCTCTAGTAGTTAAGGTGGAACCTTGGAGGTTTGACTGATCGAGGAGTGTATAGTGTGGACAATCAGAGTTTTGTAGGAGGATCGTGACATTTTGGTATGCAATTTGAATAGTAAGGAGGAACTAACTCCGTAACTGAAAGTCCCTAAATCAAACTAGGAAGAATTGGCTCTTTGGATGAAAAGTCCCTAAATTAGGTCGCATAAATGGTCTATGGGTGGAAGTCCCTAAAGAGTGATTTGATTTGTGTACAAGATTGAAGATGCAATGAATTATTTTGATCAATGTTGTGGGAAGCGATGATTGTTGACCAGATAAAATTTGAGTCAAAGCAAAAATTGTTCGGAATTGTGTCTCAAATTCTTAGTTTAATTAGGTTTCGATTTTAGATCGTTATATTTTGTTAGAGAATTTCTTATTAAACAAGTCCAGGTTCCAAGGAATTGTAATATTTATGCAACAAAGAATTGGGTTTGAAACTCTATAAATAGGTACTTAGGTTACTCCTCATATTGAGAGAAATATAGTCTCATGAGAGAGTTGATGACTAAAAATAATTTATGGGTTGATAGAGTGGGAAAAACACCAATAGTACCGATAGCAATGATATAGGTTCATGGAGTGATACGTGGTAAAAAGGCATACACATGGTTATAGTAGAATCTTTTCTTATTCGTGGATGAAGGTCAGTTTTGGTCGAATCACTTTATATTTTGTGTTTGTTTGTAATTGTTTTATTAATTTTCATTGGATCTCGATATTCGCTCCTTTAGGTTGCCCAACAATTTTTAATTAAAAATAACATCTTTTCTTGAATTGGTAATACAATTTACTATCTCACTAATGATCTAGAGAAATAATTTTGTAAACCAAATTCCAGAGAGTTATGAAGTGACACATTGCGGAGGTTTTCTAAACTTCTGGTATTAGGGCAATATGAGTGTGATTAAAGCTTCTAACCACAAGTCCACCTCTAAACAAACTTTAAACTGCTTTGATAATCCTACAATACCAAAGTATTGTTAGGAATAAAACTAGGCATGCCACCTGGCCATAGAAGACTCAAGAGACAGTTAAAAATGAATATTTTCCTATGTTTGCTTGTGATGTGGTTCCCTTGTGCGGAACAAAGGAATATTAATTTGTCCCAACAAAAAAAACTCTTTCAAATATTTAACCTTTTCTTAATGATCAGTTTCAGTTTTCCACACCCCCATCCTTATCTTACAACAACACCCTAATCTTTTTTTCCTTTCCTTTCGCTTTCAGTTTTCCTTTCCTTGGATTGTCCACGTATGAATCCAATAAATCTTGCGTTGAAGAGGAGTGAGATGACCCATGCATGTTGAAGAGGATGGTAGGAAAAGAGAAGACCTGTAGTAAAAAACAGATGAGCATTTACATATCATTTGGAAGTTAGAGAGCACGAATACTTTATCGAAGGTATTGTACTCGTATTAAACACTTGAAAATTGTGTCAACACTTAAACACTCTTTGGATACTTTATAGAAGTATTCTGACATTTTTGTTTTTAGGACACTCCTCGAACACGTATCGAATACTTTGTAATAGTGATATATATTCAAGTATTTCAAAACGAAATTATACATGACTAAGTTATGATTAAAAATCTAAAGTAAATATATGATGAGGACTAAATAAGTGATTTTTTAATATATTTGTTTATTTTGGTTTGGTTTTTAATTACTTGATGATAAATTGAAGTATTTATGTAATGTAGTCTTTTTTTCGTTGAATAATTAATATATATTAATATATTATATTATTATTTTATAGCCGTATTATCGCCGTGTTCATGTCCTATTTTTTAAAAAATTTCTGTATCATCATATCCGTGTTATGTTATACCCGTATTCTGTGTCCATATTCATGCTTTCTAGTTTGAAAATTAGAGTGATATGACTGACAATGTCAGTGGTGGAGCCCAATCATTCCCAGTTTGTTGAACTCATCCGATAAATTATTTTTCAAAAACGATATAAAATTGTGTGGAGTAGTTGAATTTTGATTAATAATCACATGAATGATTGGCTCAAAATGGTATGAGATCTCATCAAAGAGAAGGTGAGCAGTTAGAACACCACATATAACAGTGCCGTGTGTATGATTCTTGTGTGGTGTTGCTTACCAACCCAAAAAAGGAGAAGTTATAGTAGATGAAAGCGAGAGAATTCATAAAATTGATGCCAAAAATTTGTACAGGGCTTTGTTAAGTTGGATTGAAACTTGAAACAGTGATATGGGAAAGTGGTACTGCTTACTCAAATGTCCACGTACAATTGTAACTCATACAGAGAGATGTGCAAGAGAGAAGGGATGTCAGAGATAAAATAGTTTGTTAGTAATAGTGCTTAAAATTACCGTGATAGTTCTCTCTCAAAATAATTGTGTTACAACCTTTCAAAAAAAAAAAATTACGGTTAAAACTTAATTAAATATGTTATTTGCTTTTCTCTCGGCATTCATTCATTCCATTCCAATGTACCCAATATTATATATTGTAAGTATACATTAAAGAGTAATGTTACACGTCATGAAAATATTTCATGAATTTTTATCTTGAATGATGTGACAATTAAATGGTGAGTTAGTATTGGTGGAATTTTTTTCATACACGGAATGTCAATGATATTATAACTTGCCACATCATTCATGAAGACAATTCATGATAAAATTTTATGACGTTTAGTATTTCCCTACATTAAAATGATCAAACTAGAAGACTGAAAATTTTAGCAGCCAACTCTTGGCATATATCACTGTCTTAAGACTACATTGTTTCCTTTATAATGCATCGTCGTTAAGCCCAGTTTTATTTTACCCCTGCTAGGTTTTGAACCACTTGCCATTGTTTGTTTATAAAAGCTTTTTAAGTGTGAAAACGTGGGTTTGAATCCAAACAAAAATTCAATTTTATAACTTGAAATATGGTTAATTAATTTGTTCAGTTTTATATATAACTTTCTTTCTGAACTCTAACCCTCCATGTCAAACTAAAGTAAAAAATTCTAGCTCTGCCTTTGAAGTCTTCATGAAAGTTAGATAAAAAAAAAAAAATTGTGCACAAGGCTCCCATTTGAGCGGGGTCTCACTTTTGGACTAAGGCACTTGTCATTGCACAAGGTGCAATGTTCATGAAAGTTGGATACAATAAAAACAAAATCCAAATACTTTAAGATATATATATATATATATAAGAAAATTTTGCCTGCAGAAATATTTTCTTAAACTTCAAATAGGTTGTTACATCTAGCAACCTCGTGCCAGTTTTAATTATATAAAAAAAAAAAAAATCAGTGAGGCTGGTCTCAAGGGACTAAGGGAGGAGAATCGAAACTTTATAACTGTAGTTGTTATTCAAGTCTTTCACATCCTCGAAGTTGAACCCGAATCCTCTAGTGATGATGCATGCGTAATCGTAACAATTTTATATCACATGTTGTGTAATCGATATATTGTATTGTGTAACTGATAAAAAGTTACTTAGGATTCCATCTTTCAAAAAAAAAAAAAACAAAGAGCATATATAGGAGGTGTTCCTGATTGCTCGAAGTTAATGTGTTTTAAAATAATAGATCAACTTTCCTTTTCATGGGACCTTTTTTTGTTAACAAGTCATGCAGTAATGCTTTTAATAAACAGACATAAAGAGGGTCCAATAAATCAGCCAGAATACGCAAATACTATAATGCAGCTAACTGTTAAAGTAACAATTAAACATTCTTGAAAAAAAGTATGCATTATCACAGAATTAAAAGGACAAAGATATGAAAAATGATGTTGAATAAGTACGTAGTCATGCATTAAAGTTCAACGGAAATATTTTGACCTAAGCTGAAACATAAATGAGAAGTGGGTGAAATATATATATAGTTGTTGAAAATTTGTCCTTAATTTACCAAAAGCAATCTTACAATTGAAGACACATAGGGTTTAACAGTAGACCAACTCAAGCATTCTCTATCTATAAATAGCCACCTTTCCCCTGCTAGATTTCTCACCCCTCACCCAAGCAATCTTGCAAAGTATAGTCCAAATATAGAGTTCTTGTTTGTGACTAGCTTCTTAACCATGATGATCAAGATGGGCAATATTCACTTCCTTTTAGCCACAGCCATGTTAGCTTTTGCATTCTCACTTGCCTCTGCCACTGATCCTACCCAACTGCAGGACTTCTGCGTTGCTGTTAACAGTTCCAAGCTCGATTGTATATGATCATCTCTTGCATTTTCCTCTCCTATTTTTACATATACATATATATATATATATATATATATTAGATTGGACTTGATTTCCTTTTCTTTGGTTGCAGTGTTTGTGAATGGAAAGTTCTGCAAGGACCCAAAGCTTGCTGTAGCAGATGATTTCTTCTTCTCGGGGCTAAATATTGCTAGAAACACATCGAATCCAGTTGGGTCGACGGTGTCTGCTGTATCTGTAGACCAACTACCAGGACTCAACACTCTTGGAATATCCTTAGTACGCATTGACTATGCCCCTGAAGGTGGCCTTAACCCACCCCACACACACCCGCGTGCTACTGAGGTCCTTTTCGTCTTGGAGGGCACTCTCTATGTCGGCTTTGTCACCTCCAATCCGGACAATCGTTTCTTCACTAAGGTCTTAAAACCAGGAGATGTTTTCGTGTTCCCACAGGGACTAATTCACTTCCAATTCAATGTGGCAAAGACCAGTGCAGTGGCATTTGCTGGATTGAGCAGCCAAAATCCTGGGGTTATCACCATTGCAAATGCAGTGTTTGGATCGGACCCACCAATTTCAGATGATGTTCTTGCCAAGGCATTCCAAGTTGACAAGAAGGTGATTGACTATCTTCAAGCACAGTTCTGGTATGACAACGCTAGTTAGAAAACTGATGGGCATTTCTGCAGCAATAAAATCTCAAACTCATGAATGATTATTACTTCTGTTAAAAATAAGCAGATGTCATATTCTGCATCTAAACATTATTCAATAGCATAAATAAGTGGCTTTGTTACTTGTCTTTCTTTGAAGAAATGAAAGTTCTGATACTATGTTAACTTGTACCAATTGTACGTGCACACTCCAAATTGGTGAATTGACGCCGGACAGAATAGTGATTATTCTGTAGGCTAAGGGCAACAGAAAATAAACAGAAAGAAAGCACAAGAATTGCCCAAAAACTCAGAGAAAAGTCTCTGGTATTCAATATTATTATTCAAAATCAAAAGTACCTTCGAATCAACCCACAAGCCGGGTTATATAGCTGAACTTCGTCAACATTACCAAAAATAGCAAAAACCTAATATTCTTGCCAAAATAAAATACGAAATAAAAGAAGAAAGTTGTCAGAATTCTGGCCCAAATCAAGCCCAGAATCTCTTCCTAATCAACAAAATAAATATTACCAAAAAAGGAAAGAAATAACTAAAATTAGAGATTCGGAGGGGAAAACAGTGGATTTTGACCTCGAAAACAGACACACCCAGCTTTAGCTGGGTGCCCACGACGTGCGCGCCGAACCAAGCTTTCCGAATTGTGGTCATAAAGGCGATTCTGACACCTGTAGCCAAAGTTATGGCCAAAATACTGAAGCGCGTCCAAAAATACCCTAATTAGTGACAAGGTCACGGTTTCCTGCCATCTTTACGCTGATCTGCCAACTCAAGATATTTCAATGCCATCAACGTGTCGTCTGACAGCTCAGTATCATCTGACTCGGATGCTCCTGCATCAGTCGTGGGCACCTAGCTAAAGCTGGATGTGTCTGTTTTCGAGGTCAAAATCCACTGTTTTCCCCTCCGAATCTCTAATTTTAGTTATTTCTTTCCTTTTTTGGTAATATTTATTTTGTTGATTAGGAAGAGATTCTGGGCTTGATTTGGGCCAGAATTCTGACAACTTTCTTCTTTTATTTCGTATTTTATTTTGGCAAGAATATTAGGTTTTTGCTATTTTTGGTAATGTTGACGAAGTTCAGCTATATAACCCGGCTTGTGGGTTGATTCGAATGTACTTTTGATTTTGAATAATAATATTGAATACTAGAGACTTTTCTTTGAGTTTTTGGGCAATTCTCGTGCTTTCTTTCTGTTTATTTTCTGTTGCCCTTAGCCTATGTTAACTTGTACCAATTGTACGTGCACACTCCAAATTGGTGAATAAAGGCATACATGCATGGAGACTTGAATTCAATACCTTCTAGATCCCAAGTTCAATTTTACGCTATCAATTGTCCCAAAAGTTAAAGTAAAGCAAAGTTCAAACTTGCACATCATACTGAGGAATGAATACACATATATGGAAACTTGAATCGAAAACTTTAAAGAATTAATCAAGACTCTGATATCATGTTAGAATACAAATGGCTCTAAATGTATAAGTTGTTAGAGAATGGAACAACAATACATATCGAGGTAATTACAAAGTATATTATTTATTTGTTAATAAACCCACCACCCCTTCTCTCCGTCTAACATGTGCCCTGCTTGCCCTGCCTCTGAATTTTTTATAGTATTATTTGATATATCATAATCATAAAAAGCCACAATCGTGGTATATTTGATGTACTGTATGTTAGTAATAAAGGATCTTAAATGGTAGGAAGAAGGGGGAAAAGAAACTTTTTACGTGGACAAAATAGTAATTTCATGTAATATCCTGTAAGTTTTAGGTTATTTAATTTAATTTTAATTTAATTGCATTGTTGTTAGATTATTTACTTGATGTTTTAAATGTGTTATGTATTTAAATTATTTTTCTTTTAGTGCCTTGAATTGTTTATGTAGTATTTTAAATGTTTTAAGTTAGTTATTGTTATTTTATTTAATTTTAGTCGGACTAGACTTTTGTATTTTTATTTTATTTTAAATTTTTAGATTGGGCTAGGGAGAATTTGGGTTTGGGTTGAGTTGGGATGGAATAGTTGGGCTAGGTGTATATTTAGTGCGATGGGTTAGGGGTGATTTTCTTTATTTTTCTTTTAAATGATTTTAAATTTTATTAATTTTCTAAAGAAAAAGAAAAGGGTTAGGGTTTATGTCACTTTCACGCACAAAGACCGAAATAACGTAGACGCGGGAGAGGAGGGAGAGAATGAGCGATTCATTGGGACGAATTCCGGTTCATCGAGAGGCAAGTTCAAACTTTTCTCTTCCCTGTTGAACTTGTAAACATAGATTATTATTTTTTATATGTTGCTTGCTTTTCTCTTCCCTGTTGAACTTGTAAACATAGATTATTATTTTTTATATGTTGCTTGAATATACGTATATACTTGAATATACGTATTGTATGATTATGCATGCTAAGGGATTTTTTGTGGATTAAACGTGAGTAATATGTGGGTTTGGTACAGTTATGGGATAATTTTTCATATGTATATGCATGTATATATATGACTGTATAGGCGGATATATATATATATATATATATATATAAACATGAGATTTGTGTTTAACGTAATCGTCATTTTCGAAGGTTTTTGTTCCTATTAATATGTTGATCTTGCTCTCCTGAATAGACTCTGTAAGTTTGGTTGCAAATCGATGGATAGTTTGACCAGAATTTGAGTTTGAAATTTTAGAACCCTAAAACTTGAAATTGGGGCATTTTTATTTAGGTCGTGATTGAGGGTGATTTCGATACCAATGCATAGCTTAGACCGAGAGAAGTTGAATGGTACATTCATACACGAGATTCGGTGTTCGAAGGTGGCCTAAAAATGGCCGGGAAGATTCGGTAATATGGCTATTCGTAGTTGCGAAAAAAAGGGAAAAAAAAAAAGAAAGAAAGGAAGAAAAAAGAGAAAGTGGGCACCACGTGCGTCACCGGCTGGTGGGGTGCGTGGGCCCCTTTCCAGTTGTCGGCAGGACCAGAAAAGTGGTATTCCGATCCCACTCGCTGGGTCCACCCACTAGGCCCATTTTGGGCCCAGTCCAGAATATTTTAATATTTTTAATTCTTTTTAAATTAAAAAAAAAAGGAAAAATAATTTTTAAAATTACTTTTAAATTCTATAAAATTTTTGAAAAATTAAAATAAGCTTTTAGGGACAAAATACACATGGGTTTTAAATTTCAAGCTGATATGAGTTTCTCTTGTTGTAAATTTGTAAACAAAGTATACCTCAAAATTTGAATTTCATTTTCTTTTATTTTGGAAATATTTTTAAATTATCGAAAAATTTCAGAAAAATTCAAAAAAATAAAATAGGACTTTTAAAAATAGAATATGCCCGAAACCCTAGGTTAGAGCTAGGTTTAGATACTTGATTTTTAAATTGAAGTGTTGATTTTTGTGAGGTTCTCTTTTAATTAATTGTTTATTTTTCCTTTAATTGTTTCTTTACTTTCATAAATGTTCTTGAGTAATTGTATAGTGTTTAAATCAGGTTTAAGTGTCTATTACTTGTTCTGTAATGGTTTCTCTGCTATCATAAACGTACTTGACTTATTGTTTAATGTTTGAAACAGTATATGAGAGTATGTTAAACTTGTCTGCTTGCGTGATCGGTTATGTACTTTATTTTGTTTAATTAATTCATGTGCCGATAGGATTGTGTGATGTTAGTTAGTATGCTTTTAAGCATATTAGATTATTTATTACAATGCTAATCTAGGGGGCATGTGAGGATTGTCAATACTTAATGAGGTATTTAAATGATTAAGGGAGACATGAATGGATTGTCAATACCTAATAAGGTATTTAATATGTTATAAGGGAGGCATGTATGGATTGCTAATACCTAATAAGGTATTTAAATAGGTTTATAAGGGAGACATGTGAGGATTGCCAGTTACATAATAAGGTTTATATATATATATATTTAAATAAAGAAGGCATGTCAGGATTGCCAAATACTAGGCATATAATATGTAGATAAATGAGGTATGTCAAGATTGCCAAATAATAGTAGGATATATACTTACTAGGGGTTTAAGCATGTATGGATTACCTTTGAATTAAACCTAAGAAATCGTGTTCTATATTTTGTGATAACATATGGGTTGGTAGAGGATATAGGATTGTCCTAATTAGGAATCGTAGGTTAAATGAGAAAAAGTATGTTTGTATATTGTCGGGATTGCCAAATACCTAATAAGGTATTTAATACGTTTATAAGGGAGGCATGTTAGGATTGCCTTATATCAATAAGGTTTACATGTTCAGGAATGTAAGAATTGCCTTTGGTTTGAACTTAGGAAGATATTCTATAATTGACGTGATAATGGATAGGTTGGTACGGTTGGTTTCTATTTTGGGACAGGAGTTAAATTAGAAAATGATATGTGTACATCTATGTATTTTATTGTCCCTCATATAGAGAGTATGTTTATCGGTTCTCTGATTGGGTGGTAGTAGAGGGAACTTGCTCGTGGGTTTAACCCACTTTGTTGATATTTCAGGTCTCAGACAGTTTTCACCTCGAGATTAGAGCGTGAAGTTCATAAAGTGTAGCAGCCATCTATTCCTTACCGAACTTCAGTGTAAGGACTTAGATCCTTCCATAAAGTTTTTACTTTTATAATTTTTGGTTAAGGGATCATTGACTTATAGGACTTTCAAGTTATATAGTTTAGACTTGCATTTTGTATATTTAAGGTTATTTATTATTTCAGTTAAACTTTCCTTTTAGTATTTAAAATTCTTTTTCTTTTATTCTTATATTCTATGCTTGTATGCTATCAGTTGTAAATATCATTTAGGTTTTACGTGTGAAACAGGTCACCTCATGTGTAAAAATTGTAAGAGGTATTTCATTTCATATACCTATTTTATTATTTTTAATAATAAAATATAAGGGGTAAAACGGTAAAGTCGTTCTAAAATTTAATGTCGGTCTTGTTCAATCCATTACCGTAATATTAATGTCATGTGTAATTAGTTTAAACTTCAATGGTGTTCAGTGTAATTTATCATATTTCTATTGAATTTACCAAAAAAAAAAATATATATATATATATATATATAATTTTTTTAATACGAAACTGATGTGTGAGCATGTGACATAATGTTTAAGGTAGCTTTAGAAGAAACAAACAGCAAGCATCAACCACCGGTGGTTAGATTGAAGGCAAAGAATCATGAACATCCTAAGCAGCAATACAGCTAATCCTGCCTAGAGCGTGTGAAATACGCAACTAAATTTTACTGTCTTTGTGAAGTTATGGTTTATCACGCGCTCCAAAACGCGTGGGAATATTATTTCTTAGAAAAACGTTAACAAACCTGTCGGCAGCCAACAAGAAATCAGAGTCACATAGTTTAGAGTGAGGGAGGGGGGAGGACAGAGAGAGTTCGATTCCCAGTTTAGTAAATGTTGTGAAGGAGAGAGATTGTTCAATTCTCAGTTCATTCAAGCTTTGAGGTTCAGGGATGGAATACTAATACATATTCAAAACAGCTATTGAAATCTGGTATAGAGTTGTTTTGGGTACAATGTTGGTTCAACAAGATCACTCACCCACCAAACCCACAAAACCCCATCTCAAATCCAAACCAACCCTTCTCTCAGATCGCTTCTCTGAATCCAAAAGCCTAGATTTCTCCACATGGCTATCCGAAAATTCCTTCAAAATCTTCACCATTACCCTCCTAACCCTCACCGTCGCTGCCCTCTTCTTCCTCCTCAACGCCGGCGACCGCACCGCCCTCCTCTGCTTCCAAACCCACCCAAAACCTTCTGAAAAGATCGAATTCCCCAAAATTAGCTTCAAATCAATCCAACCCATTATCGATAAGTCCTCGCCTTTCGCTTCATTCCGGTCCGATCAATGGATTGTTGTCTCCGTGTCGGATTATCCATCCGATTCGCTTCGGAGTCTTGTTAAGATAAAGGGTTGGCAAGTTCTTGCGGTTGGTAATTCAAGGACTCCAAAAGATTGGAACTTTAAAGGTGTTATATATTTGTCACTGGAACAACAAGCCAGTTTAGGGTTTAGGGTTGTGGATTACCTTCCTTATGATTCTTATATTAGGAAGAGTGTTGGATATCTTTTCGCTATTCAACATGGCGCGAAAAGAATCTTTGATGCTGATGATCGTGGGGAAGTGATTGAGGGGGACATTGGGAAGCATTTTGATTTACATTTGGGTGAAGTAGTTGCAAAGCAGCAAGTTATTTTGCAGTATAGTCATGAGAACCCGAATCGGACAGTTGTGAATCCGTATATTCATTTTGGGCAGCGATCAGTTTGGCCTAGGGGGTTGCCCTTAGAGAATGTAGGTGAAGTTGGACATGAAGAATTTTACACTGAAGTGTCTGGAGGAATGCAATTTATACAACAGGGTATATCTAATGGCCTACCGGATGTAGATTCAGTTTTCTATTCCACCAGAAAGTTGGGTTCAGAAGCATTTGATATAAGGTTCGATGAGCATGCCCCGAAAGTTGCTATGCCTCAAGGTAAAATGGTGCCAATTAATTCATTCAATACATTGTTTCATTATAATGCATTTTGGGGTTTGATGCTTCCGGTTTCTGTTAGCACAATGGCTTCTGATGTGTTGAGGGGTTACTGGGCACAGAGGCTATTGTGGGAGATTGGTGGATTTGTAGCTGTTTATCCTCCTACAGTTCATAGATATGATAACATTGAAGCATATCCATTTTCGGAAGAGAGGGATCTTCATGTAAACGTGGGTCGTTTGATTAAGTTCTTGGTCTCTTGGAGATCTGAAAAACATAGATTGTTTAAGAAAATAATGGAATTAAGTTATACCATGGCAGAAGAAGGGTTTTGGACTGAGAAGGATGTGAAATTTACTGCCGCTTGGCTGCAGGACTTGATTGCTGTTGGGTACCAGCAGCCGAGGTTGATGGCAATAGAACTGGATAGGCAGAAGGCAACCATTGGTCATGGGGACCGTAAGGAATATGTCCCTCGAAAATTACCCTCTGTGCATCTGGGGGTTCAGGAATCAGAGACTGTGAACTACGAAGTTGGGAATCTGATCCGGTGCAGAAAAAACTTTGGTAATGTTGTGCTAATCATGTTTGTCAATGGGCCTGTTGAACGTACTGCTTTGGAATGGAGATTGCTTTATGGCCGAATATTCAAAACTGTGATTATTCTGTCAACGCAAGCTGATGCAGATCTTGCAGTTGAGCAAAGCCAGTTGGATCAAGCGTATAAGTAAGTTGTTGATGTCATAATTTTTTGTTCCCTCACCCACTCACGCAACATTATTCTAAATGAGTTCTCTGTCAACATATATCAACTTCACATTTGCACTTCCCTCACATTTCAAGAACTTGCTGGAATTCATGACTATCTCAAACCATCTTTACTTTAAATTGTTGCTCCTCATTTTATCGTGTTTGTTTTTTATGCATCAATGCCATATTTCTACATCACATCAGAAAATTTAACTTCATTTTCTGTGGCATTTTGTATGTTGTTGGAAAGGTCAAAGGTGCAACTGAATCATCACAAGGTCAATTAATAAAATAGGAACGAGTTGATATATAAATGAAACTCCTGATTAAAACCTTATTTAAATGCTTCTGGGAACATTTTAGGTTCATTTCAGTAGTAAACAAAATGAACTCTTCATGTGCATGTATACCCAAGTTTTAATGTTATTTAGCTCTTTATACTTGAAAGTTGTGAACAAGAAATTTTGAAATAAATGGGAAAGTAATCTACTTCTATTAAATGATATATTACAGAATATAAAGATTTGAATTTTCAACCTTCTGGTAAATTTTATAAATGGTTATTTGACCAGTCATACTTTATGGAATAGAATATTGGGTGGTAAGAAACATGTTCACAATATAACCGTGGCCGAAAGACAAATGTTGAGATGCATGTGTGGTAAGACAAGAAAGGACAAAATTGGAAGTGATTACATTCGTGAAATTGTTGTAGTATTTCTTGTAGATCAAATGAGAGATTCGACTAAGAAAACTAATTATGTGCAACAAAGAGAGACGTGGTGCACATGAGGTTGATGCCAATTGCCAGGAGAAGGCTTAGACCAATGTTGATATGGGTTAAGATGGTAAAGAAAGATATGATTTTGTATGGTTTAACAGAGGTACGACTTCTAATAGGGTAGAATAGTTAGCCACTCCAAATAGTTAGACAAACCTTTGAGTTTAGTATCCAAGTGAGTCGAATTTTGTTTCTTAAAGCATATGCAGTTTAAATATTTAAGTTCCCTTAGCATTTGTTTTGAACAGTTTGAAGATGTATTATTATAAGCACCAGCAATATGTTTATTAACGCTTTTGTAAATTGCTTACAGGTATCTGCCAAAGATATTTGACAGGTTTACTAGCGTAGAAGGATTCCTATTCCTCCAGGATGATACAATTCTCAATTACTGGAATTTGTTGCAAGCAGACAAATCTAAGTTGTGGATCACAAACAAGGTAACGCGAGCCTCAAGTTCAAGTGTAACACCCTTAAAACCCCGGGCTTCAGACAATCTCTTACTCATAAACTTCATCTTATGCAGGTTCCCATGTCTCATAGTACTATCTCAAGTACTAGAAACAATTCACTGTGGTTCTCAAAACAAGTAGATATGATAAAGAAAGTAGTGAGCACAATGCCAGTTCACTTTCAGGTCAACTACAAGGAAAGTGACCCCAGTGAAAAGAGCCTTGCCGTATGTGGTTCTGAGCTGTTTTATATCCCTCGACGCTTCGTGGGGGACTTCACGGATCTTGTGGATCTGGTGGGCAGTCTCGAAATCCACCACAAGATTGCAGTGCCCATGTTCTTCATGGCAATGGACTCACCACAGAATTTCGACTCTGTGCTTAATAGAATGATTTATAAGACAGAAGCACCGTCCACGAACTTTTCAGACTTTTATTCTGCTCAAGTACCCGCTGTGCACCCATGCAGTGTTTCTAGTGAGCCAGATTTTGTAAAACTAATAAGAGTCATGGCAGCAGGTGACCCTCTCCTTATGGAATTGGTTTAAAATCTGATACAGTTGTTGATAGTTGATACAAAGTGTAGGAAGAAAGAAACATGTCCAACTGTGATTTTTATTTTTTGTTATTTTCACATTGTGAATGGGATGATGACTAATTCTTTCATTGGTTTTTGCTTTCATTAGAGTCATTGTTGTTATATCCAAGTGCAGAATTGAATGATCATAAACTTCAGTCTAATTGAGACAAAAGACCTTAAAGGGCTCAAAGTGGTGATATTATTACACAAAATCAGAACGTCTGAATGTTTTACAGGTTCAATTATTTACAGCAAATCTGAAGTCTTAGCTGAAATACTTCTCATACAGTGCATTTGAAATAGCAAGGGCATCTCCTTGGGCCTTCACTGGGTAAAGCGTGGAATCCGCTTGCCATTTGTTTGAAAATGCTATCCATTCTTTTCTCCATTCCTCCAACTTGAAGGTATCATTTTCTCTCAAGCTTTTCAACAAATGAGTGAAATATTTTGAGGCTCGTGGCAAATAGTAGCCTTCTAACAATCCGCTCCAGAACTTGTTTGCTGATCATAGACCAGTGAAAAACGTAACATTACACCAACAATGAAGCATGAAAATCAATCGATCAACAATAAGTCCCACATTTTAAGAAAGTTAGCTTACCGTAATCATGAAGTTGACTCTGAATGGATTTTGTAGTATCGAACCACATTGTAACTTGTGTTCTTGCATTCCACTCATACTGAAGCAATTAGAGGAAAAAAGGAAAGGTAACACATATAAGTATATATATCTGTTGATCAAAAAAGGAGAAGGTTAAATAATTAATTCGTGTTATATCTGTTAACCAACTCGGAAAAGTTCACACACTAAGTTGGGCTATTTTGAATTAAGCTGCATAAAGTACTGAAGGAAAAATTATTTCATGTGCACCTGACTCATCTCGCTAGGATTTAGGGCCAGTTTTTTTGCACTTTCAAGCCAACTTCCAAGTAGAAAATTATCATCTGCAGCAAGAAGTTTATCAATGTCCTTGATGAGCTGTTGAAATTTCTGGCTTTGAGAGCTCAAAGCTTTGGCATCCTTGTCCCGGAAAGCAGTCACTGCATCCAAATATACCTGGTTTGCTAGCTTTGACAGTACTTGTCTAGTTAAGTCAACCAAATCATACCTGTCAATTTTATAAACATATTAGTAATTCTTTTAAAATTCATGGTTTTTTTCCCTTATAATTTTACAAGATGTGGAATCTGAAGTAGACAGTTTCTAGGCTAGATTTACAAGATAAAAGTCGTCATCACATATTTATATCAGCAAACATGTAACTTAGCAGCACATAAAGAACTTAATCAAATAGGCCCCTAAGTTGTTTCATCATACCAATTTTTGGGGTTTTGTGTATCAAGTCCATTTTACTCTTTGACAATATCAGTCTCTCTCTCTGTATTTTGTTTCTTACTTGGTAAAGGTTTCTGTTCCCTATGAAAAAGAAAGTGTAACATATGTTTCAAGCAGAGGGCAGTCATATCTACAGTAATTGAGAAAAACCTAGAAAATTATGGGCTTGTTTGGTTCAGTTTTCTGAGAACAGCATTCTGTTTTCAGAAAACTGAACCAAAACAGGCCCTATATTACCAGCATGTGCTCAAGATAGTAAGTCGGAAGAAATAAACCAGGAGTTTTGCTGGGTTTTACACATATAATTTCAATTAGAGTTTTACCTATATGTGAGGCTTCCAGCAAGATCGCTTCCCGCATCAAGGAACAGCCGCAATGCATTGATGACATCATGGTTAGAATACCATAAATGTGGTTGAGGTAAGAGGGACCTTGTTTCACTGAAAAGGAATCTTCTGTGTCCGTGTGGTGCAAGGAGATTTTGCATCTGGTTTGGTTTTGATATTTCAGAACTGGTGTTCAGCGATGGATCCCAATCAGGAAATTTAACTATAAAATCTATGTTATGGTCCTGTGACAAATTGATTGAGAAAAAAAGGAAAAAGAGTTATCAGTTTGTGTTAAGGGAAACCACAGAATTAACCATGAAACACCCTTTAGTTAGTAACTAACGAACCCACTAAAGTTATAGAACAATACAATATTGCATTTATTTAGGATCTAAGAACACATTCCTTAAAGACTCCAAGTAACTTATCCTATGTCTTGGTAGAGTTTGTAAGAGGTAATATTCCATGAGATGGGTTGCTATTTTACATAGCCAAGTACAATTTCTACCTTTCTTTACGCGAGAGAGAGAGAGATGCTTTCACATAACAACTGTAAGAATTCTTTATAAATTAATTAGATGTGTTCTTCAATTATCCTCTCAACATATTTTTTCATTTAGAACTGGATGAATAAGTCACTGTTTTGTTAAAGTTAGTGATTTAGATCCTCTAACCTTCTAGAAAATATGCAATTGAAGACTTGATCTATTGGACACATATATGATATATGATATATCACATTCAAGTGTAGATCCAAGATTATCCTCTATTCATAAGTGAATGACATAGAAACACTAGATTTCATTCGAAAGAAAATAATAAAAAAATAAAAACAGAAAACGTACAGCAATTCCATCCGTACAATTGTAAACTGTGCTGTGTAGAATTTTCCAAGCTGCCTCAACTTGATGAACTGCTTTACCATAACGTCTACGAGAGTAGGTTTTCAGCCATTCCTACAAGAGTAATAGAGTAGGTTTTCAGCCATTCCATGCCCTGTCTCAGAACATCTACAACCACGACCCAGTAAAACAAATAGATTGGGAAAATAAACAAAATGACAGACTGGCAAGTCATTATGGCCTTTGGTGTCTTGATCCCACAACCACCAATCTCTGCATGAGTAAGCATCTCTTTTGAAAAGCACTTAAGAGAATACCTCAGTTCTACCATGCACAGCCCTCAGCAGTAAGAGCACCATATAAATGACTTCAGTTATAAACCTGAATGGTGATC
This sequence comes from Cornus controversa, assembly GCA_026545225.1. Taxonomy (NCBI): domain Eukaryota; kingdom Viridiplantae; phylum Streptophyta; class Magnoliopsida; order Cornales; family Cornaceae; genus Cornus; species Cornus controversa. Next base: position 49,981,768 of record CM048853.1, on the reverse strand, counting down.
AAAGTAAACATTCTTATACCATTATACCCATTGACAAAGTTACAGTTGCATTGTGAGACAACTTTTTCTGGATGTAGTAGTCCCAGACACCTCATATCATTGTTTAAGAACAATACTAGTGGTTGTGTCCTTGTCAAATACACGAGAAGTAACAGATTACCTTACCCAGAGTAAGGAAGACAGAAAATGCCAACAATTATTCAAACAGAAAGCAGGTAAAGCTCTCCAACATGTTTTCATTGTCAATTAGAGAACTTCAATTACCTCAAGCTGGACTTTATCCGTTCGAAATGCCATTTCAGACATCAGCTCATAGACAACTGGATTTTGTTCTATTCCTTCCATGCACATGCCAACACCAACCTATGAGGAACATGGATAATTAGTAAGCTACATAGTTGAGCACTTGAGCTTGGCAAAGAATGTAAGAAGAGATGTCCAAAGAAGACAATAATATTTATTATACTTTATAACACAAGCTCTCTGATATTTTACATAGACAAGTGATCTATAGAAGTAAAACAATAAAAAACATCAAAACATGCTCAAATGGAAGTTCTCATGTAGCAATTTTCATAATTTATGCCACAGCCATATGCTAAGATCACAGAATCCTATCAGGTACTAAATCCTTTGTTGTCATCTACATATGATGACCAGCTAACAACTTAGTATTGTTTGGATGAGAAACTTTAAAGTTCCTGACATGTTCAAAATGAAGGAAATTTGAATACATATAATTTGAAATCCCTTATTTGAGCTCTACCAAAACAAAAAGAAAAAGGAAAGAAAACGAAAAGATATTTTTCATATATTTTTATCACCCCTGCTTAACCTAACTAAATAAAATAATACTATGAAAACTAATGTCCAATATACCAGGGGCTTAGCCCCAGTGGTACTGCCACCTCCTTCCAATGAAAGGTTGAGGGTTCGAGTCCCAATAGAACAAATGGGTTCATTTGCGATATACCTACCAGGAAACAAAATTAAAATAACAATTGTCCAATATTCAATTAGTAAGAATTCAATTAATTAAAGTCAAATATCCCAAGTTCATAAAATATTCTATCAAGATGTTTGCAGTTTTGATCAATTGAGAAAGATAAAGAAAAAATAATTAGGGAAGTAAGAGTCCATAACAAATCATTTACCAGATTTATCAAAAAAATCATCTATCAGAGAGAGAGAGAGAGAGATGGGAACTTTTGATTCATTGGAATTACTCAACAGCCCTAGAATCTAATCTATTTATTTTTTTATCTTTTGTTTTAAGAATTTTAAAATAACACATTGTGGAGAGATTTCATCTGAGTTTTGGGACCTATAATCCATTCTTTAAATACTTAGTTATTAATTCATTTAGTCAAAGGTAGGCCAGCCACCAATTGAGACAAAAAAGAGAAATCTGATTTGGATTGTTTGGCCATGTGCAACAAAGACATATGGCTATGCTGGTAAGGACTGTAAGTTGAAACTGGTATAGGAGAAAGGTTCTGCAAATATAAAAGGAATCCTAACAGGGACACTTAATATGGTATAGAAGAAATGCCGTCTTCTTTTTTTCATTCCCATTAATAGAAAGTATAGCTGCTGACCTACAATTTAATTGAAATTTTGGACACTTACTGTAAAGAATGGAGAAACAAGATTCATGTAATTGACCACACAGCATTGGGTTAAGGCTTGATAATACACACGGACTTTGATCAGACTTCTTGCTGACTTTCTTTTAGCGAAAAATGCATGAAGAAATGGGGGAAAATATCCACTAGTTTTTTCATGAATTGGGAACACTTCCAAAAATATAGGGAAAATGGTATGAACAACTACCAAGGAAGTCTTTCCATGTTGCAGATAAAAGCAGCTTATTGATGTGACCAAGTTTTAACCTCAAAAAATTCTCATAAATTTTAGTAAATATATTCTCACTCGGACTACTCAAAGAATGTTATGAACGCTTGAGCCAACATTTATTTAGATCAACCAAATTTAAAAAAATGGTTAAATGACTTATACCCTAAAATAGAATATAAAACATTATTAACACATAATAACCAATCAAAATGCATGTGGAAGAATCATATGCTCGTCATTTTAGAAATCCAGGACAGATAAAATACCATGTCTATGATAGCAACTTTCTGAATTGGAATGCACAAAAAAAGTAGAAAACAGCAAGTTTAGTCATCATATAGTGAACTGATATAGCTCAACAGAAGATGTGACTCTAGATAGAGAATTGCAAAAAAGATTTATGTAGAACTAAAATAGTGAGGACTGAGGCTTTGTTGAGTTGACCTAATAAGCAGGTCGCTCTTCTTGTTACTTTAACTCTTGCTGATTTCATAAAAGTAGAATGCATGCACCCAAGACAATTTATTATACATAATCGTTATAACGCATAGCATACCATGGTTGAATTTTCACTGACACGAGCATCAACTGGACCTGAAGCAATTGCATCCAATATGCCATACATTTCAATATTTCCACCAAAGTTGTGCAGCATACACCTTATGTACATTAGAAGTTGTACATTATTTAACAGAATTTTTAATTTCAACTAGAAGACATGTTCTGAAGATTGAAAATCTCAAAAGATATTAAATTATGGCAACTCTTAATAGAACTATAGAAGATGTGACTACCAAATATAAGGAGTTCCATAAAATTGAGACGATGCCTTCCATATGGGTACAACATCAGCAAATAGATCAAGAACTATCATCCTCCCAAATGGAACAGAATGTAGAAGTGCCTGTCAAATATAAATTAACTTGATAACAAATAGATAAAATTTATTGTAAGAACCAGTAAATGCATGAGAACACAAAAGCATGTGTATATAGGCAGTACTTTTGCAAGGGAGGGAGTGACTAGAATAACACAAAGAAATTAGTTAATCCATGATTAGTTCAGAAATATCAAATACGGACATAGTTATTTAGATCAGGCACAGACATTAACAGAACAAGAGAATTGGGTCATTGGATCACTGTTCAACCAATGGAACAACAGGACGGACTGAAATAACGCAAGTATATATTTTAAATTATAGAGATACAAAAATATGAAAAGACTAGTAAGGAGTTAATAAAAATTAATATTACTTCTGTTTTATTCTTTAGAATACTAAAAGTTTACCCAGCCTATATCTCAAGTGCTCTCTCCCTTCCAACCACAGGGGAGGTTGAGGGTTCAAGTCCCTACTGGGGCAATAATGAGTGAGTGTATGTCTGCGTGTGAGTTTGGTGTGCGTCTTAGCTACCAAAAGAAACTAGAAATATTAAATTTTATTTTAGGGAGTAATGCATATACATATGCATGCACGTATGTGTATTATTAAAAAAAATGGCACCATGCTATGCTTATTTTTAGCCATATGTATTTATTTATATGTTGATATAATAAAATTATATTAGGGATCATTACTTGGTGCAATGGTAAAAAAATTGACTTGCCAAGAATGAGACCACAAGTTCAACTATGAGGGTAGCCAATATGTGCAAATAATGCAATACCCTGTTCTCCTCTTCTGGCACCTCCAATTAGTTGAATAACCTTAGTTTCTCACTGGGCTCATCATAAATTTACTTTTGTTTTTGTATTTTTAATATTATCCGCATCAATGTTGTCAAATCACCTAACAGCACCAAGAAAGATACCTAACGGGCACCTAGGGAGTTATCCTGGGTGTTCATTAAGAATTTGGATCAGTTATATCTATTAGTTATATCACAATACAGCATGCCTCGAAGCATGATTAGACAGAAACCTTTAACATGCTGTGGCAATTATGCAATGTAGCATATAAAGACAATGTGCATTCTTCTCACCATAAAATATGCTGCAGTAATGCCAAAGCATCTCTTGAAGGAGCAATTATGATTAGTAACAGCCCATGTAATAAAATTTTATATGTTATATATCAAAGTTTACCAGGGCAATTGCTTAGGCACCTATTTTAGTGGGAGGGTATAATCACATAAGGTAGCCTTGCCTACGCATATTAACAACCATGAAACAAGCAACCAACAAAATAACATAACCTTAGATGAAAATACAATAAGCCAAATGGCAGAGTTTACCATTTGAACTTATAAAATGAGATATGACTGAACTGGCCAGGAATTAGAAAGATAACATGATAAGAGTTTCTTTCTTCTTAAGGTAGTGCATACTTTCATTTGTGGTGGCTTCCAGAATGATGAGTCTGATGAGAATAGCCAACCCTGCACATTGGTAAATCAGTCAACTGTGTCATTTTATGTATCATAGAGCATAAAAGCAAGGCCTGCAGTGAGCATAAAAGAAAAGCCTGCAGTCTGTGCGGAGACTTGTGAATAGGAAGGTTTATGATAAAGAAATCCTGGCTACGTTGTTGAAGACAAGTGCAACCATGCTGTAAAGTGAGATGGTGTGAAGAAGACAAGATATAAATTCATTGATTCACATAACGGAAAAGAATCCGTAAGATAAAATTAATCTACTAATTACGAACTTAGAATGTTGTCATATAAGAAAGATGAAGAAGAATATAAAACATCCATAAATTTTCTGTAAAAGTGAGGCTGTTCGCAGATTTTGGAAAATAAATCAGGCTGGAACCACCCTCTTTTCACTATCTAGTTCAAGACACATCCAATCTTAAGTTAGTTTCAGATGTGTCTTTTATTCTTGCCTTCTACTCTCTCTCTCTCCCTCTTTCTTTTTATTTTATTTTATTTTTTTTGACAAGTTATATTAAAGGACACCAACCCATGTACACAGGACTTGAACAGAGCTATACAATACAACATCTCCCAAAAACTCTATAATAGAATCTGCAAAAACTGAAGATTATCCACTGACAAAAAGTATTAGATGCATAACTCTCCAAATAGTAAACTCTACCCTGTTAAAGGTCCAATTTTTTTTCCCACCAAGTAATCCACCAAACTGGAGCTGCCTACTAACTGCTCTAACTCTCCTCACTATGCACCCTTCCTAACTATCCACCAGCAAGTGCCGCAAAATTTTAAACACCGATCACCAAGACATCAATATCAATCATATAATGACTGGATATAGATGCAGTCTTGTTTAACCAATATATTATTAAGTTGTAATTCTCAATTCATGGAGATATTACAAATTCAAAGACCAGAGGACAGGGACAAACAACTAATCACACACCAGATGCATTTGAATGCAAAGACATGAAGTACCACTTTGACACCATCAAGGAAAACAGGGAAAGGAGAGCTATAGCAGGAGTGGCCGTGAAGAATAGAGTCATGGAGCATATGAGTGTGGAGAGTGAGGAACATACCTGCATTAGCCACACAGCATCCTTGTCCGCTTTGGACATTGCTTTATAAACAGCAGCTCCAAGAGTTGAGATATATGTCGGATCACTTGTAGGTGGGGAATTCTCATTGAATGTATCACTATGTTATATAGGATGACGTGTAATTCAATATTCATGTAAACATGCAAATGGAAGCTTTGAGAAAGGAAAAAACATCTCAAATGAAAATACAAAACGAACTGCGAACAAGATCATTTTATCATACAATTGTTCAGAAATAAATAGTGAAGGACATCAATATTTCAACTAGTTGATAAGCATAATGAAAATTAGAAAGCATGTACAAGCACAAAAAGAAAGTCAAAACATCAACAAAGCTCATCTAATACAAGTGGGAAAAAATGTAACATATCAATATTCAACATGGTGAAATTTTTGAGCCAAACCCATGACATTTACAAGTTTGAAAATAACATTTATCGATTAACAAGCTTTTAATGTAAATTCAATGAATAGTTAAAAATGGTAAATTAAGATGTGTTCAAGTCCAATCAAGGGGGAAAAAAAGATATGATAACATGTACAAGAAAAAATAACTTATATTGGCAATAAAAGTAAACTCTATTGTTTGAAAGAAGAAAATAATGGTGCAAGCAAAATTATAATATGCAAGTTTTTGTCATCTTAGATATTCTTAATTATGACAGAAAAAATTTAAGGCCCCCATGGGTGCAAGATCGTTGAAAAACAGCATGACAATGAAGAATAAGGATTGGGTTTAACTAGGTTTTCTGAAGAATAATTGAGACCATATTAAGAATTGGTAGAAGAGGGTTAAGGTTATAATTAATAGGGGCAACCTACTGTAGCTTTCCGCCACTTCCAAACTAAATCCTACCTCCTATAAGTGACTTTACCAAATTGTCCATGTATTTCTCTTGTCAAACTAAGATTGACCACAATCTATTTGCACCAAGCAGTTCATACCAATAAAGCTAAGTATTATGGGGGCACAAGATATTGGAAATAAAAATTTAGAAATCCTGCTTAAATGTGAAAATGTTAAGGAACATGAGCTCATAAAACATGCTTCAATGTAATATATGCTTCAAGATGGCAGGTTACAACAAAATTTAAATAACAGAAATTACCAGTTGTAGATGTCTGTGACATCCCCGTATTCTGCCGTATTCAAACAGAAGATGAAACAACAAAGTAGTTAATGAATCAAATCAAAGTGGAGATACAGATAAAATCTTACAAGGCAGATCTTTTCTCAAGCAATCAGACACTTCTTTATAATTCTTAAGCAATCAAGCACTTAATATGAACAGTCAAAAGAGAGGGAGAAAGTGATGCGTCAATGTCAAATTCATCAACTAAAAACAAATTTATGACCTTACAATTGAACATGCTGTGTGATTGAAAATTTAGAAATAATGATAATATTAAAACAGCCTCTCCATGTGCGGAGGTAAGGCTGCGTACATTTGACCCTCTCCAGACCCCGCAATGGCGAGAGTCTCATGCACTAGGTTTGCCCTTTTTATTAAAACTACTTTGAACATTTTCAAATTTCTAAAAAACCCCAAGATTTACACTATAAGTAAGGCTGTTGGTGCAGAAAATAGAGAAACCCAATAGCAAATATGAAGAAATAATCAAGAATGCAATATCTCTACAGAAAAACTGAACAATAATAAAGTTTGGTGTTTCAGTGGGACCCAAGGAAACTTTTCATTACTGATTCTCAAGGAATAGAATAACAAGGTTTCTTGTACATTCTGTTTAGGTAGTATTTATGTGTTGACCCTTGTGGGCAGGTGCGAAACACTGGCGAGCTACCACACTAGCAGGCTACAGGGTGCTCAATCCCACATCATCTGGGTATGAAATGGAGAAGTGTTATATATATGTTTATTACCCTTCTATGACACAACTCGTTTTAAAGCCGTGATGGTTGTGAACCCACCAGAACTCAATAGTTAAGCGTCCTTAGCCGGGAGTAGTACCAGGATGGGTACCCCCTGGGAAGTCTCTTGTCCGGAGGAACCAAAAAAGGACAATATTGTGTCGGGATTGGGTGGGGCGTTACAAATGGTATCAAAGTCTGACCCAGCCGGAAGTGTGCCGACGAGGACGTCGGGCCTCCTAAGGGGGTGAATTGTGGTGATCCTTGTGGGCGGGTGTAATGTGAGCAGATGCGAGACACTGGGCGAGCTACCACACTGGCAGGCTACAAGTGCTCAATCCCACATCGCCTAGGTGAGGAATGAGGAAGTATATATGTATGTTTATCACCCTTCTATGACACGACACGTTTTAAAGCCATAATGGTTGTGAACCCACCAGAACTCCACAGTTAAGTGTGTTTAGCTGGGAGTAGTACCAGGATGGGTGACCCCCTGGGAACTCTCTAGTCCGGGGGAACCAAAAGCGAACAACATTGTGTCAGGATTGGGTGGGGCATTACATTTTATAGCGAGATAAATAACCTAGTGTTGCCTCGATAAAATAAGACATTAGTACCCCTGCTTAAGCAATTCACTTGACAGAATATGACTTTTAAATTAAAACAATAAGGACCTAATAGTAGTCTACAATAATGGAGCAAACATGAAGCTAAATAATAGATAGGATTTATTTGTTTAGTGGCTTCACTTGGCTTTGCTACCCCTCTTGAATGCACCTGTATAAACCTCTCCAGGTGGCTTTGATGAGAAGGTCCTGATAAATTCAGCATCCATTTCTGGGGTCAATCTTCTTCATCGACTCCCCTGCAATTTGTGTAGTTTCACTAGCTATGTTTATCTAACCACTTTGCCAAGAACCATTTCTACAGGTTTCCCCTCCTAGACTTACCTCTTTAAGGTCCAGAAAGAGATATTCCATAAAACCTAATTGCCTTTTCTGAAAATGATCAATCAAGATATCTGCAGTTCTCAACTTTCTCAATGCATTTTTCACCTCACATACTGATCTTACCAAAAAAAAAGTTTTATAAATCTCCCTAAAGTTACTATATTCTTTTAGACATAACATTATTATATAATTTTCATTAAATAATTTCTCAAATAAATTTCCACCTTTAACAAAGATCCACAGATCATAATTCATGATGCAATTTAAAATCTCGGATTTCCTGTTCCTTAACTTAGCAAATCTATATATATTCTTTCTCCCCATTCTATGTACGAAATTTAGAACGAAGATAATCATATACTTCATTTTTAGCATCTCTGACTCCATATTTAGCATCAGATTTTTTTTTTTAACTGTCATACTGTTAGAATGTATATGTATTAGGGTATATTTGTAATTACACCCATAGGGGTAATATTGTCATTTACATTTCCTTGTACAAATATATGGGATACTGTACCCATTTTACATAGAATGAATATACGAAATAGCTTCAACTTCTCTCTCTCTAGTCTTCAGTTTCTACATGGTATCAGAGCAGAAATTCTTCTACTTCAGTGTTGCTGTTGCCATTGCTATTGCTGGTGCTGCCATAGAGAAATCGTAGAGAGTGTTCTCCGATCTCTTTGGCCCTGCAAGTGAAACGACGTCATCCATCGTCGCCGAAACTAAACAAGAAGCTGATCTGAAGCATTTTTCGTCACCTTTGTTTCGTGGGTCACTATCAGCAGAGATGGTTTCGTCTCTGGTCATCGTCAGCAGATCTCTCTCTCTCCGTTGAAGAACTTGTTTCTCGCTGTGATCTTTGTTTACGCCGGATTCCATCGTCGATTCGGTGTCGTTGCCTCTCGCCGTTCTGTTTGGTGCTCTCGCCGTTCTGTTTGGTGCCACTGTTTGGTGCTCATCGTCGATCTGGTGTCGAGGACCACAAGGTTGGGCTGTCTGTGTTTTAAGGTTGAAGAAGAGGGGCGTTTGGTTGCACAAATAGGCAACACAAAGTTGGGCTAAGTTATTAACCCAATCCAGTACACGAATAGGCAATTCAAGGTTGGGATAGCCCGGCTGATCCAAACCAAGCCCAGCTGTGATTGACCCGACCCGACCCACCAGGTATTTCCCGGGTCAACCCGAAAAAAAAAAAAAAAAAAAGAGTCCAGAAACCAGAATTTTTTTTTGTGCTGCCATCTCTCTGCAAACCTCTTTTCCGGCCATATTTTTTTTTGCTCGGTCCAATTTTTTTTTACCCAATTTTTGCTAAGCTTTCATGGCCGAGCTTCCTATCACTGTCCCTTTGGAAGTCAAGACTTCTGCTGCTGCCACTGATCTTGTTGGGTTGCAAATTACAACCGTAAAACTCAACAATACCAATTATTTGTTATGGGCCCAAGCTGTAAAGATTTCCTTAGGGGCTAGAAGGAAATTACATTTCATCTTTAATGCTCCTCCATCCACCACCGATCCCGGTTATGCTGATTGGGAAGCTAACAATTATCTGGTCATGTCCTGGTTGTGGCATAGTATGGACTCCTCCATTTCAGCCAACTTTATGTTCGTGGATACTGCAAAGGAAATCTGGGATGCAGTTAAAGAAACCTATTCAATGGATAAGAATATTTCACGAATCTACTCTTTGTATGAAAAGATGTTTTTGTTCCGTCAGTCAGGCCAAGGCATCAATGAATATTACAGTGCCTTCAAAGGCTTGTTGGATGAATTGAATCAATACCATCCACTGACCACAGATCTCGAGATTCAAAAACGACAACGCGAGGAATTTCATGTCTCCATTTTTCTTGCTGGTTTAGATACTAGTCTTCAGACTATTCGAGATCAAATTCTTGCTGGTGATGGCAGACTCCCCTCTTTGGGTAACATTTATGCTCGCTTACTTAGAGTTGCTGAATCATCACCGGCCAAATCCGTTGGGAAAGAACATTCAGCGATGCTGACTCCATCTTCTACTCCACCTTTTTCCCGCGGTCGTGGTCCTTCCAGTAGCAACCGTAGCTATGGAGGCAATATGGGTGGTCCTCGCAGTTATGGTGGTCGTGATAGGGGGCGAGGTCGGCGTGGTCGTGGCAATGCCCGTGTCGATACTCGTCATTGTGACCACTGTCATGGCACCAATCATACTATTGAGTACTGTTGGGATCTTCATGGAAAACCCACATGGGCAAATCAAGCAGTTATTTCCTCCGACACTGTTGCTTCTCACCCATCTCGTGCATACGATCATTCTGAGCATTCAGCCTCTACTGCCTCTGTCTCACAACCCAACTCATCTCCTAGTGATCTTGTCACATTATCCCGTGCTGAGTTCCGTGCCTTGGTCCACCAGGCACAACACAAGTCCCGTGACGGTGTTGCTACCTTTGCCCAGTCAGGTAACATTGCTTGTTTTTCGAACTTACAGGCGTCCTCCTCTCCTTGGGTTCTTGACTCTGGGGCATCTACCCATCTGACCGATAATGAATATTTATTTTCTCACCTTCGCAAATCTACGTCCACATCTTCTGTTACTTTAGCCGATGGTCGAACTCGTCCTATTATTGGTCAGGGAACAATTAGACCCACTTCTTCTATTTCATTATCTTCTGTGCAATTGGTTCCTCACTTTCCTTTTAATTTGTTATCTGTGAGCAAGCTGACTCAAGCACTCAACTGTTCTGTGACCTTTTATCCTTCCTTTTGTGTTTTTCAGGACCTCAAAACGAAGAAGACGATTGGTGGCGGTCTTGAACAAAATGGCCTCTACTACCTGGATTGTGGGTCGTCTACTAGTGGTATGGCTCTCCATTCCCGAGTTTCCGCCAACCAGTGGCATTATCGATTGGGTCATCCCTCTTTGCAGTACTTGAAGTTTGCACTACCTTTTCTTAAGTCTGTCACTACTTTGGACTGCGAGTCATGTCAATTAGGCAAGCATTATAGGGTTTCTTTTCCTTCCCGTATTAATAATCGTCGGTCTTCTCTTTTTGAATTAGTGCATACTGATATTTGGGGTCCTGCCCGTCATACCAGCAACTTAGGTTTTTCCTATTTTGTTACTTTTGTTGATGACTATTCACGGATGACTTGGCTATATTTAATGAAAGATCGTTCTGATTTTCTTTCTATATTTCAATTGTTTTATAAAGAAATTGAGGTCCAATTTCATTGTGTTATTCGTACTTTGCAATCTGATAATGCTATGGAGTATGTCCAAGGTGCTATTTCTGAATTCTGTGATTCTCATGGTATTTTGCATCAAACTTCCTGTTCTTATACTCCTCAACAAAATGGAGTAGCAGAACGGAAAAATAGGCACTTAATTGAAATAGCTCGAACTTTAATGATACATATGCATATTCCAAAAGCATTTTGGGGAGATGCCGTTTTAACTGCCTGCTATTTAATTAATCGTATGCCATCTTCCGTTCTAAATTGGACGTCTCCTTCCTCTATTGTTTTTCCTGATCGTCCTTTATTTGTGGTGACTCCTCGTGTTTTTGGTTGTGTGTGCTTTGCTCATGTGTTACGTCCTGGCGCCGATAAATTATCCCCTCGTGCCATTAAATGTGTATTTGTTGGCTACTCTCGCACTCAAAAGGGCTATAAATGTTGGGACCCTCACACTCGTCGTTATTTTGTGTGTATGGATGTCACCTTTTTTGAGGACACTTCTTTCTTCTCTTCCCGCGGTCTGACTTTGAATACTGACTTGTTGCTTCCGCTACCTGTTATCTCTTCTTCTAGTGAGTCTGTCACACCGAAACCACTTCAAGTGTATAGTAGACGACCCCAGGCAGTCTCCCACCAATTGTCTACTTCTCTTGAGGTTCCTCCTATTGATGCTCCTGACCTTCCTATTGCCTTGCGAAAAGGTACTCGTTCGTGTGTTACTACCCATCCTATTTCTCACTTTGTTTCATATAATCATTTATCTCCTGCTCTCTCATGTTTTCTATCCCAGTTATCTGCCACTCTTGTTCCCAAGACTTTGCAGGATGCTCTTTCTAATCCTGCCTGGCGACAAGCAATGGTACTTGAAATGGATGCACTTCATAGTAATGGGACATGGGATCTTGTTCCCTTACCTCCGGGTTCCCACCCAGTTGGGTGTAAGTGGGTCTACACTGTCAAATACCATCATGATGGTTCTATTGAGCGGTTCAAGGCTCGTCTGGTTGCAAAAAGGTATACTCAGACCTATGGTCTTGACTATGATGAAACTTTTTCCCCTGTTGCTAAGATTTCATCTATTCGGGTCCTTATTTCGCTTGCCGTCAATCGTAATTGGCCGTTGTTTCAGTTGGATGTCAAAAATGCCTTTTTACATGGTGACTTATCTGAAGAAGTTTATATGGAGCAACCACCTGGATTTGTTGCTCAGGGGGAGTATCGTCATGCTGTTTGTCGCCTTAAGAAGGCTTTGTATGGTTTGAAACAATCTCCAAGAGCTTGGTCTGGAAAATTCTCCAAGACAGCATCAGAATTTGGTCTTATCAGATGTCAGACAGATCATTCGGTATTTCACCAGCATACTAGAGCTGGTTTCATCTTTCTTGTTGTGTATGTGGATGATATTGTTATCACAGGTGACAATTTTGAAGGCATTGTTAAGTTGAAATTGTTTTTACAAAACCGGTTCCACACAAAAGACTTGGGTGAACTTCGATATTTCTTGGGTATTGAAGTTGCTAGATCCAAAGAAGGTATAAGTTTATCTCAAAGAAAATATGTGTTGGACTTGTTAGAAGAAACAGGAATGCTAGGTGGCCGTCCGGTCGATGCTCCTATGGATCCAAATACAAAACTCGTGTCTGATGAGGGTGATTTATTTGATGAACCTGGAAGATATCGACGTTTGTTGGGAAATTAATTTATCTCACTATTACTCGGCCTGATATTTCATATGCAGTCAGTGTTGTAAGTCAATTTATGGGAACACCTAGGGTGCCGCATTGGAATGTAGTTCTTCGAATTCTCCGATATCTCAAGCAAGCTCCAGGTTTTGGGTTGTTGTATAAATCGAATGGGCATCTCAAAGTGGAAGGTTTTACAGATGCTGATTGGGCTGGTTCTCCCTCAGATAGGAGATCTACTACAGGTTATTGCACCTTTGTAGGAGGAAATCTTGTTACATGGAGAAGCAAGAAGCAAACAGTGGTAGCTAGGTCTAGTGCTGAAGCTGAGTATAGGGCAATGGCCCATACCTCTAGTGAGTTGACATGGCTACAACATTTTCTCGAGGAACTAGGGATGATTGTTACAACTCCTATTCCGTTATTCTGTGATAACCAAGCAGCACTTCACATTGCTTCTAATCCTGTATTTCATGAGAGGACCAAACATATTGAAGTTGATTGTCACTTCATTCGAGACAAAATATTAAGCGGGAATATCTCCACTCCATTTGTGAAATCTGAAGATCAATTAGCAGACATGTTTACTAAAGCTCTTGGTCATAATCGGTTGAAGGCTATTTGTTCCAAGCTGGGATTATATGATATATATTCTCCAGCTTGAGGGGGAGTGTTAGAATGTATATGTATTAGGGTATATTTGTAATTACACCCATAGGGGTAATATTGTCATTTACATTTCCTTGTACAAATATATGAGATACTGTACCCATTTTACATAGAATGAATATACGAAATAGCTTCAACTTCTCTCTCTCTAGTCTTCAGTTTCTACACATACTACAAATGAAAAGGATGCCCAAGTGGATTATATATGTGTATGTATGCAAAACTTACTATGCTCGCGTGTGTTGCATTTATGCATGTCTGCAAGTAAAAGTATGTTCAGATGCATATGATGTGTGCCTTTGTACAAAATTACATATACATGTACCAAAATTGTGCTCCCCAAGTACTTCCAAAGAGACCATAAAGAACATGAATACATGCCCATTCCAGCATTTCAAAATTCTGTTTCTTCATATTTCCATTTCCCGAGTATCAAATAATTTTCAAGGTCAAAACCATCAAACACTAGGGAAAATCTGCATACTTTGTTAATTTAACTCAGAACTCAAGTGACTAACAGATTCGTAGCGAACCTTTAATTTGTCTCTTAATAAAAGCCTCCCCAATTTCCACAAATAAAGGATCAGAAGGATCGAGAAGGAAAGTACAACACCACCGAGGATCACCATCAACAGTGTTCCTAAGATGAAGCAGAAATGGAAACTTCAATTTGTGGATAACATATGAGAAGCAGTAATATCTCAAGCTTCCAAAATAAAATTTCATTTCAGCAGGGGAACAAATAACAAGTCTGCAAATGTCAGTGAAAAGAAGACCCAGAAGCCTCAGTATTTACATAAACCTTAAAATGAATACAAAAGCAAAAATTGGCACAAAATATCAAATGAAATACAGTGTTAGAAGTTCAATTCATGGTAGATATTCCAAATGAAGTTATAGGAGCTTTCTTTCAAGCACGTAGACTATGCATAAGGCATTGATTCATGTTAAACTTTTGTTTTCTAGCTCAAACTCATCCCAGACTCCACAAAGCTGCCCAACCTAATAGATGTAACTTGAATAGGCTAACCAGAATATATCAATCCAAAGTTTAGTCGCTAAATATATATATAATATAATATGTATATGTATATATATAAATTGCATATGTTCAGATCTCACGTACCCTTAAGCACTTGCCACAAGAAGCTTGACCGCGAGGGCCAGCCGGGCCGCAGAAGGCCATCCACCCATACCGGCAACACCATACGAGAGGCTTGCTGGCATCCCACGTCGAGCAGTACGCACTAACTGCATTCAAGTCCCACCCAACTTGCTCCGGGTTAGAGATTTGATACATGTCCGAAGACAGCTTTTCGGACTAGATATGGGCACTATGAGTTTCTAGTGATGCCATTTGGTTTGACAAACGCACCGGCGGCATTCATGGACTTAATGAACCGAGTCTTCAATGAGTACTTGGACAGATTTGTGGTGGTATTTGTGGACGACATTCTCATGTATTCTTCTTCCATAGAGGAACATGAGATCCATTTGAGGACTGTATTGCAGATTTTGAGGGAACACCGTTTGTATGCCAAATATAAAAAATGTGAATTTTGACTAACATAAGTGAAGTTCCTTGGACATGTGGTGTCAGAAGGAGGAGTCTCCGTAGATCCTTCTAAGATTGAAGCAGTAATGAATTGGGAAAGGCCAAAGAACGTATTTGAAATATATGGCTTCTTGGGACTAGCGGGTTATTACCAGCATTTTGTAAAGGACTTTACAAATGATTTTTCCAGGGCAAGTTGTAATGTGCATGGTTTTATTTTGAAGAGCAAAAGCTTTGTCCCATCTTGATGTTGAATATCACTATGATTCTCCCAATGAACCCCATGCCAAATTCTACCCACAAAAGGTTACTTCTCTCCTTTACCCCTACCAAACCAAGAAGATATATGTTATATCTTATATGTTTCAAGTATGGATTATCTGATAAACAATGGTTACGATAAGAGGCATTCAGAGTCCTTCTAATGTCTATATGTAATGTGGGACCCAACAGGTAGCTTAAAAGATCCAGTGCAGTAACTAATGAGAGAAGGACATCATATGTCAATCTACATTAAGATTATCTTAAGGTACAGGTTAAGGATAGTTTCAGATCCATCATGCACTTATGTCCTCTTTTAAAGCTGGCTTCAACTATGTGCAACATCTTTCTCATGTTATTCAATCATGTATGTTTTATTTTTCCCTTTAATTTTCTATGCAAGATTCGAACCTAAGACCTATCCCAACCCCAGGCAACTGCTTTACGACTTAAGCCAAGATCCAAGGTGGGAAAACTGGTGTATGTCATGAGTAAGAGTGGGAAGCATGACAGAGAAATATTTCCAGAGTGTTTCGCTTTAGGTTCATATACAAAAAGCTAAAGCGAATCTAATAGAGAACGGTATAAAGCAGCTAAAGCCACCATTCAGAATGATAGATGCTATGCAACATCACGAAACACCATACAATGATTGTAGTGAAATGCTACCAATTTTACAAGTAAATGCAACAGTCCTAATCCTGCCAGAGGTCCAGAACACAAGATTCCACATGAGTCAAAATAATGGAATTTAATTTTGTATCTCAACTAAATTCATTTTGAAAACATAATGCAGTTCTGGTAAACACAGATATAAGCAAAAAAACTTCTAAGTTACTGCCTTGATCTGTTTTGTTTTTTTTCCTTTTTACTTCTCTTATAGTGGAAAACCAACATTAAATTGATGAAAGGTAGTTCTGACAAACTTCCACCCCAACTCCATTAGACTCTTAGCTGTCAAAGTAACAGAGTAACTACAACAGAATTTTGTGATCATTAAAGTTTTAACAAGAGGAAGGATAAGATATAGGAAAATAGCAACAACTCCAAGCTAGTACCATGTGGAATTTATGATTTTGAGGAACTGCTCCAAGCATTGGCTTCAAATCAAATAGCATGCAGTTAACCATGTAAACAACAAAAGATCAAACTTTACATGCCAATCAACAACTGTACCAGCGCTGTAGGCTCTATACATATTCATGGATATCATTTTTGGCAATTGAAAAGACGATCATACAAAGACTTAGACCTAATCTAGCATCATTCTATTTAAAACAAGAAATAAGACATGATTCTTACTATTTCCTTTTTCTTCTACTGGGAAATTTTATTGAAAGCAAAGGATAGAAAGCAATGAAGATTGGGGAGTAATAATATGATCATATTATATTCTAGGTCCTAAGTGCAATATTACAACTTGTAAATCTGAAACATGAAAAAAGCCCCAACTTCTTAAGAACAACAATACTTCCAAAAAGGAAAAAAAAAAGTAACGTTTTTGATAGAATAAACTATAAAGCAAATATAGGAACATCAAAGAGCAAAAGTGAGATACCAGTCCCCAAGTCTACTTATATTTGCAGAAGGGAATATCTCTTTCAATGCTGCTGGCACATTCCCAGAGAACGATGGCAGCACTAGAAAAAGAAAAAAAAAATTATCTAATCAGACAAGTCGTCAAAATAACGAGGAATTCGTTAAAGAACGATATGCCCCTTTAATCAAATTTTGAATTGGGTAAAGAGATAAGTACAGTATCAATGGATAATTCCGTAAAACATAATGTGTCATGAAATCCATTAGGGAAAGGTCCTTTCAATTATGAAGCTGAATCATACCTGGAGTCATGCCTAACTCTATCATTCGAGATAATATTTGTTTCTGCAACACTAACTGTTGATCCAACCAATTTTGTGACAAAGGCCCACCCCACCTGTTATATAATAAATGTTAGAATATAAAAGACAAAATAAAAAATAAAGGCCAAAGCAATCTTAGAATCGTAGCACCAATATATAGAGGGAGGGGTAGGTGTGTGGGTCAATTCTTATTGTTGACAAAATATGAAATATTTAGACAACAAGCAATGACTTACATAGCTAATCAAGAAAAGACAATAAAATACAATTCATGAATTAAAACAGAAACAAAATAAAATATAACAGTGGAATTAGATCTCAGAAATTTAAGAATGATCAGTTGTCATATCTTCTATCTCATTAATCAACCCCAGGACAACAAAAAGTGAGATGCTTGTGTAAATTCCAATATTGACTAATTTGAGATGAACTCCAAGTGCATTTCCAGTTTAAAAAGGGCAGCAAGATGGCCAAAATTGCATAATGAGAATTTCCATCCAGAGCTATCTTTTTATGATACAGACACACGTTTGATTTTCTTCTTTTCTCTTACATTTTGGAATGTATTTCATCGTAGTGACATCTTTGAATTTATACACCATTTTCATTTACTGAAGGAACTTAATGTTCTATTTATTTCAAATAAGTAACTCAAAGGAAAACATATATTCAAAAGAACAACTATTAGCAGTCCTTCTATATTCTTCTTCATGCTATAATTTAAATGATGAAGATCAGTGCAATCTGATTGGAAATCATGATGTATGATATTAAACTAGATGCGATGACATATAAACTGATTTCTAAAAATATTAACTCTCAAATTGCAATTTATAATTGAAAAGGAATAGGTTAGACATATATATATTTGTGTGTATATATATAAGAATCACATATGCATACCCGTGCAAATTTCCCATGCGAGCCCAGGCAAGAAAAGCAGGTCCACCAAAGAAATCATTCAAATCTTGCGCACTAATATTAAAATCCTGCTACCAGAGAAAAAATTAGAAGGATAGAATTGAGCTTGGATGTACTCATCTGGGGCACTGAGTGAGGCTGCAACTTAAACTTAAAATTAACCTAATGCAGAATAGCAGGAATAAGCTTGAGGCAGGGGCAGACCACTGTAGTGAGTAGGTTTTTCAAATCCCTAGAAAATAGATCTAATTTTATACACTAATTTTTAGAAAATTTATAGTGTCCTCCCCCCTCCCCACCCCAAAATATATATATATATATATATATACATATATCAACTTCTAAATGGTGTGGGCCCTCTCAAGATATTAACAATTTTGTGTATATCTATGAAATTTTGGCTAGATGTATTTTTGAATCCTTTTGCCACTGTATACCATTTGCAGTCAGATGGTTCAGGGACAAAAACTTTTACAAATTACAAAAGCAAGTATCTAGCAGTGCCAAGCCCTGCCAAGGAGAATCAAGGCTCAAAATAGAGCAGATATATTGACCGTTACAATTGTTGGACAGAGAAGCAAATTCAATAATTATGACTTATCTATCTTCTTCTTTTTTATAAGTAATTATGACTTATCTATCTACCTACTATCTGGCCTGAAATTATCTAATGTGCAACAGTATATTTCACTTACCAATAGAGAAAGAGACACGATAATTTTTTACATTCCAGCAAAGTATCTTGAACTAAAATTTACAAGCACTCTAGTTTTGAGCTCCAACATAGTATAAGATTGCTTTGTAACAGATAAGAGACTGGTGAGCATATCAAAATAGTTAACAGTGGATATATTTGTTTACCGAGAAAACTTTTTTCCAAATTGTTTCTTGCCCTGTAAATGCCAACGGCAGGTTAACTCCTTGAAGAGCCATCCAATCTATCTCCTTCTCCCACCTTCCCCAATCCCACCAAACATATGAATCTGTAAATAAGATGATGAAATTATGTTTTTTAAGTATTAATAATAGCTATTGACAACAGCAGCATTAAAAATATTAGATGTTTGTCAAGTGTTATCACTAGTTAAAAGTCCGATGCCTTCAGTGAAGATTAAATTTTGACAGCCTAAAATGTCAAAAAAAAAGTTAAAATATCAATAAAGCAAGAGAACTACATCTCATTTCTCATATTTTGGAAGTGAAAAACTAACCGGCCTTGTTAAGTTCTTAATCATTCTATTAGTTGTTGTCGGTGTTTTTTCACGTTCAATAACCTATGATAAAAAATAAAGATAAAAATCAATAGATAGATTCTTCCTTTTAACAATTTACAACAAGTGAAAACAAAAATTTGACAGAAAACAGATAACAGCAAATATTAGATGTTTTTTTCAACTGTTATCACTAGTTAAAAGTCCCATGCCTTCAGTGAAGATTAAATTTTGACAGCCTAAAATGTCTTGACATGATTCCCAACTCTAAATTCCTATTATGAGGCCAAAAGAAAAGGTAGGGAGAGGGGAAAGTGGTGACTCAGTACAATTAACTTCAGTACTATCGGTAACAGTGGTATGTTTAGATCTGTTTAAATTTATTCTGTATATTTCTTTTTTTTTATAAGTAAAAATATTTTGTAATTTTACATGGGTTCAATAAACCTCTAATGCATATTAGAACAGTTCTCAGAGAACTAGAAAATAGAAAAGAATATGAAAATTTTGTTTTGTTGACAGTTTTCTGAAAACTAAGTGGGAAAACACCTAATTTCAGAGAACAATGTTGTTCCCAAAGTTATTGAAAACTATTTTTTAGAACTGAATTAAACAAACCTTGAGATAAATAGATAGATATATATAGAGAGAGAGAGATTATTCAGATTTTTAAGAACATACCAGCATGAAAGGCCTCCCAGATTTCTTTAACATTGAATGTTATCTTTGACCAAATTCTGTAATTATATAAATTTCTACTAACCGCCATGCAAGTTTCTTTTTTCCTTTTCTGAGAAAATATTAGAGGATTATATATTAAATATTAGATGATTATACACCACATTTAGCCGACCCCAAGTAGTTGAAAGAAAGGCTTTGTTGAGCTGAGTATACACCAAATTATGAGTTTCTAAGTCCTTGGCAATCACATGATTCACAGCCACAAAATATGTAAAATTCTCCCCCACCTGAACTCACAATGCCCTAGTTGCGGTCGAACCACCCTACATACCCAGGTGGCAGACCCGGACCTCCAGACTTGGTGCTTTGCGTGACACCGGATCAAGGATTGGGTCTGACTCTAGTACTAACCGGTACGGGTCGGGCGCTTACTAATGACCCAAAAGCCTAAGTTGCTGGGTAGTGTTGCCTACCCGCCCATTCTCCTTCCCATCTGGATCCGATATGGGACAAGAATGAACCTCTAACACCTAGACTCCTAGTACCATAGATGTAGGACATTCTTGGAACCTTTAGAGGTAAGGTAACCATGACACTCCCTCAGGTGGACTTGATGTCTATTCATAGTGAAAGATTCTCACATTCCTTTCCATCCAAATTCACAAATAATTGCTAAGCAGTAGATCATCATAATACTCCACCTTTTCCCTAGTTAAAAACAGGGGAGACATAGTTCAAAATTGATATAAAAAAAAATTATGATGTCCACACCAATAGTATTAGCCAAAACACCATCATTTGGCACACTCCAAGTAATGCAAGAAAGTGAAAAAATAACTCTTTTGTTAACACACCCAATCTTATATGGGATACTGAACAGTGTGCCATTTTTAGGCCATTTTGTACTCACTTATCTTATTGGACATGCACCTGACAAGTATATTTCATAATTCAAGTGTTTAAGTTTATTATATAAAATAAGCTAAGAGCAACTAAGGGGGCATAAGATTCATATAGTAGATGGGATAATGATCCACAGTTGCATCATAACAGCAGTTTTAACCTAGATTCATTTTTTTCCTTTTTAGTTTAGGCAATGGCAGGTGAGAATGAGTAAATTATGCAATGGTAGTAAATACATACCATCTACCCAAGATAAGAATGATAACTAATTGAAGGAAACAGTCTGGAAAATTAGTACTTACAACTGGAAGTCACAACATTTTGGTAATAATTCCACTGGACTGGACGTTGAATCATAACTCCCTCATCAGACACAAGAGGCAATGCTCCAGGCTTGGGGACAGAAATTATCTGAATGCCACCAGTCTTGTCCCATGAAATGTGAGCACCACACCAATATTTTAAATACCAGTGGAGGCCGGATGCAATTTCAACTGCGGTAGTGCCTTTTATCCTAGAGAAAAGCATAACATCAAGAATTTCTGTAAACATAAATTAAACATCTCCTTATTTGTTCTTCTTGTTCTTCTGGGAGAATTAGATATTAATACAAAGTTTCCAACTACTGGACCTACGTTTTTTGTGAAAAAATAGTAACAATAACTAGACAGAAGTTAAATTATGTGTTCTATCAGCACTAAGCAGTCACAACACTATGTAGTTTATTTTAAATATCCGACTTTCTGTTATCTCAAACAAGGGTAAGGGTGCAAATATCTGTGCTATCAAGAAAGTCAAAAACCAGCAGACTTAAAGATCACTACAGTCAGGGGCTGGTGAGTAGCTACAAGTCTACAACCTATGTTTAATAATATCAGAAGTTTAAACTTCTAAACTAAACTCAGACAATTATAGATGCATTTATCTCGTAGAAATTGAACAACTCCAATGTGCCTCAAATAGAACTTAAATCTGGGGTGGCATTGAGTTAGGTCTTAGGCTGAATATTGCTTGGCAAAAAGATTTCTACGTCAAATCACAAGAAGTAAAATTGATTCCATACCACAATTTATCCTGATGCATCTATAGTGACCCCATTTTCAATTGTTGCTATCACCGTAACATGCTACATAAAACACAATGCACCAAATTCCATGAGATGTCCCAAGTTGCTCTAAGAAGGTTGATATGCTTCTAAGAAATAGGTATGTCCACACTTGCTAAATGAGCAGATAGCTAGAAGAGAGTTGCAATAAATATAATTTTGGCGTTACCTATGCCCAAATCCATTTCAATACTCAATCGACCAAACATATAAAGATTTTGCTGATTTTCTGAAAGTCTCTAAAAAGATCGGACTATGAAGAAAATAGCAACCTAGTCCATGCAGAAATCAAATTCTACATACATTATCTCTGGTGCATTCCTGCCTGAATTCTTGTAATTGGATATCTGAAAGCAACTGCGTCCACCACAATCATCCTAATATTTGAAACTGAAAACAGTTAACTAATTATTAAAGTAACAACGTATCAATACCATCACTCACAAAAATAAAAACAATTAAACAATAGTATCTTGCGAACGAAGAATGCATGAGAAGTTACTTATCAAAAATAAAAAAATTAATAAATAATTAAAGAAAATTATCCACAGCTTGACTACTAAAGCATCAGAACATAGAGAAGTTTACAAATGCTTCTCATTTCAAATGACTGGTCATTACATATCCCATCTCAGCAATTGATTGTCCCTCAGGAAGAGATGTCACATTTCAAAAGCGTGGAAGTCCTTTATGAGCAAGTTTTTTTCAAGATTTCTTCACATGTTAATGCAAAATATGCAGGTTATTTTCTTGGCATTTGTGTGTTGTTCGTTAATAGGAATTCTGTTTCTTTGTGAAGAAATTGTTTTGCATTCCTCTATATACTCCTCACAAACAAATATTTTTCTACCTAAATATTTAATGCATATATCACTAAACTAATGAAATACGAATTTGTGCATTACTCAGTAACGTGTTACTGATCTTCCCAAAGTAAAGGAATAAGTCAATAAGAGCTGAGAGCTAAAAGAAATAAAATGGTGAAGCACAACAAATAGATGGCTTTCTATGAATAAAGGCAAATTTCAGATAGCATTTCAACGAGTACCTATTTTGTTTTCAAAGAAAAAATTGCTAAACTTTTGATCTCAATGTCAAGTACTATCAATATGCCAGTTAAACACTACCAGGTGACAAGTTTAAAATCTCATTCACAGTAGCTCTTATCCCCACGACAGTTTAATCTGTCAACTACATTTCAGTGATGACTCTGAACACAAGTAAAAGTAACGAACTAAAAACTTTTGATTAATAAATTTTTCAATTATTAGGAACCAAGAAAATAAACGAAATACAAAAAACACACATCCCCGCAACTAAGCAGTCTAAGTGTAATACATAATTGTATTTTCTTTTCTATGACTGTTCTTATGTAGACAATTAAACAGAGAAAACCCCAAGGAAAAAAACACCCAGGAATTGAATTGTACCAAATGTAATCAAGCAACAAGGAAACAAGAAAAAACGAGGCGAACCCAAAATTGAGTAATGCAAGAAGGTGATAGTACCTCAGAGACAATATTAAATTCAAAACTGGAGAAATGGGTAGGAAGCAATCTGCGAAGAACAGCTTTGGCTGCTGATTCCTGTACAAATGGAGATGACCCTTTGCCATTCAAACGACTGTATAGAGCCTCCATAGCATCTGGCTCTTTTGGTGATGATGAAGACAGAGGTATCAAAAGAATCAAAATAAGAAACAATGATTTCGAATTATACATGCTTTGGTTCCGATTTTGATTGTTGTTCTTCTTTGGAGAACAGTATGAGACGAGAGTTATATCCTCCATATTGTGTAAACTTCAACTAATGGTCAAATAGGTAGGAAGCTATCTTACAAAAGAAAAATAAATAAATACATAAAAAAGATGATTACGGTAAAGACAGAAAAAACCTGAGGGATTAATATTCCGTGCGCACGTGTGACGCCGGCTTTGTAGTATCGGGTGGACTCGTGTGTCCAGTGTCTAGTTATTCGTATCCCCAAGTCCTAACGAGTGGTAGTGGAGTACAATACTTGATGATACATTAATTGAAATCGAAGTGACTTGGTCGAGCTCTAAAGAAAGTGTTAATTTAATTTATGACAATTTTTGAAGTTTAATTATAAATATATCAACTTTTAAATAGTATACGGTCAAAAATATAATTTTTTAAAAAGTAAAAAAATACTATAATTTATATTATTTATGTACAAATTGTCCTTAAGACCATTTAGATATCATTTTAATAAAACTTTTAGTGCATAATATAATAATTTTATTATATTTATATAATACTTTAATCGCATGATGTTATAATTATACTGTACAAAATATTAAACTGTGTAATTTACTAAATCTTTTAGTGTACAATGTAATAGTTTTACTGCATTTATATAATACTTTAACTGTATGATGTTATAATTTTATTGCAGAAAATATTACTGCAGATGAATAATTTGATGAGTGTCAAATACATAAATACTTTAAGTTGTTTTTTGATCTAATACTATTTAAAACTTGACATGTTTATAATTAGGTAGCTAAAAATAGTCAAAAATTAAATTAACCCTCCAAGAAATCAATTATGTCCGTCAAAATTATTAAGAAAATTTTAGGACCGTCAAAATTTATTTTGTTACTGGACATTAGACTGACCAAGCAAAAGCTTTAAAATCAAAAAGTTATTTATTTCTTTATCAGATCTTCACTTCAATTTTTTTTTTCTTCCAAATGCATCTAAACTTTTTCATTGTCTAACTTTTATTTTTATTTTTTTACTTTCGAAACAATGAGTGGAACCATTTTTTTTTACCTACTTTACTCCTTGCGTCTTTTTAAAATTTATTTATTTTGTCATTTTACCTCTTGATTTTTTTTACCTAATTTATTTATTATGACTTTGAAGGAAATAGGATCATTTTCCTTAAGAAGTTATTTACAAATTATGACGTTGAAGAGCCTTCACTTAATCTGAGATTGCTAGTGGGTTTCAGAAAATAAAAGAGAGAACTGTATTGTATCTAAAATTTAGAATTGAGTAATCTATTTATAGAGTATGAATGGTTAACTATTTGACTCGAATAGTCACCATTGAATATGTATGACTATTATGAATAGTTGTAACTTTTCAATAACAGTTGTGACCGTTCAAAATTCAATAAATTTAAATATCGTGTGAAAAGTCACCAACTAAACAAATGTGAATATTGGGAGGCAACTTAATCTTATATATCTCACTCTATTTTTTTCTTTCTAATCGGAACACACACTTATTTTCAAATAATTGTTTCTACAATCTCACTCTTTGTATTACAATATATCTAACATATTTTACTGTGAGCCTCTTTGAAATTAATGTCGAATAGCTTAAAAGAAATTGAGAGTGAGTAATGTTATCCAGACCCGTATAATAGTTTAAATATTGTTTTTTCTCAGACAATTTTATTCCTTTTTATTTCCTATAAAAATAAATTTATCCCTTTTTAATAAAAGTCTCACTATTATCAAATATAAGAACAATTTATTTAAGGGCATTACTTAAAGGTAGTAATAGAAATGTTTTAAACAATATTGTTACCAAACAAATTAAAAAGTGTTTGAAAAAGTATTTTATAAAATGTATCACCACTAACCACCTAACATATTTTTTACTTACATTAATTTTATGATAGCTCTATTAGTAAAAATATTTTGGGTAAATACCACTTAAACTTCTTCCGTTTAGGTAATATTCTGACTACATCTCTCATATTTCATTATTCTCGATTACACCTCCTAAATTTTGGATTTACATATCAATTCCCCCCTCCAATAGTGTGACGTCAGCAAACAAACGGAATCTACTGACGTCAGTGGCAATAAAAGTGTAAAATTTGTCACTTTTGCCCTTCTTTTCTTTTCTTTATTAATATAATAATAATGGGTAAAACTGTAAAATCACAAAAACTTACTATCACTGAGAGAAGTTATTGATAGTGAGTGTAGTCGAGAATATTGAAATCATAGGGAGTTTAGTCGAAATATGGCCTAAACTGAAAGGGCATAAGTGATATTTACCCAACTATTTTTTCATTATAATAACAATGTCATCATATGTTTTTACAATTTTCAATTAATTCCAATTTATCTCTTATTTGTATATAAAATTAAAGGTAAATATCACTTACACCTCTTCAGTTTAGGCAATATCCCGACTAGACCTCCTCTAATTTTAATAATCCCAATTATATATCCCGTAACTAACGGCCGTCAATCTTACTAACAGTTTTTGGTAATTTTATTAATTTACCCCTAATTAATATATTTAATTTAATTAATAAAAATTGGTAATGTTAAAAGACCAAATTGCTGCCTCTCTCTCTCCCTCTCTTCTTCTCTTCCCTTCTCTCTCTCTCTATTGTCGAGCTCAGTCCACAGCGCACCACCAATTTGGGTCTCCTCCATCTTCATCCTCTAGTGAAGCCATCACAAGAACGAAGACCCATTGAAGCACAATCGAAATTTCACCACCAAAGCCCCATGGTTGCTCATTCTCCTATAAACAAGCTCCATTATCATTGCCGGAATAGACCCACCATGGCCCAAACCTCCATTGAAACTGAGCAACTACAAGCCGACCCATACATTAATGTCTCCGAGAACCATTCTCTAAGACCCATTTCTTCCACGTTAAACAAACCCACCATCGTTTGGTCCACCATCACTTTTCACTGTATCGAAACTCCAAGCCCATGGTTGTCTTGACCACCAAGCTCCATTGCCCGCCGTTATTAAGGATTGTAAAAAGAGTTATATTATTAGAAGAGAGGCATCAGTGAGGGTGCCGTGCTGAGATAGAACGAAATAAAAAGAAAAGGAAAGAGAAAAGAAGAAAGAATGGAAGGACGATTAGAGTAGAGAGAGAGAGAGAAAAAAAAGGAAAGAGAAAATAAGAGAGAAAGATAGGACGGTCGTAGTAGAGAGAAAGAAAGAAATAAAAAGAAAGAAAATGTCAAATATGTCATTTTATGCATTAGAAGGGTAAAAATGATCATTCACATGCTTTTTTTTGTTGTTGATGTTAGCAAATTTCGTTTGTCTGCTTACGTCACACTAACAGATAGGGCAAATCAATACATAAACCAAAAATTAAAGGGGTGTAGTCGGAATTATTAAAACTATAGGTGGTCTAGTCGAGATATTGCCTAAACTGAAGGGGTGCAAGTGATATTTAATCTAAAATTAATGTTGTATCCTCTGTACGGAACTTTCTTTTGATAAATGATATGGTCCAACGAATAATTAACGTGTGTCCTAAAATCATTAAATATTTTAAAATTAAGATTCGTTGTTTATGAGTTGGTAAGCTATCTAAAAAGAAATCCATATCTCTTTAGCAAACCTAGAAATGCAACTTGGGGCGGCTAACCATAATCCACCCCGAGCCCGGCCAGAACTAGAAATCTAATTTTATTTTTTATTTTCAATATATATATATATATATATATATATATATATTTCACATTATGGTTGGATTGTCGTCAATGGTACATTTATTATTATGTTTTTGATGTATTATTAAATATCTTCATCTTTTAGTTCTTAAGAGTAATTATGCCTAATGGTAAATAGTGAGATATAGAATATTTATATAATAAAGTTAGCATAACAATTTAAATTTTAATTAAAAATCTCAACTTGATTTGCAATCCCTAATTCAACCTTAGCTAAAAAAAAATTAAGATTATATTGGACTTGGGTTGGTTAGCTCAAATTGAAAGTACAAATTAAGGTTGAATGTTTTACATGTCAGCCTTAGTTGTCCCTCTAACTTACTCATTTCATTCCTAACAAACCCTAATAGCCGCCGCTCCACACCCTCTCCCCACCACACCACCGTTCCCTACCCTTTCTCCACCTATCTCTCTCGTCCCTGTCCCTGTCACTGCTCCCCTCTCTCCACCACCCCTTCTTATAATACTCTCTCTAGAATTTGGTGATACTGTTGTATAATACAAATTATCCCTTTAGAAATCAATTTCTCATATTTTCCTCACATGTGCTCTCTCTGTGGAGAAGACTCTATGAGCCTACATATATCTTTTGTCTGAACCGTCAGCAACCGGATACAACAAAGAAATCACACATTTGGTGAAAGAGAAGACAGAGATACAGAAGGTTAAAAATTAGACTTCAAATTGCACTAATTTAAAAAGTTGTAAAATACCCTTTTTATTTTTTATTTTTTGAAAACAAACACCCCCCTATTTATAAAAAGTTGCAAATTATTCCCTTTTGACATCCAATAGTTGAAATTTTAGCTACCATATAGGATAATTTATAACTTTGATAAATTGAAGGGTTTTTGTTGTAAAAAAATAGTAAAAAAAAGAGTATTTTACAACTTTTTAATGGTGAGGATTGTCATGTTTGTACGTGGATTGTGGGCTATTGGATAGAAACGGGTTTTGGGTATTAAATACACCAGGAACCAAACCCGATCCACATAGCCTCTCATTTATTTTTATTTTTACCCTAATTCAAGTCCAGAAATAATGCCACGTAGCAAGCCTATAAAATTTTCCGTAAGAACGTTTCCGTGGATAACACCACCACCAACGTCTAAACCTTCAAAACCTAAAACCCTCTACGCAGAAACCCCAAAACCCTATAGCAGAAGCTGTAAGAGTCAATTTCAGAGGCCAAACCCTAATTTCAAAAACCTGAACCTCAATCTCCAAACGATTATGGCAACAATGGAAGTTGAAGTCGAAGAACAGAGAGAAATGAACAACAACGTGATGTGCCTATTGACGGACCCAGAAGGGACTCCACTGGGAGCTCCTATGTACGTTCCACAAAACGCTGGACCAAAAGAGCTTCAACAAATGGTCAATAAGCTTCTCAATAATGTAAGTTTCTCAAAATTGCTCCAGTTTCTTTCATTTGGTTATTGTTTTAATTTGAATTGGAGGAAAATTAGCTTAAAATTTGACATTTTTTTAATTTCATTTCCGAATTCAAAGCATCAATTCCATGGTAGCAAACATAACTTCACTGTTTTTTTGAAGCAAAAACGAGGAAAAATATTTTTGGTTATTTTGTATAATTCTTTATTTTGTTAACTATTGCTAAATAATGACCCAATAACAAAATGAAGTATTTACATCCAACAACACTAGTCAAGTTTACTTCTTTTATTATTGTTATATTTATTTTTAATATGCGGCCAAATTTCATTTAAAATTTCAGAATTATTCTTCCAAGTTTCAACACAATTTTTCCACAAATGAATTTTGATCCAAATTGTAAAAGTATTCAATCTTGATATACATATACACACATTGTACATTTAATTTGTTCAAACATCATTTGTTTTTTTCCTTAATTTTTTTTTTGGTTTTCGTTTTTAACTTGTGGCAAACTTTTACTCCAATTTGGTTCTCAACAATTTGGCCATTTGGTTTTTGCACTTTGAAATTAGATTATGTTGGCAAGTCTATACATGCTGCTTTTTTGGACACAAATAGAAAGAGAAGAGGTGTGACAGAATCATTGTAATTTAATATGTTTGATAATCTGTGAAAGGTGTGACAGAATCATTGTAATTTGATACATCTGAATGCACCCTATTTTAGATTTTTGGGGCTGTGGTTGTGGTAACAGTAGAGATGGTTTTGTCTTAACTTCCATGAAATAATTAGTGATAGAACTTACAAAAAAAAAAAATTGAAATAATCAGTGACAAAGCACTTATTTTTGGTTTATTCAGGAAGAGAAGTTTCCTTATGCTTTCTACATATCAGATCAAGAGCTTATTGTGCAACTTGGGTCATATTTACAGAAAAACAAAGGTTAGTAGAAGTGGAATAAACTTAAAGTTAGCATTCCAGCTTACTCCATTTGATCTATTGATAAAACTAATTTAGCATGGCATCATATTTACTGAATAATGATGAGGCTTTGGGTGAACATTTTTGCAGTTTCTGTTGAGAAGGTTCTGACAATAGTTTATCAACCGCAAGCAGTTTTCCGCATCCGTCCAGTTAATCGTTGTTCTGCAACAATTGCCGGTATGGGATTTAGATTTTCTCCTTATTGTGCATCTAACCTTAATGATCTTGTGTGAATAGATGCTTTCCATTTGTCTTTAACTTTTTACTTCTTGCTTTTCCCATTTTTTTTTCCCTTTAACATGGGATGCATATATTTGTTGGCTTGGTATTCATATATATATATATATATATATATATTGAGACATTAGATTGCTTATTGTGGTGGTTTTTGAAGTTACCATGATCTATCGTATTATGTATATATTTTGTTGGTTTTATTACTAAACGTGTTTCCTATCCCCCAATTTTCTTTTTTGGTTCTCAAACAAAGGATGCTATAGTTTTTATCAAGATTTCTTGACTTAGCCAATTTCGAACTTTCGACAAATAAACTGAAGATCAACCCCTGGAAGTTGTTGCTAACCTATGATTTAGGTTTTCATTTGATTGATGGATCCATAAGGGGCATGTCATTACTTGCTTGGTCATCCTCCTATCGATGTATAAAGAGTAACTTGTACTTGCTGGTATGTTTGATAACTTCTATGTTTTTAAAAAGGACATTAAGGTTGTAAATTTAATTTGAATCCTCAACTTTTTTAACATTTGCAATTTTTAATTGTAGATTGTCTTGCTCATATTGGGTTCTGAATGGATGCTCATGTTTATTGCCCAACTATGGAAAAATATTTCTAACAAAATTATGACCCTTGTTAAGTGGTAAAGTGCAATGGAAGCCAGATGCAATTTCTGCAGTAAGACAACTTTATCATTGCTAATATTCTATACAGGGACTTGCATTTATAAAGGGTCGACCAATCAAGAGAGAGATCATAATTATTTTAAATTTAAAATAACTATCTTGGATCTGAGTCTTTTCTGTGAACTGATGAAGTGTTGTATGGGGCCAACCCCATCCATATGGGATAAAGGCAATGATGATGATGGTGGTGGTGGTGGTGGTGATGAAGTGTCGTATGGGGATTTGTGTGTATAAAGAGTAGACCATTGAGAGAGAGATTGTTGTTTACATGAATTATCTGGGATCTGTCTGAAATGGTGATATGCTTGGGTGAATTAGTGATGACTTGCATTGATGTCATAGTCTGCAAAGAAAATTAGGTGTCTAAACAGGA
Source organism: Cornus controversa (assembly GCA_026545225.1). NCBI lineage: Eukaryota > Viridiplantae > Streptophyta > Magnoliopsida > Cornales > Cornaceae > Cornus > Cornus controversa. The sequence goes on along the minus strand of CM048853.1, from coordinate 49,950,388 downwards.
TATAATGTAATTTTTAGAACTGATGCAGTGTTTAACAGTAAATGATTGATCATCAACTATTAAGTGTGATTGTTGGAATTTTACTTATTGGCTACAAATTGGTCAACATTTATCAAGGATTGAGTGTGATATGTTGTTGGTGGGATATATTTTGTGCAATAAAGCATCATTGAGACAACTTTTGGATAAATTTCTTTTTAAATTGCTAGGTGGATGAGGCCTCCTCAAAGAGAGAAGTTTAGAAAAACAAGGAGCTTGCAAGGAAATTCAAACTACATGTAATTTCACATTTCACAGAGTATGATACCTGGGAATTAGATAAGTTAGATAGGAAGAAGTTCTGTTAGAAATGTCCTAAAGTTTTGACTCCTCTATTGCCTCAAAATTTTCTCTCACCATCGGCAACCTTGCCACCACAAAGAAGTCAAACTAGATTCCTCCCTTTATTTTTACTCGTCAACTCATTAAGTGATATAGCTATTACTAACATGTACGTTGTTATTAATTTAACTTTCTTTGAATCTGTGTAATGCTTTTGTCCATGCAGGTCACACAGAAGCTGTACTTTCAGTTGCCTTTAGTCCTGATGGCCGACAGTTAGCAACTGGTTCGGGGGATACAACTGTTCGATTGTGGGACCTGAATACCCAGACACCACTGTTCACGTGCACAGGTTAGGTCTTTGATATTACTTAGTTTCTTACCCTGTTTACTTTTTACCTAACTGCAACATTATGGCCTGAAAAGAGTCATCAAAAACTAAGTAGATAAAGATTCTTTGCAAAGGAGGATTGTGTACATTTTTGCAAACATCTGGTGATTATGGATTGGCTAATGTATATTATGTTGCATCTGTTTATGTTGATTGTATGGCACATGAATTTAGATTAAGGAGTATAATGAATGCCAAGAGAGTTATATCCCCCTTTCTAAATGTTGGATTTGTTCTATCATTTGATTATGGGAATGATGCTCATTGACTTTTATAAAGTTTAATGCAAAACTACATGAATGCAGCTCACCTGTATTTGCATTTTACTGAAAGCATAACTGCTTCAATAACTTTTTCTGATACTTAGAAAAAAGGATATTCGAGAGAGCAGGGTAATCCCATCACGTGATAATATGTAAATGTTGCTGATAGTGTCATTGCCTTTCTACTCCTGACATTCTGAATAAGAATATGGTGCTTATATGATGTCCCTAATTGCTTTGTGTATTGGGCCTATTGGCTTTAAGGGAATCTGAACCTCTTGGTCAAAAACGAACTTATATTATATTTTAGTTCTTGGAGGTGGGGGAACGTATAACTAGCTTCTCTGTATTCTTTTGGCTTTGTTTGCTGTCAATCCCACAACAGGATTTTGGTTTGTAATTTCTTAGTCATTCAGTTGTTTTGCTGCTATCACATACTATATACAATTTCCACCTATCTATTCATGCGTGCACCCATCTTACCATATGTTACAAATTGCATATTCTCAAGATTTGTGGTCAGCGTCCTTTTTTCCCCTTCTGGTATGAGGAATTGTTTTGCAGATTGTGGTTGATAGCTTTTCTATTGTGCAATTACTGTAGTTGAAATGCAGAGTTCTTTAACCATCCGAACCTAATTAATGTGGTTACACCTTATTTTGTCTGTGGCAGACTGTTGCTTTAGATGAGGGGTGCTAATGATTTTGTTACCCAAGGATTTTATGGGAATGGCCATGCGGATGGCTTTTGTTTATGTTGAAATGGTACTAACAGGCACCTAATTTTGTCATCCTTTCAGGGCACAAGAATTGGGTTCTTTGTATTGCATGGTCACCAGATGGTAAGCATCTTGTTAGTGGAAGCAAGTCTGGAGAACTTCAATGCTGGGACCCGCAGACTGGGAAGCCATCAGGCAATCAGCTTATTGTAAAGTCCTCATATTTGAATGACTTTTCTTCTTGGAAGGCAACCAAAAGCAATTCCTGAGACACTAATAGTTTGAATTGCCATGTCCCAGGGTCACAAGAAATGGATTACTGGCATATCCTGGGAACCAGTACACCTCAGAGCTCCATGTCGACGTTTTGTAACTGCTAGTAAAGATGGTGATGCACGCATATGGGATGTTTCATTGAGGAAATGTGTTATTTGTCTTAGTGGCCACACACTTGCAGTAACTTGTGTGAAATGGAGTGGTGAGGGAGTTATATATACAGGGTATGCATTCTATTGAGTTTTAAATTTTACGAAGAATACTTGTTTTATTTAATTATAGTTCTCAAAAGCAGCGTAATCTATTGAAGTGATGTAATGCATTGAAGTTTTTTTTTTTTTCTCTTTTTCCTGTCTTGCAACAAAGATCTATAAGCTTTACCTGAAGAACTGGATATATCTGTCCCGTTTTTTGAATGTCAAGACTAGCAAAGATGATGTCCCCCTTTTCAACTAAATTTTCAGTCATAACCAACATGAATTCATCATAAATCCTTGATCATTTCATTTATAATCTATTATTGGCTTAACACCTCTGATGGAAGCTGATACTTTAGATACTGCATTGTCTTATTCAGAACATGAAATTGTGTTTAAATATCTCTCTCTCCTCTGAAATATGATATAGACAGAATATTCACTTCCATTTCCCATACTGCTGTACCTAGACCTTAAATTGTTCTTATTAATTTTGTAATAGAAAGTTAATTGGAAGCGTAGTTGATTTGTCTTTACATGCTCCCTCTTATAGATGCATGATTTACAAAATTGCATTTTGGTGGTCCAACCAAGATTTTTTTCAGTACATTGTTTTTGCAAGTCTATTGACTGCAGGCCTATTAGTCAGAGGAAAATGCTCCATGTTCAAGTTTATCGGAATAGGGAAGGGTGGGTTTGGTAGGGAATTGTTTTTAAAATTTTCATTTGGCTGATTTTCTGTATCTAAATTTAAACTAAGAAACACTCAATTCATCTTGAGTGAAGAGAAGTATGATTGAAGGAGAACTTCTGTCCAAATAAAGAAAAAGGAGGAAGTACAAAAGGCTATCGGACCAGAATGAGAACAACAAAATAAGTAAGCATTTAACCATGTAAGTAACACTGACCCTGAAGCTCCTCCAAGGTAACCTTTCGCTCAGCTAAAAAGTTTGCTTCTGAGCTTTAAGACCATGCATGCAGAAATGTAGTATACATTAGTAAGAATTTTTTTTAAATTTCTCCTGAAAAAATGGTCCTGAAACTGACACCTTAATTGGAAACTAGAAGCTTAAAATTACTGGAGGGGTAAAAACATATGTCAAGCCTCCTTTGCTTCTTTTTTTTCTCATTTGTATGATCCTGTAAATCTGTGGTCTTATCAAGGCAGCCATATCTAGCTGCCCTCATGATTCAAATTTAATTCAGAGTAGAACACCATATTGGTGATTCAGACGCTGATTTATAGACGAGTACAATATGATCCTACTTTTATTTTACTTCTATGAGAAATTTTTATGTCTGTGAACCTGTTTCTTAGAGAATTGAAGTCAACTACAATTTAGTTGTCTGACAGTTGTTGGCAAATCCTTAGCATCTTCCAGATTGATATAATTATATCTTCGTCATGTGCTGCAGATCTCAGGATTGTACAATAAAAGTTTGGGAAACTTCACAGGGGAAGTTAATTCGTGAATTAAAGGTAAATACATACATCTTTTGGTACTTATATTTCTAATGGACTCTGTTTTTACCTGCCTGCATAGACTTGCTTGTTGCTGCTTTATTCATTTAATTGTCACCACTATGAGTAATCTTTGTAGGTTTTGTTTTTTCTGTTCTTCTGTATAGTCAGTAAACTAAAAGGATACAGGGAAGCTACAACCATAAGAAGGTGAGCAAAAATATGGAAGTGGAGGGAAAAAGAAAAGAGAGAGAGAGAGAGGAGGAAGAGGAAGAGGAGGTGGGGGGGAGAAAAAGGAAAAGTCATAGTTTTCTATTTAGATTTAAAAAGATCATGAAAAGAAACCTTTATCTTTGAATTGATGCAATATAATCAACTACAAGATTAATGGCAAAAGCTTTTGAATTTTTTTTTTTAAATTACAAGTGACCCCCATTTACCTTGTTGATATAAGACCCTTAATGTGTCATGGCCTCATGGGTACATGGAGGGCCCAACTAGTTCCATCAAATGCATGGAGTACATTTTTAGTTCAATTAGAAGGCTTTGCCGACTTGGCTGCTTTAGCGGAAATGTCCCACTACTGCCATCTCAATTAGAAGGCTTTGCTGACTTGGCTGCTTAAGAGGAAATGTCCCACTACTGCCATCTAACTATAAATCTATGGGCAACATCCCTCTTCACTTCTCTTCCTTTTGATGAAATAAGACCAAAATTTCAGAAATAAGCACTTGAGTTGTCCCCCTCTCCAATAACTTTACACAATACCCATATTTATTTTGCTAATAATACTAAAATTGCATGCGAAGAAAAAGGAAAAGTCATAGTTTTCTATTTAGATTTAAAAAGATCATGAAAAGAAACCTTTATCTTTGAATTGATGCGATATAATCAAGTACAAGATTAATGGCAAAAAGTTTTGATTTTTTTTTTTTAAATTAAAATGACCCCCATATACCTTGCTGATATAAGACCCTTAACGTGTCATGGCCTCATGGGTACATGGAGGGCCCAACTAGTTCCATCAATTGCATGGAGTACATTTTTAGTTCAATTAGAAGGCTTTGCTGACTTGGCTGCTTAAGAGGAAATGTCCCACTGCTGCCATCTAACTATAAATCTATGGGCAACATCCCTCTTCACTGCTCTTCTTTTGATGAAATAAGACCAAAATCTCAGAATAAGCACTTAAGTTGTCCCCCTCTCCAATAACTTTACACAATACCCATATTTATTTTGCTAATAATACTAAAATTGCATGCCATGGTTAATTTGTTTGCATTCTGTTTGCACATATAACTCCTCGTTTGTACATGCACACACATATATATTGGTCTGTTATCCAACTCCTCTTATATTATCACCTAAAAGTCTGTCTTGCCCGCCAATGTCAACCTTCAAGGCATTTTTCATGTATATTATTATAACTATGTGGGAAAGGTATACTTTTCAACATAAATTATTTATTATTTATGTTGTCCATTGTTCACTAAGCTTGGCATGTCCCATGGATTTAACCTTCTTTGAAATGTTTCTTGTCCTTGATTACCAACTTTTAAGACTGAGTTAAAAACTAAGGACCTTCTCTATCCACTTTTGATATGTTGGTTCTTGGACAATATTTTGCACTCCCTGAGCTGTTAAAAGTTTTGATCTGAAATTGAAGTTTGACCTTGCATACTGGTTACTGCTGTCACATTAAGTTTTGCGTCATTTTGTCGAGGGAGCTTTTATGGACTTGAATCTAGCCAAGCCTATTGCTGCGGTTAAAAGGATATATAACTGGATCGCTATTCACTCTGTTAATTTTATCTTGTTTCTGAAGAATTTCTTGTCATTTCCTTCGCCTTTTTCTCTACATGGCTAGAGAATGTCTATGTAATCTTAGTTTGACTTTTGCTATATTTTATCAAATAAGAAGCAAAATGCTTTCTTTTTACGTTATTACATAAAGCATAGCCAATTGATTTAATTCATGAATTATCCAAACACCTCTTGTCAAATGTTTGTCATCTTTGATGGATGCCAGTTTTGTTATCACTTGGATACGTATTACATCCTTTAAGTTTAAGGTTTGGCAGGTAATATAATTGGCAGAGTGAATCATCTATTAACGTTTGGGTGTGCAGATGATGAAGTCGCCTAAAATGAACATACTGTGTTATATGTTATTGCAGATTCTCTCTCTCTAATCTCCCTCCCTTCAATTGATAGTATAGTGGTTATCCAGCTTTTCCTTTTGAGCTTCTTCTGAGGGAAAATATCAACTTTCTCTTTCCAGTATTATTTGTTTTCTGATCCATCACATTTTCAACATAACTGAAGGCGGAGTGTTCCTATATGTAGACTTGAGATGCTGACTGGTTTTTTGTTCCTGCGCTTTAACTTTGATAATTAAGTCATTTGTTTCTTGCTTTACTATTCAACTTGCTGACCTTTTTTCCTTTCTTATTTATTTATTTTTCATATTCTATGTTGCATTTAGGGCCATGGGCATTGGGTTAATTCCCTGGCATTGAGCACTGAATATGTTCTTCGGACTGGAGCTTTTGATCATACTGGTAAACAATATTCATCTCCAGAGGAAATGAAGGAGGTAACCATATTTCATTTTAATTGTTGAACAAAGTCTCGTGATTGTATTTTGGATTTGCCACATTTCCTTGTGTTATCATGAGCCCTCACCAAACACCCCCCCCCCCCCCCCCCCCCAACACACACACACACTTGTGCATTTATATATATATTAATGGATTTATGATAATCATCAACACCTACGTGCTATCATGATTGTATGATGCAAAAAGCAATTAAGGGTTTCGGTCATGAAGTCAAATTAATTAGCTCTAGGGTGTTATGCTCCCTGGGAGGGCACCTCTATGTGAACTGGAACACAATGATTCTTTTAACTGATATGTCAAACTGTTCAAAAGATTGAGAGATTAGATGGATGGAAGATTGTTATAATTATTTTTTACCTTTTCTGCAAACATAGCACAGCAACATCGAGAGCCATATTGAAAAAGTACATCAGTCACAAGTCAAACTAACTAGGGCTAGGGTTTTATATTCCCTGAGGAGGCACCTCTAATGTTCAGTTTTAAGCCATTGCAATAGAAAGGTGAATGAACTTAGTATTTATTTAAGGAGTATGTTTCTAGGGGGGAACATGCATTTACCGTGTGTGATTTTTGCGAGCACCATTGTTTTTAAGAAGGAATGTGCTTTTATGTTATTATTATTATTATTATTATTATTGTTCTTTTTGCAAGCACCTTTAAATTTTTTGGGAGTTCTTAACATGTCCTTAGAGTTTTAAGATATGATGTCTACTCTTGGAGCTCTTGCTTAATTTTTATTCTGCAGCACTGTTACACTTGTACCGGCATTACTTTTAATTGGAGGTTCACTGGACAATACAGTTTCATGATTTGCAGCTCATGAGAAATTGAATTCTACCGGGAATCACAGCTCGAATACATTTAATCAAACATTTATAATTTGAACTATAAACATATTAATTTCCTTTCTCCAGAAAATTTTTAGTGGAAAAAACTTCATAGTATGAGTACTCGCTTGATTCTGCTGAACTTTTATACAAATTTGCCAAATATATAAATTAGTTTTATCTTCTTTAGAGTTTTGAACAGTAATCTTGTCCAACCTGTGGGAATAACATGCATCAAATCCTTAAGTTCCTGAACTTTCATAGACAACCAGGAGCGTTGTACTAGTTGCTGTTGAGCACTCAAGTGTCGAAGAATTCAGTGCGTTTAACTCAATTTGATTACCACTTAAAAGTATAAGTTTCACTTAAAATAGGATAAAATTTTAAGTGAGGGGACCTTCCCTTACTATTGAACACTTAAATTCAAACAACTATCAAAGAAATTCATGATTAATAATTTTTTTTCCCTGATATGATTTATTATAAGCTCTTAAAATTTCTTAAACTTTTTAGGCTTAATTTCAAATTTCATCAAACAGCACCTCATGTTCAAGGTCTGAGTTCAAGCCTACTATGGTATTTTTTTTTCCTAAGCCAGATTTTATTAACCACAAAGAACAGCAACATACAAAAAACCAATAGTCATACCTCTCAAGCAAAACAACAAATCATCTAGAAAACACAATTTTCAAAAATTGGCGAGCCTAAACAAGAAGGAAAGAAAAACGAACAAAAGGAAAAGCAACACTAGGGAATAACAAAAAAGTAAAGCACGAAGACCAGAAACAGCACAAGGGAACTGCGTCAGGCCACGTTCAGAGAGTAAACAACTTCACAAGATCATGTAGCTTGCCACCAAGAGAATCAGCCACATTCCTAAGAGTTTGTCAAGCAATTTGAGGGGAAGAACCAGGCTTTCCTTCATGGAAATTCAGATTCCTTGACCACCACAGCTGCCGCATGGTATAAGTGAATATCAGTCTCATCATTCTGCTGATGTGAGTTTTCGAATTCGAGTGAGTGATGAACCATTCCACCATTTGATCAAAGCATTACACATTGCTCCAATCCCAGTTAAACAAATCCACCAACCAAAACCATGTATCATAGGCAATCTTACAATTGAAAAATAAGTGATCTCTAGTATAAGAATCCATCAAACAATTATGACACATTGGAGTAACACAAAGACTAAGCTGCAAATTTATCAAAGAAGGCAGCTTATCTTGAAGGGCCAGGCAAGTGGTAATGCTAGCAGCTGGTCTTCCACCACTCCAAACCATCTTGGACCACTGTCTTTTGGGACCCTCTGATCTGTACTGCCTCCAGAAGGACTTGAAAGAAGGAACACCATGTTTTTCCCACTTCAAAATATCAGGTCCTTGAATGATAGGAGTGGCAGAGATCTGATTCCATATTTCAGAAACTTCATCAGCCATGAATTCGGGAGTAATCCACCTACCATTTTGAATAACTAAGCTCACGTAAACTCCTTTAGTAAATCTAGCGTCTAATAATCCTGTGACCAAAAGTAGGAATAAGGGAGGAGCCATTCCACCAAGGATCCACAAGGAGTTTTAGAGAGACCATCCCTTATCTGAAATAGAATATTAGCAGCCATAAACTCTCTAACCCCCAGAAGATGCTTCCAGAATGTAAAATGCTTTTTTCCACTGAGCAGGACCAAATGGAGTTATTCTGTAAATACAGATTCTTCAGCCAAGGTATCCAGAACCTGTCTTTACCTTGAATGAAGTCTCAAAACAATTTACAAGCAGCTGCACATTTGATTTCAGAGATTTTCCTGAGGCCAAATCCGCCCTCAGCCTTGGGAGTTGGGACAAGTAAATTTACTCCACCTAAGTAAATGTAATTTGTTAACATTCATTTTGCCACCCCAAATAAAACCTTTGATCATTCTTTCTATGGAGCCAATATCAGTAACAGGGAGCTTGAAGGCAATACACCAGTAAAGAATGATAGGATATATGACAGACAACACCAGTTCTAATCTGCCAACCAAGAACAAACCAAGAGAGCCCCAACCATTCATTTTTGCAGCAATTTTGTCAAATAAGGCTTTAAAGTCCTTTTTCCTCAAGCTTTATCAACCATAGGAAGGCCAAGATATTGCATTGGTAAAGAGTCACATTTCATATTCAATCTACTACATAAAGCTTTCTTCCTTTTCACAGCTTTAGAGAAGAACACCTTGCTCTTGTTAAAATTGACTGACAGCCGAGAGATCTTGGAAAGTATTAAGAATGCTGACCACATTTTACCTAATTGTCACGTCCTGCCAACTTACAAAAGGAGGTTTCGCCACACTGGTGCAACGCGGGCCCTGAGCAGGATGTTATTTGGCATCTGCATGGCATGGAGAGAGCAAAGTTCTAGAGTCTTCCAGAAGTGTCTAGAGAAGTGTGGAGTATTCTAGAGAGATGTGGAAGATAACAAAATTCTAGAGTCTTCCGGAAGTGTCTAAAGAAGTGTGGAGTATTCTAGAGAGATGTGGAAGATTCTAGAGTGTTGTAGAACATTCTAGATATTAAAAGAAGTATAGTGAAGTTTCTAGAGATTTCTAGAATAGTGTAGAGAGTTGTAGTATAATGTAGTAGGATATAGAATGTTCTAGATAATTGTAGAGAGATGTGGAGTTGTAGATATTTTTGTAGAGAATTCTAGATGGAACATCTTAGCCATAGATTTGAATGCATCCCTCCATTACGGAGGTGGATGCCTAAGGTGTAGGAGCTCATTTGTAAATCAATAAGTCCTAGAGTGGAAGTTGAGAGCTAGTCTTGTGTTGCGGAGTGTTGGTCCGTGACATAATGCTAGCTTTAGCTATTAGGAACAAATCGCGTTGTTGCGAGAGATACAAGTCTTGGTGTATAGTAAAACTCTAGGCTGTGACATAATGCTACCTTTAGCTATAAGGAACAAATCATCAGCATAGAAACAACCAGGTAATTTTCTGTTTAGCTTAAACAAAAGTATGAAGTTGTTGTGACGGCATCTATTTTGGCATACTCAAGGTTACCAGATAAGGCCATTAGACTCCATGTTTTGATACGTAAATTCCAACATATTAAACACTGCTATTCCAATTTTCTAGATATACCGATTCAGAACTAGTTTTGCTTGGATGTTGCACTAGTTTCATTTCATAGAACAAAATATCAAGATAATATAAATAATCTAATAGAATAGGGATGTTTAAATGACAGGAATGGAAGAAAAGGGGCCATTGCACATCAGGAGCTCAACATGTGTAAATTGGATTTTGTTAAATTCTTGGACAAATTGTGGAATTAATAATACTAATTGTCATTATCCATTTTTTTATCACATTCTGTTTTAGATTTTCCTTTGTGCTTCTTTCTTTTTTTTTTCTGAAAAAAAACTGATTATGTATCCTCTTGTTGTTGCTTCAGGTAGCTCTGCAAAGGTACAACAAAATGAAAGGTGATGCCCCTGAAAGATTGGTTTCTGGTTCTGATGATTTCACCATGTTCCTCTGGGAACCTACGGTCAGCAAACACCCCAAAACTCGAATGACAGGCCATCAACAGGTACAAGTATTTGATTGTTATGCTGTTTTCTGTTTTTAGTTGCTAAACAATTGTCGATCCTTGTTCATTGGAAGTACAATGTTACTTTTTGCTTTTCTCCTCTTTTAATAATATTAACAACCATTTTGTTTTCTTCTTTTAAGAATTCCGCAGCTATGTTCTTTTTTTATTAGAAACCAAACTTTATAGAAATAGAGAAATATGCTTTAGGCATGAAGGATGAGAAACTACTTCCAGAAACTGACGTACAAAGTACAAGAAAAGACCTCCTAACATTGTATTATCATAGTGTCATGAGGCCAAAGATATAAAGCTACCCAACCAACGTTGATATCTGAATCCACCTCAACTATGCAGTGATGTGACACCGTGGAGGGCCCCTAAGTCCCTTTTAATATGTAATACCAAGCCCAAAGCCAGCCAATTTAGAAAAGGCCAAAATAATATTTCCATTGCAACTCTTGGAAATTCTTCTAATCCCGGACATTCCTAGATTTCCATGTACACTTGGAAATTCTTCTAATCCTGACGTTCCTAGATTTCCACGTACACTTGGTCGAAGTTCAACTTCATTCTCCTAACCAAGTTTGAAAGGGAGCTTCGATAGGCTTCAAATATGAGCTAGATTTAAAGCATCTCCGAAAAGCTTTTGTGACAGAGGCTTAACCCACATATCCTCTTCTTGAGAATGCTGTACCCAAAGATTTCTATGTTTCTTTTGCCAAATCTTTTGCCAAAGAACCCAATTTATAGCTGATAAAGTGCCTTGTTGTATATCTTCTCTTTCGCCTTGGGAGAGTTACCAAAAGGTCCAAATGGGATCTCAAAAATGTATTTCCTTTACTTATGGAGCAACCCCACAAAATGTTTTATTATTCCTTAAAGAGCTGTTTATCATTGCTTTTACCGAGAACAAACAATATTCTTTTGCCAAAGAACCCAATTTATAGCTGATAAAGTGCCTTGTTGTATATCTTCTCTTTTGCCTTGGGAGAGTTACCAAAAGGTCCAAATGGGATCTCAAAAATGTATTTCCTTTACTTATGGAGCAACCCCACAAAATGTTTTGTTATTCCTTAAAGAGATGGTTATCATTGCTTTTACTGAGAACAAACAATAACTTTGCATGCGTTGTGCTTAGCCACTCACTAGTTTTTTTTTTGTTGGTAAGTAGCCTCTCACTAGTATTAATTTTCGTGGTAGCCAACTAGGCTAAAGCTTGGGAACTTTGGCCTTTATGATAATCTTATCTGCAGGAAGCCAATAACAAGAAAAGAAAGAAAACGTTATCTGGGAAAAGGGAGAAAAGTCACTGAGCGTAGAAAGTGAACAGGAATTAGAAGAAAATGTATTGCTAATCTTTAGGAACCATCCTTTATCTTCCTGGAAAAAAGAATTGATTAAAAAACATCTTTGCTAACGAGATGAAACCATTGTTCTTTATGTAGCTTCTGTTAACACTAAATCTTGCAATGTAGTGAGAAATAGTTTGTGTCTCCATCCATCCAATTCTCATTTATTAGGTGTACCAGAAAACATCTATGGTTAATTTGTTCTTCTCTATCTCATCCATTGAACAGACTAAGTTGTATAACCATACGAAATTCTGCGATTATTTCACCCCTTCAAAGAAGCATTTGGTTTCCTATTTGCTTGAATTGCATTATCTTTATAAATTGGTTGAGAGAGGGATGTTATGGCAGGTATTTGTGTATCCTGTCTTATAGGAAACATCATCCAAGCACGGGCCTGGTTGTACAAAAAAATCTCCCTCATAAAAAAAGTTGAGTAATGATTTTGTACTGGAAAGTTTTTACTATAAATCAAGTTCAGTTATACTGTGAATGCAGTAATATTATAATATAGACATGTATTCCAAGAAAATGTGAGGAGACCTATGAATCCTTGAACACATTTGTATCTACTGCATTCTATCTTGAAGCTCAGCTGGTGAGACTTAAACTTGCTACTTTCTACCAGCTTGTGAACCATGTTTACTTCTCTCCTGATGGACAATGGGTGGCAAGTGCTTCATTTGACAAGTCAGTCAAGTTATGGAATGGTATCACAGGAAAATTTCTCGTCGCTTTCCGTGGCCATGTGGGTCCTGTCTATCAGATAAGGTTTGAATTGCGTCTACTATGTTTGTATGATTGTTCATGTTTGTTCTATAGCTAATCATTACATTTCATGTTGTGTGCAGCTGGTCTGCTGACAGTAGATTGCTTTTAAGTGGGAGCAAAGACTCGACACTGAAGGTATTTTCTAGAGCTTGCATTTGTTGTGGTTCTATGTGTCCCATTGCTAATGAATCATTTTGTTTTACCCCTTAGCATTTGAGGGCAAAAGTTCGTCCTCTGAAGCATTATTATAGAAATAATAAGAAAAGGGTTATTACCTAGTGGTCCCTGTTAATAAGGGGCTGGGAGGGTTAGATTAGACATAGACCCAAACTCTGGTATTAATTATTTGGACAAAGTGGCTGCTCTCAGATTTGGACCACGTACTCACATTTTACTGCCCGAGCGTTTTACCACAGCACCAGGCAATGGCTCCTTATGGAAGCAATAAAATATAGCTGTTTATTTGAGTCATCACAAAAAATGATGATAAAAGAAATGCAAGTAATATCCTTATGAAAGCCCTAGGTGTCATGTAACACACCCATTTTAAGTGCTGCATATGAACCACAAAGTAGACCTCATTTTTAGCGCTGATAACATGGAATGATGGAATTCCTTTGGGCATTTATAGGACCTGTAACTAAATTTTGGTAAAAATTTTACATTCATCACTAACATGCATGGATGTGTTGGCTGTGGCAATGGCCTAGGAACCAGACATCTATATGTTAAACTATTCTTGAGCGTACGCGACGGATGTAAATTTGTAGAAATTGTGTGCATTTGTAGGGGTCAATTTTGACTTGAAATGGGCTGGGGACACCCTTGTATAACCAAAAAGTGTGCAGTTTGAATTTGATATTGGTCAAGTGCACACCCATTTATGAAGTTTTTCCTTTTAACTGAAAGGAAATGTAATTGTTTGCGTATATGCTCTGCCCTTTAAACGCCACTTAAATAAATAAGAAATAAAGAAAAGGAAAGGATATCATAGTTAGGAGAAAAGAAATGATTCTTGTTTGGATAACTAGGGACAGGAAAGAATAGGATAATGGTAACTCCTTCATTTTATGGTGAAAATAGAAGAGAGGAAAGAAATGACATTTTATGTGACAAGCAGGGTCCCATGGAGATCAGTTGTTATAGAAACAAAAGGCAAAATTCCTGTTACTAACTTCCAAATCCTTCATGATCATTATATCTCACTTATCAAAGGAAGGGATAAGTGGGCCGAAGAACCAAAACACCTACTTTTCCCTTAATTCTTGTTTCCTCTTGGTTCAAATGAGATTTGGCAAGGGGTGCAAATGCAGTGGGCTAACCCAAGCCCAACCCGATTCTTTCATGGGATTGGACAATGATTTGTACAATTAAGGTTGAGGTTGGACTGAAAAAATTTAACCCGAACTTACTTTCGGGTTGGGTTTAGGTTGAGGTGCTGGCATCCCGAGTCCAACCTGAGCCCAAATCCTAATATGATTTTTGTTATATATTTATAATCTTTAAATATATATAATATATTTATAATTGTAATCAACTTTTTTTTTTTCATTTTTTTTTTGAATCTTGATTTATTGTATACTAATTCTTTGGAACTTGAGAAATCGTTTATAAAATTTTATATATTTATATTCAGTTTTTATAATCTTTTATGTGTAAGAGTAATCTGAGTCTAATCCAAGGTGAACTGATTTTTCAGCCCAACTTCTATAACTGGAGCTCAACTCAAGTCAAAAGTTGAACTTGGGTTGGGCTTTGACTGGGGAGTGGACTTGGGTTGAAGGTTTTATATATTAGGTTGAGCCTGGATTGACTTTTGAACTCGCTCGAGTTTCACCCCTAGGTGCGGGAGTATTTTCTCTCTCTCTCTCTCACACACACACACATCTCGGAAGTCCAAATCCCCAATCCAAATGCTGGGCATGTCTAATATTTGCCTTTATATTTCTTGGATTTCACTTTGTTTCTTCATTTGATAAGGCAATAGCTTAAACAATTATGGACTCCTCACCTAACTCCTATGCAGTATCAAAATTATTTTATCTGGAGAATGTGTTTGAGGCCTTCTTTTTGTTGATCAAGTGGTCATTATTCATCAACTTATTACCAAAATATGCCTTATTCTCATTAAAGGACATGTCGTTGTCTTTAAATTTGAACTTATTCTGCTTTTTAGGTTTGGGATATCCGGACGCAGAAGTTGAAACAAGATCTTCCAGGTCATGCAGATGAGGTACTTTCCCCTCCAAAAATGCCACTTCACACGTTTCTTTTTTCAGAATAATGTGATTAATTTATTTGTGTTGTTTCCAACTGGCAAAGGTTTTTGCTGTTGATTGGAGTCCGGATGGTGAGAAGGTAGCATCTGGTGGTAAAGATAGAGTTTTAAAGCTATGGATGGGATAGAATATACAAGGGAGACAATAGGTACATGCAAGGACATGATCAGTTCTACAGCTTCCATCTAGAGTTGGCACCGTATATAATACTGGTGTACATGTATGGCATAAGAAAATTGGAAGACTGAAAGTGAGAATTACAGATCGGCTTCTTGGGTGGTCAATGGATGGGCTCTCTTATCAGTTGTGCTAGTATTCTGGTTTCATTTCAATTTCTTCTGGTCTTCTGCAAATTTGGTTGTTGAATCCTGCAGTTGCAATAGTTGGATAAATGTTGCAATTACAGGCAGAAGCTCCGGTTTTGTTGTCTGGTTGGAGGCGAAAAGCCAACTAGTTATTGTTTTTCTGTGTATTGAGAATATTATGATTCTCTGTTTCCTTTGTCAAGCTACAGCAACTGTGTTTATAGTGATTCTAACATCTAAGCTCAGTTTGTATTCCATCAGACTGGTGGATCAACAAAACATGCATTATTTTGTTTTGAATAATAAATATATTTGTTATAATATCTAAGCCCAGTTTATTTTGCTTTATTTCTGGAAAGTGTAGAAAGATGAATGGAGATTCCACTGCAACAAGCATGCTCTTAATCTGTAAAGATATCTTCACCAATGCTTGACCTTGACAACCAAAGTCCTTGACAACAGCCATAAAAACAAGCTCTCTCTAGACTGATAAATCATAATATATAGAACCCATAGACAAATACTAGAAAAGTTATTACAGATCTGTTACAGTTTCCAATCATTTTTCAACATTAAAACTGTGCAAATCAAATTCCTGTTCAGTCTTTCTGTTACTAGCAATTGCTCATCATAGCTTGAAAAGAGGAAGAACTGAGGAATGAGTGCCATTCAGTCCAAACCTCATCCCTTTTGCAGCAGCTAAATCTGTGAACAGAACTTCCTTGTATACAGTTGGATTAATGTCCGATAGAAGTTCCGTTATAAAAAGAAGAAAAGCGATCAATAGGGCATGCTTGGTTCAGTTTTTTGAGAATAATTTTTTATTTTCTGAAAATTGAAAATAAAAAAATGTACAAAAAGCTGCTTAAGACTTGCTACAAGACTTGGTAAGTAATGACCCTTCTATTTATGTTTAAGGAAATAACATGACTCATGAACAAGTAATTCATTCATTTTAATTGTACCTGCATAAAATCCCCAAGGTTTGCATTTTTTTAATGACAAATGATGGGTTACACCTATGTTTTTTAGCTGCTTGTATTCAAAATGCGATAATTTGAAACCTAGCAACACCATATATATATATATATATATATATATATATATATATATATATTTGTGTCGATGACAGTGATGTCGAACTTCTTAGAACACTTCATAATTCATTATCGGACACATGCAATCTCCCATTTCACATGCACCACACAAATTCTTAACTACAATAAAATTAACATCAGGGATGTTTTGCACAGTATTTCGGAAATTAGTCAGTAAAGCCTCAGACACCCTAGTTACCGAAAAAAATATATATATATTTCTTTTTATTTACAGATGTCTTTCATATCACAAGTGTTTGTATACATACATACATATAAGGTTACATAAAACAAATGAATGAGTCGATGTTTATAAGAATTGTTCTTGATTGTAAGACATATGCATGCCTCCATGCATATACTTCCACAGGAAAAAGCAAAATAATGTGATACCAAACTGGGCATGAGAAGAGAGGCACAAATTCTAAATTCCATCAGAAAACAAACTATTCCAAGTTCATTGAAGCCTTTGAAGGGCAATTATAAAATTGACCTCTCTACTTTAACGCAATAAAAAGAAAATAGTTTTATTTTAGATCAAGTGTTATACTCAAACATATATGCATATGTATATCTATATTATATTTAATCATTGTGTTTGAATCTCCCTCTAAAAAAAAAATCACAATCTAAGAGTCAAAAATGCTTAAAAAATCAATTTTACGGTTCAAAATATTTATGTTTATCTACGATTTAAAATAATTCTTCCTATCGTCGATCTAACGGTTACGTTTCACCCACTACATTTATACTTAAATTCACATACACATTCACTTACTATCACACCCCTAAAATGATTCAATCTAACAATTTTTTTACATTACTGTAGGCACGGATAATACACTAGTATATATTACATTTAAACATTGTGTTTGAATCTCCCTCAAAAAAAGAAAAAAATCACGATCTAATGATAAAAAATGCTTAAAAAAATCAATCTTACGATTCAAAATATATATGTCTATTTACGGTGTAAAATAACTCTTTATTTACGATCAAACGGTCACGATTCACTCACTACATTTACACTTAAATTTACATACACATCCACCTGCCCTCACACAGTGTCGTGGGCACGGACAATACGCTAGTGTGTGTGTATATATATATATATATATATAGGTTTATACAAAAAAGAAAAATGTTCTTTTCTGTTTGTGGATGGGCTTTAGGTTCATCCTATATACAAAAAAGAAAAATGTTCTTTTCTGTTTGTGGATGGGTTTTGAGGTTCATCCCTCTCTCTCTCTCTCTCTCTCTCTCTCTCTCTCTATATATATATATATATATATATATTTCCTCTAGGCAGACTAGGCATTGACAAGCATTTCCAGCTACTACCTACTTTTGCAACTACCAGCTGAAACTCCAGAATGATTAGAAATAAGCTAAATGGTCACTATTTGTTTCACTAAATGCTTTCTGAATATGTCATTTCTCTCCGTCCTGATTGGAGAAGTGTGGTGCTTAAATACTGAGTTAAACAAATTACCCTCTATTTCAATTAGGGTGGTGACAATGACACTTGAAGAAAAATAATCGGATTTATGGAATTGTTGCTTGGTGTACGGTAACAGTTCAAGTAGACAATCATGAAAATCAAAATATAAGTCAGATTAATTACTTCAGGCAAAATAATAATAAATATTAGATCATGCTAGATCAGTACCTAGTCCAATCCTTCAACAAAGCAACTTTTGCCAGATACGCCACTGTTTCTCACTGCATACCTTCCTTTTTTTTCTTTTTTCTTTTTAAACGAAAAATGTTTGACTCATTTATTTGCGGGATTTTGTTCATTTGCAAATGTGTCAACGATATTCTTGAAATAATTGAAAAATTAGGTCCTACTATTATTGTTGTTAAAGAAAAGGATTACAACATTTAGAGCCGTGATAGAGAATTCGAATTCTCATTCAGAATCTACCAAATTTAGAGGATGTATCGTTTTTTTAACATTATGATGCTTTGTTTGGGAGCACCCAATCAACACATTAGAATTGGAAAATTTTTAATTCAAAATTTCAATTAGTTTTTGTCCAATTCTAAAGCACCCATTTGGTGCTCCCAAACACAACATGAGTGAATTCAGCGAGCAAGTGATTTTGGTGCTTCTAGTGGCAATTTATGGTAGAGACATAGAAGCCTCTTGGATAGAGTTAACTATGTATTGATATGAAATTGTTTAGCTCCAAAAATAACAGGAAAATTGTCAAACATCTTGAAATATTATTCTAAGGATTCAAAAGTGCAGTACCACAATTGTTGCTACCTTCTTCTTCCTTGAGGGGAGCCAATGTCCTCCTTATGTTGTAATGATAAGCTCCATCTTTGTCTGTCGTATAGAGAGCTCACACACCGGAATATTAGCCTCCGGATACATGAGTATGAGTGGCCCCCAAGTAGCAAATGCACAAATAACTTTTTATTTTTTATTTTTTTCTAAAAGTTCAAGCAAACGTGCACACACACAATCTTGCTTTCAACGGGGCCAACCTTTCTTTGAAGAGGAGAGATCATACCATCTGAGCTAATGTTCATTAATTAGAGACCTAGAGGTCGAAATATTGAAAACACTGAGGGTTCTCTCCCTCAATTTAGGATTTTAAACATACAGAATATCAGATTTTGATATGAAAATTTTTTGGGAGGAGAGATGCCAATAATTTAGTTGTCAAAACATTGTTGTTAAGAATAGAAGAAATACGTACGTTACGACGACTTTTTCAAAAGTTCAACACTAGATATACTGAACAATACTTGTATGCGAGTCTCGTATTTGATATGATTATGTCAAACACAGGTATTGAGTATGCTAGGAGTACCAACACATAATATCCAAGCCAATCATTTATTGTCATTTCCTATATTATCAAGTAAAAATAGAAGTCTTTATTGGCCTGGGTACTTACTACCCACAAGGTATTAAAAAAATTTCCCCTTATGTCATACTTGCGTATTCTTTGACTTTAATGCCTATTATATGCATTTTGATAGAGGTGTATTTATGAAAGTTTTTCATTCTTTACCACGTAAGCTAGAGTTACTGCGTCGTACTAATTTTTTTTTTCTTTGGGTGCTTGGATTGTTTTATTTATTATTGAGCATGTTGTTAAAAGATTACGCTGTTTTTTTTTTTTTGTAAATAAAAAACACCCACTGATGTTACATGATTGTGCATCCAGAAGGGGGTGGAGGGAGGGGTGGGCCTTGCGGCCATCGGCCCCTCCAAAAAATTTAATTTTTTTTATTAATATATGACCTATCCGTCTTAAATTTACACCAACCCAAATTTGGTGCCCCAAATACATTATCCCAACCCAATTAAATGAAACATTTAACTAGTTTATATTAATCCATTCCAATCAAATGAAACATTTAATTAGTTTATTTAAGTCCAATCAAATATAATATGATATATATAATATATAATAAAAAAATGTCGTACCAAGTGCAAAGATTCTAAAGCTCTTACTTGAGGTGGATGATATGATTGATATCTAATATATATAAGAAATGTCGTACTAAGTACATAAGGCTCTAACTTGAGCAGAGTCTAGGGATCAGGATCCCCTCCTGTGCGATGGGATCATGTGGTATGTCCTATGGCATAAAATGATATAGTTTTGTAACTTTTAAATAACTATTTTTTAAAATGTCAAATCACCTGATTTTGTATGAATAAAATAATATTTTTTATTTCATGTTAGTGTTTCAAAAATTTTAGACAAACAAAGACCAGATCTCTTATACCTCTTTAAACAAAGAATTCACTTAATTTGCGAGTCCTAAATTCATGAAAAATCCTCCGATTCTTAATTTCAGAGTCCTAAATTCATGAAAAATTCTCTATTAAATGAATTTGTAATTCCGTTTATTATATAGAGCCATCAAATATGCAATAATTTCACACCAAACATGCAAAAGCACACCTTTAAATAAAAAAATGCAAACACCTTGACCAACAATTCTTACTTAAAAATCTTATTAATACTCTTGTTAAACATAAATTAAATTAAATAAATATTTTTATTTGTTATATTATGTTAATTTTTATTAATTAATGTACAACTAATTAATAATTTAAATTATATACATGTGCAATTTCATTACTTCTTCTCATTCCTTTAATTTAATATTATTATTTATAATTATATAACGTTATTTAATTATATAATATTATTTATAATTTATATATATATATTTTTATGTCATTTCATGTTATATTATTTAGTGTTATATATTATTTATAGAGTTAGAAAGTAATATAGAGAGAGAGAGAGAGAGAGAGAGAAGGGAGGATAGGGTTTGTTGTGCCGTGGTATCTTTTTAGGCACATGACACACCACAGAATCTCTCCTCCCACAGGAGGGGTTCCTAATCCGAGTCTGGGAGAGATAATGGTCGTGAATTCACCAAAACTCTGCAATTAAACATGCACGTGCTTAGTTGAAAGTAGTATCAGAATAGGTGATCTCCTGAAAAATCTCTCGATCAAGAGAATCAAAAGTGAATAATATTGGGTCGAAATAAAGTAAGAAATTACACTTGAACATGGCAAATTTTGTCTGCTCAAGCTAAACCGAACAAACTACTTGTGATAAACACAAGTATTGTCATTGATCAAAAGTCAAGACATACTTGATTTCATCAATGGAGAAATGCCACCACCGAAGACTAAGACTGATTGGTGAAGATTGCATCTGTTACTGAAGAAGTTGTTGGCCTAAAAAATGCTGCAAATGTTCGGAAATGATAGACTTGAAACTTTTAAAGCAAAAATTAAGGAGGGGGGGGAAATTTTTTTACAAGAGCAACCACAGTACTTAAATTCTATGCATAGAAGTATAATAAATCATAGCCGTTATACAAAGGAGCAATTGACTATAGAAATCAACAGTGAACTGAGTCTTCTTTTTTTGGATCTCAATTCACATTTGCTTCCGATTCAAAATTGGTGTGACGTGTATCCTCCCCTGTTCCGGTCATCATTTGCAGTGTCACCATTCTTTGAGGTTTGCCAAGACAACTAGTTCAAATTTCAAATGCTAAAAGACCAACAATCGATATGGCAAATTTAATGCAGGTAACAAAATTGAATACAAACAATTAACAAAAAAAGAACTGATAACCAAAGATCTTTAAAACTGTGAATTGCTAAGAAATGTAACCATGCATCTTGCACTTTGGAAAGACCTATCTACTTTTTGCCAAACTGCAGATTGAATTTCAAGAAGCTTTCGTGCCTTATCCTGTAACTTTGACTGGCACCGAACTGTTTCACCATGAATCTGACCAGAAGAAAGAAATACAACGTTATTAAAAAATAACCAAGCAAATATCCGATTACTGATAAGAAACTCCCAAAAGTTAAAAGTCGCAGAAATATTATGGCATGGCTGATTACTGGAAACTCTAAAGCTCTGTCGAAGTGTCACTGCTCACCCAATAATTCTTTATAGCCAATAGATAACACTGCTCAAGAAAAAATGTGATGATTGTAAAGCAGAGGTTTTTTTACCTTTAGAAACAATCTGACTACAGCTTGTATAAACTCAAAATTGTTTCTGCATGAAATCTCATGAATAAAATAATCCAATAGTAGTTCAATAAAATGCAACTCAGGTCTCTTATTGGCTTCTTGCTCATCATCATCAACACCACCATCATCATCATCTATAATCTGAAGCATTCTGAGTTCCATATCCAAAGTCGAAGAAGATAAGCTTTTCATATAATCAGTGAATGCCGAGACTGCAAAATGTACAACACACAAATGTAAATCAAGCACGATGTTCTCTATAAACAATCAAGCTTTAATACTATAACCCGTTAATGATAACACTAAAACATGTAAATAAATAGAGATGGTGAACTTACAGTTTTTTAGCTCTGAAGAGGACTCAAGAAATTGCAAAAATCGAGATGCCAGAAAATCAGCTTTTCTCCTACCTGTTTCCAGTTCATTAGCTTGTGTATCCTTCTCTTCATTAACTGAGTCGATAGGTTTAAATAATATTTCTCCAGAAAGCGATGGAATTGATGGCAAGAAGAAAGGTCCCTTTTCAGGTTTTTTTGGGGGTTCTATTGGTTTGTTGCGGGCCTGCAAGTTGTGAATCAATAATGTTTATATCCAAATTCAGTCCAATTGAAAAATTAGAAACGGAATAAATTGCAGTTACTGGAATTCCTTAGAGGAAGTTCCAAATTGAAGTAAACAGAAAGAAAATAAGGTGGAGCAGGAAGAACCTTAATAATGTCTAAATTGATCAAGCTTTGCCACTGGCTCTTAGGCAATAGTGAGAGTGTCACTAGATCTGGGATTTGCTGAACTAAATGTGGAGTGAGAGAAGTGTCTTTGGAATGTGGGTGGTTCACAAGGGGCTTATCAGAGTCATTATCTTGAGAACCTTCTATTGAAGAGATAGATGGTAACTTAACGCTCACAATTTCCTTTCCACTTCCATAGGAATCGACAGTAGAAACTCCAGAAAACATTGCCTGATTAACCCTGACAAAATTGCAAGTTCTGAGCATTAAAATTGAGAAAGAACTAGGGTAATGCGGTTATTGCAAGCCATAAAACCTAGAACTTAATATATAATTACTTGTATTCATATAGATAACCATAGAATGAATTTTAAGAATTTCATGTAAATTCTAATTACACGTCTCATTAACTTTCCATTAGGTTTTCACTAAACGATCTGTCAGATACTCACAAAGGCTCAACTGGAAGAGAACTCCAACAAGGTAAACAAGAAATAAAATTAAAGAACCTACCATAGGTAGACCCCATTTTGATCAACGTGTGTTGTTGCTAGAACATCCATATTGGGTGACAGAGACAATGCAGTTATAGACACATCAACATGAATAGCATCTATTTGTCTTGCTAAGATAACATCCCATATTCTAAGGCTCCCATCCATGCTAGATGACAAAAGCCATTTGCCGTCCTCACTGAAGCACACATCTGTGATACGGTCAGTATGACCTTCGAATTGACGAACTATTCTTAGAGCCACAACGTCAAACAAACGGATAACAAAATCATCTGCCACGGTAGCCAGAAGTCCTGAAATAATATTGAACACCTATCTGAAAATATGATCTCAGAGAGAGTAATATTGAACAGCTATCTGAAAATATGATCTCAGAGAGAGAGAGAGAGCATAAGTAGATATTCAGTACCATTTGAACGATGATAAACTATCTTGACCACCCAACAACCAACATCCAATCTGGATTTCAGCTCACGTCCCTTGAAATCCCAAACCTGCATAAATAATCCCAATTAACAAAACTATCTAGCAGAGCAACAATAACCTCAAGAAGAGAGCTTCTGAAAGTTTAATCAACAACTCACGGTATGATCCAGATGAAGGACACACCATCACATACAAAAAAGAAGGGCACAATGCATAATAAAAAGGTGGTAAAAATGCAGGTTGGCATCATAGATAACTAACACCCATCCCCCAAAACACAATTACATATGTGTATTGTGCAATCCATGTAAATGAAAGATCAAGTTTCTTAGAAAGGACTTTGGTATGCAAAAGAAAAATTACTAATCTACACCTTTTTTTCCTTCTTTATAAACAGTATCCAGAATTTTTGAGTAGGTAATAGCATACACAATCTAGGTTCTACACTGAATTAATTTAAAATTTCCATATTCATAGCTGAGACTTCCAACTTTTTCCTTCCTTTTCTAACCCAAACCACTCCCTCCATATAGAAAAGAAGGAAAAGAGAAAGCTTCAAAAATAAATAGCTAATTATGAGGAAAAGTTGGAGGATGAGCTCCTCTTTTAACATTCTTGTGATATCTATAATCTATTATTGTGAAGTACAAGAAACCTTTATATCGAGTAAAGAAAACTAGAAGTTGGCTGTCTTCAACAAGCATAGAGAATTGGCAACAATTAATTAAAATTAGAGAAAGAATGCACGACTCATATCTGAATGTTATAGAAAGAATTAAGCATAACTTATGTTTTCGTATTACTTTAATTATTATAGGAGCTGCCCCACTTATAATTGAAGTGTGTGAAACATGAAATTCAGTTTTGATTCTACTTTATTTATCTTGTTTTCCCTTTTTTATGCAACCTCTTGCAAACATGTTAAAACCTAAAAGTCAACCTTTTATGTCACTGACCTCTTGAGTGGGGAGGATGAAATATCATTATCTACCCAAAAGTTAACGGTCGTATGTCACATCACCTGCCTAACCTTTTAAATAGAAGTACAAAAAATGCTATTCAAATATAAACCTTCTTCAATGCATCTTAAATGGCATGGCAGCGATGTTACTAAGAATATGGGATGATGGTCATTTTTTTAAACAATAAGGGGATTAGAGAAATCAGAAATGTCATCCCATCCAAGATGAATCCTTCATGCTATGTAGCATGATTGACCATTATAATATTGAACGACCACCTTATAGGTGATTCAGTATAGTTAGATTAGATGTGACATTTTCAAAATACCAACATGGATCATATATTTCTACTATCAGCTGCACCCTTCATGCTTGAAGGAATCCTAAAAGAGTATGCTTCCCATAGTTCACGAATTACCATTGTCAATGGACCACGGAAATACAATTATCCTGCCATCAGTCTCCGAAAGGATAATTATCATGCTACCAATGTGACACTCTTAAGTCAACAATTTTCATATCTTTAACTTGTTATCAATGCCTTGCTACTCATAAGGCTTTTTGCATGGTAGGGGCACCTTTCATCTTCCGTTACACAGTTCAAAATGTTATTACCATAAGGATAAGACTATGATGGAACAATCAAAATCCCTTTTTATCATTATTGTTAATAAGACACATTGCATGTCTAGGGACACCAAAAAAAAAAAGAAAGAAGAAGAAGAAGAGAGAGAGAGAGAGACTAGATTTTAACATACCAGGTCAAGTTTCATATGCAGATACTAGTACATACTACATAAAAACAATTAAGGATTTTTAAAGGCATATAATTTATATCCACATTTTGACACTAGGGACCAGCATGAATAGGTTATAGTAATCTGTCAAAAGAAGCCAATGGAGTTGCCATCACTGTATGTGGGATGACCACACAGGGTTCCTTTTCTAGTCAGTAACACTTTCAAAACAGATGTAATGAATGAAGTAGTTCCAATACAGTAACTACCAATACACTGTTTTGGACATACTATCAGGGTGATGCTTTTATATGTGAGAACCAAGGTTAGAAATACAAATTTAAGAATCACTTGCTAGCTAAAAGGGCATATAGCATCATTTCTTGGAATAAGGAAGATGTACCTTTATATCCCCATGATATCCTGCACTTATCATTAAGGTATTTGTTGAATCACATGCAATGCCAACTACCTCTCCATCATGGGCACAGCTTCTGCTTTCTGAAATGTCCACATAACTGCCTCGGCTGATTCCTGACTGAAGATTAAAACGCTCTATCCAACCACCCGCTGTCCCTAAAACAGCAAAATTGCCACAGGCGCTAATGGTGCAGGCCTACCAAAAAAAAAGGAATATCACAACAGCATCAGTAGTGCCAGAAAAAAAAAGAATTTCAATCAAAATATATTCAATTCTTTTGCCAAATTGTTAGTAACTTCATAGATGACAAATTTTAAGAGACAAAATCCTAAGGCACAAACCAAAATTACTATTTTGTTTGCCGTAGGGTGGAAAAAATGGATAGTTCATGTGCTGAAAATTTCTCTACTGAACCCATGAAATAATAATGAAAATGGAAAAATAAGCTAAAATATTACCTTAACTGGCGTTTTATTTTCTGGGCATGGTTTCAGGATATGTTCACCAAGAACAAAATTTTGAAGCCTCCATACATATGCTTGTGCAGTATCCATATGACAGGTAACCACATTGCACCAATCCCGCTCCCTAATTTCAGCTAAAAAAATTTTTTAACAAAAAAGAAATCAGAGAACTGGATCAGGTCGTGCCATGATTGAAAACAATAGAAGGCATAAAATGGAAAAGAAATAGGATCATCTACTGCTTATTAAAAAAAGCACTGCTGGCTAGACGGATGAAACCCTTCATTCTATTAAGCAGAGAACCCCTAAGACTGAATAATGAAAGTTTTGCACCCAAAAATCAGAATGTTTCTTCATGCTAAAAGCAATGTCATAATATTACATAAAGTGAATGCATATAATGGGATCAGATTCCCAAAAGATTTAGTTCAATGATAATGAACCAAAGTTTCATCAATTTTATCAGAAGTATCCCTTGTGCATATATAAAAGCTGCAAAGTTGCATTTTGGACAAATTAAAAGTGTCATGAACACATTGATATGCGCAGGATACAATCTTCCAGTCACCATCCTTATTTTCCACATTAGAAGGTGTATTTTTTCTCATTTAAATGCTACACTTCCTGTTATCGCATTGTACTGTAGATAATTGTTTGTATTTTGAAAAGACTATCTTGATGCTGCTGACCACAATCTATAGAGAAAGACAAACAGATGCTTACGGAAAAGGCACTTTCAGTGTGCTGCTTCATACTCCAGAAAATAACTAGTTGCCACCGAATCTTTGAAATACAAAACTGACAATTAGGTGTTCTAGTTTTATTATATGTATATGTATATGTAAACTACGATGCCTCCTGCCAAGTTTGGTATACTAGGAGGACGAGGAGGGGGGAAGGAATAAATTTTTTAACCTTTTTTTTTCTATCTGTGTCATTATATAATGCCCTAAGTCCCTACAAAAAATTATGTTTTGCTACCGACTCTCCCTTCACTCTAGTTTAGTTCTTGTCCCCACAGAGTTCAGTCTGTTATCCCGCAGCTTTTTTAAGCACTTGCCATCATACTTCACAACTTGAAAGCACATATCTGAAAGTAACAAAAGCAGCACAGCCTTCTATCTCCAGTATCCTCCAAACAAATGCACTCATTAAGAAATTATCACGATAATATCTATAATTTATTCCTTTAATACCTGCTACAACATTGATGACCTTTTAGAGACACACGAATGATTTGTTATTCATGGTCCCAATAAGTATCTGATGTAAAAAGGTTTTTATACACTTTGGAGAGAGTCAAACAGTACTGCCATATGTAGATTGAAAAGAGAGGTAACTGATGAGGGCAAGTAGGACAAAAAGAAAAAAGAAAAAAATGGAATTGGTATTTTACAACCATACACCATACTGTCATTTTTAATGTAATAGAAAGATGGTCATTACAATACAAAATACTGAAGCCTGAGGTAGGAAGCAACCTTCATTCAAAGCATCTAACAGAGACTTCTTGAATATCAGCCATGTTTTCTTGTACAATATGCATAACAATTAAAATCAAATCACGACCATAAAAGAGAAAAAATTTAAATTACAATACAAAGCTGGATAAGTGGCAAGGCAAGAATTTAGGAACTCGAAATGAAAGCATTAATGAAAAGGAAATTTTTTTGAAAAATAAAGATGAAATATCATTTTTTTGAAATAATTATTGCCATAGCCAAATCCTCTTTCTTCAACATTTCAACTGGATCCATATATGCATATGAATAAAACAGCTGCAGGGAAAGGATCATACCAACATCAAATGCAATAACAGGCTTCAATTTTATCTCTTCTTCCTGAAAAAACGACCAAAATAAAATCTAAGTAGGTAGTTGGTAAAACCCGAGATCAACAACAGCACTAACTGAAAGATTAGGGAACAAGACAGCTACAATCTATAAATATCAAGCACATTTTTAGGAAATTGAAATTTGACTCCTTTTAGTGCTAATGAGAATATGACTGCATATCATGCAAATAGATGAATTACTTGAGCATTCTGCCCAAATATGAAAGTTTGGGGGGCATGTTCATGTATTTTTTATTTTTTTGCCCGGCACATGATCATGTACTTCGGTATAGGTGTTGTGGGTGGGTCTGTGACTCTAGGAAGCATACCTGATCAGACCTATTGACAAACAATAAATTTATAGTTTTCAGGCATAAGCGTATCCATGCATTTTTTTTGCAGTCAAAAAGGAAAATTTCAACTTCAAAAATATTGTAAGAACTTACCCACAGTAGATTTATAGACAAAGATGCATTAGCAGGCTACAAAATAGCAACACAAGTGGATATACACTATACTAGAAAAAAACAGGTGCTGAACACTTCCTGGTAAGCATTCATTTGCTGGGTGGGTTTAGTTAATTGGAAACATCAAATCTACCAAGAATATTCAAAGGATAGAGAAGATTCAAAAAGATTTCCCCATGTGGAAGCTTGAGAGGCAAAATCCAGTAATATTAGGATGAATTTGAACAGTGTGCTCACCTAAAGAGATAGGTGGCTTGGAGATTTACCTATTGGTTATTGTGAATACAGCTCTTTAAGGAAAGTGGAGCTAAGTACGATACTGGAAAAGGCTTTGAGAAAAAGAATCAGTAGGAGGGAAGGTGCAAGCTTGAGGAATAATCATGGAATGGTTTGCATGTATAGGTATATTGGAATGATTAGCTTCATTCAGAAAAGGGGTTACATTTTGCTGTCAACTTAAATATCTCTTGGCATAATCATGGTGGTTCTTCATTTAAAGAAGTCCTCTTGATGTAAGCTGTAGCAGCAAATAAGCTATTTACATGAACTATGGTATGTCTGATAGGTGTGGTTATGAGTCTAAGCATTCGATTTATCCAACTACAAAACCCAATAACATGGGGACCCAACAATATGCGAGCGCGCGCACACATTTCCTAGGATAAACAATGTTCTAAATGATGCTGTGAAGCTACCTTATGATAAACAATGTTCTAAATGCTGTTGTGAGGCAACCTTATAGTAAGGAACATTATAAGAGTTTTATGTACAAGAATGTAATAAATTTGAATTTCTGGCATGTCCAACATACCCACATTGCATATAGTTTGGCACAAGTATTTTCATTCATTTAGGAGAGTCTATGAAAGATTAACAAACCAATGTTGGATAACTCACCAAAAGTAGATCGGGATTCAAAGTTCTAAATAATAGGGAAATAAACTGTATGCAAACTGTGCTTAAGCATTATGCAGCGGTGGATAATTGATGTCATGAAAATACTACCATGACAATACTACCAATAGCTAGGGATGGGTCTGGTGAAATGATTTGTACTATTTGATGCAGGACCCACAAAGAATATGGCAGGAAGTTTGTCTTAGTGAATTTTGTGCTAATAGGAGTTCTTTCTGAAACTTGCTGCAATTTTTCATTTTAGAAGCTTTAAAGGTTTCAGGAACGCTGTTTGAGAATTTATGTCATATTGGGTAGGATGTGTTTTAAATTTACTCTCTTAGTTATAGGATTTTCTAAATCCTATAAATAAACCTTATGGTGGTGAAACGTGGAGGCTCTGAGGACAACACTATAGTTAGGAAGTGATCTTTATGATTAACTGATGTGTGGTATTTGATTTGGGACTAATGGAGATTACAGTTTGGGGGAGTTTGTCAATTTTAGTAGATTTTGTGATATTTGGAGTTCTTTATAATACTTGCCGCAATTATTAATTTTATGAGCTTTAAAGGTTTTAGGAATGATATTTGGGATTTTGTATGTAACAGGGGTTACATACGGTAACACATGCTTTTGGTTACTACCACTTAGTTTTTGGGTTTTCTTAAGCCTGTAAGTAGGCCTTATGGTTATACAATGTGGAATCTCCCTTGAGGTTGTTATACGTTGATAGGCCTTGTGTTTTTCGTACAGTCACGACAACAATATGTCGGTTATAGGCCTAATTACAAAACTCCCATCTGCCAGGGGTAACAAAATTAAGATATTCTAGAAAATTTCTTTGACTTGGAGCCTTTGAAAAAAGTCTTTTTTTTCTTCATGTGTTTGGGCTGTTTATTTTGTTTCCTGTAGCATACTTACTGTGCAGAATAGGCTTTGCCTTTTGGTTAATAAAATGCATTTACTTGCCACAACGATTGCTATCCAACAAAGTTGATACATATTTCTAATTCCAGTACATATACCTTATATATCCATGACATGTCATGCTGCAACAAGTTATCTGGCAAGGCAAAGGACGATGGTATAAATTCAACCAGGTATCAGATTTGTTTTTTGAAGAGTTTGTACTGGAATAAACTACAAAATGTGGTCCTTGACTAATCAATACATGTTCGGTAAAAATAAAAACTGTTGTAGTAAGAAGTAAAGGGCAGGTTTGCCCAACTAGTTTACATGTTTTTTTTTAATGACAAATTTAGTTGGATTTCAAATTTATTATGAAACACTCTTATTGCATGTTAAACTCTTATTACGTTCTTTTGTTACACTATTGCTTCGAAGGTTGAACAAGTGAAAACCTAGAAAATAAATGAAAAAAAATAAATAATATGAATATTTATCATGTCTCCGTGTCCTTGAGTTTAGAGATTTGATAAATTGACACTTAGACACATATGCACCCAAAACACGTACTGAATCCATGTAACAAATATGATTATATATGCTTGGCTAAGAAAATTGACAAAGCAGTAGAGAAAGTCAGGTCTGCCAACTAGTCAAATGCTGTTTAGAAAGAATATGACAAGGTCATGTTACATAAAGATGAAAAGTACTAGCCATTACCCGTCATACCTTCAGCCTGAGTTTTTTCGCTCTTCTGGACACATGACGCTGAGAAAGCTCTCTACTTTGCTGATCCTGATAATAACAAGTGATAATGCGAAAGTAAAAAAGGGAGAACAAAGGGAGATTACACCAACATATTTCATATGAAGAATTGGTATAATGAGAAGAAGAAGAAAATATATGTGGATTAATATAAAGAAAAAGGAACTGAAAAATCATGAACAGGTATGAAATTATTGAAATTTTAGCACAAATTAAGGTCATCTCAAGAGAGATGCCTCAAAAATGCCGAAAGAGATGTTAACATGGATGCTTCTCCTGGATCCACATGGGTCAGTACACCTTATCATTACAAGGTTCTAATCATATTGATCAACTAATAAGTCATGGGACGCAGCATTGAGTTCTACACTTTTAGTAGTAAGATGTCAATAGGAATTGTTGCTTGAAGTATGTTGCCGCATTCTGTAAATATTATGGATTTTAGTGGTTTATGGTTTATGAATAGATTTTGACCTTATATGCCAATATATGGAACATGAAGAGTTTGTTACAAAAATTACTTATAATAATTTCTGACATATAAATTATTTTACAACAAAATGATTGTAGTAACATAAAGCAATAAAAATAGTTATACTAACACATAAAAGTAAAAATAAAGTTAAGAAAAAAATTAAATTCCATTTAAATATACAAGTATAGCAACCTATTGGTAATAAAAATACTAGATTCTATTAATATATATACAAGTATAGCAACCCATTAGGTCCCTGAAGGTCAACCTGGACATGACCCATCTACAATGGATTGGAGGAGGGGCAACCAAATCCAAACATTCAAATAAGCAGGTAAAAACCTCAACACAAACTGCTACATGTGAAGAATGGTTTGACGGGTCAGGTCCAAAATTGCCATCCCTATGCAAGTCTTAAAGCCTTAAACACACTAGTGGTCGACTCAGCTTGTTCTAATGGAAAATACCATATAAACACACAGGCATAAGAAATTTATCAGACCATATTTGGAAGGAATATTGGGAAAATATAAAAACAAACAAACTTAGCAAAACAAAACACTTCAAATACCCAAGTAACACTTTCACAAACATGTGAGAGAATACAATAACAAAAATTTCACAATAGTTTGGCAACAGGAGAGAAACCTGAATGATAGAGAAAAGACGAAAGGCACGATCTTGGCCGGCAGATAGAATGTGTCTCCCATTGGCATAGAACCTGTAAAGGATGAGTAATTCAAAACAAGAGAAAGAAATTCACGATGAGATGTGCAAAAGCTTCTCGAACAAAATTTTAACATTGGTGATTACATAAGCCATGAGAAAAGAGATGAAGAGGAGAATGGAAGTTCAACAAAAAAACACTATTCATTGGATGTTAGAATGAACTCAAAAGATGGAAATGTTGTGTGTTGTGCACCAAATCAATAAGTCAAGCATTGTGAATTGAAGGTACTTTTTGCTTTTTATAGCATGTATCACATGAAGATATGAAAGGTTCCACAGGTTTTCAAAAATCATACTGATATTTGATAGTGGAATTGAAACATCAAGGTCACCACCTGATCGTGTTCCTACACAAAAATTTAATGAAACACAATATCAATGCAGACATAAAGCAGAATCACCTTATGCAAAGTGGAGGAGCACTATGCCCACTTCGAAATCGTAGCAAACGGGGATCCCCATCACTTGTGTCAAAAATCCACATCTAAGGAAAAACAGAAAAGCGGAGGAAAACAGAAGGGGAAGAAAAACACAAGTCAAAATTCATGCATGAACAAGATAAAACTCCAAGAAATTCAAAAATGGAAAATGGAAATAGGGTAAATTGCAGAAAACCCCCCTGAACTATTAACTTTTTGCAAACACTCCTTGGTAATTTAGAAAACCCACTAAACTATCAAAAGTTAGCAAATAAGGACAATTCGTTAAGTGTCCGTTAATACACTTGAAATCAAAATTTGCCCTTGTCACTTGGAAAAAGAAGGAAAATAAAAGCATTATGAAAAAAATAAAAGGGAAAAAGAAAAGAACAAAAACATCAATCTGATATTGTCACAAAATAATCCATTTTACTCAATTTCTCGAGAAAGTTTTGTTTTAAAGTACAGTGAACCAACCACAATTTCGACCTTGATTTTTGCTTTTCGATATGGTCAATAAAAAAATTCAATGGACATTTTTCAACTAATTAATATTAATTTCAGTCAAGAAATGAAAACAATAAGCGTACAATAGCTCCAGAAATCACTAACCCAACCCATCTAACCAAAGTAGCAAATTAGTCTAGATGAAAAGAGGATAGAATACTAGGTAGACAAAAGCGAAAAAATACCAACACCATCCAAGAAGTTGCAAGATCCAATGGGCAAAAAAGTTTATTCTATAGAGAATATATTGGAAAAAACAGTGCAAGCCATGAAATTTATGAAGCAATGTCTTTTTTTTTTCATTTTTTTTTTTTTGGAAAGGAAAACAAAAGAACTTTATAGACAAATTTGAAACTTGGAGCTTATTGAAAAGAAAGAAAGAAAGAAAGAAAGCTTCATGTCAATTTAGGTTTTGAGTCAGCCTGCCAGGATTCTGGAGTTCATCTTCCTTTAATTATACGGGATAAATTAGCCATTTAATCTTAACCAAGGAATAATTTTATATATTTACTTGAATGTCTTGCTGCAAGGTATGATCAAGCTCATTTTTACCAATGTTCTTCGCATGTCTGGTATGCATTTTTCAGGTCAGCTTATGTAACGTCAAATGCTTTAGTCAAAAAGGCTGCAATCATGAGGGAAGGATTTAACCATAATCCAGGCTTATTTAACTCTCCTGTGCTTCTGGTGGTGCTCTTGTAATGTGCATATCGTGATTTCCTTCCCTTTTTCATATTTATCCATTTCTAATCTACAAAAATTAACAATTTGCTTGTCTAGGTAAGAAGTTTGTATGCGATGAAAGCAAAAAATTCCTGTACTATGTAGATTTGACAGTGACAAAAATACATTGACCAGATAGTGTCTCTCATGCATACTTTGCACAACCCAACAGCAAATGAAGTATATTGGAGCAAAAGCAAAGGGCAAATAACCTAGAAAATCTATAAAAATTCACAAGAAAAAGTGACCCTTTGGGAAGCCAATAGAAAAGGGATTCAAGGAGTACCTCTACCAAGTCCACTCCGTCAAAAGATTGCTCCCAATTCCTATCAAACTCTCCACATCAAGCACATGGGCATTGCTTTCCAAGCCAGTCAAAGTACTATACATCTCAGTTGCTCGCTGTTCAAAGCCTCAAAAACCTATCTCAGCATGACACATGACCCCAAAAGGGAGAAACAAGAGAATACAGGTCTATAGCCACCAAGCACTACAAAAAATTTAATTGACTGGCTCCTCCACTCTCTTCGCCATGCAACAAACTACATAACTCCTTGCCTTGACTCGGGGAGTTGCCAATAGTCAATATCTTCCCCAAAGCAATTGTTGAAGAAGAAAAGCCACCTTAAATGCCACTTTTGCACATCGGCTATTCCTCCAAGGGAACAAGCACCCTCCTCACAACACAACACCACATATTGTAATCCCACTCCAAACTTGCCATTCTTTAAGGCCTTCCACCTCAAAGCAGCCTACCTATCACCTAAAGTAGATGTATCACCCAACAAATCAAAAGTCTATATACATCTGCACCGCCTCCTATTTCCTTTCATGCACAATCTTAACAAACCAAATCTCCAAGAACTCTCTCTAGGCAAATACTCAGAAAATCCCACCACCCCTAGTACCTTTCCAAGGAATTACCCTCATTTGAGGTCCAATTACCCCACACACCCATATTTCCATTCCACCACCCTCATCCACAAGCTTCTTCCATCCTCAGCATCTCTCCAAGATCACTTTTCCAAAAGAGCTTCGTTGAACAACACAGCTTATTGCACAATCCAATTGGAGTACATACAACATGCTAATGCACCAAGTTGATATGGCCACAGGACAAAAGCTTTCCCAAGGAAGATGAGTGACCACGTATGAAAAGGTTATTTGTATGTTAAAAGAGGGTGTAATATGCTCATGAGACAAACAATTAAGACCATTAGGAGAAGAGTTTCATGACTTAGGCAAACATGAAAACTAATGTGTCGACATTGTAGAATTGCATCTGATATTTCCTTATTCTTCCTTTCTTTTATAATTCCCTTCCATATTGTAATTGATATTTTCTTCAACCTAGGAAGGCAATAGGTCAATACATTATAACTTAATCCAAATGAAGAGAAGTCTTTTCCGATCTTCCACTAAGAAAGGTATCTTCTCGACAACTAAAAAGAAGAATGCGATAAGTTCATATTCTCCGAACTTGGATAGTGAAGCACAACCACTCATGGCATTCATGAGGATGCAGCCCTGTCAGAAAGGGCATTCTCGCTTATCTGTATACGATAATTTGATAATTGGGTCACCGTGGCAGAGCTTCAATCGACCCAAAAAATCCCTGGGAACATGAAAAAAAAAGCTATCTCGGTAACGAAAACTATAGGGGGCTGTATTGGCGAGATCGAACGGTGAACAGCTGCCCAAAAGAGGCGAGTTATTTGTTTGCTATTCTAGGGACATTCCCAGGCTCAGTCTGATCCTGGAATCAACACTTTAGAAAGAACTCTGGGAGAAAACCTGCCCACCACTTCTCTTGAAGCTCTCTTTCTGCCAGCCGTTGGTGTGGGAAGAGGTGTCCTTTAGGCTTCCTGCTCGCTCGCTGTCTACTAAATGAGCCTTCACTGCCGGCCCGGCTGTCTTTAATCTTAAGTAATCAATGTGTTCCAATTTCTGCACTTGCACTGTTCCATCCAGTGCCCGCCCTTTTTACCAATCAAAATAGGATATAATGTTCCAAACGCTTATGATTATTCATTATTCCATCTTTTTGGTTTTGACAATACCCAAAAAAAAAAGAAAAAAAAAATGATAGATCTGTAGACTAGAATAAAATGCAACAAAAAGGCCACTCAAATAACATAAACTTTATCTTACTTTTATTGAATTGTCTGTAGATGAACTCATTAGCACGGGTTCATTGGCAAAGAAGTGCAGTGAAATTATGGATGTATCATGAGCCTCTCTGATGATTGACTGAAGCCTCCTTTTCTCAAGATTCCATATGCTTATGACACCAGATGAACCACCAGATGCTAAAAGGGGCTGCCCATCTAAATAGGCAAAAGAAATATTGTTTTAGTGCAAGTAGCTCAATGAATTAAAATTGCACACATCCTCTTAAACATTTGAAAATTGAAACACATTTCACTTTAAACATATAAGTATTCAGATATAGATTCCACTGCAACTTCTTCCCTTGGAAGAATCAACAAATAATGACTTGAAAAACAGAGAACAATAATAATATGCAATCCATTCTAAAACTACAATAAAAACTGAAAACAAGAAATGGATAAAACTCCATAATATCACTGAGATAGTATTCCAACAAGAACATTAGTCGACTGATGACTCGGCAATTATTTAATAAACGTTCTATAACTGAAACGGCACCATCTATCTACTTGAGGTTAGTTATACAAACCAAAACAGCTTTGAATCTTCAAAACTGAGTCATTATTAGTTACTGCTACAATCATGGATATATTGCAGATGACTTAATCATATTCTACCACTTCCATTCTACTCAGTTGTCTATCAGTGCTACCTTCAACTTCTCAAATTAATAGTTTCTCATACTAACTTCTCATGTCTCATAATTCATTGATCTCAAGAATATCATGTCCACAAGAACACTTAATGAAGACATTTTGAGAATGTATTTGTTGCAATGAAAAATAAATAAATAAATAACCAACTGTTCTATAAAGGAAAGACCGCCACAGCACAAAATGGTATTTCTAGCCACAAAAATTTCATGCTTGGAAATGTAATGATCTTTAGGAGGTATATCACCTTCCTCTTTTTAATATATCCAGAATCTCTAGACTGAGCTTCAAGTACCTGGGACTTCTCAATTGTAGTCGAATTGATTAAGAAATAAAGCTTCATTAAGAAAAGAGATATAAACATGTTACATGTACCTGAATTACTGTCAATTCCTGGAAACAAATATTCAAATGCCAAGAAGTAATTCACATTAGAAACTACATGGGCACTGAGGTTTCATAGAACCAAGGAATTAAACTATAGCAAAGAGAAATGTCATCATTTTTTAGTAATAATACATGTCTTAGTGACATTTTTTTTCCATCAACTAATAATCACCCTCGATTTTATCCCCAAAAGGGGAAGGCTGGTATGAGGAAGGTGAAGCAGCTTAGTCCAAAATCAAGTATACTATATTTGACAGCACCACATAATCATACAGGTGGAACACACTCTTATAAAATCATAACCACCAAATCCTTACCAGTGCTGAAAGACAAGGCAGTCACAGCACCTCGAGTAGAATGTGTAAATGTAACTATCTCCTCATCATACCGAATATTGTGAACATGAATCTTTCCATCAGCACAGCCAACCGCAACAACATCCAGTGCTGGTGATGAAACACAACAGCATATAGATGATTCCCAGCCTTTAAATTCATAAAGTTTTTTCTTTGTGCTAACGTTCCAAAGTTGCAGAGAACCATCCTGACTCCCAAGAATAACCTGTTCATATGCTTCTCAATGAGAAAAAGGTTTCCTAAATAGAACATGAAAAAGAACAATGACAGGCCTATATTACTCTATACCATTCTCACCAAAACTTCCTTAAAACAAAAGCTAACCATTTACCTTGTTTAAGTATGTATCTGGATGCATTATACAGCTAGGACAGAATTTGTCTTCTAGCAAAATGTGTCCAGTTGGAGCAATATTCTCTTCAATTCCTTTAAAGGCCCAAATGAAGATGTTGCCATCAGCATCCACGCTTAGGATGTGTTCTCCAAACAGAAGCAACAGGTTGACCTTAGCATTATGCCTGCTCCAAGTTGCCACCTGTTCAAGTATAATTGTTATTTTTTTCCTCATTGTGTATAATATCAACCACATGTATAACATAAGATACAATTTAATTGATGAAACAACCAAATGGATCTCCTATGTCATAAGCAATTTGCAATGAGAATGTTAGGAAAGATTTTGTTGAATTTGAAATATTTCTGTAAATATAAGAGGAAGAGGAGGAGGGAGGGGGGGGGGGTGTTTGGTTGGGGAGAGAAGTGAGAGCATAAGAAATGTAGATACTTTTTTTCCCTAAAAAAGGGGAAGGGGGAGGTTATCTTTTTTACTTATAAAAAGAGATAAACTCCCCATTCCCCTTTTTTCTCCTCGCTTCTTCCAGGCCCCACACTTCAAAATACTCCCCCTTAACAACAATTGGAATAAATGCAATGCAACTAGGCCAAATTGCAGATTTCCACAGAGAAGATGAACTTGATAAATTTTAAATAATATCAATCATTACATAAGTTAATAATGAATAAAAGAAACAAAAACACACATTTGCTTCCTCCATAGCTCAGCAAAACATGTAAAAACAAGTACTGAGGAAATTGAGAACTCCAAAAAAGTGAAATATAAAGCATAAAAGGAACCATAAATCAAGGAAGAAAATCAAGATAATGAACCCAAACATATATTTACTCCTTCAGGCGGAAACATAAAGAAATCTTTTATATATATATAAGTAGAAAAATAAAGAAATCTCATGATCTGAAAACAAGAGATGCTGCACAGGGACTCTCCAAAGCCCAAGATCTAGAACCATGAACATACGTGTGTGTGTGTTTGCCAGCATAACACACAGAACAATCTCTGGCGATTGCTACCCATGATATAAACAGTGTATAACATGTAAACTTGAGGATCTATGCATCTTTAATTCTGATGAATCTATTACAATTTCTAAGAATTTGGCCCCAGAACAGAAGGCCTAATACACAATGTGCACATTTCATTCCATTGCCCGAACTGGCGTTTGACACATTAAAAATGTGCAGTTAGGCATTGACGCATCAAGCTTTGAAAGGGAGCAGTGCCCAACAAAATATTAATAACCATAGACCAAGAATCTTCCGTGTCTACAAACGAGCCTTCCAGTTACAAACCTGATGAGCACGCTTAAAAACTGCAATATTATTCCCATATGCAGCAAAAGTATAGTCACGATAGGAAGCAAGAGCTCGTATCTTCTTTGGCAGTTGAGGACCTTCATCGAAAGTTTTCCATATTAGAAAAGATAATTATCAATATCAAACAAGATAATCCAATAACTCAATTTACCACTAAAACGACCAGCAATGCAAATTCTTCGAAATTTATTGCATGTTCATCAACATAGAAGTACGGAAAAAGAAAAAGGTAAAAACATAGAAAGATGCTAAATTTTTAAGTATAAAAAATTGTGAAGTCATACCAACAAGCACCAAATTGAGCTTGGCACACTGCAAGAAGCGAAGATTAAGCATGTTATTAATCCAGTTTATACTAGAAGTACAAATTCTCAAATTAAGTTAAAAAAACAAGTGGTCTGACAGAAAAGGTATATATTTTCGGTCGAAACAATCCAGAGGAATATATAGGAGGGAAAAGAACTTTACATTGTAAATCTGCCAAGATTTGCCGACACTGACGGTGACGAAGGTCTCGGTGCCCAATCTCTGAACAGAGAAAGCAACATTGCTTGTTATATATCCAATAGCCCGAAATGGTTCAAATATTCCCATACTTCTTCTTCTGTTAGAGAGAGAGAGCGCGGTAGAGAGAGCGCTCTAGGGTTTTGCAGTTTATGGGGTTTAAGGCAGCCGACGACAGAGAAGGGTTTTTTTGATACCTTTAAAACGACATCGTATACACAAATAAACGGGACTAACAGCTAAATTTCTCAATACATAGTCCCACGTTACTTTCCTGCGGTTTGGTTAATATGCACAAATCTTCCAAATTATACTGACGTTCCAACTTGATGGATTAAGTTAAATTACAAATTTGTCCTCGTTATATTTCTTTATATTTTATTGCAACCTGTGTTGACATATCAGTGTGTGTATATATATATATATATATATCACAAACAAGTACAGTATATCTTTAGTATTATTTTACGATTCTCAATGCATTTTTTTCTTTCCCCTATTTTACAAGTCTAATTTTTTAATATTTTTAACTTACGTTTTAACATTCTCAAATTACTTTTTCTTTTTTTTTTTTCGTGGTAAGAGAGGTTAAGTTTTCCCCTATTATACAAGTCTAATTTTTTAATATTTTCAAATTACATTTTAACATTCTCAAATTACTTTTTTTTTTTTTCAGTTTTTCCTAAGCATAATACATAGATGTCCCGAGTATGTTTTCACAAAGAAAAAATCTTCACGGAAAAAAAAAAAAGATAAAAAGAAAAGAAAAACAAATACTAATAGTTTCTAATTAAGGGAAGACATGGGATCCACGCGCTACACCTAGCGGTGTGTCACACCATTTCCATAATACCGTTGCTTTACCCGCCACCGCCACAAACTGATCAAGAAAGGAAGGGCGTACCAAGGACGTAAACCTCATTGGTCACACGCTCGCACATCTCCACAACAAAAAGCTCATTGACTTCAGAAGCAAAGTAAAAAAGAATCTCTCTCTCTCTCTCTCTCTCTCTCTGCAATGGCTCTGTTTACTTCAACCTCAGCTACTCCACTCTCCCCACTCATATACACCCATCACCCTCGAAGAAATTACAAACGTTTGTCCCCTTCATTTGTTTCTCTGAGCTCATCATCGTCTCCTGAATCATCACCATCATCATCTCCATCCCCAACTGAAACTGTTGTTTCCTCAAAACCTTCATATAAGCCCGTTGTTGAATCCAATAGACACAGAGAGGAGGGATTCAATTACGCTCTAGCAAACCCTAATGGCACCCCGGTTGTTCGGTTTCTCCGGTCCACTGAATCCTCCATTGAAAGGGTAAAGTTAGCTACTTTACTCACTAGTCACTACTCACTAGTATGTTAGATTTACTCTATTAAGTTTTATGTTTTCGTTGAATTTTCGGTTGGATACTGTTAGGAATCAAAATCAACTGTCTGGGATAATTTGGAATTTACCAACAAATTGCCTTATAAAACTGTCTACTGAAAACTACAGTACTAGTTAATTGAATTGATTTGCTTCTGTAATTGATTCCAAAAAAGGCAACTTTAGATTGATGAGCAGCTACCCACTTGCATGAATTATTTTCATTGGATTATAATATAATGTTTTTGTCGGTCCAAGCTTGTTCCTGAAGTTTGGGGAGCTGCAATTAGGCTTGCAGTTTAGATGTTTAACATAATTTCTAAGCATGATTTTAAAAAAAAAAAATTAGCAAAAAGAGAAGTGGGTGACGGATCCACAACTGCACTGCATTGCAGAACTGAAATTGCTGTGCGAAACTAGAATTGCATAAAAATGCTGGACAAGAAATATTTTTTCAAATTGCACCTCTAAGTATGTTTCCTTTTGAGTCCGTGTTTGTATATAAATGAATTTAGTAATAAAATCAAGTTGAACATTGATGAATTATAATATTTTTTGGCCTAGAATAATGGTTTATAATTACGGATGAGTAACATCGACTTGTATGATTACTAACCAGGATAACATAGTTTTTGTTTCTTCATTTATGTTCCATGAGAATACTTTTATAAAGATTATTGCTCTTTACGTAATGTTTAGAATCACACTTCTCTTTGTTTTATTCAGTATAATAGGGTATGTACATGTTGAATCTGGCATATTTCCTATATCCTTGAGATGTTTTCAAGTATAGTCTGATCCAATGATTTTTTCCCCTTTTTATTATCTTTCATCGAGCAGGTGATATTTGACTTTCGCTTTTTGGCACTTCT
This sequence comes from Cornus controversa, assembly GCA_026545225.1. Taxonomy (NCBI): domain Eukaryota; kingdom Viridiplantae; phylum Streptophyta; class Magnoliopsida; order Cornales; family Cornaceae; genus Cornus; species Cornus controversa. The sequence continues at coordinate 49,908,432 of CM048853.1, read as the reverse complement.
GGCTGTTGGGGGTTCATTAGCTGGTTCATTGCTGTGTTTTTTAAATGTAATTTCTCCTTATATCCACTTCTTTTTTATTTTTCTTTTTTTAAAAAAGGACAATATATGCTTATATCATTTATGTTACAGTTACACAGGCAAAAAGAAATCCTATTCATATTGTTTCTAAAGATGAAATCTGTCTTATCAGTTATTCTCTGTAAATTTATTTGTAGTTGAAATTTATACGATGATGATGGTTAAAGTTCATAAAATAATCTTTTATAGCTTATTCAGTGGATGTGGTGTTGTTCAGAACATGGTACACTATATGCACATATGATCTCTAGAAAGTTTAACTTCTTCTTTTTAGATTGCAATGAAGATCTTTAACTGTCTTTGGATAACTGGTGATCTCACTGATCTGAGAGGTCTTATTCCAACTAAGGCTGGCAATTACTTTTTGGTTGACTATCTATAATCAAATTGTAGATCTTGATTCAGTGTTAGAAGTTGTTAGACTGATGGTCATACACTTCTAAAATATTAATCATCTGCTTGTTCTGTCCATTTGATTTAGGAGTGATGGAAATAAATTATAGAAATTTTCATTTACTAAAAACAATGTGGGAGGCCAACACGCCCATTCACGTGTAGCTTTCTTTTGGTCCAACACATGTTTCAATTTTAATTATCAAGGTGATGGTGAGCTTTGAACTTGAGACTTTATTTGCTCTGATTCCATTACTCTAAAAGTTTAACTTGTTAGAGAGGTGTAACTTTAATCTTTAAATCCTTTAACACAACCCCTCATGTGTGACCTTTTTTATTAGCTACTCCACTGAGCATGGGAATACGGTACTGCAGGAAGGTTTGTTTCCAGGAATAGTCTCAGCATCTTTTTATGAATTGTGTTAGTCAGGTATTAAAAAAAAAAAAAACTTCCTTGTTTTTCTAACAAATATGAACAGATTTTTCCAAAATTAACATATCTTTATCTATTCTTTGAAAGGAAAATATAGATTTATTAATATTAGTTCAAAATTTCCGTCATGATCATTTGTTAGGTTCCCACACAAGAGAAAAGATCTTACTCCCGTTCTCATATGTTCCAGAAACTTAAAGCATTTGGCTGTTTATATTATTATTTAATATATACTACATCTCCAGTCGAATAAATATAATGTATTGCTTTGTCCTTCTCATCATAAGGATTATTTTATGTTTACTTAACGACACAGATAATGATTAGCTTGTCCTTCTTGTTTCAGTTGAAAAAGTATCCTTTGATTTTTCAAGTTATTTATAAGATCGTAAATATCATAATCTTATTTTTGCCTTTTGGAGAGGCCACAAAGCGAAAATATGAGCTAATGATTCAGGCTAAGTGGAAAAATATTAAAATTTTGTTTCAGAACTTCTTTTATACATGTACATGTTGCAATTTTAACTTGTCTCGTTTGTGTTCAAACTGACTGCTTTAGAACTTTGTAGGGTTGTGTCTACATTGTTGATGCTTATAAAGTTTACTGGAGTAGTTGTGTCAAAGGAATCCACACAGGAAAAATGGTTCTACGACTAGTTGAAGCTATTGGTGAGGTTCTGGAACTTTCAATTAAGAGAACTCTTATCTTTTCAATAGTAGAATTCATTTAGTTATTTTTCATCACATGTTTTCCATGGTACTTAAAGTAATAGAACAGATTTACCACAGATATTACTTATCAAACTTCCCAAAGTGAAGGGTCACTTCATGTAGACCTTTATTCATTCAACTCTAGCTGTCACTTCCATTTGAGATTCTACTGGGGACATCGTTCCCTGTCATAAGTTTTTTCTCACCATAGCCTTGAACGATGAACGCCTCTCAGTATCTATTTCCTCAGCTAACATTCTATACCTAATTTCTCCATATTATTTCTCTATTTTATGTAACTATTTTCTTGTTTCTTCCTTATATATACTAATTTCAGTTTTGTTTTGTTTTTTTTTTTGGTCTAGAAGAATGTTCAATTATAAAGAATTATTGAAACGAAAAGTCATCAATGGTCGATATGCAATTAGGTTAATAATGCTGTGGAAGTTCATTGGCTCCTAGTTTTAAATTTTGTGAGTTACATCAATAATTTTTTTAGACCAGGGTTTGGGTATTCATCTGGAAAGAATCACTACGAGAGGGAAATGGAAATCAATCTGATCAATGAGAATCACAGACACCAACATTCGAATATCTGGCACTTCAATTAGTATCATACATTTCACATTGCATCCTCTGAAGATTTGTTTATCCTTTTTTTTCACCCATATGCCATTAATTTTTTTTCTTAGAGGAAACATTGACTTTCAATCTTTTGTAGTATATAGAATTCTGGCCTTAAAGTTATAAGCATGAAATGGGAATATAAGGTATAACATGCCAAAACAGTACACATAAGCCAACCCCAAGAAAGATTATCCAAATGCAAACTACCAAAGGGTTATTGATAGTACTCCTCTACCAAAAAACTAATTCTTCACAAGCTACTCGGTTTTTATTTTTTTGGGAGCTTTGTTTCTTCAGGTAATGAATTTTCTTTTTCCATGGAGATTGCATAAATGAATTTTCTCTCAAGTTTCTTTCTATTGAAGTTGCTCCTTTCTGGTCATTACAACTTTGGTAATCACTAATGAGTGTTGATAACTCCATCTCACTTTTCCTAGCATTGCAGCTTTCAATTACTGATGTAATGTTGAATTTACATCTTGGTGCAGATGTTTATCTTGCTGGAACTGTCATGTTAATATTTGGTATGGGCTTATATGGATTATTTATCAGTAATGTGCCTCCCGATGTACCTTCCACGGATGACCGCGCACTCAAAGGGTCTTCCTTATTTGGAATGTTTGCTTTAAAGGTAGTATGGCTTTGTCTGAACAAATTACATTTCTTCTGCTTTGATGTCAGTATTTTCCTGCATCATAATTCTCAAGAATTCCATCTTACTTTAAATCTTGGTTATTAACTTCCATCTACACTAAAACTTCATCTGTAGATGCATTAGGATGTGAGCATCCTACATATTACTTGAACTAGAATCTTAGACGACTTACCCAAGTCCGTGTCACTGGAGTTGAATGTTCAAGGAACAGGGATGGAAAATTAATAGTTGATGATGGATGTTTACTTCATCTGACTCGTTTAAACCTTAGGATGGAGCATGTGTAATGGTCAATTCCAGCCACTAGAGGTAGCCACCTTCTCACTTGCTTATCGGAAAAATAAGGAGAAAACTCGGAACCGATCCCCACATGGTCCTAATGAATTAAGGACTAGGTTTTGATGCTCCAATTAAACATTTAAACATCCCCACATCCTGTGTGTGACACTCTTTACTCCACCGTTGAAATACCTTCATTTAGAGCAAGCAAAAATGTGCCAGTGCCAGTGCCTGGTGTACAAACTTTCAGTTAGTTGACAACATTCTCTGTTTTATTGTCTCTTTCCATCTGAGTACTTAAATCCTATTGCAATGATTAAAATATTCTTATGGGCTTGTAGGAGAGGCCTAAATGGATGAAAATCAGCTCGCTTGATGAATTAAAGACGAAAGTGGGGCATGTTATTGTCATGATTCTTCTGGTGAAGATGTTTGAGAGGAGCAAGATGGTTACTATAGCCACTGGTTTGGATCTACTTAGCTATTCTGTATGTATTTTCTTATCTTCTGCTTCCTTGTACATACTGCATAATCTTCACAAGCAGGAATAAAATTGTCCATAAGAAGCAGGATATTTCCAGATTTATTATTGCCAAACAATGTAACATTAGTTTACAGCTTCAATACAATTAAATGTTCATGTAGCAGGAAATCACTTGTTCTCTGAGGTCATCCAGTACTAATCTTACATTTCTTTTTATTTCCAAACTACTATTGAGCATTCTCAGTGTTGAAGTTACTTCATTTATGGAATGACTCCTTTGAACACTGATTTTACTTTAAATGATTTTGTCAAATATTAGGGATATGGACCCGATTTTTGACATTATTTGCATTTTGCACAAAGTAGCTAACTTGCCATTATCTTATATCTCCCATCACATGCCAACATTGTCGCAATGCTATTGACCACTTGCTTATTCTCTTTTTGGAAGTCTTACCTCAATGGTCAAGCACGTTACAGCTGTCAATGACTCGTGACAAGAGAAGATTCTATAGAGAACCATCGAATATTCGAGAGTTGGATTGTTGGTGTGGATAAAAGGGAAGATTGGGGGTATTTATAGTTCTTTGGGAGAGTGGCATTGTTCTAAATTTTTTAAAGTTGGATGGAAAAAAAAAAGCTTAGAATACTGTCGGTGGGAAATGGTCATATCCAGTCCATTTGGTTCAAAAAATAGTTGTTTCCTTCTTTTTTTCCTCTGCCTACCGGGGTTGTAGGCCAACAACCGGGCCTGACAGCCCTTGCGGGTTTTAACCCCAAGCCTAGGCTTGCTCGTTACCCTATTAGGGGTGAATCAAGCTGGCGCTTGGAGGATCCAAGTTGGCGCAGTTATATGCATACTTAGTCAAACATGATTTATATAATAAGAGTAGTCACTTGGTACAAATAATGCCAGATATTTAGGTTTTTATCCAATCAATCCCTGTTAGTCCCCTTGAATAAAGGAGACCATAATAGGCAATGACCTTTTTATTTAGAAAAGTGAACAAAGCAGACCTACATATTCTTAAGAACTTCTTATGGGTTGCCTAATGTTAGTCAAGAAGTTCATTCGTCGCCTTTTTTCCCGGTCATGCTAAAACCAACCAGGAGGAAAAGTGAGAACAATCAACAATCGACGGCATTATAAGGTGTCCATTTATTTTTATTTTTTTTGGTCTTGACATGTTCTGTTTTGTTGGTAAGGTCCCAGTTTCAAGTTGTTGATACAACATTAAATTTTCAATTTTTGAGTTGAAAAAAAATAATTTAAATTTTCACTTTTGGAATAAACACTGAACTGACCATTTTGATCACAACATTTGGGAAATTTGATCTTTTTAAATATTTTAGCTTCAGCTAAATTCGGTGGTAATTTTAACAATCAATCTTGGAATATGCTACAAAGACTGATCCAGTGGAGTGACACTTCATGCTTGCACTGAAACAATGATAGTTAGCCAGTGTGAAATGGAAAATTGTAAAGCAGCAATATATATATATATATATAATAGGGTAAAGCAGCAAATAGAATTGTCATTTGCCACATTTCTGAGGCCTAAGTAGGAAAAATCAACCACTGCCAGCAAGAAAAGTTACAATATTAATTTCTACTAAGCCTTCCCGGAGTCCATTCCCCGGGGAAACTGAAAAACAGTATTGCAACTATCATAGTATAACCAGTTCTGAGTTCTGACAGTTCACATCTTCTAGTATGTATTAAACTGAAATTATGAGATAGGGGGTTTACTTCTCAAGTCAAGTATGAACCAGTGAAATTCTTTTAATAGATCAAATTCTATCCCATTTACTACAACAATCAATCTAATATATGCAGGGACATCAGATTGTACTTGGATTGAAAAACAGATTCATTTGACCATAGTGTTCATGTCAAAGGATATCAATAGCAGCAACAAGGAGAGACCCATAACCTGTTGAGCTGACCTGTTAATGCTTTGGTCTTAGATAACTTGGCTACCAGCTCTGGGAATTAAACCATGTAAAGACATTGTGGGTTTTGACTTGTAAGTTGTTTAATTTATTTATAAGGTAGAAGTCACTAAAAATACGCCCTTAGGTACACACGGTATGGTTTCTTACGGTTCTTAGTAAAATCGGAATCGAAATTGTTCCTAACAATTTCTTAATTTTGGAACCGAAATTGTAGAGTTCTGTTCGATTCGGTTTGGATTCTTTGCTATTCCGATTCCCTAACGATTCTTTGTCAACTTTTTTTTTTTTTAAACGCCGGCAAGATACATATTCATACTTGTGTACCCCTAGTTATAACAATATATTAGAAGCTATTAGTATTTATTTATATATCTTATATTATATAAATATATAGAACATTATGACTTAGAAGCTAAATGTATTTTTCTATATATTATATATTTTATACTTTATATATAAATAAAACACTATAATTTAAAATGTATTAGTATTTATTCATATATTATATATTTTATACTTTATATATATATATTTATATAGAACACTATAACTTAGAAGTTATTATTATTATTATTATTATTATTATATATATATATTTTATTTTCTAATAGTTCCGGTTTCAATTTGGAATCAAAACCGGAATTGTAATACACTGTTTGATTCGGTTCAGCTACGGTTCCAGTTTCACTAGTTCTTTGTTCACCCCTAGCCCTCATACATGTTATCTCTAATCAAGAGAACCAATAAAACGATAAAAAAAAAAAAACTAACAGAAATATAAACATGTACTAAACACAGAACATAAACCTTACATCCATGACAAAAATTTAGACCCTAAAATCTAAAAATTACAAATTTCAGCTCCCAAATCATTTATTTCTCTCAAATGGTTTTCAGTATTCTCTCATATCACACCACAAACCCTAAACACACTTATATACTAGGTTAGAAGAAAGTTCTTAACCTGGGTCTACAACTCACAAGAAAAAATGGGATAAAAAAATCGGGCCGTATTCATATCGCAATGGGACTTGAGCCAAACAAAATCCAAGCCACAATTTCACAGTACAAATTTTTATGCTTGAAAATTTACTGATACAGGACATGAGGAGTCATATAGAAAATATGGTTCTTCGAATCTTGCAAGTGCGGCACAGATTATTCTGCTAACCAAATTAACATGTGATTGATTTTGATAATGTAATATTTCATAAGATAGAAAGAGAAAATATATTATAATTTGTATCTACACGCGCACACACATAGAGGGGATATTAGTTTGTGCAATCATAAAATATTCCAACTGTCAACCACTCAGAATGTAAATCTGAGAGTAGTTTTGTTGTACAAATAATGCTAAAAGTTATGGGTGTCTGATGAAAGCTCCTTGATTTCTTTCCGGGAAACCCCAACAATATCTGAACTCAATCAATGTTTGCCTTTTAGTTCACAAAATTTGCGGCTTGTCAAATCTCAACTGTTCATCTTCTCCTTTGAAACTACATAAGATGAAGATTGTACTTCAACCTCCGCCAAAATTTCATATTGGTCTTCCAAAATTTTGATGAAGAAGTGTCGTTTCTTGTTACTGTATTAGAAAGTCGTTGTCCATTAGACTTTGTGTACACCAATGCATGAGGAGCTTTTTCAATTCGTCCAATTGATGGATATTCTTATTACATTATCTTTGTTAACCATTTCACAAAATATTCTTGGTTCTAAAAATAGACTTTTCATATGATTTAATTGATCAAGCAAAAACTTATACCTGTTCAAAATATCATAATTTAGAGAACTAGCTTTTTAGAAATTATTAAGCCTCTGCAAGATCAAAAGTACATAATCTAAGGTCTATTCAAAATTTGTGTCCTGAGTATATGATTGATCATGCGAATTTTGTTGTATTATAATCTCCCATTTTGATCAATCAACAAACTTAGCCAAGCATAATACCGTCTAATAAAGATAAAAAGATAATATATACAACAATAAAAAACACAATCATGTATATCCCAGTTTTACTATATCAAATTTGCTCAGAGAAGCACATAGGAGAGAAAAAAAAATCAAAATATTTTAGTATTCTTATAGAAAAGAAATATAAAAAATGCTCAACTACGGTGCATCGTTTCCACAAAGTAACATAGATCAAAGTATCAAGTTTTATCAATAACAAAGTATCAAGTTTAAGTCACTTTTCAACCATTAGTAACTGGGATATACATCGTTTCGAACAAAATCATCAACTTTAGTTATTTGAATCTTCACAAAGTCATCAAGATTCCCATGAATGCAATTTGTCAAGATCTATTGATGAGAAGGATGACGAAGAATGTAGAGAATTAGAATCTAGCAAAGGTCGTAATGACAAAGCTATTGAAAATTTGAAATTGAAAGAGACGGTAAATGAACTTTTGCAATAATGAAAGTGATGAAAATAGTGATGATTTTATTAATGAGCAAATGAGTGTTTATATAAAATAAAAAATATAGTCGTTAGAAATATAGTCGTTAGTAAAGAAATAAAAAATATTAATAATTTTAAATATAAATTAATAAAATATTATTATTTTTGGTTGGCAAAAATCTGAAAAAATTATTCTGGAGCCAGAATTTGGAGATTCTGATATGCTAATGTGACTTGACTAAAATACTGACGTATCTTGCTTAGAAATTGAATATGAAGAAGCACTTCTACCGAAGCTATACTGGATGGCATTATGTATCAATGCTTTAACATTGGATGACTTGACTAGGTCAGTCAACTTATGGTATAGGATAATTCATTTAAGAAAGAATGTCAAGTCATATTGATGAAGCTTATCTGCGCAATTGTCACTATTTGCTCCATGGAAACCGGGGCTGTTTCTACAAATTCAAGGAAGCGTAATTGCTATAATCTCTTGCCTAATATGATATTGGCGTTTGCAACTCTTGGCATCATCTGACACATGCTACCTTACACATAACAGGCTAACCACACATTCACTAATTACAAGCTGATCTTAAATAAAATGCCCTTTAATTTCACAAAGGAAGGGAGGAACTCAAAAGAAAATCAACCATCATTTATCAAGTGAATTTCATCATTAAATAATTTGTTTTCAATAACCTAATAGGAAAAACTCTCCTTCATCAGTTCAATCCACAAATCAAGGATATTCAATTGTCAACTCTTCAAGTCTAGGAGCATTCTTTGCACACGATTTCTCATTGTTGTAATGTTCATAATTTTATGCATGGTAATTATTTTCCTTTTCTGATATAGCTCTCTGACTACTTTGACTGTATATAAATTTCAATATTCAGTGATACAAATATCACTTTTTACCATCCAATATTCTCACTTTTATATGGTATCAGAGCTTTCTCTAACTCCCATAAGTTTGATTTATTTTTGATCCTTGGCCTACCTCTTTCTTAACCACCGTGCTATCTTATTGCACCTTCACCATGGTTGAAGAAAGCACTACAAATTATTCTTTTAATCAAATCATCACCAATACACCCTCCAGCAAGAATAGCCTTATTGCTATAAACTTTGCCACACAACTTTCTCTAAAGCTAAACTCTTCAATCCAATTCGATACTCTTCTTTTTGGTATGACTTGCTTAGTTTTATTGACGGAACCAAACCTTGCCCTCCTATAGAGACTACAGTTGATGGCAAATGTAGTAACCCTTGTGGACGGGTGTGAAGACAGACACTGGACTGAGCTACCACACTGAGAGGGTACAGGGTGTGTGGAGAAGGGAATGTGCTTATATGTAGTGTATTTTCTTCAAATAGTATGAGGCCTTTTGGGGTAAAATCCAAGAACAAAATTGTGCGAGTTCAGGCCTAAAACGGACAATATCAAACCGTGTGTTGGAGCGGGGTATTACAGAAAAAAAAAATCTCAAATCCGAAATACACACTTAGGATGAGACAAGATAAACTTTTGCTTCTTGACATCATTGGAGGCGGAACAACTCATTCTCATTAGTTGAAGCTCCCAACCCGTCGCTAAGTATCTTGCAACAATCTGCTACATTGTTGATGAGTTTGTTCTAGTTGGAGCACCGATTTCAAGTCAGTATCTCATAACTCATACCCTTAATGGAGTTAGACCCGAGTTTAAAGAACTCAATGCTGTTGTACGAGCAAGAGATACAGTGATTAGCTTCGAGACAAACTTGTTGAATATGAAGCTTTTCTTAAACGTGAAGAACTTTGCTCTGGAAATCTTAGCAACCTTACCGTAAATGCTGCGCTCTTTTCTTTTTCCAAAAATGACAACCAAAATAATGGTAAGAAATTTTTTCAAAATAACAAGAGTACTCAAGGCACATTCCAGCAATAATCAAGGGAACAACTACAATCCTAACAATTTTGGAAACAACCCGGGCAAAAATCCTACGGTGGTCTGTCAAATCTGTAACAAGCGGGGTCATACCACCCGACAATGCTATACAACTAAGAATTTGTTATTTCCTTCGAAGGCACCAACTGCTAATTCGACCACTGCCAATAGCAACTCTTCTTCAAATTGGCTATTGGATTCTGGTGCCTCCTACCATGTACCTCTAATTTCAACAACTTATCACTACGCTAACTGTATGACGAGCTAGATGATATTGTTATAGGTGATGGTACAGGTTTGACTATCATACATCTTGGAAAATCCATTCTCTTCACTCCCTCAAATTATCTTTCGTTTATCAAATATTTTGTGTGTTCCCTCGATGAAACAAAAGTTAGTTTCTATTTCTCAAATTTGTAAAAACAATAATACCTCAATTGAATTTTTCTCTCATCTTTTTGTGTAAAGGATCTCACCATGGAGGCACCACTCGCTCAGGGACAGAGCAAGAATAGCGTTTATGAGTGGACCAACATGGAGGCCTCTACACCAAGGACAAAGCAATCTTGTATGGGTGGACAAAGCAAGCTTGTATGGGTGGTCAAAGCTTCCTTTAACAAGTGGCATGATCAACTTGGTCATCCATCTTCTAACATTTTTCGTCAAGTTGTCTCACAGAATGATCTTTCTATGTTTTATTATTTGTCCAAGTCATTATTTTGTGATTCGTGTCAATGTAATAAAAGTCGTAAGTTATCTTTTGGCACTTCCATTTTAGAAAGTAGTTGTCCATTAGACTTTGTGTACACCGATGTATGAGGACCTTCTCCAATTCATTCAATTGATGGATATTCTTATTACATCATCTTTGTTGACCATTTCACAAAATATTCTTGGTTCTAAAAATAGACTTTCCGTATGTTTTAATTGATCAAGCAAAAACTTATACCTGTTCAAAAAATCATAATTTATAGAACTAGCTTTTCAGAAATTATTAAGCCTTGGCAAGATTAAAACTACATAATCTAAGGTCTATTCAAGATTTGTGTCCTGAGTATGTGATTGATCATGCCAATTTTGTTGTATTCTTATCTCACATTTTGACAATTGGGAAACAAAACATAAACAGTACATACATAAGAATGATTGACTGAACTAAAAAACTCAATCAACAAACTTAGCCAAGCATAATACCGTCTAATAAAGATAAAAACATAATATATACAACAATAAAAAACAGAGTCATGTATATCCCAGTTTTACGATATCAAATTTGCTCAGAGAAGCATATAGGAGAGAAAAAAAAAATCAAAAAATTTGAACTAAAAATATTTTTGTATTCTTATAGAAAAGAAATATAAAAGATGCTCAACTACCATGCATCGTCTCCACAAAGTAACATAGATCAAAGTATCTAGTTTTATCAATGAAGAAAGTCTCAAGTTTAAGACACTTTTCAACCATTAGTAACTGGGATATACATCGTTTGGAACAAAATCATCAACTTAAGTGATTTGAGTCTTCACAAAGTCATCATATATATATATATATATGCAGTTAGGACAGTAGAAACTGTAGAATGTACTTCTGAAAATAATCAAGCTTGAGTTAGTGAAATTTTTATAAATTTTATCAAATTCTAACCATTTTCGTATTTTGATCATTGGATTTGTGCAATTAGAACAACAGAATGAACTCCACTTGATATAGAAATCCCACAATCAGCTGCTGTCAAAAGGATAACATTACCAGTGTCCGCCACAACTATCACACATTTGACATTACAGGGTAACATTGGACCAAAATAATTTAGTCATTCTTCTTTTAATTAACTTGGCCCTGAACCCGTATGCATAAGCAAGGCTGATGAGCATAAACGAGTCTGATTAGTATCACACTATCGGCACCTATCACTACTAGATGTGTTTTAACTCTTACCATTTTCAGGTCAGATTTACCACCACCACATAAGCCATTGCCAAACTTGAAGCTCTCAACATTTAGATTACTAAATGCTTGAAACAGTTTGTAAATAGCAAAGTTGAACCATGTAATAGAAAACTAGTAGCACCCCTAGTGGAACTAATAGTAGATTCAGGAGCTGAAGAGGAGGTTGAAAAACTCAGTGGTTCAACACTAGTGCTTTAAAACAAATAGAAGAGAAGCAGCTGAATGGGGTGGTCATCCAAATGCCATTGAACTCGCCATTGAAGTCCACTAGCTACTATACACAATAAAGCATGTATACATTAAACAGTACAGGGAATAACTTTTAGTAGACATACAAAGTGCGGTATTGATTTAATTTTCCTCGTCTTTCTCCATGTTTTCAAACTACAAATAATCGCATCTTGAATGGGAGGGTACTGCATCATGAGGCAGTTAACTATTCCTGTAATAACAATGTGTCATAGTTCAAAGGCCTAATGCAGAAAATTTGTAAAAAGAATGTTTCTTCATTCATTATCTATCTTGGAATTCTTGGTTGGTCGTGTGTTACAATTTTGTTCATCAGTAGTGAAGATTACACCAAATACACTTTCAGATTGTCTACCATACTGGTCTGCTGTAATTTCAACATTGCAATGTGGTGGATTTGCCGAACTCTTTCTCTTGAAAGCTTTAATAGCCTTCCTATATCCTCAAAAGACCGAGGGATCTCTCCGTTTAGTCCATAGTGTAATCTCAATATATGTGCTTCTCTATCAGAGAGCATATCGAGGAGCTTCTCTACCTCTTGCTTCATAAGCTTTTTTTTCACCATTGTTTCTGGCCTTGTTGCATCTGGCCCTGGTATGATCGCCTGCAACATATTGTGATTAAACAAGATATGATCGATCAATAGGTCCGTCTAATCTTAAAATTTCATTTCAAATTTACGAATAAGTTATTCAAATTCCCAAGATTCCTGTAAATGGCTATAGATTATTTCAATTCAAATGTTTATTTGATGTACTTTCCAATAAATTGACTTCCTGAGTTTGTTGCATTGCTCTAGCATTTAACTTGACTAGCATCAATTTATTGCAGTCACACAAAATAATTCAATTTAAATTATTATTATTTTTAAAAAAAACAAGTCTTGAGTCATATTGGTGAAGCTTCTGTGCGATTTTCTGAAAGTTTAGGTCAAATTTCTTCAAGTTCACTGGTCTTTAGGAATATAATGGTATGTTGGATAAATGAATAGATCTGAGATAAATGATTTTTTGCTTCTACAAAACATTGGTTATTGAAGTTGGGTCTGAAGTTCAATGGGGTGTCGGATTAGAGCTATGGGAAAACATAATTTAATACAATGCTTGGTCAGCTAGAATCTTTGTGAGCATAGAGAACTCCCTGCACCTTGTTATTTTAGATCTATAATATAAGGTTCTCAAATCAATCTATGCATCTTCTTAAAACTGAAAGTTAAATTGTTAAATAATATATAATTGAACCTAATTCCATGGATTTTAAAACTTCCAATCCAAATGGAGCCTAAAATTCTTAACCAAACTCAAACTAGTTTCTAACATATTCACCTGATCTTCTCTTGCTTGATGCTATTGGTATCCACTGAACCAGTGTTGCTTGAAGTTAAGGTACATTGTCTGTTTTAGTAAGGTTCGGGTTAGAGTTGAGTTGCGTTACCAAATCAGTAAAATTTAAAACTTTCTTTATTTGTGCTCTGCAGGCTGTCTAGTCCTACAGCTCTAGTAATTAAAGAATTCATGTAAATCTTCCATCATTTTAATCATATTTTCACCTCATCCAAAGAATGGGTATATTCAACCTTTATTATGACCCATTCCCCACAATAAGTTTAACTCCAAAACACTTTTTTATACTGAAATTGGCACTTCCACACTTCCACAGAATTCTGATTCCTTGGAGTTGCTACTGAGTGGTAAGTGATATATAGCATTAGCTGGTATTGAGATCCCATTTCTGTCAGTTCATTCAACTCTTTCTATGAGTGATGCTATCATTGTGAGCATCTCAGCACATTTTTATCAATGTGTGTCATATACACAGCATGAAAGAGGACAGACATCTTCTTCCTCTGCATTCATTAGGATGGAATTAATAAAGGAAGCTTCTTCCTATGCACCATTGTGATGAATTAGCACTCAATTCATTAATATTTTATACTGAAAGAACAAAAAGTTGCAGAAGAAAACCTGTAATGCCATGCAACCTTGGCTGGTAACTGCTTGATCTAGGGAAACTGGCGGCCTGCTTCTTTCGGAGATGAGTCTCAAAGTTGAAGCATCCATGTCAACAACTTCTGCAATTTCATCATGGGAGGGCAATCGCCGTAATTTTTTGCTTAACATGGTGTTGGCCTCTGCAATTTTTGGCATCACCTGACATATGCTCCCCTACAAATGACAGGCTAACCATGCATTCACTAATTACAAGCTTACCTTCAAAAAACATGTTATGCAGTATTCTTTGCATTTCTAAAAGGAAATGGGAAATTAAAAAAGAATAAGGTGTCATTTATCATGTGATTTTGACTGTTAAGTGATTTTATGCTCTAAATGTGTCCTGAGGTTGCATTAGCACAAAATCGGTGAACATGCCTACAAATGGTAACAAACCTGACTAATGAAACACTGCGTCCATGAACAGTACGTTATCAAATGGACCATGCATATGCTGGTTGATTTCTGAGAGCATAACTGCTGTTCTAGCAAAATCTATAGTTGATTTCACCATGTAAATAATAACAACAGGGAAAGGGCAGCAAAAATGTATCCAGATAAAACACTGGAATTTTTTGGTTATTCCTATCATTATGTCCATGATAGACTTTTGGAGGCACAAAACAATATCCCTGATCCTGACTTTGGACACATTCCTCTATTCCTTGTCTGGTGGGCTGAAAGAACACACCACCTCTCCCACCAAACAAACTTGTACTGTTAAACCACTCAGATATTAGAAATCTAGCTTGATAACTATAAAATCAATCACATAAGCAAAAAAAGAAGACATCAGGTGGTAGATGGTCTCCCAAAGAAGGGAAGACTCACAGACTGGACAGCTCAAAGTATTATGATAGACACAATTTAAAAACATTCTGTCCGTTATGCAGTGTCTTACCGGTAATCTGATAATCCTAGACTTGTTGGCTATGGCCTTGGTGATAGCTTGCCTAATCCACCAGTAAGCATATGTTGACAGCTTATATCCCTTCTCTGGATTGAATTTCTGTGCTCCACGGAGAAGCCCAATGCTTCCTTCCTGCAATTATGGAAAAAATATTACACCTTAATACAACACAGGCATAAAAATCAAATATAAAATGTATAGCAACCTGAATCAGGTCTTGTAAGCTTAATCCTTTCCCTTGATAACTATTAGCAATAGAGACAACAAGTCTCTGGTAACTGCATGTGATTCTTTCTCGTGACTCTCTTCCATTACAGAAAATCTTATCTAGACTACTAATACTCATCCCTACAGCATTGGCCAATTGCTTTGAGGTTGGCTCATGCTTGCTGGTTTCCGTAATCGTCCTTTTTAATGCTTCTATCCTTGCCACTTCCTGTCAATTTGTGAAAACTTCATATTGTAAAGGAACAAAGACACTTGGTCTAACCAAAACAAGCAAAAATTGCTATGAAATGCTGCAAAAAAATCAGAAAAAAAGAACAGCATGAAAGATCTGTTTGAATTGTGATAAAAAAGTTAGTATGATCAACCGGAATATTGGGCATTTCTTGGCTAATATAAATAGGCAAATAAATAGATGTTGGAAGTTTAACTCTAGTAGAATTAGGTGTGGAATGAACTAGTAATAATTATTAATTGAACCGTTCGCCCCCTATAATTGGTTAATTGTAAATTTGGCTATTGGTGCACCTTTTTATATGTTGTCCGTATGGTGAATTCCTGTAGATACTAACAGTTGCTTTTGCATCATGATTGATTTTAAATAGTATGGTGTTATGGCCAGTCAAGCTAGATGGCTTGGATTGCCTTCTAAGTAGTAAGCATATAATCAGGTAACAATAGCATTTTCTTTCTCTAGTTTTGATCACACTGAATCAGAAATTAGAGAATTTCATCAAATGCATAATCACTGAAATAACCTCCTAGGATATCTTAAAGTGTTGAAAACCACATTAAATTTAGCGGATAGAATTCCTTAATAAGCATATATATATATATATATGTGTGTATATATATATATATATATGTATGTATTATGAATTCTTTTTATTGCAACTTTTAAGCTTCATACAACTCTAATTCTTCTTGAATTGTAAAGAAATTAAATGTGTTCTGAGTATACCTTGAGACACAGAGAATACTCTGCTTCTTCTTTGGGGGTCAAATACCCTGACTTGGAAGTCCTGAATGAGACCTCTTTGCATTCACCACTGTTGTCCATCCCAATCTCTGCATATCCCAAAGCCTTTCTTCTTTTTCTCCTCCTCTTTCTTCTCACTCCTGACACAGTGCTCCAATCTCTCTCTAACCCATTTCCATTCTCTCTGTAATCCAAAACCTTTCCAACCTCAAAAGCTGAAACCACTGCATCTCTAGCGGCCTGAGCTGCCGCACTCGCGAGTGCCACAGCCTCGGCAGCTGCAACAATTGTTAGTGCATCATCAGAGACCAAACCAATACCAAGCTTAGAAGAGGAGATATATGCAGTAGGATGAAGATGGTGGGGACTCTTGAGAGATGATTTTGTTGGGAGTGAGGAGAGAGAAATGGAGGAGAGAGTCGGGGAATGGCTTGAAGATGAACATATGGTGATGGCCATGAACAATGGAGGATGGTGTTATCTTGGATTGAGTAAGAGAGGCTGAACTTAGCCCGAGAATGAGGAAGATATTACTTTTTCAAAAACTGATAAAGTTATTCTATTACATATCAATAAACTGATAAAGTTTTTGATTTTTTAAAGTGAAATTTAGATATTTTGTTATTGGTTTGTGGGACAGTTTTTGTACTTTTGCTCTAGAGATAAAAATTACAGAACATTGTAGAAATTACTTTTTTTTTTTTCTTTCTTTCTGTAAAAGTTCCAGCAAAAACACACAACAATATCGATTTCTCTTTAAAAAGAAAAAAAGGAAAAGAGAAAAGATGAAGAAGAGATTACACCAGCTAATACTCACCGATTTATAACATTTATAAGTAAATTGTCTGAAATAAAAAACATTATATTACATAATTATGGTATGAAAAATCAATTAAAAAACTCAAAAATGGATTTCGACTTGGATTATATTATTGAATGGATTTTAGGCACAATTGGTTAAAATATTTATAACTTATTTGGTGATCATAAAATGTTAAAATATTTGATGATGAGGTGCTATAATACTTGTACAATTAAGATTTTAATAGAATATTTTTTGGTTGAGTAAAATCATATTGGATCTATCAATCACGGACATTGAGCCTTCTTATCATTTAAGTTTTGGTCTATGTTTTTTCACATATACACGGGTTAAAATACTTGTTAACTATTTGGTCTTTACATTACATATTAAAAGTTTTTATTTTATTTTATTTTTATTTGACAAATTGCTTTTAACTAAACATGGTAGAACAAAAATAAATAAATAAAGATTGACAATATAACAAAAATGTTTATCAAATCTAAAATTTCACATTCACACAAAATTCATAAAATAACTTAAATAAATATACAGAAACACAGGATGCATACATTATCTTTTGCATATATTTTTATTCAACTGTATCAAAATGTGGATTACTTTTAAGGATTTTATTTTGTCAGACCGGTAATATCATTTTAAATACATATAAATTTATAAATATAGATATATTTTCTCCAAACGGGGATCAACATCACATACTTCCTTCTTGGCGCCAAAATTGCTTCTGATAATTTGTCCTCTCTCCCACCATCTCCATTCTGCAGAAGCCTACTGCTTTTTCTCGCGGCACAAACTGGATCTTAGGGTTGTCAAAGATCCCAATTTTTTCTCTCTCAACTTCAAAAGCAGCACATTACACCTTCTTCAAAAATATGGTTGAGCCGCGAGCAAAACGCCGAAAAATCAGAAGGTTTACACACACAAACACACACTTATTTATATCTATATCCATCTCCATTTGACTATATTTATTCGTTTCACTTATGCCTATTGTCTATTCATGCGATGCCGCGATCTCTTGACATTTTCGTCATTCTTGAGTATTAGGGTTTGATAACGCGTTCAGTACTCTTACTGTTTTTTTTTTTTTGTTTTTTTTATTTTATGAAAGACCAAGATTCGAGTTTCATTTTTGTTACTTTTCTGTAAATTTAGTTAATTTACGTTGTTTGCCTAAGAGGTTCAGGAAAAGAGAAGTGAAAAAGGGAAATACTGTATCTTTATCTAATACGCTAGTTTGATGTTCAGCGAGAATGAAAATTTGAGTTAAACTAATCTAAATTTGTTTTATGAGGCAATAATTGAGTTTGGGTTTTGTTTCCTTGAGTCCTGATCATAAAAGAGACAGAATTCATGTTTTAGTTTACCTTCTTTATCTATATTTATCAACAATTTAACAAACTCCACTTTGTTATAAATTTTTGAGTATTAGGGCTTTTACAGTTGTTTAATGGGTTAACACTCATCATCATCTTCTTCTTCTTCTTCTTTGTTTGGTTGCCGAAAGAGCTGAGGATAAAAAGTAAATAATATTGTCAATCTTTGTTTTTGAATTATTTTGATTTGAAAAGATGAATTTTCATCATAAAGACGCCAATCAAGTTTCATTGTAAAGTCGCCAATCAATAGTATTAGATTCAGTTGAGCAAATGTTTCTGCTCTCTGAGTCCCAGATTCTAATAGTTGAAAATCTGAGATTTGATAGTTGATATTTTTTTTCATTCTTTATCAGCACGTGAAGAGAACATAAATATTATGCAAACTAAGAAACAAGAAAGAAGTCATATTAATTGCTCAAACTAGGAAAGCTTTATCATACAAAGAATGAAAACCATGCAAGTCCTTTATCCCAACGAAGAAGAAGTTATTTATCACGTCTTCCATTTTTTTTTTCAGAGGAGAAGATGACTACATGCCAGGAAATATAACAGAGATCGAGCTCCATAATTTCATGACCTTCAGCGACTTAAAATGCAAACCAGGACCGCGTCTAAATCTTGTCATTGGACCAAATGGTTCTGGAAAAAGCTCTATAGTATGCGCCATTGCACTTGGTCTTGGTGGAGAACCACAGGTTAATGAAGACTAGCATTTTTATTAATCACAGTCCTGTATTTTGAACTGTATGTAAGATGGAGACTTCATCTTTGTGCAGCTACTTGGAAGGGCTTCAAGTATTGGAGCTTTTGTCAAGAGAGGAGAGGACTCCGCGTATATCAAGATTTCTTTGAGAGCTGACAATGAGGAGGAACACTTCACGATTACGCGTAAAATAGACTCACGGAACAAGTCTGAGTGGCTGTTCAATGGTGAGATATTGAAGCTGTGACTTGTGGTATCAAACAATAGTTTGGTTAATCATTGACAATCTTCCCCCCTGTCTGGTAGTTTAACCATTGACAGTCTTTAAACAATGAATTCTTTAACTTTTTTGAGTACTTTAAATACTGAGGATCATATGAATAACAAGGACAACCATAATTACCACTAGTCTGGTACTCAAGATAAGTCAAATGTCGTGATACCTTTTTGGCTTACTTGTTTGCAGGATTTTAAATTATTAAGAAATATACCTAGTCTTTCTGATGGAGAGGATCCTTTTGAATCACTAGTGAGTCTTTCTTGGGGCAGCGGGTGGCAAGATAGTTTCAGTTTTATAAAGACCCCCTTTAATTCCCAAGGCACGAGCCTGCCCCTTTTGACAATGTTTCTCTTTCCATCCTAAATAGTTGCAATAAAAATTCTATACGTTTGTGTTTTCCAGAGATAATTGTTAAATTGTTTTTCCAAAATGGGATCATTCTCACCTTTTCTTTTGAATCGTGTCTGCATGTCTGTATGGTATATACTCAAGTATACATGGATTGTTTTCTTTAAAGCTTAGTGCTTCTCAAAAGTAGAATGCAGAATCACCTTTGAATTGGTTAATGCTACTTTTTCAGCTAAGTAGCCTACTAGTATTATGATGTCATGCTTTTCTAATCTCTCTATGTGTGTGTTCCATTTGAACATGTGTGTTGTCAATGAAGAAAATAAAATCATGTGTGTACACTAGGAAGAGTGATTGACTAATTCTTTTACATGATTTGTTGGTTTCAGGAAAAGTTGTTCCAAAAAAAGATGTGAATGAGATTATTCAAAGATTCAACATTCAGGTCAACAATTTGACTCAAGTGAGTTCTTGAAATGACCTTCCCAAAATATTCAAAATACCAACAACTGGGACACTACTTGGAGTTCTGAGTGTTGTTTCTACATGCACTACTTTGGATATGTTTTTTCTTGTTCTTGCAATAGGAGGATGCTTTTGGTATTTAACTTGAGTTGCTGTCTGGATGCATTGCAGCAATTTGGTAGACAATATAAATACTTAACTCATACACTTTGTAACATCTTAAGCTGTTTAAGAAGTTTGTGGTTAACATGGTATCCGTGCAGATAAGGTTCTGAGTTCAAATCACATTGCCACTGATAATAATAATTGATGTATACTACTTATCAAAAAAAATAAAATTGATGTATATGTTTGCCCCTAGGAAGCATGGAACGGATATGGGACACGGATGCGATACGGATACGGTGATATGACAAATCTAAAAAAAAAGGATACGGGTTCATCAGGATACAACAATATATAAATAATGAATTATATTTTTTATTTATACAAAAAATTGAGTTATTAATATTTCTTTATAAAAATTATGATTAACAAACAAAAATAAGAGTTAAGAGTCATATTGCATAATTTTCATGAATAAATTTTATTCTAAATCATGATATATATCTCAAAACTTATTTTTTAAATAAATTTCAAACTTTTCTTAACAATTATACTATGATATTATTGTTGAAAAAGGTATATTTTGATGTTCAAAACATATTAAAGATGCGTCGCCTTTTATAAAATCTTATAAATAAAAAAAAAGAGTTGTGTTCTGAAGCATTTGAGAAGTATTGGATACGTGGTCGAAGTATCTGAAAAGTATCGGGCACATGTTAAAATTATGGATACTTTTAGGAAGTATCGGACACATATCCGTGAGTATCCGAGGAGTATTAATATATGATACGGACACGATACGGGTACGTTACTTGTGTAGAAGTATCCGCGCTTCCTAGGTTTGCCTACTCATGATGGTGTAACTAAAGTATTTATGTCTTCCAACTGAATGCTGGTGACAGGACTCTAGAATGTTTACATTTCAATAGTTGTATTGATTTGTTCTTGGTGATTTTAGTTTTGATACAGTTTTCTTTTTTAATCTCAGTTTGTTGTGCAAAGTTTTGTCAAAAAACTTATATGCCCTAGCACCTGGCCCTAACTTATATTCATTGTCCGTTATGCAATACTCATGCTAACTTAGTCTTTTGATGATGAAATAAGTGCAAGCATCATATTTGTTGGGATGATTTTTAGATGGATGTCTTTCTATGTAAAAATGTTTTTTTGTGGACAAGGTTAGCACAGTTTCTATCCTTCCCCATATAACTTGTAAAAATAGGGAATAAATCTACATAAGACACGTGTCGTATTACATTTAGGGATTTGGGATAAGAATTCCAACTTCTTGCTTGATTCATCATTTTCTGCACTAAGGTGGCTGTGGCTCTGATCAATTTGCTTTCTATTTGGCTAGGCAAATTCTTTATTTTTTACTTTTTGCAACTTGTTATGTTGCAAGACTAGAAAGTGTCATACTGAGGTTTGGTGCAAAGTGGAAAAAAAAGCATAAAATTGTTTGAGTCTGGAGCCAAATGGAACTGGAAGATAGTTTGTGGCATATTGTTGGTTCTTGTGGTTGAATAAACAATGGGGTGCCACATGTAACTTATTGAAACTTGAAATTCTAGATGGAATAGTTTAAATGAAATTGAGGCTCACTTGTTGAAAGTCTAGATGGATTAGTGTCGCTCGCATTGATGTGTGTTGGCCTACCCCATTCATATGGGATTAAGGCAAGGATGAGAATGGCATTGATGTGGCATTCAATGAGATACGGTAAGGGCAGCACTGTGGCTATAGGGCAACAATAGGGTGGTGATGAGGTGATAAGCTTTCTTAGCAAGCTTTTTATTAGTTTATTCGACAAACTTCATGCGGTTCAATAGGATGTTTCTCTGTGTTAATGGGGGCGTTTTCTTGGAAGTTAGTCATACATGGTATATGTAGTGCATTATGATGTTGCCAAGTCGTATGAGGAATATGTCATTTGGGAGTCAAGCTCTCTCTCTCTCTATGAGCTAAATTGAGTAGTGTAGATCTAAGACGAGGCTTACTAATTTGTGACTTTGTAGTGGTGACTTACTATTTTTTTAAGTATTGGATCAGTGTAAAAACTAACTAATCTTTTCATTCGTATTTCGCTTGCATAACACAAAAAACTCTTCTTTCTAGTTGTCAATTTTGATCTTTCTAACTTTTATTTTATTTTATTTTTGTTCCTGAGCTTTAAAGGATAGGGGGCAGTTTTACGTGGTTGATGTATATAATTTACTTTTTTTAGGATTCTTTGTTCTGCTGTTGATGTGGTATGACAATTGAAATTTATTTATGACATTATTTCATATACTAAGGATAGAGACAAATAAATAGGCCAAGTTGTACCCCCCCTCCCTCCTCGAGAAGCGTAAACATCTACCAATAGAGGATTAAAGAAAACTACAACAGAAGGATGATGTTTCCTGAAAGAGGGATGAAGAAAGGACAAAAGAGAGGAAGCATGACATTTATCCTCCCCTAACCCCAACCACAAAGATATAAGAAATGTGACAAAACAGCTGAGACAAGGATAGTAGGAGGAATTTTAAACCAAAGAAGATACCATGGCAAGGGCTTCTTGTTTTAGCTTACATTTTTATTCGTGGTTCTTCCATCTGTTTCTCAATCATGAATCTTTATGATTCATTTGAGGTTTTTTTCTTCTTATTGTTCTCATTGTCTCTTCATGTTGTTCTTGTTTGTACTGTTCATGATACTCAATGTATTTACTGCCTGTAATTTCACCTTTTTTCCTGGGCATTATATATCTAAATGGGTTTCCTTTTCTTTTATTTTTTATTTTTTTGGGAGGGGGTTTGTAGTTTTTACCACAAGACAGGGTTTGTGAGTTTGCTAAGTTAACTCCAGTGCAACTCTTAGAAGAAACAGAGAAGGCTGTTGGTGATCCTCAGTTACCTATCCAGCATCGCGCTCTTATTGTTAAAAGCTCTGAATTGAAGAAACTTGAAAATGTAAGTTTCTAAAATCACCTTTGGCTCGGTGATAGTATTTTAAATTTCAATAGGGATATTTCTACTAAATAGTAAGCAACCGGTCCCTTCTATGATAGACCGTCAAGCAGAATAGAGCTACTTTGGATCAGCTCAAGGCGCTTAATGCTGAACAAGAAAAAGATGTTGAGCGTGTTCGGCAAAGAAATGAGCTTCTTGCAAAGGTTTGCTTTTATATTATTTATCTTCATTTTTATATTTAAAGCAACGACTTAATCCCTTTTCACCTCATATGTAGGTTGAATCGATGAAAAAAAAGTTGCCTTGGCTTAAGTATGATATGAAGAAGGCCGAATATATGGAAGCTAAGGAGGGTGAAAAAGATGCAAAGAAGAAGTTAGATGAAGCAGCTAAAATGTTAAATCATCATAGAGAACCTATTGAGTATGCTGACTAGCTTAACTGATGTGATATCCTTCTTTTTTAATGTCAAAAATTGATCTTTGGGTATCTATTAAATATGGAGTTCACTTGTAGCTAGAAGACATGTATATTGCCATTTTCCCTTTTAATGCATTGACGCATTTGCAGGAAACTGAAGGAGGAGAAAGCAGTGCAGGATGCTAAATATAACAAAGAAAAAGGTTTCCTGAATGAAAATTCAAAGAAACGTATGGGACTTCTGGAGAACGAAAATCGTTTAGTATGTTACATTTAATATTTTTTTTTGGTTTTGGTTGGGTTTCTTCTACATGTGTGTGTATGTGTATAGAGATGTAATATCTATCCAATATCTTTATTTAGTTTCAATCTTCACTTATAGGGAGTGCAAGTACAGGGGAAATATAATGAAATGGAAGAATTGAGGAAGCAAGAAGATTCTCGTCAACAAAGAATTGTAAAAGCTAGGGATGACTTGGTTGCAGCTCAGCTGGAACTGGCAAACCTTTGTCCGTTTGAGCCTCCTAAGGATGAACTTGTATGTAAACTTTCTTGCCTAAATTGCTATTTACGCCTTGTGGTTGCAAGTAAATTGAGAGAAGCATATAAAAACCAGAAGTTAGGGAGAATAAACCAGTTCTTGTGAATAATTCAGTTCTTTTGCTGGTTGGGATGGAAATTGGCAAATTTCATGTTGAAGCATTGTCAGAGAAGGTGGATGTCCTTAACCAGTTCTTATAACAATAAAAAAATTCAAACATATTCCATTTACCATGTTTTATATAGTTCAGTTGCCTTTTAATTATTTATTCAGTCTACCTCTTGATTTAATGAGCGGTTATCTACCTCTTTACATCCTTAAATGTTCAAATTAATAAGAATAGTCAAATGATCAATATTTCACCTATGCATATCTTCTTTAATTACTGTTCTGGAAATTTAATCATAGGTTATGTTTGCTGGTCTTCGTCAAGGTTGCTTTCTTTTCTCACATTCAACTCTCACTTTTTAACAGGAAAGATTAGGTGCTCAAATCTTGGAGCTGGATCTCTCTCAAAATCTAAAGAGGCAACAGAAGACAGAGAAGGAAAATCTCCTTGCACAAAGGAAAACAACATTAAGACAATGCATAAACAAGTAAGGTGTTCTGCAGACTAATTATATAATTGATATGCCTTCCTATCTTTGATTTAATGACTCTCACTTCAACTCCTTTATATAACCTCTGCAGGTTGAAGGATATGGAGAATACTAGTAATAAACTGTTACAGGCACTGCGGAATTCCGGGACTGAAAAGATATTTGAGGCCTATAACTGGGTTCAACAACATCAACATGAGTTTAAGAAAGAGGTGTATGGTCCTGTGTTGCTTGAGGTATCTATGGGAGAATTTTGATGACTATGTTTCTTGTTTGATTAAATTGATTTTGATATATTAGTCTTTCATTTTCCCCTAATTTTGATGGTTCAAACTCAGGTTAATGTCTCGAATCGAGTTCATGCTGACTACTTGGAAGGCCACGTCCCTTATTACATCTGGAGGGTGATTTTTAGCTCTGACACTTTTATTCTGTCAAATATTGAACTGTCAGATGCTTCTGGAGTCTTTTTTACTTTCATTCATGTTCAGCATGCATCTTATATTTTTGTCTCAAGGCTCATGCCTTGCACCTACAATACCTGCTGGTTCAAGAGTTGTCGCAAAGACCTTCTGATGGATCGGACACAATCTAGGCCAAATTTAACAAGCCAAGTTAAGTATATTTTACAGTTATAAGAGGCCCAAGTAGTTGAGGAGAACTAGGCCTATCTGTCAACCCTATAGTCAGTCAATTGTTCTTTTGGAAAGTAAAAAGGATCATCTTGGAGTAGAGTTTGTTGAATCCAAAATTATTTCGACTTTCCGAATTTTTTTTTATTTTGTGCAAGTACATTGGTCCAACCTATCTTTTTGATTGTACCAAGTCTGTATCTGAGTGAATAAAAAGAATTCAGAATTTGTTGTAAGTTCAATACTAGGAAAGGAAATGGGGCTTGTTTGGAATGGGGTACCCCTGCCCTGAATCTGCCCTAGAAGGAAAGGTCTCCTTCTGAAACCCATTGCAACCTAGAGACAGTCCAGGGTGCAGGACAGCACATGTTCTTGCAGGCAGGCTGTGATCCCATTGAGGCATCTGATTTCAACTTTTTTTGAATTTGACTTGATATGACACCAAATAAATATTGGACCATACCTTGTTACAAGAATTGACTTTACAGTGGCTGACCCATACTCCTTGCAATATAACTTCCTTTTTGCGTACTTTTTGTTGCCTCTTTGAGGGATGAGGAGGCTGGTTGAGAATCAAAGAAAAATATCCTGAGAGAAAAAGTGCAATGAGTGGGCGTGGTCTTTTAAACATTTTTATGTTTTTTTTCCACATATTACTATTGAACATTATATTTAAAAAAAATTATGCTACTTTTATTCAATTTTCCTACTGTTGGATTCCAAGATCTTTCCTGGAATGTTGTTCATGGATTCTGAAAGCCTTGAGCACCTTCAAATATTCACCTCTGTCACCCAAGCACCAGCCCAACTGACTTGCTAGCTTGTTGGAGTTAGAACACACATTTTCTTTCTTCAAAACTCTCTTGTATTATTATGATGTTAACGATGATCAATTTTTCTATGTATTTCTCATAGTTATAGAGGGTGTAATTAGGCTGGAGGTGGGATCTTGGGTTTCTAAATCTAGCTCCAGGATGGATTCTGGAAGTCGAATCATCTCACAATTCTATCCCAGTCCAGTTAACTGCACAAATCACCAATGTCTTACTGAAATTGCTTAGATATTGGAAACCAGATTAAGACACTATCCAACTAGATCTTGCATATTAGTTTTTTTTTCCTTTTCCCTGTTTTTTGGGAGCAATAAGTTAGAAAATAAATACTCTCCCACCCGTGGCTTTCTTGCATCTTATACTCATTCAATTTAAACTTTAAGAACACTTAGAAGAATCTTGTCACTGAAGATTAGACTAAATAATTCTATACTATGTAGAATTGAAATTGTTATAGCAAACAATTTAATAAAACCAAGGAGGCTGGCCCTTTAATGATCAATTTTGTTAAAATAACTCAAGGGGATATCTTTATTTCTAGTGGGGAATTTGGATACTATATTGAGTGTTTGTGTTACTATTATTCTAATATTTAGTCAAGGGATTAAGAGACTAGTGCAGTTTAGATAAGAATCACATTGAAAAATAGCATAATTTCCTTAATATGCTTTTATAGCAATCTTGTTTAGTTTCTTCCAAATAAACCAGCACACAGGTTTGTAGTACATAATTCTGATGGTCAAGATAAATTACCATATCACATAGAGGTTACATGTGTTGTTCTCTTGCAAATGAAGGCCGTTTTTTATTACTGATTACAAATATATCAACTCTTAAAAAATCAGCACA
Organism: Cornus controversa; assembly: GCA_026545225.1. Classification (NCBI taxonomy): domain Eukaryota; kingdom Viridiplantae; phylum Streptophyta; class Magnoliopsida; order Cornales; family Cornaceae; genus Cornus; species Cornus controversa. Next base: position 49,881,238 of record CM048853.1, on the reverse strand, counting down.
CTTAGATCTACTTGTCTATTAATCTTATTTATATGCCGAAGCCACCTGTAATGCAACTTGCTGACTGTGATGCATGTCATGCGAACATAACAAATAAATGTCCAATGTTTAAATTATACTTTCAATAAACCAATTTTATCTATTAAACCAGTAAATTATAGGTCATTTATAAGGGAAATATGATTTTTGGGCACTTAATCCTAACACTTAGATGACTGGCACTTGACTCATAAAAGTCCATGTTTTGTCTATGTTGATGCCTATCCTTCATGTTGCTCGTTTCTTAACCCTTTTTCTTGTAATCCTTGTCTAACTTCCTTTGCCTGGTTCAGCAGTTTAACACTTGAACATCAGCCGCCTTTGGTGTGAGTTTGAGCCTTAGATCAGCTACTTTGTGAAATACAAAAATTAGGTCTACCTCGAGTTCTTCCACCCCAGGACCGTAGAGGGGCCAGCACTTGGCGACATCCCTATTTTACCCAAAAGTTGTTGTGCTCAAGTTTTAAATAATAGAAGTTGAAGCAATTTTTGGACAATATTCTCGGGTTAGAATTTGATTTCTTTGTTTTTTGATTGTTTGTGCCATTGTGGCATGCTTGACTGAGTGGTGTTTTAATATTATATTCACATATAGTTGTCTATTAAATTCCAGTTAGTATTATCCAAAAGTTGTTGTGCTCAAGATTTAAATAATAGAAGTTGAAGCAATTTTTGGACAATATTCTCGGGTTAGAATTTGATTTCTTAGTTTTTTGATTGTTTGGTAATTGTGCCATTGTGGCATGCTTGACTGAGTGGTGGTTTAATATTATATTCACATATAGTTGCTATTAAATTCCAGTTAGTATTTTGATAACCTTGAGTGCTGCACTGTCCAATGAATAGGATAATAAAGAGGAGGAAAGTGACTAAAGACAGTAAGAAATTAGTCTCTATACACCAAAGTCATTCCCTGTTATTAATTTACTTATGCGCACAGAAACACCCTTATAAAAGTGAGACTACAACTAGAAGTACCATACAGATACGAAATAGATAAGCACTTCTCAATATTTTATGGCACTTTTCACATTCGGGCGTTACTCCGATGGTATGCACCATGAACTCATGAAGCTGTTTCTTAGGCTTCTCCTTGTGGCAACCCTTGAGGCCTACACCGCAAACTCTTGAAAATCGTGAAATTGATATGCTACATCGATGCTTGTGATTAGGGATTGGGCATGGAAAAGCAAGGCCACCATTTATGTGAATTGCCTGTGCTGATTTGTGAAGCATTTATAAAAAGAAGAAAGCGATAATAAAGGGCATTACCAAATGCCGGTCCCAGCAATGCAGGGTGTTGTGAGGTGAAGGCAGGAGACATACATAATTATTGTGATTAGTTTGCTGAAAGTGGTTTCTCTCAAAACTTGAACTTGAGTCCTCACACTCGTCCTGCTGAGCTTTTATTTTGTACCAAGCAAAGGCACCTTATAGGAAAAAATTCGTGATTTTTTCAAAGCTTGGAAGTCTACAATGATTGCACGGTGCAAATGCAGTTTCTTTTGGGATTTTGTTAGTGTCTTTATTTAACTTAGATTTTGTACTCAATCTTATTTTGTGTCTTAGGTTTCATGTGTTTCTGTAGTTATCTTATGTTAAGTTATTCCCCTTTTATGGTACAAATATATACAAGAAATTTCAACATGGCACATGAACAGGACATCTAATGTTTGACACTAGTTGTTCTTTAGAATGATATTCAATCTTGTTGCTGATTGCGACTATGTTTTTCTTTTCTTCTCTCTCTCTCTCTCTCTTTTGGGGGGGTTGGGTTGGGGTTTGACTTGCAGTCATTTATAACTCAAGATTCCAGTGACCGGGACTTCTTGGTAAAAAATATAGGGTCATTTGATGTTCCTGTTATAAATTATTTGGGAGATGAACATCATTATAAAGAGCCGTTTCAAGTTTCTGAAGAGGCATGTACCACTTAAACCTCATTATAATATCATTTTCAAATTAGTGTGAGCAAATCTACATCAGTACTCAATTCTCTTGTATTGGACAGATGCGTGCACTTGGCATCTATTCCCGGCTTGACCAAGTTTTTGATGCTCCAAATGCTGTCAAAGAGGTCTTGTGTGGCCAAGTCGGGCTGGAAAATTCGGTATGCTTGCTAACCCTTGTCTATTTATTAATGTCTTAAGTGGACTTATTCTGATAATTGGTAAGCCGTAGGATCAAAGACCTGGAAGTTAGAAACATAAAAGCATGTTTTTCAAAACTTTAGAAGGAATGTCCATGTCTTTCTAACATCTGTATATTTTTCTTCAGTATATTGGATCCAAAGAAACCGATCACAAGGCCGATGAAGTCACTAGATTGGGAATAATGGATTTTTGGACTCCAGAAAATCATTACCGATGGTCTAGCTCTAGATATGGTGGTCATGTTTCAGCCATTGTGGAACCTGTGGATCATTCACGTCTCCTCTTATGTAGTATGTTTTCATAAACCTTTGATTCCAATGCACTAATATATCATCCAAAGCCTACACGGTATTTTAAGCTACCACTTTCTTTTTCAGGTGTGGATGTTGGAGAAATGGAAAGGCTTAAATCCAGGATAAAGGAGCTAGAAGAAGATATTTCTGCTTTGGAGGAAAGTTTTAAATCACTTCAGAAAGAGCTCAGGCATATAGAAGACGAAGCAGCTATATTTCGTAGGCAGCGTGTAAGCTGAAATGACTGCAAGGACTAGGCTTTTAACTTATTATATGCCTAAATATATATCTTCTCTGTATTTAATTACCAAATAATAATTACATCATATTCTTTGCAGGAGGAGATTATCAACAACGCGCAACTTGAGAAGAGAAAAAGGCGTGAAATGGAAAACCGTGTCAGTAAGTATCATGATGCCCGGTTATTTCTTTTTTTGCATGGGTTACATATCTCCAAATAGATGTCCTTTTTATTCAATCTGTTTTTCTTCAATAATTGAATCTCTGATTGTAATAATTCTAGATCAAAGAAAAAGAAACTTAGAATCTCTAGAGAAGGAGGATGACCCGGATACTATTATGTCAAAGCTTACTGACCAAGCTGCAAAATTGAATGTTCAGCGGTTTCAATATGCAATTAAAATCAAGGTAACGATTCCTTTGCAAAATTTCTGCTCCTTGTTCACGTCGCTAAGATTTCTTGCTAGTGATAAATTTTTTGTGGCAGTTTTTCATCCTGATTTTGGTATAGACTGAGGCCTGGCATAATTTCACTGTTTCTTTTGACCAATTCATTTGTATTATAGTGTTACTTTCTTAAACTTCATTTTTTTTGGACAGGATTTACTCATCGAGGCTGTTTCTTACAAGCGAAGTTTCTGTGAAAAGCAAATGGCCTCCATTGAACTAGATGCAAAGGTTGTCACAGAGTTTTAGTGGTCAATCCTGGTCCATTACATATTATTTCAATTTCATGACATGTTTCATTATCTTGACAATGCCCCTATAATAAATAATTAATATAAACTATCAGTCATTGGATGTAGTTTTTACTTGCCCATATAGACATTGGCATTCCTTATATTCATTACAAACATTCACATACGAGGTTGGATCTTGGATCTATTTAGATACCAGGTAGTATACTTTTTAAGTCTTTCCACAACTTTTGCTCTCTATCCTCCACCCTTTGGTCTTGCATCTACTTCTTCTTGGATTTCTACTTAACTCTTAGTTCTCATAAATATTCTCTTTTTTTGATGAATATCCTAAAGATATGTAGTTTGTGATTCCTTGGCTATTATGATTTTGCTATAAATATGGCTTTACGTATTACGGATTCATGTCTTTTGATGATTATTGAGTTTATTGAATATTGATATTTTTATCCCCCCTAATTCTTCTTCTTTTTTTCTCTCTATCTTCCTCTTCTCTCTCCTGGTTCAGCTTCAAGTTGGTAGCGGAGTACCACTTTTGGTCCTACATCAGATCCTCAATCAATTATCTTTTAGTTTGATGGTTTTCACCTTGAGCTTTTAGATCAGTTTGGATGCTAGTGTATTGAATTCTGTCTTGAAATGTTGGAGTGAATTGCTTTGCTGTTCATCATTGTGGCAATAGTGAAGCTTGTTTTGTTTCTATGATAGCCTTTTGTGTTAAGTAAAAAATGGGGGGGGGGGGGGGGGGTGTGTTTCCTCTTTAGGTAGGGGTGATGGTTTTGAGGTAACTATGATGTACATTATTTTTATTTGTGAGAGGAAATTAGAAGGTTAATTTAAATCGATTGTTATGTTGCAGGTACCCAAGGTTTGGGTATTCAATTTGGATGATAGAATCTAACTTCTGTGTCTTAGGCTGGTTATATTTCTTTTTATTAGCTGTTCAACAGAGTTAGTGGAAGGGTTTTGCACAAGGAATGGGATGGCATTCCATGTAATTGGTTTTTGGCTTTCTTGACCGGGATTATTTTAATTCTCTAGCATATTCATTGAGATTGAAGGGCATCGGATTAATCCTTTGTGGGTTTAGCAGAATTAAATTTGCTGAAGTTCCCGCTGATACAATTATTGTGAATAATGGGAGGTGATTTTTCAACATATATATTGGCTGATGGAGAGAGATAGGGGTTGATATTCAATGAGATAGTGGGATATAGAAATAGGGAGAAGGGGCACCAAATTAGTTGTAGAAAGGGAGGTTGTATATCTTATTAAGGGAGTGGAAGCTAGAAAGAGGAAGATTGTTGGGGGGGGCACTTATTTTTAATGGGGAATGGGATATAGAATGAGTGGGAGAGAAAGGGGATGAAATTAATTAAGGAGTACAGCCTTGGTTATACAAGGTTCTGCTTTGTATTATATATTAGATGTTTTATTCATGTTTATGCTCTGAGATAAGGAGTTTCTTCTAGTTATCTTTCTCTCTTGGCCATTTTAGAAATGTAAATGGTGGAAACATTGTTTTTGAGTGGGTTTTTACCTGATCTTTCTGAAAAGTGACTCTAACGTGCTCATTAAGAGGTTGTGGTCCTCAGCATTCATCTTGTTTGAGAGTCGATGATGTGTCGATTTTAATAGCAATTTTGGTCTTTTTCCCCCCCTTTGAAGTTGAATTCATTGCCAGTACGGGACTGTATATTGATATTGCGGGTTTCCTTCATTAGCTTCCGTTTGGACACAATGAATGAGTGACTAGGACTGGGTGGTCTATTACTAGGAGTTTGATCTTTTATTTATTCTTGGGTAAGTATAACTGGATCATTTTTTTTGATCAGGTATAATTGGATCATTCTTATCACAATGTAATTGTGATTAATGAAAAGAAAAGCTTACATTTCCTTTTTCCCTTCTGGTTGGTAGGTTTGATGTTTGAGTGCAATATAACGAAGTAACTATCAATTGCTTTAATTGTTTTTTTTTTATAAGTAAAATTTCATTAAAGATGCCCAAAAGGGGAGTGCACCCAAGCACAAAAAGGCAACAAGGGCCAGCTACAATCTTAGACTATCCACAAAATCCAAATAATCCCCCATAGAATTACAATTTTGCTCATTTACCCAAACGAATAAAAAACTCATAATGTTATATTTGGGAGACCAAATAGGAATTTTCACTCCATCAAAGGATCTCCTATTTCTCTCACGCCACAATCCCCACCAAATATAAAGGGGAGTAGCCCTCCAAGCATCTCTGACTCGGCTCTCCATTGTACATCCTCTCCAAGCGTCAATAGTGTCAACTGTGGAACCAGGAGACACCCAAAACATGCCAAAGACCACCAAAACATAGCCCAAATATCTCTCGCAATTGGACAATGCAAAATAAGGTGATTCACCGACTCTTCTGCTTTCTTACACATATAACACCAATTCACCACAACCTGTTTCCTTCTGAGGTTGTCTAGAGTCGAAATCCTCCCAAGAGAAGCTATCCGTGTAAAGAAAGCCACCTTTAAGGGGGGGGGGGGCTTTTGATCTCCAAATAGCCTTCCAAGGAAAAGAAGGCATCAGAACCGCAAGTGAACTCTGATTAAAAGATCGCACACCAAAAACCCCATTCGAAGAGTGCTCCAGATCGTCTCATCCGCCCCTTCCCCCTCCAACTCCTGACTATAAAGGAGAGCTAAGAACTCTGCTACCTTCGTAAGCTCCTAATCGTGAAACTCTCTCCAAAATTGCACGTCCCATGTCATCCTCCAGCTATCAAGATGATAACAGCCGGTGATCAAGGCATGTCTGTCCGTAGCAATCCTAAGAAGTTGCAGGGACCCATGAGCCTAAACAAAATCTCTGCACCAGTGATCCTCCCAAAATCTAACACACTTGCCACTCCTAATTCTAAAGTGAATGTGTTTAGAAAACTTATCCCACCCCTTCCGGATGAGCTTCCACACCAACACCCTCTCCAGCCTGGCTAACAATGACTCTCTTTCACAATCTAGATCTCTCCCTTCCAAATCTCCAAAGCCATTTGTCCAACAAAGTCTTGTTAAACAGATCCAACCTCCTAATCCCCAACCACCCTATAGAAAGTCTCTCTGAAGCTTCTCTAACCTCCTGATAACCGAGGCCAGTATCTAAAAGAGGGACATAAAATAGGTACGAAGATTCGAAATGGTGCCCTTCATGGAAGTTATGCGCCCCCCTTTTGATAAGTACTGTTTCTTTCATCCCGCAAGTCTTCGCTCGAAGCACTCAACACCTGGATCCCAAACAGAATCCCTCCTCGTTGAGACTCGAAGAGGTAAACCCAAATAAGAGATTGGGAAGGATCCCACCTCACACCCAAGAATATCTGCAAACTCGTGAAACTTCTTTACCTCCCCAACTGACACCATCTCACTCTTCCCAATGTTGATCTTCAAGCCTGACATTACTGAAAGCAAATTAAAACACATCTCAAAGCTCTCAACTAGTGCTCCACCACATCACAAAAAACAATGGTATCATTCGCAAAAAGAAAATGGGATATAACCAACTGATTGGAGTGCTATTTGCCCATTATGAACCCTCTAATGATGCCCAACCTATTTGCCCTCCTCATCAACGTGCTGAAAGCCTCCATAATAATGATAAACAAAAAAGAGAGAGGATCCCCCTACCATAAGCCTCTAGAGCTAGCGAAGAATCCAGTTGGTGAACCATTCACCAAGATTGAGAATCGCACTGTCGATATACAAAAATGGATCCACCTCCTCCAACCATTCTCGAAACCTATCCTTTCCAACATGTACATCAAGAAGTCCCAGTTCACATAGTCATAGGCCTTCTCAATATCAAGTTTGCAAGCAATTTATGGCACTCCGCTCCTGAGCCTGGAATCAACACATTCACTAGCAATCAACATCGAATCAACAATCTGGCAGCCTCTAACCAAAGCATTTTGGGTTTCCAAAATCACCCTATCCATCACCCTGCCAAAACGATTGGCTGAGACTTTAGCAATAAGCTTGTAGACACCTCCTATCAAGGTAATAGGTCTAAAGTCCTTTGCCTTAATAGCCCCTCCCTTCTTAGGGATAAGGGCAGTAAAAGATGCGTTGAGGCTCTTCTCGAACTGCCCCTGCACATGAAAAGTATTAAAGACTTCTATCACCTCATTTTTGACAATCTCCCAATTCTGTTGGAAAAAAGCCATCATAAAACCATTTGGGTCAAGAGCTTTGTCCCCATCACAACTCCTCAACCCCAAAAGGCAAACCCTATCCTCCTCGAGAGTGGTAGTAGGTCTTATTTTGGGTAATTAGGATGTATAACCCAAAATTTGACTTCAATTTAAGTAACATAAATAAATTAATCATAATTATTTTTAAATTTTTATACTCAAACTTAACAAAGCTTTCCCACCCCCCCCCCCCCCCCCCCCCCCCCATCCCAAAAAAATTGGGGTTGAGTACATAAATTTTGTTTCCTCTTGCAACTATCTTGGGTTATAACCTTAGTTAGACCATATGCTATAATATATTTTTTGCTTACTATCTCAACTCATAGTAATCTTGGTCTATTCTTTGCCCTAGCATTACCCTCAATGCAGACCACATGACTTTTTTTCATTGATGCAATTGTTGGTCTTTACTGCATATTGTAAAGCCATCTTTACGAATTTTCTCTTATTAGTGCTACTCAACCTTCTCATGGTTGGTCTCAACATTTGCACTTCTTTCACACCATTTTATGTTTATACTTTAAAGTATATTATTATTTACAAGAGTGGTGCATTTTCTTATTAGTGCAATACGATATTTTTAAAAAAGTAATTATTTTAATATTTATAAATCACTTTAATACAATAAACTCAAATAGTTGTAATATTTTTCTATGATTTGAATCATGTATTATAGGTTAAATTTTAGTTAACTGGCATCATTATTATTTTACTTTATCTAAATTTAGCTTATAAATACAATTAATGTTATTATTGTGTTATTAATTTGTTTAATTAAGGATCGTGATTGAATTTCCATTGTCTCATTCTGGGAGGAAAGGGATTTCTATAAACTAAGAACCAATGCATTCCAGTAATTTTCCCAACAATGATTTGGTTTTCTGCTCCATCTTTTTCTGTGTATCCAAACATCTAATTAGAATCACCCATCATTTTGATTTTGGACATCAAATGTGGCATTCTTCTTTCCGTATAATGCCTCTATCACCTCGTTATTTAACATCCTTGATGGGTGGAAACTGGAAAGAAGTGTTCATTTCTCTGGGTGATAGAGTTGCTATAATTTTGAATTATTTGGCTTATGTTTCCATATTAATATCAGTGTTTGTGGTCACCAGATTGAACAAAGATGTGGAGAGATTTCTTGTGGTCTAGCTCTAGTCAGGCTCACAAAAAGCATTCAGTCAATTGGGACTAGGTCATCACCCCTTCAGGAGTACATAATTTATCTCAGGAATGAGGCTTCTTGTAGAGACTTCTTTAGAGATTGTAATTTTTCGTTGCAATTTGGTGATCAGAAGTGAGCATGGGTTTCAAGGGGGGCTTGCTTGAAAAGTAAAGAATTCTCTGTCACATAAAACCACTTCTAAGATTTTACTAACATCTCATTCTGTGGTTTTTTTTTTTTACTGTTATTTTGCATATGATGTTTATTGGAGATGGATCTAGCATGGTTTTTGGGTTATTTTTTTTAAATCAACCTCTCAAATTATCTTTCCCTCGCCTCTTTAGTATTTCAAGACTCCTAGGAGATCCAATTGCTTAGTAGCTTGTTTAGTAATGATGGTGTTTGGACTTTGCATATTTTTAGAATGTCGAGTGATCACGAATCAATTGTGTTTCCCTTGTTGTTCTATTGAATGATTTCATATGTGAACTATAAATCTATGGTGCTTTCTCATGTATACCTTTTTTTCCACTTCCTCCTATACATAGATTTGTCATCCATATTCCACCCAGCTAAAATAATCTGGAATGGTAATTTTCTCCTAAACATTGAGGCCATTGCTTTCTCTCTCATCTCCTCATTGTGAGAGTATTATTCATCTATTTTTTCCATTGTTTGTTCTCTTTTTTTTATGGCAAAGACTTGTATTTAAGTTCTTTGAATTTTCCATTTAAAATATGCATCACTGATGATTCCAATTCGAATATAATTCAAAGATTCATGAAATTGAATGTTATTCAAAGTAAATTTTGTTGTTTGAAGAAAATTAGAATACTCGGTTTTATTTTTCAACTTAAATTTTATAGCCAGCTTTTTCCCTAGGAAGACTGTCCTCTGAGAGCCTCAATTTATTTCCTCTCCAGGTTCAAAAGAATATTAAATATTATTTTCAGTTTCATTTTCATATAATCCTGACAACCCTCATCCTTTCTTATTTTGTTTTTCCTTTTCTGGAGAAAGTCTTTGTTGAATTGATTTGAGTTTTATTATATTAATTTTCCTGCATTAGGTTGTTATACATATTTTTTTCCACGATCTTGTTTTGCATTGCATAGCATATTAGATACATATAATATATATATATTATATGTATTTACTGTTGATTCAATTCATATATTTTATTGTTTGGCGTTGTTTCAGATTAGAGAAATGGAAGCCAATCTCAAGCTGCAAGAGAAATTTGCTCTGCAAGCATCTTTGCACTTAGAGTATTGTGAGTTTTTGAAATGTGATTTTAGTTTTCTCTGTTTCTAATTTTTATAGAATCATTTTCATATGGCTCTATATTGATTAGTATATGTTATTTTGATCCTGAACTTATATCTTTAAAGAAGGGCAAAGTGACTTTACACTTGTGGTTTGTCTTGCTTGTAGAAGTCAAGGGTACATGATTAGTGCATGTTTGAAATTATGTTTGTTGCATAGACATGCCACTTGATGCAACTGAGGGTTATCTAGGGTTTGAACCAGTTCCTGGAGAACCAAAGGGATAGATATTGAAATTGAAGAGAGAAGAGAGAGAAAGTGAGAAGAGAGAAGGAAAATAGAAAAGAAGAAAAGTAAAGAAAATAATTAATATATAAATATATATATAGATGTGAGATTGAAGAGAGTGAGAGAGCTCCTGGTGAGAGAGAGAAAAAGGGAGAGAGGGAAAGAAGGAAAGAAAAAAAAAAAAGGTAATTTGGACATTTTGGTCTATTCACATTAAGAAATTTTTTTTGGTATTTTTTGTGCTGAAATATTTTGGGGTATAAAGGTAATTTTACAGGTCAGAAGGGTTTATTTGCACAAAAGACAAACTACAGGGGAGGAAAGTGAACACGAGGGGTGCTTTTTGCACATTTTTCAAACTATAAGGGGGTTTTATGCACTTTACCCTTTAATGATCATACATCATTCATATGTTTTGATAATATAGTTAATGACAACTTGATAGCAGTTTTATTCCCAGGCTAAATTGTCCTTTATGATTAATTAGATGGGACTTAAGATTTTGTTTTCATCTGTTAGTGATATATTTCTATTTTTTCCTCTTGGATCTTGGTTAGGTAAGAAGGAAGTGGAGAATTGTCGCGAGCAGTTATCAGCTGCCAAGAGGCAAGCAGAATCTATTGCTATGATCACTCCAGAACTTGAACAGGCATTTCTTGAGGTCTGTGTTCAACTACCAGTTGATCTTTGCATTCATAATCAAACTTTTGTTCTGTGATTTTATGTGAATATATGACAAACTATACATTTTGGTGGAAATATTTCAGACAAATTGGTATTACTAGAACATATTTTGAAACCTTAGTTCAGTAGTGTTGGAAAATTGTAAAAAATTGTAAAACTTTTAGATATGCAAGTGTTCTGGAATTACTTCACGGAGAAAAAACCTCATTACCAAAAGGAATTCAACACCTGGGTACATCAAAGGGGTTTAACAATGCAACAATATAAAAATGGTAAAGAAACAACTAGTAGCTTCATACATGTGGGGATGACAGAGCTGGTTTTGAACAAAAACAAAATTTATAATGAGGCAGGTGGGTCCCAGCAGGGCACGTTGACGAAAATTGACCTCTATTTACCACCTCTTGGAACAAAGTTTTCTGGGATGATTTCAATTTCTATTGGCAACACAGTGCAAGGTATATAGGTAAGGAATGACTTTTGGACATAACTTGGGTGAAGTGGGGCTGGTTCCTCCAAAGTCCTACCTCATCACAGATCAGGCTTGGTATTGCATATCTTCCTCTCCTAAAAAATTGAGAAACTGGGTTAGTTGCAGTACGGGAGATATGTTTAATTTTGTAAACTGACTATCAAATGCACTTATATTGGACACAAAAGTATATAATGTAGTACCCAGGGTACCTATTATATCCAACTATTGAGTGCATTCCCCTATAAAGTAAATCAAGGATTTTGACTTGGTTAAATTGCATGGACCTTCAAGTGCAAATTCTGTTTTTTAATTAAAAAATTCCAAAAAAATTAAGTCGCCCTCGTCCATTAAGCCAGATTTCACCTTATTATTAGACCAAGCATGTCTTTTGTTCTTTGATCATTTCAAGTTACGCATAGATGTAAAATACATACCTAAGTGTTTACATGTATATTTATATATATATATATTATTTGTACACATTTATGTCAACGCTCTGGAGACAGTCGTCTACGTAATATTTTGAGAATTGCTACATATCGTTTTTTCTTCCATTATCTCTCTCGCTCTAGTAACCTAGTGTATGACACATTTGAACTCAAAATCAACTTAGATTGAACGGTATCTATTACCTAGGAAGCAACCCATATTCTAGTGAGAAAAGACTTAGTTAGCTTGAAATTTTGTCGTGTTTTTCGCTCGCTGACATTTTGTAATTGCAAACCTGTCCTGAATATCTAAGCGCAAGCTTGACCCAAAAAATTAATTGATTACCTCACTATAAAACTTGATCTGGCATAATGGTTTCATGAGATCTGCTCAAACCTGGTTTAACCAGGCAAGTTAAATTGGACAGGGTGGAGACATGAATATTAGCACCACTCCTAGTTTATAAATGGAAATCATCATTTTAATGCTGTGCCACTTTTGAGTTTCAAGTCAGTTGAGATATTGTTGATACGAAGTTTTTGGGGCTTCTTACTAACCTCAGGAGGAATTAGATCATTGAGACTGGGAAGGTTTTCCATTCGTTTTGTTAACTGCTTCTGACCTGGGTTGTGGAATACGGATTGCCCTTTGCATAATTGGGCGCGCCTCATGAGGCATTATGTGGGCAAATCACATATAAATCATTGGACAGCTTTAGAGGTGGAAAATGATACCGTTTTATCTGTCTTTGAAACTTACCGGATGCTGATGACTTTTGCTCCAGTTGAACTAATGGTAGTAATTTTCATCTAGGCTGGGTCTAACTGCGTGCATGATAATAGAGTTGGCTATCGGCAATTCTTCTCGAGTACTACCTGTATCAAATTTCATTTCTAACATAATAAGGGTCTCATTTGCTATCGGTTTTTTGTTTTATTTTATCACAACTGTAATGAATTTTATGAAAAAGCTGCAAGTACCTTCTTTTGTATGTCCTTGAACTTCTAATGCCCTTATCTCTTTAAATTCTCACATTAAGAATATTTGGGGTGCCATTTAACCAGTTTTATGTTTCATGGACCTGGGTATTACCGTATTAGCATCTTGTGTTGGATGAAAGAGAGGAATATTTGGATGTCCCATTTAACCAAAAGGAAAATTCTATAGGATGGGTATTAGGCCAGCTATGTTGTATTGAGCAGAGAGCTGGGCATTGTAAAAGAAAAAGGAACAACGCAATCATGTAGCGGAAGTGAGGATGCTTAGATGGATGATAGGAGTAACTAGAAGAGATAAGATTAGTAATGAAAGAGTGAGGGGTAAGTTAGGAGTAGAACCTATTAGTGTTAAAATTAGAGAAAGTAGGCTTAGGTGGCATGGTCATATATAGCGTAGAGCGGAAGATGCACCAGTTAGGAGAGGAAGGGTTGGCTAGAAGGTAAGCGACAAAGAGGCCGATCAAACTTACAATCACTTACTATGCCTTTAGACACATTTATGCTATATAAATATAGTTCAATGTTTGATATTGTTGTTCTTTTAGAAGTGTACTTAATTATGAATTTAGTTTAGTGATATGTGATAAAAAAAGGAGTTTCTATATATATCTTAGAAATAGGATACTCGTCTCTACTGTCAAATTTCAATTTGTAACTTCTACTTCAATCATCATATATGAAGGATCGGGATGTCTGATTTAGGTTCGTGTTCTTAACACATATCCCATATCCTTATCCATGCCATCATGTATACATGAAGGGAGATCGGAGAGTGCATGTACCATGGAACCCGTTCAAAATTAACAAGCTTCATTCCAACTTTTCAATTGAATTTAAAATACGGTTTGAATGCTATTTATATTGTTTAATTCAATCTAAGACTTTTCTTCTTACTTGAACAAAATTGTAGCAGAATGGTTGTGGTGAATAAGCTCACACTGATAAAGGCCTTGGCTTGGGTGGTATCACCTCCACCTCTTCAAAGGAGAGGTTGAGGGTTAGCCCCACTTGGTGCAAAAACTGTGTGAGTTGCTTACCTGCCAAAAAGAAAACGAAAGAAAGAAAGAAAGAAAAAAAAGAATCAGCTCACATCTGGATTCTGGAAATGATTGCTTTCAAATAAAGTACTTCTATGGCAGCATTCAGAAGTGAACCATCTTTTTTCCCTTTTGTGGCATTGAAGCGGTTGATTCTTGGACTGCTTAAATATTTCAGTTGGTGCTTTTCTTGCAAGGTCCGAGAAGCCTCAACTCGAGTGATTAGATGGTCTATGTATTGAACTGATTGGATCTGATTTTGTGGATTTCTGCCTTTTCGTATTCATATGGTATGGAATAAAAGAAAGGTTCGAATCTTTGATTGGATCAAAGTACCTTTTGAAATGAAGATGGAAACATATTGAAAGTATTCTCTTTCACTTTTTGTCCTCATAAAAGGGATTTATCAAACATGATAGATCTGTTTATTTTACGAACTGGACTTTAATTAAGTGCAGCTGCCTCACATTGTGCTTGTTCGGTACATACGATTTTGGTTAGCCTTGTTCAGTAAAAGGTAAAGTTGTTCACTTGAAAATACAAATTTTAAATAGAGCATGCCATTTTTCTTTATCTTTTTCTTTTTTGAATTTTTTTTACTGAGATCCCTCATTTAAGCAACCCGCTTTAATTTTTCAATTGAATTAAACATGATATAGCATCCGTTGGCATTAACTAGTGTCCTGTTCAATTTAGTGACTCGTCAAGTAAAATATTATGCATGCGAATGTGTTCTTACAGTTCTGGGATCCGAAGAAACTCCTCATGACACGCATACAGACTTGTTTGATCTATGAGATTTTAGAATGTTTAACAAATACAGACTTGTTTGATCTATATGAGATTTTAGAATGTAACTAGTGTCCTGTTCAATTTAGTGACTCGTCAAGTAAAATATTATGCATGCGAATGTGTTTTCACAGTTCATGGATCCAAAGAAATTCCTCATCACACCAATACAGACTTGTTTGATCTATGAGATTTTATAATCCCCGAAGAAATTCCTCATCACACCCAAACAGACTTGTTTGATCGATAAGATTTTAAAATGTTTAGCAAAGATGCAAAAAATAGTTGCAAGTCACAATGTCTTGACTCTTCAATTTTTCGATTGATGTTAGACTGAACTTCCACACAGATTTATCTATTTGGACACACTAGTAATAGCAACATAAGTTCATATAAACAACGCTCTTTAAGAAAGTATGTTACTTTATATAATTGCAGAAAGTACAAATGACCCTGTAATAATTAATATTTATTTACTTAATTTTTATAATTAATAAATTTGAAAGAACCAGCTTGGTTCCATGGTGGATAAGTAATAATACTATTGCTTAATGTTTAACAACTTATAAAAAATCCTATTATATTAGTAATTATCTGGATAAAAAAATATATAAAATTATAAGAAGAAAATTTTGTATGTTCATGTGTCATGTTTTTGCCAATAAAATTCTCAACTCATGAAATCTTTAGGCTCGATCCCTATTTCACCAACATTTAAGTTAGTAATCAATTTTGTAAAGAAGACTAGTGTTTTTATTTATTTTTGGCCATAGAGGGCATGAGATATATCTTGTTTATGAAAAATGTAATAATTATTATTGAAAAATATATCTATATTTGTAAATGGTCAAAAGGATTCTTGAGTTGGGAGAAAATTTATTACTTGATTGTATTAATTAATAAATGTACTGTTTCTCATGATTATTAGTTATTAGAGTGTTCACTTGACTGCACTTCTGTTGGAATTTCTTACCTTGTCCCTAGGCAAAAAAAGAAAAAAATATTACTATATTAATACTGCTTTAATATGCATTATGTTCTTCCTTCTTTCAATTTTACAAGTTAATCAGGTTGTGAACTTTTTTTTAAATTTTTTTTACACAATTAATACCAATTTTTTTCTTGCATGGTATCTCCCAGGCATTAAACTTCGTGAATTTTGTTTTTACTCTATTAATTTACATTCTTGTCTTGCATGATGTCCTCCCACCTTAAAGTAGTCCTTGTTAGTGTTTTATTTTATTCTCTACTATTGACCCATGAATCTTTTTAAAACCTATCATGTTAAACTGCAGATGCCTACCACCATTGAAGAACTGGAAGCTGCCATCCAGGATAATGTTTCTCAGGCCAATTCTATTCTTTTTCTAAATCACAACATTCTGGAAGAGTATGAAAGTCGCCAGCACAAAGTAAATCTTGTCATATTTTATTTTTATCTTCTATTTATTCCTATAATATTTTTGTTTAATTTAAATTTTACAGATAGAAGCCATTTCTACAAAACTGGAAGCAGATGAGGTGGCACTGATGCAGCATTTAGCTGAAATAGGTACTCTAAAGGTATGGGAAGTTCTGTCACTTCCTTACATTACTAGTTTGAAGTGTTATTGTGGCTACTTTCATATTGTCTCACTATTACATTAGGGGTCTCTTTGTTCTTTGTTTTTTCGTTAAAGAAATCATTATATTTGTATTGAACCAGTTACTCTTATCCAAGAAATGAGTTCTGATTTTTAGATTACTGCAGGAAAGTTGGCTTCCAACATTGAGAAATCTTGTCTCTGAAATAAATGAGACATTCAGTCGTAATTTTCGGGAGATGGCTGTTGCAGGAGAAGTTTCTTTAGGTATTCTTATAGTACCTTAACCAAAATATACTTTCTTGAGAAGTTCTATCACTTCCTTTGTTGATACAATGATTTGTCTCAGATGAACATGACATGGACTTTGTTAATTATGGGATACTTATCAAAGTGAAGTTCAGGTACTTGCAGTTGAATTCTGTTTTTCTTTTAATAAATTTGCTTTGATATGTGAGGTGTTTTAGTTGGAGGAAGGAAGGGAGGGAGGGAAAACAAATGTCAACTCCAACTGACTCATTTGTTGTTTAGCTTGCTTTGAGCCCATATAAATGGGCTCAGCCACATGAATTTTCTTTCTCCATTCTTTCTATTACATGCCATTTCACATGATAGGCTTTGACTGAATACTAGTAATAGATTGGTCTACCCAAGGAAAGTACATAGTTTGTCCTGAAGACCAGATGAAATTAGTGTAGTTCCAGGAAAAAATATAAAACTAAAGCTATTTAAAGAAAGTGGATATGTACGTGGGTCAATAGATCACCTGCCTATGAAGTGTTGACCACCATCTACTCTAAAAAATTGAGCTGTTAGAGAGAGTGTAACTTTAATATTTAAATCCTTTAACACTCCCCTTCACGCGTGACCTTCTTTTGGTCCAACACGTGTTTCAATTTTAATTATCAAGGTGACGGTGAGGTTTGAACACAAGACATTGTCTGCTTGATACGGATACCATGTTGACCACCATCTACTCTAAAAGCTTAAGTTGTTAGAGAGGGTGCAACTTTAATATTTAAATCCTCTAACAAGAAGCATGAACGTTCCTAACTTCTATGGGAGAGCCATGTCTTTCTTGGTGCTTGGACTCTCCTAGACACATTTTGTAGGTGTACATAATTTAGAAAAGGAAAAATAATACGGAAGATACTTCTGAAACAGTCGACAGCATCTGTTCAGGATCTTTGGACACTGGATATGACTTCTATTCGCATGAGACGGATATACTTAATAATTGTAAGATAAAGTCTAATTAAGAGTGATATTTTATAAAATATTTTGCCATGTTCATAAGAACAAAAGATAGAGGTATGTTTTATTAAAGGAGTAGGCTTGGTAATAAGAGAGGAGTAATTAATTGTACATGTACACATATACGTATCTACATATATATACAAGAACAAACATACAAATATATCATCTGTCCTTGTCATCTACATATATATACAAGAACAAACATACAAATATATCATCTGTCCTTGTCATGAGTTCTTGTTTCTTTGAACAGGGGCAGCCATGATTATGCAATATGTAAGTTGCAAATTTCTTGAAAAATATATAAAACCATATTTTACAATAAATATGACTTCATGATAACTAAAATTTCTTGTAGTCATAGAATATAAAATCTAGTTATCATGATGTTATTTTTATTGTATACAATATAAGTTTTACATATTTGAAAAAATATTTTATTGGTCTATCCTACTCTTTAAAGATTTATTGTGTCCATGTTGTGTCATGTCTGGGTCTTGTATCATGTCCATGTTTCTTGGTCAACTCCTGCAGTTTCCACGGAACATTTACGACAGAATATATCATAAATAGAGGCAACAAAAAGAATTGCTAGCTAATAAAACTTCAAGTTTGAAGCTGAACATTTAAAACCTTCAAACTCCAAATCCAAATTATCCAATGCAACTCAAGGTTTATTGACCTATCTCTTTGTCAAGTTTCTTCAATGATCCGTTTGCCTCTTTGGAAATTTGTTTTCCACAACTCGAGGCATGTATTATCGTGTTCATCAATGTAACTAAATTCCAACGGTGTTCACATTCATAGAAATATATATCTCAATCCTGTATACCAAGCATATACTGCACTGACTAATGTAATGCAGCTATTAACATGAACATTTCAATGAAAGAGTTATAATTATATATAAGATTATAAGGTAAAGTGAACTTGCTTTAATTTTGGTGAAGAAAGCTTTTAGGATTTTCTCTCTTCCAATCTTGTGTTCTCCTAATCCTCGAAGCTCTCTGCGGAATTTTTGCATAGCTCTAATTAAATATAATAGGCTATCTATAGTTATTCCTATTTAGGCTTGTTTGGTTATACATATACTCTATTCCAACTTGAATTAATTTAAACTCAATTACTATTTTGCTTTTAATAAGTTATAAAATTAAATTCAACCTTATTTTTTCTCTTTCTTTTTTGTTTTTACGGGTATTGCAATTTATGTGCCTTTTTCCTACTGGGCTAGATGTGCAGGGTAAGTCAGTGATCTGTTTTATCAATTGTCAGAAAAAGCATGGCTTTGCTAAAATGCATTGGTGCTTTTGCAATTTGTTAGTTTGTATGATATTGTACCAGTTTGGATAACAGTTTGGTATGGCTTCACATCATGATCACAGGCAAGCAGGACAACTTCAAGTTCTTAGTGCCCACCATCAATCTGGAGGGGTATTACAGTAAACTCAATATTTTGTGTTCATGATATTTTGGTTTATGACTTATTTCTTATTGTACCTGGAAATTACCATTTTCTAGGAGCGCTCAGTTTCAACCATACTTTATCTTGTTTCTCTTCAAGACCTTACAAACTGCCCATTTAGGGTAGTTGATGAGATAAATCAAGGTTTGTTTCCACTACAGATACGGAAAATAACTTCTTGTGTGTGTGCATATATATATATTTTATGTGTATGTGTCTAGACACTGCATGGAAGATTAATGTTTATCTTTGTTGTCTTTTTCTTTTTTGTCTTTTCTTTTTTGATGAATTTGTAAGATTAATGTTGCTTCTGATGTTTTCTTAGGAATGGATCCAATTAATGAAAGGAAGATGTTTCAGCAATTGGTGAGAGCTGCTAGCCAGCTAAACACTCCACAGTAAGAACATTGTTATTACCTGACAATCTGTGTTCATTTAGTTCTTTGAGCTTTCAATATCCATTATATTGCTTACTCAGCAGGTTTGACTAGTAGTAAGTTGGTTCAACCATAATAAATCCTTCTCGTCCCATATAGGAAGAACATTGATAATAACAATAATGTTGTGTACTTCTTTTGCCAAAGAGAAGAAGTAAAATTGAATCTTTAACAATAAAATATCTTATATTTTATTTTTATTTTTTGTTGTTCTTGTTGTGCTGCTTTAATGACTATGTTAATTCCTTGGCCATGCTGCTCAAGTTTATCACCTTTGCCGCACTTGTATGAATCATGCCATCTATAGTAACCTATAAATGTAAACAAACATGAAGGGGCATCTAATAATTTTGTATGTTAAGAATAGGATATACTAGCAGTTCGGTGAATGACAAGGTTTCCTTATATGTAAACAAAAGCAAACAAGCATACAAGATTATGTATGGGGTGCAAAGTATTAGCGCTAAGCCATTCCATCATTCCTCTGTATAATTATTATCTACTTCTTTGCATTTAACAAAGGAAGTTTTGTGCAGATGCTTCTTACTTACACCGAAGTTGCTTCCAGAACTGGAGTACTCTGAGGCATGCAGCATTCTAAACGTAATGACTGGCCCTTGGATTGAGCAGACCTCTAAAGGTCAGATTTTCTCTTTTCTTTTTTTTTTTTAGAGTCAAAAGTATCCATGTGTATGCAGATGTGTGTCTATAATTATATAAATGTTTCTTATTTAATAATTTTATCGTATGCCATTTCAGTGTGGAGCAGTGGAGAGTGCTGGGGAAATGTAATGGGATTATCTGAAGATGTTTGTTGATGAAAATCTTGATCACTACCAAGTAGTATTTTGTATAGGGAAATAGAACTTAGTTTTCATCTCCAAACCATTATTCTGAGGGAAGGCATTTGTTCAACTAAAGTTGCTAATTTAGCTCACTCTGCATGTTTTGTTACTTTGCATTAATTGTAGTGTCCTTGTGCTCAGGTGCGCTCCAAGATTGTGTTTGTAGATGAAATAGTTCTTGAACCACCTCAGCCCCCATTCAACTGTAAATTTCTCGTCTGTATTGACACTCACTTGATCTTGAAACTATTTTCCATATTGCTCTAGTAAAAGAGCTACTCATACGTACTACTATTTGCGTGTTTTTGTGTCAGAATTATAGTGTATGTGAGTCGCAATATGAGCTGAAGCAATGAAAGTGTCGAGTGACTAAATGGTGAGGTAGTAGGCCACTTATTAGTGCTAGAAGGATAACTCTTAACACGAGCCATGAGGTGCAGTATAAAAGAAAGATCTTTTGTATATCAAATTAAACAATATGAGTGTACATGTTGAAGAAAAACTTCACTCAATGAAGTAAAGTTATAAGCTCATTTTTTAATAAAGTAATAATAAAACTCATCTTTAAAAAAATAAAAGGGGTCTGAGCCCTGAGTTTGTGTTTCAAATAGAAAAAGAGAAGTCAGTAAGATTTTTTTTTTTTTGAAATCATTTAAGAAAGTAAAGGAAAAAATTGGGAATACAGTGAAAACAAAAAATATTGACCTACACTTCATTTACATTACATTTTAGCTTGTACTCACTTTCTAACTAATCAGAACTTAAAAATGATCAAATCACTTGTTCGATATTTATCGTCCCTCTTAAGAGACTAATTATTAAGTAATTTTCAAGACACAAGTTCATGATTGATGGCATAAATATTAGTGGACTAATCAGATTTAGGGCTTGTTTGGATAACAAGGAGAGAAGAAAAGAAATGATAACTTAAGTTATAACAGAAGAGAGAAGAAAAGAAAGGAGAGGATAACATGTATTTATGTTTGGATGAATTATGAAAGAAAAGAAAAGAAATGATAACATTGTTGTTTGGATAAGTTAAAGGAGAGAAAAGAAAAGAAACTATTCTAACTAATTTACTGATATGCCCTAATATCTTAAGTTAGGATTCAGATGTCATAAAAAAGTTTTACTCTAAAATGTTGTGGGCAATTTCGGTATTATGAAAGTATCACTTATCAACTATCATTTCTCTCCAAATCTTCTCATTTTTGGAGGAATAAGATATGAGAGATTTGGAGGGATTTGGAGGGATAAGCTATCCCTCCAAATCTCTCCCAATCCTTTCTTTTCTCACCACATTAGTTATCCAAACACAAAAATTATTATTCTTTCTTTTCTTTTCTCTCCTAATCCTTTCAAATCCATCAATCCAAACGAAGCCTTAATCTCGTCACATCAACATATAGCTAATTGGAGAAGTGTTTTATCAATTTTGATAAATGTTCAACAGCTTGATTTATATGTTTAAATTTTACGCTCCACCAATATCTTTAGGCACTCCACTCTCATATTTCTTTACAATAAAATTACAAAAAAATCCTTACAATATACAATGTTTGATTCTTATATTTTAATATCATAATTGTCCTTATTTTATCTGTTAAGGTTAGGATTCTTTTCTCGCACGTTTCCTCTCCCAACCTCTCTCTGAAAAATGAAAAATAAAATGTCTGAGTTAGACGTCTCTTTGAAAAATAAAAAATAAAATGTTTGAGTTAGTGGAAGTTATTAAAATCATTAAGATAAACAATATTATAGAAATACTCTTCTAATTCCCAGGATAATGTGATTTTTTTTTCTTTTATTTATTTATTCTACTTTTCTTCCGAATCCATTTTTTGAGTTGGTTTTATAAAAAAATTGTTTCAAGATACTATGTTGAAAATAATACATACAATATCTGTGTAAATCAAGGAGGAGGAAGAGGCTATCATTAAATAGAAGTTGAAAATTTTAAGATTCAATATAATGACATAAGAGAACGTATATGATTATGATAATAAAAGTTATGTGATTAAACTAAAAGTATTTGAGTTTGATGCAAACTTTATATCAATGAATAAAACTATCTCATTATAGGAAAAATATTTAATTGAATTAAAATCAAATGAAAGCTTAGTTTTACTTAAATAAAAATGATGATGAATTTAAGTAAGCTAATGAAAGCTTGTTTGATTTTAGAAGGAAATTTTTAAAAATTAAGAAATGGAAAGAGAAAAACGAGAGCTTTTGTAATTGTCATAATTTAGCTATGTAGCCTTTTTCCAATTAGACTTTTAAGTAAGTAAAAAATGAATTGGAATTTTAAAAGTAGGAGGGATTGTGAGACAAAACCTGAATGAATGAAAATTTTAAAAAAGGTAAAAAAATAATTGAAATTGAATCATGACTTAGAAGGGCAATCATGGTATTAAAAATATAAGAATCAAATATTGTATATTGTAGGGACTCTTTTGTAATTTCATTTAAAAAAAAAAGATAGGAGTAGAGTGCTTAAGGATATTGATGGAACCCCAATATCAGTTCCCTTATTTAATAAATTAGCAGATTGAAATGTATCTTAGTATGTATTAAAAAAATACTCTTTTGAAATGTATTAAATGTTCAGTCAAGAAATATTTGGATATGGATCAATTCTTATGAATCGTGTGATGGCTATTTCTAAAATTATCTTTTTCTTTATTTCGATATACACATTTAATTTCTTAATTTTGATATATATATATATTTATTTATTTCTTTTTCAGGGCTAGAAATTGAGCTTCATCATATACCAACCATATGGGCTATTTCTATACTTGTGCTTATACACCGTAACAATCGTCTACAATTCGGAATTTACAGTATGTGTGAATGACTCTTATCATCTTCATCTTTTATATGGATAGACTGATATATAGAGAGAGACAGTGGACTCATTAACCAGAGAGAGAGATACACAACAATGGCCTCCTCCGCTACAGCCTCTACTTTAGCATTATCCAACGCTGCTTTCTGTGTTCTCCCTCAAGACTTCAACCCTTCTCTCTCCTTCAAACCCAAGCCACTCTTCTACACCTCTCCCAAGACTTTCTCTCTCTACCCATTAGTGTTGCAGTGTAGACAGAGAAAATCATTCAATTGGGTTGATGTTTCTTCACCCAAGTATGGATCTTACCCTGTTGTTGTGGCTGCTTTGGCTGCTGAAGCAGAGTTAGCAGAAGCTGTGGAACAGGAAGAGGGGTTTTTGGAAGGTCGTGTTGCTTCAACACCTCCAACGAAGCCCAAGAAAGGCAAAGCTGCATTGCCTCTGAAGAGAGACAGGGTATGCAACATCTCGTTTCTGGTTCTTGTTCTTGTTCGTGCTTTACTCGCATGAATTGTTATAATATGGCCTTTCTCTGGTCCTGTTACATTCTTTTGTTCATTTAGGTTGCTAGATTAAATTTTTTTTAGTTTCCTTACATTTTCCTTTCCTGAATAAGTTTGTATATTCATTTTTTGCCTCTTTCCCCACTTTCTTATTGAATTTCTCAGACGAGGTCTAAGAGATTCTTGGAAATTCAAAAATTGAGAGAGAACAAGAAGGAATATGACTTAAAAACAGCAATATCGTTGCTAAAGCAAATGGCAAGTACAAAGTTTGTGGAAACAGCTGAAGCCCATTTCCGCCTCAACATTGATCCCAAATATAATGATCAACAGCTAAGAGCAACAGTGAGTTTTCTGGCATTGATTGTAGAAAAAATACATTCAAATTTTGCTGACTATTTGGTGGTTCATTTAATTTCCTCCACCTGTTTTAATTTTTTTATAACAGGTGAATTTGCCCAAAGGGACTGGACAGACTGTTAAAGTGGCCGTTCTTACTCAAGGTAACTACCCTTCTTAATTGTCAACCTCTTAACTTAGTTTTCTTTTGGTGGATGGTAAGCTATTTTTCTTGTTGTTGAGTCCAAAGTAACATCTTTCTATCAGTAGCAAAAAAAGGTGATGCTTGTGTATGAGTGACAGAATTAGGAGGGACTGGATAGACCATTGATGGATGTTCAAAATTATGAAAATCATGGTAGTAGAGAATAGGTGTGCAAAAGATTTTCCATTCAATGGATGCATATAGGAGAGTGAAATTTTTGGGGCCAAAGTAAGAGATTAAGGTAAAGTTGCTTGGATAGAATCTGCAAACCTCAACTGAAATATTTAGTATTGATCCTTGTTACTTTTTTGTCAAATGGTAGAGATGGGCAGATTTGACAGTGGAAGTAGTTATTTCCACAAATGTAGATTCTTGAAATTGAGGTTGGTTTTTGGGGTTGGTTTCATAACCAATTTATTTTTCCTCCCTTAATTTCAGTCTTTTAGATTGAAATTCTCAGTTTGGCTATTAGAAATTTGTTCACAAGGGTTATGATGGCATGCCTAAAAATCTTATATTTCTTATTTGGAAAAAGGATAATATGTATTACTCCTAATATCTGCATGTTTCAAGGATGTTAAATGGCTAGTTTTCTCCAAAGATGCTCAGAGCTCTTAGATAAACAATATACTGGCAAAAAAAAAGAGTCAAAAAAGAACAGCTAGGAGTGTTTTCAGTGTGGTTCGAGTTATTGTTGGATGATGGGCTTTGACTTGAAAATATTTAGGATTTGGATTTTTGATTTTGCACCATAAAAATTTGGCAATAGTTGCTTCCTTTTCTATTTGTTGATTAAGGTACTTAGCATCGACTAAAACCAAACACCAGGTTCTTATATCAAAAGAAGGAATTGATTTTTTGTTATTTTTATTACACTAATGCTCCTAAATTTTTTTAGGATAAATTACACTGACACCCTGAGGTAAAGCCTTATTACAAGTAGGTGCATATTTTGCAAAAACCTACTCCGAGAACCTGTCAGAGTTATGATGGCAAAATGTTACTTTTTTCTTTGAAACTACACTGTTTTCCTTCAATATAAGAACTCTTTTTTAATGATCAAATATGTCAATATGAAAATATTGACTCCAGTTGATTTAATCCAAAGGATCATTCTCTACCACTCACTCTCTCAACCCCATCCCCACCCTCTCTCTCTCTCTCTCTCTCTCTCTCTCTTTCCATCCACCACCGCCCACCGCCCACCCCCTTCAATCTCTCTCTCTCTCTCTCACTCTCACACACACACACACACACACTCCAACTGCCACCCCCATCCCTTCTCTCTCTCTCACTCTCGCTCTCTCCCCCCGCCACCTCCACCGCTGCCACCCCTTTTCTCTCTCCACCTCAACCACCTTCATCCCTTCTATCTCTAAATACACCCACAACTGCCACCTCTCCTCTCTTTCTATCCACCAACGCCACCCCTTCTCCCTCTCTCCACCTCCACCAACTAGACAGTGGAAGCTCTTTTGACATTGGACACTGGTGACATTGGACAAAGCCACATTGGACACCCACAATATGAGCTCCATTTAGGATCTTGGAGCAGATCAAGAGCACCATGGAAGCGCTGTTGACATACTGCAAAATTACTACTGTCTTTAGTAAACAGAAGGCGACCCACAAAGAAAGCAGTAACTCAATTTGATTAGTAGAAAAAAAAAGTGAAGTCAAATATTTGATCATCTTACTAGTACTTGTTGGACCTAAAATTAGGATTTTTACCTGGGGTTGTATGAATCTGTGAAGAGATATTTCCTAGCATCAATGCACATATAAATGAGTCAGCATCACTCTTAATTTTTCCTAGCTTTGTCTTCCCACCTAAGAATTCCTGAAAAACAATCTCATTAGTTGATCCATTTTTTCGTTTCTCTGAACAAGTTGAATGTGAATTACTAATCAGTAGTCTGATACCTTTGCCAGCAGTGTCTGGGCACCAAAAAATTTGTTATCCCAACCGCACTCTGACACTGCCTGACTCCACTTTGAGCTAGTTAGATGAACAAAGCAATAAGTGCTTGTTTGGGCAGAAATAGGCTTAAGAGCTTGTTTGCAAATTCAAACAACTGAATAACCATCTCTCCATATATATATGGAGATGGAGAGAGAGATTATGTAATATCTTTCTAAATTTTTCTTTAAATAAAATTGTATAGTTAATAAATTATGCATTATATATGCAACTTAGATGTGGTTAATTACCAAAAAAAAAAACCTGACATATGGTTGGTATTATTGTATCTCTCTCAAATTCTTTCTTTACAAAAATTACATAATTAATGAAATTTGTTTTATATATTAATTACACATTGTAATAAATAATGTTATATATTAATTACACATTATATAAAAGTGTCAATATATATAGCCTCCAAGTTAAAAAGATACAAAGGGTAGATTTGTCAATTTTAAAAAGTAATAATAGGGCAACATAGTCAATTCCACTCCTGAATTGAGTTTAACCATGTCTTTTCACCAAGTCAAGGAGTAAAAGGGTCATTTTACACCGTCTCAGTGTATCATCCAAATGGTTAGATGACTGCAGCGGTGGTAGAAACTGTGAGCCAAAACTATGGGGGTGTCATTGTAGGTTTTTGCAAAATCTGCACCCGCCTGTAATTAGATCTTACCTCGGGATTTAGTGAAATTTAGCCAAAAATTTAAATGTGGCCTTAAATGCCCCCATGCACAGTTCTCTATGTTTATGTGCCCCTGCACATAACAGACACGCCCACAGGTTCTCTCTGGGAGTTTCTGTGATACATGGATACAGAGTCTTCAGAGTATTTGTTTATTATTATTCCATAAATTTGAAATTATGTTGGTCACTTTGTTTATGAATTTGTTTATTATTATTTCCTGGGGCTCAACGTTGTGCAGCTTGATCTCTGCAGGTGAGAAGTTTGATGAAGCAAAAAGTGCAGGAGCAGATTTGGTTGGTGGAGAGGAGCTGATAGAACAGATAAAAGGAGGATTCATGGATTTTGACAAATTAATTGCTACTCCAGATATGATGCCCAAGGTGTTGCTATGCTTATCTTCTCGTAATTAATTATATAGAATGCTTCTGCTTATGTTTACCAATTAGGGGTGCTCAATGAAACTAAAAGAATTTTTTATACAAGGACTCCTTTAAAAAAATTTCATGGTTTGTGAGGGATAGTAATTTGTTTTTTTGAATGAAAACTACTTATCAGCCTGGTGATAATATTTCATGCAATAATACATAGATAGATGATGAGAAACACCTTTTCATCATTTTAGACGTCTTAATTACATTTTTTTTTTTGGAACTTCTTGATATTAGTTGTTGGGTATGAGTATGAGATTGTCTGTAATTCTCACTAAGCTGCTGTATATGTCTCTTTATAGATGTTGTTCTATCTAATAATGTTATGCAGGACACTTTGATAAATATTATCTTTCTCATTTTCCAATCTCCTCACAAATCTTTCCATCATTGAATCCTAGATCAAGCTTGCTTCAAAGATGCTCTAGAGTTGCCCCAAGTAAGAGGTGTGCAGAGATCCCACCTTGCAGCCAAGATTACCAGCCAAACCATTCAAATCATCCACCTCCCCAGAGCAATAATTTCGTTATTTAGCAGATTAATCCCCAAGTTACACGCTGCCTTAAACATGAGGATGAATCTAAGATACACTATTGGATCTCATTAGCCCCATAAAATCATAATTGTATCATCAGGGAAAATATGATGAGAAACTGAAGGGAGGAGAAAAATTAGGATCACCTATGTCAGCCTTCGCGAACTTGAAAGGAATTCTGCAGGTCGAGATACATCCTTTTATCCAATTCCTCATTTTTCTCCAAAACTCATGTGGTCCATGACATTCAGAAGGAATTCCCAATGGACCTGATATAAGCTTTATTAATGTTCATCTTGAAAATAGAAATCTTTTTATTTATTTATAAGAAATATTTCTCTGGCATCTATGAGTTTCTGGAGTTTACACACTCATTTACAATAATCATTGCATCTAAGATATATTGATCTCTTACAAATGCATTTTTAGATTGACAGACATGACCATCACTCTCTGAAGTTGATTTGTCAAGATCTTTGTTAGAAGCTTATACATATTGCCATCAAGCTAGTAAGTATTTAGCCCCACAACATTCATTTCCCTCCTTTCTTGGATCAAGGAAATGAAAGATGCAATTAACTACGTCCAAAAAAACAAAGCTCAAGAAAATGATGCAACATTACTGTGACATCATCACAAACAACACCCAGTGCATTGGAAGAAAGTCATGATCATGCAATCTGGGCCCGATGACTCATCAGTCATCTCCATTGCAACTCTAAGTACTTCCACAACCTTTTTCTCAGAAAAGGGATTCCCCAACCAGTCCTTATCCTCTTTCCCAATAGCTGCCAACTCAAGCCCCTCATTAATGGTATCCCCTCATGCGACTCAAAATCAATAATACTTATAAAATAGGACAACCCACTCCCTGACCTCCTTTTCCTGATTCCTCTCCTCCCTATCAATCTGCACTGCTCTTATGTGATTGATTAATTCTCCAGTTGGCATTAGTCATACAGTGAAAGAATTTGGTACTCCAACCCCCCTTTTAGCTAGTCTCCTCTATTGCTACTAGCCTCCTAAATTCTCCTTCTTATCCTCCTTCCCAGGGACCGTCTGAGTTCTGACAAACCACTTTCTTCCTTTTGGCATCTAACTCCTTGATGTTCTATCTAAACAAAAGTAACCAAACTCCTTTTGAACAATTTTCTCTAATCCAATTTCAGAAGTTTAAGCTTTCAAGCCAAGACAAATCTTGGAGAGCCAACCATTCAATACACTTGCCAACAATTGCAGACTCTATCAACAAACCTTCTCTCAATCACATGTTTTTAAATGGTTACGACCCCTTCAATGCAAATCCCACCACAATAAGAAAGAACCAGCACGTCATTTGAAAAATTATAAGAAGAGAAAACTGCAACACTCAAGGAGTGCTTTTCCATCTGCTGAGATTAGAATTCAGACTACTGCACATTGACAGGGATACCCTATCTCTAACCTTGTGAACCTTGCCCCTTCTAATGGAATAACAGTAAGTTCGAAGGCGTTAATATAATCTCATAACTTCTTTATCACTGCTGACATGTCATCACTCCCCGAATTCTCTTTACATACTGCATTACATTAAAGTCATCATCAATGCACCATATCAACATGTCCACTACTTTTTTGTACCACCAAATCCGCCATTGCTGGTCCTCCAGAAACCTGCACCCTATACACTCCAGGAAGAAATACTCACTGAAAGCCGTCTTCCACATTGGTGAACAAGCATGAGAGCACACCCCTCTACCCTTTGATCAATCTTAATGACCATCTCTTTTCCTGCATGGGAAAAATATTCCAATCTGTTCATACAGGTTCCCACATGGACACTGAATGAACCTACCACACCAAATGCTTATCACCATGTCCATTGAAAACTGAAACTGATTTCTTTTTGCTTCCTGAATGCATACATCTGCCCTCCATTCCTTCAATGAATTGATGACCTTTCTATGATACTTGATTTTGGAATAAGATAATAAAGTCGCAACTGCCATTATACAACCAAACATTTCATTTATTCAAAAAATATATTATTACGATTACCATGGTGTATGCCCTATTGGTTTCTTGTATTGCTATATGTCATTTCGGCTTGTACCTATGAATGTGGTATTTGGGGTGTAATGTATATCTATGTGTTATAAATCTTGTTGATTCCATAATTGATGTTAGAAAGCAATGGAAGAAAAGTAGAATCACTCATCAAACTGTTTTAAGGGAGTGAGAGGTCACATGGTCTCTCTATATCAATTCTTAAACCTAATTTCTGAATATGAATGTCAATGCAATCCAATCAACTAGCCAAAATCCCAATTTTTTGGGGTAGGCTTTATCAATCAATTGTTTTTCTATTCTATGTTGGGATACTTCTAAGTCAAACAGGTAGGCCTGTGTGTGTGTCTTGCGTGCTTTTATCCAGTTCATGCAAAACTTTTTGGGTAGCTTGGTCTGCCCAATTGTTACTTTGCCGTTTCACCTGGCTTTTAGTTGTAACAAAAGTGATTAGGCTCTGGTTATACCAGCCATTTTGGTGCTTCTTTTATCTCATTATTTTGGGGAGTTTATACACATGTAGCATGACTCATGCTTGCGTCATTTAAATGTGAAGAGGACCTCTATTGCAATATATACATTGGCATGACTGGTGAGCACATAGAGCAATTGCAGGCTGTAAAAAATTAAAAAATCTGGTATAAGCAAGAGACTTTGAATCAGAAAACAATCTGACTTGAACTTCCTTCTTCTCATAAATAAGTTTAGTTGTGAAGAACTACCAGATAGGGGTTTCTGGAAAAAGGATAGTGAAGTTAGTTAGGTCAGCTCAGCGATGGTAGGAAGGTGGCTTTGCTTAATGATATTTTTCGGGTGTCCTCCGGTTCTTTGGTGGACATGTTAAAGGCTTGGAGACGGTGCACATTGGAGAGCTCAGCCAGAGATGCTTGGAGGGCCACTCCCCTTTGTTTATGGTGGGGCTTGTCGCGCGAGAGGAATGGGAGGTCTTTCGATGGAGAAGAGACCCCTATGTGGTCTCTCAAATACAACATTTTGGTTAATTTATTCTTTTGGGTTAATGGGCGAAATTGTAAATCTATGGGGCATCTTCTGGATTTTGTGGATAGGTTGAAATTATAGGTGGCTGCTTGAGGCTTTTTGTGTATTCTCTTGGGAGCGCTCCCCTCTTGAGCGCCTTTTATAAAATCGTACTTATCAAAAAATAAATAAAAGAATTCCATATCAATGATTCTGGCATGTTTTTTATATTAATGATCAATTTGTTTGTGCATATTCAAAATTTATTGTTTTGAGATTATGCTGGTATAGTAGACTTAATTTTCATAATATTGTCACTTACTTCAGGTTGCCAGCCTAGGAAAAATTCTGGGACCACGGGGACTAATGCCAAATCCAAAGGCTGGAACTGTGACAACTAATGTACCACAGGTATGGTATAAATTTCCTCCTTTAAAAATTCTTCACATTTTCAGCAGATGCTTCTTTTCTTGATTGTAGACAAGAAATAATTTTTTTATGCTTCATTTCTTTTTTATGATTAAGCTACATCCTACTGGATTGTCAGCCCATATATGCACTTAGAAGTCGAACAATTAGAAAGAGGGAATTCAGTGGGGAAAATAAAAAGACAAAAATGATTGAATTATTATGATGTTTTTGTTATTCAAATTTAGTTATTACCAAGCAGAGCTGTCAAGAATGTGGGTTCTTTGCTGGTTCATTTGTGGCTTTCTGCTAAATGATTATTGTCTGTACGTATGTTATTTCAGGCTATTGAGGAATTCAAAAAGGGAAAAGTTGAATATAGAGCAGATAAAACTGGGATTGTTCACTTACCCTTTGGAAAGGCAGACTTTTCTGAGGAAGATCTTCTAGTAAACTTGCTTGCTGCAATAGTATGTTCTCTCTTATTTCTTTGTGCTCCAGATCACACTCTGAGATGAACTTATTTATCATGTAATCTTATTTGGTTTGTTTCTTTAATTATTACCACAGAAATCAGTAGAAGCAAACAAACCATCCGGTGCAAAAGGAGTATACTGGAAAAGTGCACATGTATGCTCATCAATGGGGCCTTCCATCCGTTTAAATATAAGGGAGATGCTTGATTACAAGCCTCCATCAAATGTCTAAAAGAACTAAACCGCATCTGTAAATTTTTATCATCTACTCTTCAAATAGATTCTTGTGTACCTGTTAGAGCTTGTTACTGTTTAGATGTACGTGGCTAGGGCAGACATGAGGATGAAGGAAAGAGGGAGACCTTGGAAACCATTTTCTGATCGAAATGGTTCCTGGAGTGTGTATGGTTGCTTCTCTTACACCAGATCAGCAAAATTTTGAGTTACTGTTCTGATAGTAATTACAAAATTTTATTTTGATGTATTGTTTCTTGATGAAGGCAGGCAGATTGAGTACAGAATAACATTTGACATTATGGCATATATTTTATCAATTGCATTTGACTAACAGAAAAAGGAACAAAAAGAATATTGTTTTTCTTTTATCTACTTGAGATAAAAACTATGAAATTATTACACCTCATTTAGATATATAAAAAAAAAAAAAAAAAGAATGTGAAAAATATAATAAAACAAAAAGAAATGAGTCACTCTTTTAATGCCATATGAACTGCTTTAATGACTGTAACTTGAGTAACATGTTGGCCAAAGTGATCGACCATCTGATGACTTCATTATTAAACAAAACCAGCTTGATCAAACAGTTTAATCATATATATATATATATATATATATATGTATATATTGAAAGAATTAATCATGTATATACATCAGTTGAATGAAAAAAATCAATTGAATATTCCATAACCCAAGAAAATTGTGATCGGAACACTTGAAGCAACTGCATACCCTTTAGTTCTTCATTTTTGACGTTTAGGAAAAGAGATGATTGATTAACTTTTCCTCAATCCAGTTGAAGTGATGAGACGAATACGAAGAAGAAGATGAATCAGTGTGCTGAACAACTTGACAAGGTTTTGTTAAAGATGGCAGTGGCTTGTTAATCTGATCATCATGATGCGCCGAGTCTTGGTCAACCATAAACGGATGATTTAAGAGCTCTTTTGCCGTCCATCTATCCTTTGGATCCCTCACTAGACATTTTATCAAGAAGCTCTTGGCGTTGGGGGAAAATCCGTCAGGTATATCCGGATCTTCTTGGCCGTAGGCAATCTCAAATAGCAGATCATGCACATCCTTAAAACTCCAAACAGGTTTTCCAGTAAACATCTCCACCATAACGCAGCCGAGAGACCATATATCCATTGGTGGTTCATTTATACCAAACTTAACAGACTCAGGAGATGTATACAAAGGAGTTCCACGAAACCTATCAAGCCCGCGACCAGCAGCATATGTATGGCTTTTTTCAGCCTTCTTGGCGAGTCCAAAATCAGCTATCCTAACATGATTGACGCCGCTTGGAGAAGGAAAGACAAGGATATTACTCGGCTTTACGTCGCAGTGCACGTAGCCTTTTTCGTGAATACAACTAATTCCTTTCAGTATCATTCTAGTGTAAATCTTTACTTCCGGTTCGGTTAACTTACCGCCGCGTTTCTTGATCAAGTTCGACAAGGTTCCACCGGATGCATACTCAAGCAGAAGGTTGTAATATTTCTGATTGTAGGCCACTATTTCTTGGCATCCATAGCACCGAATGATCTCGGGACAACCTTTAAGAATCTCAAGAATGATTCTCTCTTGTTGAAGCGTTGAAGATTTGGAAAAAACTGATGATTTTACCGCGATATGTTGAACGGGACGGAGTGAATTTTTTGCTAAGTATACTGTACCATAGCTACCGCTGCCGATAACCTCACTCATCACCCAATCCTCCATGACTAACTTAAGCTTGTGCTTAAGTTGTAATTAGGTTGATAGGTTAGAACAAAGTTGATGGCTGCGTGTGTATATATATATACATGGGTTAACTATAACTTAGTTTGAATTACTAATAGGAATTATAGCGGCATTAGTTTCTAGTTTCCTAATAGGAATTAGAGGCGGTTATATTAGATAATGACAGGTTTCAATTGAACCGTTGCATAATAACTTGAGATGTGCTTGGAGAGAGAGCAGTGGATTCCTATTAAGCATTAGTTTCCTAATAGGAATTATTTTTTTTTTAATAATTCAATTATTGCTTTTCTTATTGAAATTTTCTATTTATATGTAAATATTAATGGGTTATATTTGGATTCAGATTTAACACCAAATTCGTCCAAATTCGTGCGAGAGGAGTATTCTGGAAAAGTGCACCTGTATGCTCATCGATTGAGTACGAAATGACATGCATTATACCAATAAACAATCAACAAATATATATATATATATATATGACAGTGGTTGATTGGCATGTGTTCTATCAATTGTTTGACTAATATGATAAAGCACCTCTTCCTTCTACTGTCATATTAATTATAAAAACAACATGGTTTGTCTCTTATATAGTTCGGGCACAAATGAATTTTTCTGGTTCATGTCATCTTGTATCAGCCTG
Organism: Cornus controversa; assembly: GCA_026545225.1. Lineage (NCBI taxonomy): Eukaryota > Viridiplantae > Streptophyta > Magnoliopsida > Cornales > Cornaceae > Cornus > Cornus controversa. The sequence goes on along the minus strand of CM048853.1, from coordinate 49,846,827 downwards.
TTACATGTGTGCTTTGGAGAAAAATAATTCTACCACATATAAATGTACCATCCTTATGACTATCTATTGCTGCATAGTTCTGGACTGTCAATGCTGCATTGGTCTGGTCTGGGCTGAACATATTGATGAATGCTGCTCCATTGTTCTCAGTTTGGATGTGTTGCTTCATAGAATAGGTTACTGAAAATACTTGCAGCTCTAAATGTCATCCGTTCTCTAAATGTAAGTGTATGCTCTGTATGTCTCTGTTAATGGCTTTGCCAGGCTCTGCCTTCTTCCCAGCTCTAGCAGTTCTTTTGGCTGTTTGCCTTGTACCATTGTGCAAAAGCCAAAGTGAGTGATTGATTGTAAATATTGGGAGCGGCCTCTCCAAAAACAAAGGTAAGGCTAAGGCTTGTTGACATCTGTCTTTCCCAGACGTGGAAGTCTTGTGCACCGCGTAATTATAACATTTGCATAATGTAGCATAATGCACGGGAGAGACCAAATGTCCATTGGTGGTTCATTTAAAAACCAAACTTAACAGTCTCAGGAGATGCATGTATACAGAGGAGTTCTTCGAAAATTATAAAGTCCACCACCAGCCACATATATATGGCTCTTTTCTGCCTTCTTGGTAAGCCCAAAATTATCTATCTTAACACCATTGACACTGCATGCGAGTGTACGCTGCACTTCCAGTTCTGGTTCTGACAACTTACCACCGTGTTTCATGATCAAGTCCGCCAAAGTACCTCGGGTGCATACTTAAACACAAGATTATAATAGTTCTCTTGGGGCCATAGAGACCAGCAGTGTTATTCTGTCCAGTGAAGCCTGTCTAATGGAAAAGGGTTGTTCATTAACTAACCATTAGTTATATAATTTCCCATGACATTGAGTTATTTACTGGGAAAAAAAAAAAAATAGTCATAAAGTTTTCATTATATTCAGTGAATGAAACTCGACACGTTATTTAGCATAGGTTTGGATTTATTTTATTTTAGCAAGCATAGGTTTGGATTGAGGTAAGTGTTCTCTTTTTGTAAATTTAAGCACCTGAAATGTAAGATTTTGATAATATCTCTCCTTTTTTTTTTCCATATATTATCAAGAAAACACAAGTCTTATTTTTTATAGGCCAAAGTACAATAAACCCCCCTCTAATTTCAAAATGGTTCACAATACTCTCATCTCATTTTTTTGGGTGCATTAAACACCCTCCCACTTATAATTTGGTGCAATTTGCCCCTATTTGGCACTATTTGGGTTAAGAATTGATGTAAAATGACAAAAATATCCTCATAGATAAAAAATTAGAAATTAAAATTAAAAAGAAAAAGAAAAAAAGTGATTAATTTACCAAAAAAACTATCGAAAAAAGAAAATAACAACTTTAATTTGCCGAAGTTGTCATGCCCCGATTTTCGACACTCGGTTAAGGGCGAAGGAAATGGGGGTGAATACTAAAAATTTCATTAAATCCACAATCTAATCATTAATGTCCTTGAAACCCGATTTTTTTTTTCTTTTACTAAGAAAAATCATATCTCTCCAATAAAAATAAATTGGACATTTCAAAAGCAGCTTATATACATTATATCCAATGTACAATCACATATACTCTTGCATTTGCACCAAATTACAACAGAGAAAATTAATAAACATAAATCCTCCAACATATGTAAACTCAAATAAAATCTATTTCTCACATTTCAGATAGAATTAAATTATAATAAATCCAATTGCTACCTCGTTAGTCAATATTACCAAATCCTTTAATGACTCCATGTCATCGGCATTACCTGCAAAATCTGGGAGGGGGTGAGCTCAAAGCTCAACAAGGTATGCTGAACATACTATTACTGCAGCAGCAGGTCGATTCCCACATATTCTCAAAATATACGTAAATTATTTATATCCCAATAATTAACATACTCAACTTTCACTGTTTTGAAAATGTAATCGTATTCAAGTGTCAACAATTCATATGACAATTTCCAACACATTACAAATCAATTAACTCGCATAATTCTAGAACTAGCAAGTAAGCAAAATGTAACCACTCCACAAATAACATATGCAATATAATGAAACATCATAAATCGTAAGTTGCAACTACATATGAATGCCAACTTGTCAATCAAGATTCGAAATCAACAAATGGGATAACTCAGTATAGATCCACAAACCCTCGGACATACCTACTGCATGTACTGGTAAATGTTATTTTCGGGCTGGCCACTATAAATGGGGATTTTCACCCCGAAGGCTATACCCTCGCTCAATAGTAACAGAAACCGAGTATCTCCCAAAATCACCAACCAATTCACGAAGGAGTACACATACTTTAATAATTATATTTAGTACGTCACACGCGCACATAATACATGCTAACCATGCAACTCATGTCCTATAGTCCAAAACACTATCATGACATGCTTCTCAATGAAATCTCACAATTTATAATAATAATAATAATAAAAATAATATATTTATCATTATAAAGACAATATGTAACTTTGAGAGTGCATCTACTCAACAAGCATCATTTAAGCACATAAAATGATCAATTACACATGATTTAAAAAATATCATTTTCAACATACTAAATTAGCAACAAAATAATCTAACCGTAATATATATATATATATACACATATAATCATGTAAAAATAATTATCAACTCTCATACTTTTAAATCCAATATATGCATATATACATTCACAATCAATTATTCAATATTCACATTTATATATACACACACACACATATATATATATAAATACCATCAACACAAATGCACATATACCAAAATATAAATATGTATTTATATAGGAGATAGAGGCAGGAATCAACTTACCTTAGGTCCCGCTTTCACTAAGCCCGCGCCTGTAAAGTGGCCCATTTTCATGTCCGATCTAGTCCCGTGTTTAAGTTACATATGAACCCACTTTCCTTCCTTTTACTTTCTATGCTTGGCCCAATTAATATCAAGAGTCCAAACAAGACCCAACTAATTGCCTTGGCCCAATTCATGCTTTGGCCCAATCCTCATCATAACCTAATTTCAAGTTCAATCCAGCCTCAAGTTAATCAAACAAGCCCATTCCCATTAAGTGTCTAGGCCCAAATCAAAGGATCAATACATCAGCCCATGTGACCTTCATCATCTAACACCATTTTATGAGTCCAATTAAAATACCAAACCCATGACCCAAACACACTATCCATTATATATATATATATATGTCACCTTCCCTGCCAAACAGCCCAGCCGTATCACCACCCAAACAGCCACTCTTGGCCACCACACTGCTCAGCCGACTGCCACCATGCTCCCTCAATCGAGCCACCAAGCACCACCTAGCCGCCCCCGGCATGCCCAACACCAAATTCTAACCACCGTGGCAGCCAAGACCACCAACCCACTAAACCGTGAGCTACCAGCCACTGCCGGACTGAACCGCCACTTCGACCGTGCAAAGAAGACCCTCCACATGAACCTACAGTCTTTACTTCTGGCCAAGACCTCACCGTTGAAAATCAGCCGAGAAGAGATCCACCAAGTTGGAACCATGGCTGCCTAAACAGCCACACCACCATCCAAAGCCACTGTAAACCGAACCCTCGAACAACCCTCTGCCACCATGAACCACCATGGTTCTCATCCTCAAGCTCAAACCCAATATTACCGAGGAGCACTAGCTGAACTTCATGATCGGACTACCAAGGATCGTCACTCGCAGACCCGCGAACGAGCCTTAACCGAACCCACAAACCTGTCAGCTTCTTCTCCTTTTCAAACTCTTTCTCCCTCTTTCTTCTTCCAAGCTTTCTCTATCAAACTCTTTCTCTAGTTTTTGATTTCCCTCTCTAGAAACCCCTCTCAGTTTCTCTCTTTCTCTCACTAAAAGTCTCGGTTCTCTCTCTCTGTTCTCCTCTTCTCTTCTCCTCTTTTCTTTTTCCTTTTATTTCTCTCTCTCTCTCTTCGAATCCCTTTTTTTTCAGCCGACCATCTGCCCCCTCGTTTATTTCTTCTTCCATTTTGTGTTAGCAAACCCATGCTTCCATTATCTATATATATAATAATACTGCATACCTATATCCACCACACCCACACACCACTCACATGGCTGCCCCACGTGGCCTTTTATTTCTTTTCTTTTTCATCTGTGTCCTACCAAAATAAATAAATAAATAAATACATATATATATATATATATGCATATATATATTTTTCGGATATTACAGAAATACCCAAACAAATTATCAAAAAAAATAAAACTTTAATTTACAAAAAAAAAAAAAATTAAGGAGAAAAAAAATTGGTGAATTAAAATTTTTTTTTTGGGTAAATTTTTTCGACAAATTAAAGTTATATTTTATTTTCTTTTTTTGGTATTTTTTTTTGTATTTTGTTGATATATTAATCATTTTTTTTCTTTTTCTTTTTAATTTTTATTTATCTATGAGGGTATTTTTGTCATTTTACATCAATTCTTAACCCAAATAGTGCCAAATAGGGGCAAACTGCATCAAATTATAAGTTGGATGGTGTTTGATGCACCCAAAAAAATGCGAGGAATGTATTGTGCATCATTTTGAAACTAGAGGGGGGTTTATTGCACTTTGAACTTTTTTATATATAAAAAATAATTTAAGAGTTTACTGTGAAATTAGTAAATGTATTTTATTTAAGAATAGGAGAAAATTTTATAATAAAACAAAAACAAAATTTAGAGAGAGACTCACAAATCCAATAATTTAGGAGGTATATTTGTTAATTACCATGGTAAAAGCCCACTCTTATCAGTTTTTTGGTTTGGTTTGTGTCAACTGGCCCGCCTAGTAGCCCAATAGCTGGAGAGCTCCGCCAAATTTGATATTTTGTTCTTTTATCAATTATGGTAGTGTTAGGCCTCTTATCATACACATGCAGAGAGGGGTGGCAAAAATGAACACGATAAAACACTTCGAACACGACACAAGTTAAGCGAATTTGAGTTTAAAGTAAGTTGATATGTTTTATAAATAGATCGACACGAACACAACACGCAAAAATTAGATTGGGTTTAAGTTTAAACTGTCTAACCCGTGACACGATTATTATGATTTTATACAAACTTATATATACATAGTTATATATATTGCAATTGTTTGTAATCTATTTGTTTGTTTACATGACTGATGTAATCATAAAATACAAGGATGGGATTGTTATGGTGTCTTCCCTGTTGTTGAATCAACTTAGTATGTTTTTGAGTTTATATATAGATACAAAATTCATAATATATTTTGATTTTATGATTTATGTATTAATATGTACTTTATTTTTTATATAATCTTCAGAGAGATTTTTAGGGGTGGAGAAACTCATATGATATAAGTTAAACGGATTACAAAAGTTATTAAACAAGTCGTGACATTATACGACATGTTTATTAAATGAGTTACACGGGTCGACACCGTTAACATATTAACGTGTTAGATTAGTGTTGAGGGTTTTTGATACGATTATTAAATGAGTCAGGTTATGGTTGAAATATTTAGTAGAATATTCATAAATCGACAGACATGAACACAACACTGAAACAACGAATTGTCACCCCTACATGTAGTCCCATGTTTTATAGGCCCTAAATAGTTACTGTAATTCTCTAAGGTGTCCCAATGCCAAATTTGATTACTTGAGCACTAGAAAGTACAGACAATTCACCAAGGGTGTCGTACTGGTGTTGGTGACACTCAAACACCTTGTCGGACACTTTGTAGACGAGTGTCTTGACATTTTTCTTTTTATGACACTTCTCGGACACTCCTTGGAGACTCATCAACACGTGTCGGACACTTTGTAGTAGTGATGTATATTCAAGTATTTTGAAATAAAATTATATGCGACTAAGTTATGATTAAAAATCTAACATAAATATATGTAGATGAGTAAATAAGTCTGGTTCTTTAATATATTTGTCTATTTTGTTTATAAATTTGTTTAGTTCTTAATTGTTTGATTATGAATTGAAGTATTTCTGTAATATAGTATTTTTTTTGGTTGAATAATTAATACATATTATTATATTACATTATTATTTTATAGTCGTAGAGGTGATACACGTTAGGCCTCACTCAAGGTAATGGGCCAAAGCGGTAATTAGTATCTTCGAAGTTATGACTTATAGGTTGATATCTGGCAAGCTCTGAATATACAAACTGAATGCACCGGTCAATTTCACAGTAACTGGGAGGGGCGCAACTCCAGAAACTACCTCTCTATATTCCTGGATGTCTTTGTCCTCACTCTCAACGGACCATTTGACTTCTTGCTACTATGTTAAAACGCCTGCCTTAACTCATTGTTCCCATCCTTCAACTCTCCGATACTAGTTTGTTAAGAATCAATCTCCTACCCGCTTCAAGTAGTGGCCAGCAATTAATCCGAACTGAGGACCATCACACCTTCAATAAAAGAAACTCTTCGGCCAAGCAATATAGGTACCAAATAGGATTGAACTTATTCCACTAGCTCATCAGCCTTAGTAGAAGTCGAGCTCACCCCGTGCCACTTGACCTTCTTGATTCCCGGACCAATGCCTTCCAGCTCCTTACCCACCCGGTCGTTCAATTTCTCTGTTGTAGGGAGCGCTTGAGGGCATGCTCCTACTAAAGAAAGGGCTTGAAACCTCATCACTATATTCGTGTCTAATTTTTTTAGAATTTTTCGTATTACCGTATTTATTTCGTATCGTACTCGTGTCCCGCGTATAGATACAGAAAGTGTGAATATTTTTTTTTTTATTCTTTTTCTTGCCCCTTTCAAAAAGAACATAACACTAATTTTTTTTTAATTTTGTACCACGGGTGTTACGAAGTGTGTGAACTGCATGATAACATGCCTTTGTAAAAGATCACACAATATTGATGCACAAGCCCAAAAGTTTTCGTGAATATTGAATATATAAATAATGCAAGGTTTATTGGTTTTGTAATTATTATTTTTTTTAGAATTTCGGAAACTTATACTTTATAATCAAAGACATATATGGGTGATCAGTGAGTTATATTATTCAAATAATTGTGATATTGGAGGCTATTAAATTAGAAGCAATGATTGAGCTAGAGAGTGGAGATATTGGGAGATTACAGGCGTTAGAATCAGCCGGGCCTAAGGTTGAGGAAGGAAGGAAGGAATAGTGGATTGTCTGGGGTGGAACACTTGTTACAAGTTTCCACGGATGCAATACTCCAGGACAACCTCTAAGAATCTCAAGAATGTTTCTCTCTTGTTGAAGAGTTGAAGATTGGAAAAACTGATAATTTTACGCGATATGTTGAAAGGGATGGAGTGGATTTTTTGCTAGGTATACTTTTACCGTAGCTGCCGCTGCACTAACTGAAGCTTGTGCTTGTGTTGTAACTAGGTTCACTAGGTTAGAGCAAAGTTGATGGCTGCGTGTCTATTTATATACTAATGCGTGTTAACGTAATATACCTAAGCATATAGATATGTTTGGAGATAGAGCAGTGGATTCCTAATAGGCATTAGTTTCCTAATAGGAATTATTAATTTTTTAATAATTCAATTATTGCTTTTCTTATTGAAGTTTTCTACTTATAATCTGTAGTGATTTATCAACTTATAATAGTACTTTTGAAATTAATTGGCTTGTGAATTTAGATTTCAGAATTGCTTGTAAATATTAATGGGTTATATTTGGATTCAGATTGAACACCAAATTCGTGCGAGAGTCTCCCTCTACTAGAAATCACATTTTCCAAACTTTGCATACAACTAATGGTCTCTCAGTGTCTGCAGAATAATACTAAGATGTCCAGCATGATCCTCCCCTGACCTAGAATAAACTAAAATGTCATCGATGAAGACAATAACAAACTGATCTAAGTAGGCTCTGAACACTCTGTTAATCATATCCATGAAGACAGCTGGGGCTATTCTCTCCTTTTTTAAGCACCTGAAATGTAACATTTAGATAATATCTCCTTTTTTTTTTCCATATATTATCAAGAAAACACAAGTCTTATTTTTTATATATAAAAAATTATCAAGAAAACACAAGTCTTATTTTTTATAGAGTTTACTGTGAAATTAGTAAATGTATTTTATTTAATAATAGAAGAAAATTTTATAATAAAACAAAAACAAAATTTAGAGAAACTCTCACAAATCCAATAATTTAGGAGGTATATTTGTTAATTACCACGGTAAAAGCCCACTCTCATCAGTTTTTTGGTTTGGTCTGTGTCAACTGGCCCGCCTAATAGCCCAATAGCTGGAGAGCTCCGCCAAATTTGATATTTTGTTCTTTTATCAATTATGATAGTGTTACGCCTCTTATCATACACATGCAGTGAGGGGTGGTAAAATTGAACACGATAATATAATTTTAATACGACATGAGTTAAACGGGTTTGAATTTGAGGTAAGTTAACACGTTTTATAAAATGGATCGACACGAATACAACACGCAAAAATTGAGTTGAATTTAGATTTAAACTGTCTAACCGGTGACACGATTACGACATGAGTTATTCATATATTATTGTTTTATATAAACTTATATATACAAGTTTGTAATTTATTTGTTTGTTTACATGACTGATGTAGCCATAAAATACAAGGATGAGATTGTTATGGTGTTTTCCCTGTTGTTGAAGCAATTTAATTTGTTTTTAAGTTTATATATAGATACAAAATTTATAATATAGTTTGATTTTAAGATTTATGTATTAATATGTACTTAATTTTTTATATAATCTTCGGAGAAATTTTTAAGGGTGGAGAAACTCATATGATATAAGTTAAACAGATTAAAAAAGTTATTAAACAAGTTGTGCCATTATACAACATGTTTATTAAATGAGTTACACGGGTCGACACCGTTAACACGTTAACGTGTTAGGTTAGTATTGAGGGTCTCTGATACGATTATTAAATGAGTCAGGTTATGGTTGAGTTATTTAGTATAATACTTATAAATCGACATGACATAGAAATACGAATTGTCACCCCTACATGTAGTTCCATGTTCTATAGGCCCTAGATAGTTACTATAATTTCTCTAAGGCGCCCCAATGCCAAATTTGATTACTTGGACGTTAAAAAGTACAGACACTTCACCAAGGGTGTCGTACTCGTATTGGACACTCAGACACCGTGTCGGATACTTCGTACAAGTATCCTGACATTTTTTTTATGACACTTCTCGGACACTCCTTGGAGACTCATCGGACACGTGTCAGACACTTCATAATAGTGATGTATATTCAAGTATTTCGAAAGATATATGCGACTAAGTTATGATTAAAAATCTAAGCTAAATATATGCAGAGGAGTAAATAAGTCTATATTATATTATTATTTTATAGTCGTATCATCGCTGTGTTCGTGTCTTATTTTTTAAAAATAATATAATATATTTACTTAATCAAAGAATACAAAATGGAGTTTATAATTTTTTACAAAATCTAAACTTGATCACAATGACCTTGTGGAGATATATATGATATTGAACTTCTCCTATTTTTTTATATACTTTTCAAACTCCAATACAAAAGACACATTTAAAAACATGTTTAAATTGAATACGATGACAAAGACAGATGAAGGATAAAAGGGAAGACCCTTCTATGAAGGTTTAGGAAACAAAAAAAACTTTCAGCACTCGTTCATTTACCAAACAAATATTGGGCGTTCCAACAATCTCCTTATCAAGTCAAAATTAATAAGCTTGATAAATAAACAAAAACTCTCAAACCAATATGCAATCAACTTTAGCCAACATAAATTCCCAAATCAAAGAATACAAAACTGCTACATTTTCATTTCATTTCCATGCAGACTAAGATTGCGATGGAAAAGCATCCGCTAATACGTGTTGCCAAGTAGAAAGCAAAAACTAAAACAAGAAAGAATCAATAACTACTTAAATTTTTGTAAGAAAAAATACAAAAGAAAGAACGAGAAAGAAAGAATAATCAACTGAGAAACAGCACAATTATTATCTGCAATGAGAATACTTTTTTGCTTTACTGAAAATAACCCAATCGCCCAAGCCCTAAACAATTTCTTTCCAAAAGAACTACATTAAAAACAAAATGAAATTAAATTAAAGCAAATTGAAACATTCTAATCATTAAAGCAAATGAAGGTCACATGTAAAAAATCATATATCAATCAAAATAGAGATCATGAGGTCATCATCGCACATAAAATCATAAAATTGAAAAGATAAAGATGTCCATGAAATTGCCATCATCACATCCAAGAAATCTTAATACACATATACATATTAGCAACGATATATGGGATATGCGAAAGCAGACCCACTTGTGAGGAAGAGAGAGAACGTACCTGAGGGAGAGACATGAGACTGTTGGTGAGTTGTGAGATCCTTCGCTAAAGAGAAAGTCCAGATCTGGTGAAATAAAGAGATTTACTTGAGAGATGGAGAATGAGAGAGCTTGAGCAGAGAGAGAGAGAGAGAAACGTAATCTACCTTTGGTGGAGAGAGAGAAAGAGAGTGTAGAATAGTGAAGAAGAGAGAGATTGAGTGGGTAAAAGGTAAAGTTGGGGAGGGGGTATTTAGGATATTTTCACGAAACAGTAAAAAGGGTATATTGGACAACTCATTAAATTGGACAATATATTTTCATGTCCACGTAAGCTTTTGGGTCAACTTCATTTTTTTAAAACATCAGGACTTTGACTCAACCAAGTGATAAATTACCCTCCAAAAATTAATGTATATATAATAATCCTTTTTTTTTAACCAACTTTCAAGTAAGTTAGTTATACGATAAATATACTCTTATGGGATAATTAGAAAAGGGAAAGAATCATTCATCAATCCAATCATTCTCCGTCTCTCTCTTTCCTACTGGATCCCTACCTTTCAACCGCTTATCAAACCAAAGCCACCAAGTTTCCAATATTGACTATTCTCTCTCCCCTCTCTCTCTCTCTCTCTCTACATAAAAAGACTGAGAGTGGAGTGAGTGAAGCACCACCTCCACCAATGGCGATCACCGCCTTCTCAAACCTATCCACTCTCTCTCTACCCTTCCCATCACCAAACCACCACCACCACCACCACTCTCCTCCTCCCCTGAACCGGCGCATCATCACCACCTTCACCACTCTCTCCATCTCCCCTCTCAATCTTAATTCAATTCAAAACCGTCCTCCTCCGCGGTCCGTCATCGTCTACGCAGGAGGGAATGGAGGAACCACCGGAAACGGTGGCAGCAATGGAGGTGGAGGTGGAGGTGGAGGTGGAGGTGAGGGTGAGGAGGGAGATGCTGGAGAAAAGAATAAGGCAGAAGTGGTTCTGGCGTTAGCTGAGGTTGGGAGATCTATGGATAGCCTTCCGAAAGATTTGGCGGCGGCAATTGAGGCCGGGAGGATACCGGGATCGATAGTGTACCGGTACTTTGAGCTGGAGAAGTCGCCGGTGTTCCGATGGTTGCTTCAATTTGGAGGGTTCAAGGAACGGCTGCTTGCAGATGATCTCTTCTTGGCCAAAGTTGCCATGGAGTGTGGTGTTGGGATCTTTACTAAGGTTTGTGCTCTGTTATTGGTTTTGCTATCTTTTTTTCAATGATTCAATTATTGCATTTCTTATTGAAGTTTGTACTTGTAATCTGTAGTGATTTGTGTAGTTAATTATTTAATAGTACTTTTGAAATTAATTGGCTTGTGGATTTAGATTGAACACCAAATTCGAATTGAGACAACTTTTCAGAAAAAAATTCAAGCCTATTCCCACAAATGGAGCAAACTTGACACTAGTTTTAGAACTGGCATTCCAATATTTATTGATTCAACTAAGAAGTTGTAAAATTTAAACATCGATCAAGATTCCAATTGTCCACATACGGTCTAAAGTTAAGCAATTAGGAAAACTCGAGTTTTGCAATATTGAACATTGAAATGAGCTACTAATTAGAGACATTAAAACCATGTTCTGCTTAGAAAAAAGGTGGGGGAATTGACAGCCAAAACTTCACAATATATATATATACACATATATATATATTGTGTCTTTTGTCAAGGCTGTGTTCTATTGGGTGCCTAGAATCACTTGACATTATAGGAGTAATCGGATCTTGAAATATGAATTGTAATATGGTGTAGCCCCTTGGAAGTTCAAATTAATATATATTGAAACATCTCCTAAATAAATTGATTTCTTGCATGCAGGATTTAGTTCTGGATCTGCCAGTAATCCATATATTTTATTGGCTGAATGTTTTGTGAAAGTTCTGTAGAGTATAGATGATATAGTTTGTTTGTTGTTCTCCTGATATAAGTATTTGTTACTCATACATATAATTAATATATGTTCAGTTCACTTTGTAGACTGCTGCAGAGTTGGAAAGGCGTAGAGAAAAGTTCACCAAGGAGCTGGATTTTGTCTTTGCTGATGTGGTATGGCTGCTGTCATTATTTTACTTTCGTATCTCTATTGTCTTTTCTGATGTGGTATAGCTGTTGCCATTATAGTATTTTCATATCTAACTTCTTATGTATAGTTTGAATTGGATTTTGAGATATAATCACAACTTTTATTGTGATAATAAAGTAGTTTTTTTTATACTTAAACACAAAAGGCTAAACACAGTATATTTTATATATTTTTCACAATTGTATAGGCTAACAATATCCCTGCTGTAGTGCAGATAATGGTCTACATGGTATCACAGCAGGCAAGGTCCTGAATTCAAACCTCACCGTCACCCTGATAATTAAAATTGAAACATTTGTATACAACTTTCTCGAGTTTTGAGTTAAAACTAAAATATATGAAAGGTTGAGATCATGAGAAAAGTATTATGATATATTTAATAACAGTTCCTAAAAATTGGCTAGATTTGCAAAAATGATTAGTATAGCCAATTCAAATGGTTGGGATATAAGGCTTTGTCAAGTTAAGTGAAGCTGATCTAGTTGAGTTTGGAATATTTAAGATCATCACACCATATGAGCAATTTTCACAAATGTAGGAGTAACACATTTTTATATGTGTACTAATTTTTCCTTTAATCAAAAGCTTTTTCATGGTTGAAAATTAACATTGCTTTTCCTGGCTGGTTAACTACTAGTGAAATCCTATTTCTCCAATACTTTGAGGACATAGTTTTCTAATCATTTTTATTTTAGGTAATGGCCATCATTGCAGATTTCATGCTAGTCTGGCTTCCTGCTCCTACTGTTTCACTCCGACCACCTCTTGCAATTAGTGCTGGACGTCTTACTAAGTTCTTCTACCGCTGCCCTGACAATGCATTTCAGGTTGCTGCATACATTGCTATGTTCTCCTACTGTTTAAGGTTCCAACATTGGCATTTAAAATAATCTAAAGCTGCATATGGTCAAGTAATTAACAAGTCTTTTATCCTTTATGCAGGTTGCTTTAGCTGGTACATCCTATTCATTTTTACAGAGAATAGGTGCCATTGTGGTATGGTTTGTGTTTTCTTCAATAATTTCAAAAAGTCTGTCTTGCAGCAAATAAACGAAACTTACATTATACTGATATGTCCTGCAGCGTAATGGGGCCAAGTTATTTGCAGTTGGGACCGGTGCTTCTTTGGTAAGTTAGTGTTCATATGCTTAGAAGTTCTTCAATTTAGCTTTGAACTTCTTTGGTAAGTTGGTTTCTTTCCTTTCTTTGCAACATCAGCTTATTTTCAAATACAAGAAAGTGGTCTTGGTTGTTTCTCTGCTAGATACATCATACTAAAGATTAACATTATTTTTGTCCATCAGACATGTTTCCATTCACATTTTACAGTGCCTTCTTTCTTACAATAAAGGCCTGAGCATGAATGAGATGTCACATTATGTAAAATTCATTTTGCATGTATCCTGGTTAAAAAGGTTTAACATTGAGATCCTCTTGCACTCAAAGGTGTTAATTGAGCAAGTTATTCATACAGATTTTGCAGTGGTTATAACTAAGAAAATCAAAGAAGTTTTTTTTGTCTCAAGTACTGTTTAGGTTAGTATGATTTTAATTGTTGATGCAGTTAGCATAAAGTATTTAAGATCACATATGTTGAATGTGAATGCATATAGTATCAAATTTGGATATTACATAAAAAGCATGTTTTCAAATTGTTGTTAGTCATATAGAATCATGTATAGTATACAGTATATTTCATTTATTTTCTTTTCATTAATCAAATTTTGAATTTAATCAGTTCTATCTTATACTTTTTTAGTTAATATGCTTGAGATTTGTTTGATTAGTTGCAGCATAACATTGTCTGCGTAACGCAAGGAGGGGGAGCAGAAACTTGCACATTAGTGTAGAAACATATTTACATGGAATCCAGAGGTGTACCGAGAAAAAATCTTAACATTGTTGGGCTAAAACTCATAGACACCTAACATGGAAATTCTTTCAGAGTGAAGCATGCTAGAAATATGACTACAAATTTGGAGAGGAGCGCAAAGTTGCCATAGGAAATTGATGTAATGATTTCGAAATTACAAGGGAACTTAAAAACTTGTATCAAATAAAAGATAAGCTAAGGCAACAATTTGGAGATGGAACTATCAATATTTTCTTTGGATTTGCATCCATCACAAATTTACAATAGACTCGACAAAATTTAAAGAGTGGGTGCCGATGTTAAATAGATAGAAGTGTAGAAGATAGAAAGAAGGGGGAAAAGAAAGAAGAAAAGTGGAAAATAGAAGAAAAGGAGAAGATGAAGGGAGAGGATGTTAATTTTTTTGCATATCTTTCTATCAGATTTTAAGTGGTAAGACTACAGGACAAAGGGTAGTATCTTGAAATTCTATATGTGAAGTTGTTATTATTATAAAGTTGATAGCAATATTATCCATTTGGTGGGTGGGATCTGCTGATAGCAGTTTTTTGCAGATTGGTACAGGTATTACAAATTTGTTGATCAATGCACGAAAGGCCATTGATAAATCTTTCGCTGCTGAAGCCGAGGATGTGCCCTTATTGTCAACCAGTGTTGCCTATGGTGTCTATATGGCGGTTTCTAGCAACCTTAGGTATGTAAATTCTATGAGAATCTGTTTGTTGTATAGCATTTAGCTTCTTCAGACTTGAATAAACTTTTGTGTTTACGTTACGTAGTAGCCTAGCCTCTTTGTATGCATTGCTTACACTTAATGATGAGCATTCTTTGTTCTCATTCTTTGTTCAACAGATACCAAGTACTCGCGGGAGTGATTGAACAACGAATATTAGAACCATTGCTGCACCAACATAAGATCATATTGAGTGCAATATGCTTTGCAGTTCGAACTGGGAACACATTCTTAGGCTCATTGATGTAAGAGCTTCTTTTATGCCTTTCTAATTCACACCATAACCACTTGTTGATATCTCCTACTCTAATCAACTCTCAAAATATATGTTGCACAGGTGGGTGGATTATGCACGTTGGGTTGGAGTACAAAAGATACGCGATTGAAAACAGTGGATGCTGGACTAGTCTGTTAATGTTGTTTCTATAACCTTGTATTAATGTTGGATCTTTTTCTCCCCAGAATTTCAGAATGTGTAAATGATTTGAAAATTTGGGTGTTTCACAAGTCGCTCTTTCGTTATTGGCGTATTAAATCTGGAAAATACAGTCAGAAATTCATTATGTGTTCCACAACAATAACAATATTAAAGCTGGAAAATACAGTCAGAAATTCATTATATGTTCCACAACATTAACAGTCTAGAATATCACGTAAGCATTCGAATATTGACATGACGTACAACTTCACCTGGATTTGATAGATTGAATCTCAGAGTGGTCTTCCACTTGAAAAGAATCGCCTGCTTTCTGTTATTAAGAGGTCCGTTACAGGACGCCTCAATGTATGAACTAGCAAAGCACCCAACTTGGATACAAAACAGTCCAACCAATCAATGTTAAAAGCAATAGGAGTCTGGCCATACAACCATGAGCAAAATAGCAATGGATCACATTTCTCGTGGTGTTTCATCCACTATTCTGTCCTTCATCTCAGTTCCAAACATATATTTATGTGCACAATATTATGTTTATATAGGAGGCATATGTCACTGAGCCCAGGTCTAGATCAATTCTATGTCAATAAAAAGGAACTAAACAATATGAAAGGAATCATGTGCATCAATCACACAGAATAAAGATTCATCAAGGGGTGGTGGGATTATGTGTCCGATGTTAATTACAAAATGCAAAAGATGCATTAACTTGGCAGGTCGGAAAGTTATAGGGGGTTAGGAAGTTAAAAGTTTCCCGATAGTATACACGCACACGCACGCTTTGGGTTCAGCTTGAATGCCTCCTTTTCACTAAGTTCTAAACCAAAGAAGCATGATTTTCATGAATAAACCATCCTCATTGGGTTGTGACACTCTTTGCCAGATTGCGAGGCTGATCAACATTGTGACCCCGTAGAACAGTGAGATGATAAGCCAACAACTGCAACCAAAGAAAAAATTAATGATAATGGAAAATGTTAGGAAGACAAAGTGGAATCAGCTTGACAGTTGAAAAGACAGAGGAAAATGCAAGAAAACTAAAATCAGACAAGTCTACTGGTTCATCCTCAGATTCTAAAGTTTCATGTCTCTTCCCCCATCTTCTCAGCATTCAAAGCAGAGCATAAAAATTATATCCAAAAATGTTGAATGGATTAAAGGGAAAAAGATTGACAACACATTTAACTAAAACTGTTCTTAATGTATCGACATTTTAAGTGTATAATTTGATAGAAAACATACAAAGAAGCAAAGCATGTATGCATTTTAAGTGCATCTGCATTTTAAGTGTATAATTTGATAGAAAGCATACAAAGAAGCAAAAGCATATTTGCATCAAGAAAATCATGGATGTATTGAAACAGGATTTTCACATTTAACTAAAACAGTTCTTAGCTCTAAAGTCCAGTACTTATGGCAAAGATTTCTAATGACACCAGAAAAGGTTATATCCAGTAATTTTGCTTCCAGCAAGTCCTAATAGGTTTTCCACTACAAATGAACTTTAAAATGCTGAAGTCGTTCGACCAAAAATCAACACACAAAGAACACAAAGATAGGAATGGAAAAAATAGTTGCAAAAGTCAAGAGAAAACTAGAAATAGAAAAGCCTGAGGAATTATAAATTATATCAAACAGAGAAAAAAAGAAGGAAAAAAAAAAAAAGATGCTGTTTGGCTTGGCTCGGTTTATTTGCACCACACCACTACCTGCATATGGTAGAATATGAAACTTAATGCATGACATGAGCATTTCCTATATAAAACATCTAAGATTCAGACGCAAAGTTATAACATCTACAATTAAAATTGGCCAATATTCATTCACCATAACAATTATGAAAGATACATCAGTTTAAAATGATGTGATTTAAATACCTGCAATGGAACTATGTTAATTACAGGCTGAAGACAGTCCTCGACCTGAGGAACTTCAATTACTCGACCAGAACCACCAACACAAACAGATGCTGCATCTCCTTTTGAACACATCACTATCAGCCGACCTTTGCGAGCATGAAGTTGCTGAATAACTGACTGTTGCTTGCTGCCCACAAATAATAGATGTCAGTGGAGAACATTAACAATTTCCAATGGTGTAGATGCTTGTTACTGTAACAAAACCAACCTGAGGCAAGCATCATGGGTAGCAATAACAACAATTGGGAGATGTTCATCGACTAGAGCCAGTGGACCATGTTTCATTTCGCCTGCAAGTATTCCTTCACTATGCATAAGTGCCACCTCCTTTACTTTCAAGGCACCCTCAAGTGCTGTTGCGTAGTTGTATCCTCTTCCAAACACAAGAAGTGACTGCTCAGCAATCAATAGTTTTGCAAGATCCTTCATTTCCTGGTCAAGCTTCAGCACCTCTCTAACTTTGTCTTCAGGAAAAATAATAATTTATAATTAACAAGGCTACAAGTATCTATAGAGGAGAATCCCTTATAGAATATGCCAATCAGACTTTAGATATAAAGAAGACTATGAATCCCATAACATATGAGAGGGGAGAAAACAGCTTAAACATACTTGGCAAGTCAAATAGGCCATCAATTATAGCCTCTCTTCTTGTTTGACTAGAAATTGTGTCACCTCCAATTGCTAGAGCCAACATAGCCATCACTACTATTTGACTCGTGTAAGCCTGTTAATCAGGGTAATCAGGGTAACAACATGATAAAAACCAATAACAGTGAGGAACATAGAAGATTTTAAACAGATATTCATTTACCTTGGTACTGGCCACGCCTATCTCGCAGCCAGCATTGATATGCACACCACAGTGTGTATTTCTAGCAATTGCACTACCAACAGTATTTGTAATTCCAACACATAATGCACCATTTTCTAAAGCATACTCCAGTGCATGTAAAGTATCTGCAGTTTCACCAGATTGACTAACAAAAACAGCTGTATCTTCTCTGTATATTGGTCCCTGCCTATCCAACAGATCACTTGCAACCTCCAGTGTAACAGGAATACCTATGTATTGCATACAAAATCAGTAAAATAATCAGGATCGAATTTCTACATCTGAAGAACATGACCGTCAAGAAGTACTAACCAGAAAGTTCTTCCATTATGGGTCTTGCAGCTAAAGCAGCATTGTAGCTTGTCCCGCAACCAACAAAGACGATCCTTCTGCTTCGCTTTATAGTTTTGAGGTGATCCTTCAATCCACCGAGAAGAACAGTCTTGGCTTTGCAGGAACCTCCACGTATAAGCCTACCGCGCATTGTTGTCGTCAGAGATTCTGGTTGTTCATGAATTTCCTTCTGCATATAATGCTCATAATTTCCTTTATTTATTTGTTCAACCTCCATCTCAAGAATGGATAAAGCGCGTTGCACTGAAGCAGGCCTAGCTAGAGGACCACTATGTTTTCCCTTGCCATTATCAAACTTGAGGATTGTAGCACCTCCATCCTAAAGTAACCAATATCATAAGTAAATATGGTTTTATGTTTGCACATATTTGCATATATATAAGTTTCAGAAGCAGTTAAACAACATGTTAGGTAAATAAATCAGTAAGAGTCAATAATAACCATGATACCGCCACACAGGGAGTAAACAAGCTCTTAGCTCAACATCATAAATGAGTTTAAAAGTGATATGGGAGTGTATCAGGAACAAGGAACCAATGGAGATGAAGCAGCTTGATTAAAACAAATATTTATCATGAGGAAATTTGACAAACTGTTTTGGACTCGTGGGCTGTTCATTATTAACTAATTTCTCACTTCTTCTTAATCATGCAGTTAAAGTTGCAAAATTTTAGCAGAATGACAGGTACCAAACCACACATCTAAATTTGGCTGGAAGCTATTTGTTTCTTTGCTGCTAATAAAAGAAATAAATCTCCGTTTGATGCTTAAAAGCTTAAAGATTATCTTGGGAGTTGTAAATTGATTTTGATGCAGCCCCAAACGAGTCTTCTCAATGTAAGAGAAATTTCCACTTACAGTTCTTCCTGAAATCTCATCTTCATATAGAACCTTTAATGATGCAGAGACAGGTCCTATCTTTTCTTTACATCAATACCAATCCAAAAAAGTGAAATAATAAGAATAATAGTATGATAAAGTAGAAAAAGAAAAGAAAAAAAAAGGTCCTCCAAGTTTATGTAGAAAAAAATAATTGTAAGAAGCTTTGCCTTATCTGGAAATGTATCATAATTTGAAAGACTTTTTACATATAATCCCAAAGGGAAGAGAATTCTAATTGCCTATAATCAAATTTTTTATTTTTCATTACACTCGTAAACTTAATTTAAGTTGTTCCGCATCACAGGAGGCCAAAATTGGATATGGCTTTGGATAGAGATAAATGGATATAAAGAAAATTTTAGCCGATCACAGTTCGGTTAAAATCAAACCTTAGTTGATTTAAGTGGAGTTCAATGATATGAAATGACTTCGGATCATTTTCACAGTAGCCACCTGTTTAAGAAATTAATGGATTATAATAGGGTTAGTTCAGGTTGTGTAGAGGCTTGAGCTGGTCCTCACAAATTTACAGCTGCAACTACGATTTGAATCTTCCAACCACCAGGTGGCTTTATAATAACTACCAACACAACAAGAATACAAGCATGCAGTGGCATAAATATAAGCAATACTAATGCATCACATACCAACAAGAAAAGGGGCAAATACAAAATTCATATAGAATGCACATAGGACATCATCTAATCAAGTTTCAAATTTTATTTGTCATATATTACATTTACTTCAGGTTTATCTTTCACCATTATAATTGCACTTATATTTAAGGTATTTTTTAAATTTCAGATTTGATGCCTATGGGCTGCTTTAATACTGGTCCATGGATCTTATATTATGTCAAGTTATTTAATCTTTCTATTCAAAGGACTGAATTCTCATAAAATCCGAGATTAGGTGATTTGTTATGCAACACAACCTCAGAGAATGAGCCCTGAGGAATCTAAGGTGAAATTCCTGAAATTATCTTGTCATTGTCATCATCTCATTATAGTTTATTTTGTGCTCTGTTTTTTTTTTTCGATAAGTAAGATTATATTAGAAAGCATTCAAACGGGGCACGCTTCCCACAAAAGTATTTTGCACTCGGTTTTAAGTTATAAGAAAGCTACTTTGGTAGGGCAGTCATTCCTTTCGTCAAGACTTCACCCAAACAACCCGAAGCCACAAAAAACAACCAATTTATCATTCATAGTTGATGTAAAAGAAAACACTTGTGGCTATCAACAATCTCAAAAGATAACAAGACAGATAACAAGTCTATTATTCATAGGCGCACAGCAAGACGAAGGACATGTAACTTGAATGTGATCGCAGAGAGAGAGAGAGAGACTGAGAGAGAGAATAAAGAAGAAAGAAAAGAAAAGGGAAACAAACACAGATACCTTAAGATGAACAACTTCACCATCCTCAATTACCAAAACCTTTTTTGTGTGTTCAATTACAGCATTAGCATCGCTGGATAAGAAGAGTTCTTTGGGTTGCCCATTCTTTGAAAGGAATTTGACATCATGAAATGATGCTCCGTTGTTCACATCGTCTATTAACTCCTGAAACAACAACAACTCAATTTGTCAAAACCAAAGTAGCATGCTACAGAGAAAAGAGCACAATCCTGTGTTCATCAAGAACAGTGCAATTATTAATAGTCTACTCATGCTTCCACAAAAGTATTCAATGACAGCACAGAACATTAGTCAAGAAAGATCATGCGCATTATTTAAATAATAATAGATGAATCAGAATGAATACACAAGGTCGAATATGTGCATGGAGTAGAAAACTTAAACTAAAATGATGCCTGAGCTAGTAACATATCCTTTTTCAACTTGCAAGGAACCAAAATAAGCCATATGCAATGCAATACTACATCGTGGTGTTGATTGTTCAAGAAGCTATGGTGTTGTGATGGTGGCAGACTGGCAGTTGGTAGTGTGGCAGGATTGCTTAAAAATAAAAACTTCCTAAAATTCCATATATAAATCAAATAAATTACCATAAAGAATGCTTTATACATTAAAACTTTCCTTTTAACTGTTAGGATCAAGAGGGTAGGGGACAGATGAAAAAGGAGAATTAAAAGCAAGTAGAAAAAAAGTGTCTGACGAAGATGCAATTTGGAATAAATAAGTAGAGACTAGCAGCCATTAACTCCCTAAACAGGGGAAAAACACTAAATTGGAGAACAAAAGTAGAACGGGGTGAAGCTAAGGTTTTGGCATATACAACATTCTAATGAAACACACTTAAACAAGATGCCATTTTGCCCATTCTGTGCTACATTCTAATGAGACACACTTAAACGAGATGCCACTTTGCCCATTCTGTGCTATGTTTTTCTTTACTTAATAGGTATCAAGCTTCAAAAAGTAAGACAGTTACACTATAAAAGCACATAGCCAGCGCTTTAAGGCCACATAGAACTTCATATGAAGTTAAAAAGGCAGAAACAACACATGTTTAACCACTTTGTTCCTTTACAAGCCATTCACAAGTTCGCTTTAGGCCCACAAATTACCATAAACAACAACTATTTTCAACATATGTTGTAGGCCAAGCTAATTAGAAGCTTTCATTATAAAAATATATATTCAGCAACTTGCTGCAGGATATGCACACTTTGTTCTACTGGCAAGTGAGTTAAAACTAATATCGCTTAACATACTGATGCAGGAGCACCAAGAATGCTTGAAAAGATTTTGCAAGTCCACCCATCAAAGTAGCCGCATTTTTATTTATTTCATGGCAGTCTATCATTATGAACTGTCACTGAGGTCCTAGTCTTTATCTCAAGCCATGTTCTGCACACGTGTCTTTTTGCAACACAGACCCTTTGCATCTTCACAATGACAGTTTGTAGGAGTCTTGCCTTATCCTAGTTATCCTATTACAAAAGATTAATAAGGACTCTCTTGGGTCACATTAAAATTCTAAAGATCTTAATATTATCAGTCTCCCTTTATATTGCTCTCTGTTATTTTGTTAAAATCGCATTGAGATTCACAAAGTTAAAGGATTTCTTGAAAATAGAGTAACTTGTAAAATAATTTACCTATTCTTATGAATAAATTTAGGGCACATTGATCCTCTGTAGATGTGTCAAGATCATGACGTCTAATTGAAAAGCAATACTGTTCTAAGATTAATTTCTGGAATGAGTATATTAAATGTTACCCACACATAACTTACTTTGACACCAAGGAGCAATGGACTCCCACGTTTGCAAGCAATCAATTCATTTGGATAATGGCAGCTTTTAAAAATGAGAGCATAGGCTCCTTCAAGATGCCTCATAACTTCAAGCACAACTTGACTAAACGTGACAGTCTGATCCTCTGCAACACAAACAGTTAATAGCAGTTGTGTAAAATGTTAGATAGTGGTCAAAGGACATTAATGAAGAATGGAAATAGCATTGCACAAAATAAATTTAATTTAATAAAAAGCACTTTAGGATATCCAGCATTAGTAAAAGCAGTGGAAAATGCACAAAACCCATCAAGGCAGCCAAGCTTTACACTTTAAAACTTTGGAAATCAATACTTACCAAAAAACAAAATAATAATAATGTTAGGAAATCAACAAACAAAGTAATTAATAATCAACCTGGCTGAAGAATATTAAGATCAATAAGATGCAACATGAGATATATAGAATAAGAATGCATCAATCGATATAGTTGAGGAAAAGAAAGTTGTATAGCCAACTCTAATTCATTGGGATTTAAAGCAATGTCAACTTAAGCAGGGGAACCTAAAACTAGCATTTCACCAAAATCTATCATTTCAATGTTCCATTTGCTCAACCAAAAAGGAAATTTCTTTCACTAGATTTTTTTTTTTTGCCAAAAATCCTCTTTTTGAAACGATAAAAGACAACATTTTCACAACCTCATTTCTTCACCTAAAAAAAAAAACTATTTGAACAATCTTGAAATCATAAGTCAAACTTGTAACTAGTTGTTCCTTTTTTTCAAAGTGTTATAAAATCATTCTAATTTCAAATGTTTACTGATGAAAATTCAAACATAACATTTATAGGAGTAACATTCCCTCTTTATTTATGTTCATCCTCTGCATATCAGGAATGATAGATTTTCTGTCCCCCGGTAAGTATAATAAATTTTGAACTTTCCAACTTTATTTTCTATCTATAAAATGTAACATTTTATCAAACTTAATGTGTAGGATAGTTATCAAGTTTATATAATTTTAATTAACTTTTGGCAGCAGTAGAAATTATTTTTAAAAAAAAAATATCTCCTCAAGTTTCACAAAAACTATGGTTTGTTTTAAACATAAGCACCCACATAGATATATATATATATATATATCTATATAACATTTTAGCTTTGTGTTTGAATCTCCCGCCTAAAAAAATTCATCATCTAACGGTCAAAAATACTTAAAAAACTCATCTAACGGTTCAAAATATCTATGTCTATCTACGGTCTAAAATTACTCTTCCTATCTTCAATCAACGGTCACAATTCACTCCCACCTAAATTCAATTTTAAACTTTCACCTACCCTCACTCTATCTCTATATCACTCTCCCACCCATTCATTTATTTTATTTGTTTTCTCTCTCCTCTCATCTCACTCACTACTTCCACCACCATCAACTTCATCAAACAACCATATTATATTAGTTTGTTTTATATATCTATTTATTGGCAGACCGAAGGAAAAGGAGAAGAAGGGCTGAGTTCTGATTAATAGATGGTTTATGGTTTTGAAACCATTTCTTTCATATGTAACTCTTGCTCTGCATTGTTTTTCATTAATAGAATTCTTCATTGAAGGATTGAATTTGTTTAGTTCTGGTTTTCTTAGATTCTCAAGCTAGGGAGCTTTTATATTATATACCTTTTGGCACAAGTTCTGTTTTCAGTTTTTGTTATTCTCAATTTTTAAGCATTCATCAAATCTATTGCAATAATTTGTCATTCCAAATTATTCCTAGATTTTGTTGCAGTGTCGGTAATTGTCAAGGTTGCAATGAAGAATTTTTGGTGGGATGGATAGATTTGTGAAATTTTTGAGCCAATCCACTCCACCACCATCAACCAGCAAGCCGAGCCACTCCACCACCATCAACCTTCATCTGCCACCATGACCGGGCACAACTACTGCCAAACAGCCGCATCGCCACCTTCCACTGCAAGCTCAGGCCAAGCCACCACCATATAGCAGCCACCACACCTCCTACCATGGCTGCCACCAGCTGAAAGACCCACTTCTGCCAAGCTCATCTACACCACCATTTCTTCGGCGCTAAGCCACCACAACAGAGCTCCGGTCATCAACCACCTTCAACTCCACCACCGTCCACCCCACCCGCTGTCACAGCGACCTTCACCATGGCAGCCGAGCTCAACAACCAGCACCATCAACCTTCACAAACACCACCTGAGCAGACCCACTTCAGCCACCATAAACATCCACCCACAGCCTACTCCACTTCAGCCGACCACCAAGCTGCCCTTTGGGTCTCCATCTTCACCCATTGCCGTCAACATCTCCTCCATCATCATAACCACTTGAAGCCACCATACAGAGAGAAGACCCAGTAATTGCCAACCAATGGTCTCTCTGTCTCCACATCACACACACACACTCTCTCTCTCTCTCTCTCCCACGTGTGGCTCTCTGTCTCTACGTACATCACTCAATCTCTGTATATATTACTTTCTCACACAACACCAAAATGATGAATGGGTGTAATAATTAAATAAATCAAAAGTAAGAAGAAAAGATTTGGTTAGGTGGGTGGGTGTGTAGACCCCTTAATGGTAGGCAGCTTTTCTTTTCTGTCTTTTTTTTATTTTCTATTTTGTGAGTGTTGTCCAAAGGTTTGCTTGAAGAGTATGGGAAAGTAGAATCTTGCTCATGACTTTGATTTTCATCTCATTCTTTACGAAAATAAAAAATAAATATATTTAAATATTTTAGAAAACAGACAAATATAGAGTAAACTGGCTGGAGAAGTGGAAAGAGCTTGGCTCATGAGCTAATTTTCATAAGCATGCTATTCCATATAAAATCATTAGAAATTAATTATGCATTGGCTTTCTCAAAAACTTGCTAAATTTATTTTAACAAATTGCTACAATTTCTAAATTATTTCCGAGGAATAAGATCCTGATGTCATTCAAAGACAATTTATGGCTGAGTTCATTTAATGAAATGCCTCTAAAGTAAAATTTTCTGCATCCCATTAAAATATCATGTCAACTAATAGGTTATGGTTTAAATAAAATCAATTCAACCTTCAATTTCAAAGTCTAAATTCCCTCAATACAAACTCATTGACAATAATGACAGTGATAACCATCCCTACACTAATTTTGTGTTATTTAAGTCTGAAAACAACCCATGTCTAATTGTCTCCATCCTTTAGCCAAAGTTATCTTATGGCACATTTTGACTTACCATGTAAATGAAATGATCAAATCATAGGCTACTTTAGGATTTTGAATTGAGCATATTTTATTTTTTCAAGTATTTATGCAAGCATATTCATTTTTCTCAACATTGATTCTTTTAACCATAGAACATCCAAAAGCGTCCTTAATCAATCCAACTTCATTAGGCATTTTGATCCAATTTTTGTTACTAGAAACTCATCTCGCACTACCAACTCATCTCTCCCCACTGGCAACATCAGTACTGCTATGATATTAGTCCAAAATAAAAGCTAAGGTCATTTTCTCATGTACTGCTAAAAGTGTAATCCACCTTTAAAGTATGTATTGAATAGAAATATTATGAATTAATGTCTTGATTTTTGCATTTATTGTTTTGGTTTAATTCATGTTAAACCTAAAAAGGTAAGTCTCCCTCACCAATCCATATTTTTTTTTAGAAAAAGACTGTTTTGAAATATTGATCATTGTTTTTTTTTTCAAGATGCCCATTGTTTTTTATTTTTTTATATATGCTAAAAAGAAGCTAATTCAAATTGTGTTTCGTAAACATTTATTTATTGGTACGTTAATTATATAAAATTAACATTTATTTCAATTTAATAATTTTTTATTTTATTTATAGTGCCGTAGGCACGGGCAATACGCTAGTACATATATATATATATATATAGAGAGAGAGAGAGAACCCAAAATATTATATGGTTTGTAAAATTTAATTATATAATAGTTATTCCAATGTTATAATTCAATATTTTGCCTTTGTCTAAATGCACTTGTGATAGAGTAGGAGATCATTGGGGTTATGAAATTATTGCACGTTGTTTGATGTTTCAATTTTTTTTTCTTCTCAGTAAGTAGCTATATTTAGAATTGCATGCAGTATTAAATTATATTAAACTTATTTATGAAATTATTGCAAATTGTTTGATATTTCAAATTTTCTTCTTTTTTCCTTCTCTGTAAGTAGCTATATTTAGAATTGCACGCAGTTTTAAACTAAAAAGAGCACGTGGATTATTAAACCTAATGACTAGTGACTTTTATTGGGTAATGAAACAATTTTACAGTGTTGGGGGATTAAATCATTTTGAATAAAGAAAAGGTAAAAAAATTTAAGTTGGTGCTATGAAGAATCATGCTTAAAATACAATAGGTCACCGCGGATGATGCATATGTGGACTGCAGCGATCATGAACCGTAAGTCCAAATCCCTTAATAAAAATTGCAAATATAAAGCAAAATCCAAGTTGCTGTACATTCACAGAGGAATATTACCTCCTTCATTTGCTTTGTCAAAAACAAATTTAGCAAGCTTTGGAATCACTTCTGTATCTGTTTCAGATTCAAAGGTGAACCCCTGTCGAACCAGGGTTTGCTTTAATACCTGCAGATTCACACGATGCATCAGCATAAGCCCAAGCATGAAAAGGAAATAGCTCAAAATGAGAGTGGATATAAAAACAAAATGGAATACAATTCAAGGATATTAGTATGAAATGGAAGTTAAAAAATACATATGTAGTTATACGAACAAAGAAATGATTAATCAGTAATGTGAAAAGCAAAGGGAGAAGAAAGGAGTTGAGCATGAAATGTCAGATATGAGAAGAATACAAAATGATCACATAGGGCCTAGGCACATCAATAAGCTCGTCTAGCAAATATGTGTTTTTCTAATTAGGTGCATACACAACTAGAAGAGAAGCAAAGCAAAGCACATGATTAAAGAAGTCTTACAATAGCATGGAAGCAAAGCACAACTAGAAGCCAAACCACAAAAAAACCACGAAAAGACTCATAATCAGTGTTAAAGATGAAGACAGAGCGTTAAAATATTTCTTATATTTCATTACTCCGAAACCTATTTGTTTCTCCTTAAGAAGTTACTCTACAAAGTTTAATAACTACAGCAATAGATATTGAAGAGGCCAGTGAAATCCCATTACGTAAAGTATCGAGAGAAAAAGGAACCTACTGATCATTAGTTCTGAAAATGGAGAGTTTGTGTTCTATTCATGGGCCTAAAGGATTAAAAAAATAGTAAATAAAAGAATCTACACTAACATAAAGGGAATAAATGGTGATGGCATAGCGTTTTTTGTTTTTAAGAAACGCTACTAATTCTAATTGGTGCACCATTCTTTTCACAAAGTGAGATCAGGCAGGCTGAGTTTAAACAATATAAATAAACGAATAAAAGTTCCATTGAGAAATAGAGCTGTAAATGGGAGTACATATTTTTAAGTTTAAACACAAGAAAAGAAGGGTGAATTGAACATTAGTTTTTTGACCAGCAATGAAGATGCAAAAACTTTGAGCTAGGCCAATAGAAGCTAAAAGAATTTCTTCACCTTTTAAAGGAATTTTCCACCAAGAAATTGGTGATTTGTTTACTGCTGGGTGTCAACTAAAAAGGACATAGTTTGATTGTCTGAACATAAAAAGTAGCACCGTCAGAACCAGTCACATTTTTTACACTTGTTTGCTGATATCATCAACAGAATAGCCTAAGTATTTGTATTTACATCATAAGTTTAAAATATACTCTTCTATCATCATTGGATAATTAATATTTATTCAATCATTCGCTAAACAAGTTTTGAGTGCAGATTCACTCCTCAGGGCTTCAGGCTGCCACAGACTTCCTACAAAATATCTAGCCATCAAACTGAATTTATGAAAACTGAAATGTAGAAGGAAAAAACGATTCCTGTCCCCTGGGAAAATTATTATATTCATACAACAAACTAGTCAAAAATAGTCTACTAGCATATTTATTTATAAAATAGCTGTTGGGCAATAATGAAATTAATACAATAATTTGAATAAAAATAGGAAATCTGTTGTGAAAGATTAAGGTGAACCTCATAATTAGTGACAACTCCATTGTGAACAACCAAGAACTCATTTCCAGCACCAGATGTTTGAGGATGACTATTCCTTGGAGCTGGTTCCCCATGGGTTGCCCATCGGGTGTGTGCTATTCCGGCGTGGATAGAAAATGATTCCTCCAAATTTAGATCCGTAGCAGCAACCTCTGAGAACATGAGATGCATAATTATTTAATCAACAATTATGCTGGACCCAGCAAATTGTATCAGAAGAGCCAATGTTAACCAATGGATGATTGAAAGCGTGATGACTGATAAATGCTACTGAAAGCACCAATTCTAATTTCCACCATATTCAGATAAACTGTACCATAGCCCTCTACTACACAAGTGTCTTTTTTACCACCCAAAAAAAAAAAAAAAAACTATAAGACATTAGGCTAACAAAGAAACTGAATTTATTAAAGTTGCTGTTTAGATTCAGCTCCATTTTAAATGTCTTTTTGTAGAAAGCACATACACGCATAAAAGATCTTTATAGCATAGCATGAATTTCCAGACACAGATTGACACGCCGAAAGAAGTGTCCTTTTATTTTTTATTTCTTCAAAATCAGATACATGGTGAAGACGCAACCGACATGCTTCTATCATGCATGGGCATTTTATTTTTATAGACTTTTATATTTCATTTTTGGATTTTGGTTTTTAAAATTTGAGAGGCTGATCTCTATTATTACTATGGAATTGCTTCAGTGGATTGATACTTAAATGATATTTAGTTCAATGTTTGGGAATTTTTGTTTGTGTACTAGAGTAGTTATCAATTGTCTTATCCTTAACGCATTTGTGTTCTATTTTATTAAAATTTGTCATTTCACCATATACATATTGTGTTCTGTCATATCATGCATCTGTATTTGTGTTTCTTAATTATTTAGGAAAGCATTTGTTAAATTTCATTCACTTACTGCTGTTGATATTTCTTATTGTATGTTGATTGAGAATTAGGCTATAATCCAATAATATGAAAAGGCTTCATTAGTCACACCAAACTTGCTCAAAGTGACTATTCTCTTTTTCTTTTCTTGTTTTTTTTTTTTTTGGTCTAGAGAATAAAATAGAGAAAAACCAAGAAATGGAAGTGTAGAGGAACCGCCAATTTGATGAGGTTACTAATTTATGTATTGAAAAATCTGAGCAGGCCAGTTTTGAAGAGTGATGTGCCAGGTTGAGGCCCAGTTTAGCCAGCCTGCTGCACACACAAGAATTGGTCTCCCATCAAGTATTATACAGTCTGCAGAACCAATTTCAATTAATTAGAGCCTAACAATCCATAATTGAGCAGGTTGATACTGATTAATTGATGTTCCAAGTATTGCCGTTTGACCAAGAAATGGTCATTGAGAAATTAAGAGCTAGTCATTGATATTGATAATCAGAATGCAGTAAGAGTAGGTTGATAAAATAAAGTGTACCCCCTCCAGGGAGCACTATTTATCAGTCCTATCTAGAACTGTTTCTCTCTCTAATCACCTTCTCTCCTTTAGTTCAGTGTTTGTCAGTATAAGCGTAAAGATGCTCTATTTAATACATTTACTCTGTTGCTCAGAGTATGTACATTGAACTGTATCTAACAATTCATAGTGATTCAATGCTCCACCCACTTACATTCAAGATAGAAGCAAATTCAATATATGTGATATAAAATTAAATAAGTACTAGTGTACCACATATTTACAAAGCTAAACTACCAAACTGAAAACAAATAAAAACATAAAAATTAAAGATCATAAGTACTGTGCTTTGCTTCTCAAAGAAAAATAAATAAAAATCTGACTTTGCTTAAGAATTATTTAGTTCTACTGGGCTCACTGGAATTAAAAAATATATATATATATTTGCTGGGTTACAACAAATATAGTAAAAGCCCAAAACTTTTAAGTCTCATTTCTTTTCTACTGCTAGAAATTCCATTATTTTATTTACTTGATTTTTCTCGGCAACCAAACAAAATAAAATAAAACAAAAAATAATACACACGCAAAAGCTAATGAATCAGATCAAAATGTAGAAAAACAATCAGTTAAGATCGAAGAAACTGACCTTCATAGACCGATTTGACGAGAGATTCGATGTTTCCTTCTTGGCGAAAGACGAGAGGAGGGAGAGAATTAGAAGAGGAACCGTTTGGAAGATCAGAAACCGAAGAAGGCAACGAAGAATCGATGGAAATTCCAGCGGAATCGTACCCTCTGTACTCCAAACGCCTTAGTCCATTGAAGAGAACTTCAAGGATGTAACGTCTCTCTCTGTTGACATTGAAATTCAAATACGCGAATATCCCACACATTCTCTTTATTACCCCTTGTTGTTGATAAACGTTGTTCTTCTTCAACAATAATGGAAGATCGAAGAGCGATTGAATTGCCTATCTATACATACATATACATATGAATATATATATACATATGCATGTATATGTATACACTGAATTCTAGAGAGATAGAGAGAGAGGAGAGAGATGGGAAGGGAGGGAGAAAGGGGAGAGAAGGGGGAGTTTTTTTGACGAATTCTTGGAATTTAATGAGATCTGGCAGTCAGTGTTTGACAAATTGACAATTACCCCGCGCCACGGAAGAGGGTTTGATTGGTGATATTTAACAAAATCGATGGAGTGTCTTTGTCTTCTTGTTGGATCACGTGACTAGGGAATCTGCACCGGCCCAAGAGGCAAGGCGGCAAGAAATTTGGACCATTTTCATTTGGGTCCGACCCATTTGAGACCGTTTTGGGATTCACATGATAATCACATGGAACAAATCACCATGATTGGGCGTTGGGACGTCAGCCACGTTTATTGAGTCTTTACTGTTTGCTTAAAATATATACATATATAATAATATATTAAATCTATAAAAAAAAAAAAAAATTGAACCAAAATTGATTGGGTAAAAGATTTGGATCATCTCCCATTATTTCTCTTTACAAGCATCGTTCATGCTTTCGTTAAAAACATGTTATGTCATAATTTGTAAATTTATCCACTATATTTTAGTTTAATATCTAATTTAATTCAGATAAGAGGATAATAATGTGTTTTTGTATTCATTAGACATAGACTTAAAGATAGCTTGAAATGAAAACTACTAGAAAAGAAAAGAGAATTTAAGCTTGCAATTGAATTTCAATGTTCATAGCTTTTAAAAACAAAAAAGAAAATCATTAAATTTGTTTATTTGGAGTGTGTAACTTAACATTAGATTTAAATAACTAGAGAGAAATGATTATGAAGAGTTATAATTTAGTAATATTTTCTTATATTTTAAAATGAAAGTTTGATAGTTTAATTCTCCATGAGAACATGTGAATTCTTTCAAAAAAATAAAATAAAATAAAATAAAATAATACAATTGAGTTGGTTCTTGATTACTATGAGATTTGGTTCTTTTGCTTTCGAGACACCACGAAACTAGATGACACGTACTTCTCACCTACTGTTGTATATCTCATCATTTTAGTGATAGCCCCACAAAATTCGGTAGATAAACAAGGCTTGTATTAACTTGACAGCCTAGTATAGCTAAAGAGGGTTATATTAACCATTAAATAATAAAATATAAGAAAAATGTTTGTTGTGCCAAATACGTCTAGGACAACAAGACACATCAGTGATAAGTCAAGAACGCCGTGGGATCTTGTATTGAGGAATCATAAGGTATTTTTATTCCAAGTTGTTTCTTAGTTTTTCTTATCTGTTTTTAGTACTGAGGTAGGAAAAATTTTGGTGATTCAAAAAAGCTTGAAACTACTTCTCAATTGGAATTATTTAGCCACTGATATTGAAAAGTGATTGTTAGAGTATCTCTAATCTTAGTCATTCAAATCCTTTGACATTTGGCAAGATATTGAGCTACTTCTCTCTTCTAATGTGGGTTTGTGATTGTATTAGAGTCTAAAGGTTAGTTTGATACGCATGAATGAAATGGAATGAAGTTGAGAATAGAACGAGAATGGAATAAAATGACCATTCTCATTTCAATGTTTGACTGTGGATAGAGAATGATATAGGAATGAAATGATAATACATTCCAACATGTTATACTTTTTCATAAAACATAATCAATTTTAAAAATGAGACATTTGGCCAATTTTAATTTAATTATCATGTAAAAAAAAATTTTAATTACCCATTCAATTAAAACTTTCTAAATCAAGATATAATCCGTCTTTTTATTCTAGTCAAGAGATTAATATAATTTTTTATACGAAAAAAAATAATACTTTATTAAAAACTGAAAGTGATAAAACAAGACCTTCATTTTCTTTCACAATTTAAAATATAGTAAGTTATATATATTGGCATGTGACATGTATATATATATAGGCATGTGACAAGTATATAACATACATATTATATATAGAGAGAAATTAATACTAATTACCTATTTTATATATATATATATATATATATATATATATTTTTTTTTTTTTTTTGGAGTGAGTTGTAAAAGAGGGAGAGAAATTAATGAAGAGAGAAAGATGAATTTAATAAGAAGTGGGAATGGAATGGTCATTCCATAGTTCAAAAAGATGAATTTTTGTTGGAATGAGCATTCCAAGGGAATGACTAGGAATGACCATTCTATTTCTAATATAGCACAACAAACAAGAGAGAGAGAATCAAAGGTGGAATAACCATTTCATTCCACCTCTATTCCTGCGTACCAAACTATCCTTAAGACAATGTAATAGAGCTGCGCAAGAAATTGGTAATTGGGCTCTCCATCAAAAAGTCACAGACTTGTAGTGACAAATTTGACCTTCTTAGCTCATTGATGTATTGAACATTGATGTTCCCTCTTTGTCATCTTAAGGTTAAAAAAAAAAAAAAAAACAACGCGGTGGTACTTAGAAAAATGTTGAATGCACCAACTTGTTATTCTTTGCTGGTTCGAACCAATTCAGCTCCAGCAACACACTCCAAAACATTAAATGTACAAAGAAAGAGTTACTTTAGATTACTTGAGAGTGAGTAAAATTTCTATGATTTGTCTATGTGTGTGTGAACAAAATTTCAATCAAAACACTCTTAGAGTTGAGGGCTCCAAAAATCACAAAAAGGGTTCCCAAAATGAGGACCATAATCACATGAAATCTTATGCTATGATTGCTCTTATTTTCACAAACAACAATGTGCCTTTTTATCCTTTCATGTTCTTGGTTCTTGTCATTCAATTGTTTTGTTTTGTTTTCTTTCTTTATTTGTTTCATGGTTGTTGAGCATAGTTTTCAATGAAATTTCAGACCAATTGTATCAAATTGCAATTTGAAGTCTTCCTCATTCTATGGAGAAACAAAAGGGTGAATTCAGAAGACTCCTCTAGAAAATAAGAATATTGCATGGTTGTCAAAGCATTTATACTAACCTAGATGTGCATGCTCTGCGAGCATCACATTTTAAAATGGGAAAAAAATGACTATAGCTTGAAAATTGTCATTCAATTACATTTTATATTATTGCTTCAAAATAATAAAATATGAAATATGCAAGGAATCGCTCTTTTATTATTACTAAGTAAAACACACGTGCATTGTAGGTGATTAAAAATTTTATTAAATATTAAATAGCTACATATACTGACATAGATGTGCATGTTTAGCAAGCATCACATTTTAAAAAGGAAAATGTGAAGGTTTGTAGCTAAAAGTCAGTTACGAAAGCAGTTTCCTTTTTTGTTTTGAAAGTCTAAAAATTTGTCGAGTATGATTGAAGACTTGATAAGAAAGTTGTAGGCATTTATTTTATGCTTTGTTTGGTAGGTAGAAAGGAAGGAAGAGGAGTGGAGAGAGATAGAAGGGAATGAATAAATTTCTTTCATTTGGTAGAGAAAATGCATACAGTGAAGAGAAAAAATGATGGATGGGCAATCTTTCATCTTTCACAAATTTTTATCCCTTCAAATTTGAACCAAAAATAAAAAATAAAAAATGAAAGACTATTATAAATATTTTAAATTATAAAAATTTCCTTATTTCTCCTTTCTTCTCTCCTAACAAGTAAAGTAAGGTTTTATCTTCTTCTCTTCTCTTCCATCTAACCAAACAAAAAGAGATAAAAATACAATATATTTTATAAGGATGTCTCATTCATCTCTCCTTTTCTCTTTTTTATTTAATTTTCCTCCATCCTATAAAATGGAGCATTAGAGTTGTGATTGATTTGGTAATTTTTTATTAGATAATGTATGACAATTTTTGTTTAAAAATGAATAGGTTTGGAGAGTCTATAATTTGAGATAATATTGAAGAGAAAATGTATAAAGAAATGAAAGATTGGTAAGTGATACGAGAAGGAAAGAGAGTATCTCTAGAAGAAAGTGTATTATTGTAACATGATGACATGTTTCAAAATAATAAAATACGAAAGGAATCACTATTTTATTATTACTAGTAAAACACATGTGCATTGCATCGGATTAAAAATTATATAAAATATTAAATAGCTAAAATAAATGACAATTAAAATATATAGACACAATTGGGTTGGTGCCATATTTGCGTAAATAAGCCCAATTTACATCAACAACCCAATTTGACATTTTAGTAAACAAAAAAACTAAAAATTTTCTTTGTTCTGCTGCCAGGATTTGAACCCTCATTTTTGGTTTCAATATCTTGAAGGAATTCCCAAGTGCTACAGCGGGCTTGAACAGCTTGAAACATAATGATAACATATTATTATATACTAATGTACTAAATTCCTTTTCGAACCTAATTGCTATTTTAATCTTCTAGTGATAGTCACAAATTTACGCACCATCTGATCATCAGTTATTTATCTAAATATTATCAATTTCTTTGAATTTGCTTAATAAAAGAAGTAGAAATTAACTCATGTAGAAAAAAGGGAAAAAAATTTGTATTAGACGCCACCTTTTTTTTTTCTCCCGTAAATAATACATGCAATCACTTTACTATACCATGATCCACTAGGTCTGAAAGAGAGAATACATGAATTATTACTATAAGAAAGCTGTTCAAAATTCTGAGCATTACAATTATTTATAAATAATAATAAAAAAAAAACCTAAAATTGATTTACTAGCAAACAAACCTCTAAAGTCATGAAAAAATATTAAGAAGCTCTAAATACACACATAATTACATTTATAACAATTTTTTTTACTGATTTTTGCAAATTTAATCTGAAATTTGATTTGAATATTTTGTGTCCAACGTCGTTACAATGTTCTATATTTTACAACATTCTCAAATTACCCTTCTTGTATTGTTGTTATAAAACAACTGAAGTATAAAATATGACATGAATGTGAATCCACCATAACTAGATTTGACAATTCATTCATTACTAATACATTAAAAAAAACATCTTGGTTTTCCAAAAATGGATAAAAAAAAATGAAAATAAAGGAAATATGATGCAACCACAGAATCCATGTCGTCTCATCTTGATAAGGCGGCAACAGAATAACACTGAACTCAAGAACATATACAAACAGAATATCATTATTCTTGTTCCTTGTGCACATGGTTGTGGCTATGTTGCTAGTTGGTTAGAGGCCTTAAATTTGCTTGTGACCCCGTAGAACAGTGAGATGATAAGCCAACAACTGCAACCAAAGAAAAAAAATAATGATAAATGGAAAATGTTAGGAAGAGAGAGTGGCATCAGCTTAATTAATGATGGTTGAAAAGATAGATGAAAATGCAAGAAAACTCAAATCAGACAAGCCTATGGTCGCATCCTCAAGTTCTGAAGTTTCATGTCTCTTCCCTATCTTCTCAGCATTCAGAACAGAGCAAATTAAAAATTATATCCAAAAATGGTGAATGGATTAAAGGGAAAATGGTTGACAACACATTTAACCAAAACTGTTCTTAATGCGTCTACATTTTAAGTGTACAATTTGATAGAAATCATACAAAAAAGCAGAGCATACATGAAAGATATGTCACTTTAAAGATTAGGGTAAATTATTTTAACCTCTAGGTTTTGTTTAATTATTTTCAAATTAAAGTTCTTAAAATATGATTGTTAACAAGTACTCATATTATTAATTGATCAATCAGTTCCGTTAAAACTAATTAACATAAAACATAAAAAATAATATCAAAATTACTTTAGGTGACAATAGTGCTAGTGTGGCATTGATAGAGAATATATATATATATATATATATATATATATATATAATCATTTTTGCACAAAAGTACTCTAAAGATTAATTTACCCTGAAGATTAATTGGACGCAAAGTTACATCTACAATTAAAATTAGCCAATATTCATTCACCATTACAAATATGAAAGATACATGAGTTTGAAATGATGTGATTCAAATACCTGCAATGGAACTATGTTAACTACAGACTGAAGACAGTCCTCGACCTGAGGAACTTCAATTACTCGAGCAGAACCACCAACACAAACAGATGCTGCATCTCCTTTAGAACACATCACTATGAGCCGACCTTTGCGAGCATGAAGTTGCTGAATAACTGACCGTTGCATGCTGCCCACAAATTAATAATATATATATATATATATATATGTCAGTAGAATGAGAATCTTAATAATTTCTTCCAATGGTGTAAATTAAACCAACCTGAAGCAAGCATCGCGGGTAGCAATAACAAGAATTGGGAGATTTTCATCGACTAGAGCCAGTGGACCATGTTTCATTTCGCCTGCAAGTATTCCTTCACTATGCATAAGTGCCACCTCCTTTAGTTTCAAGGCACCCTCAAGTGCTGTTGCATAGTTGTATCCTCTTCCAAACACAAGCAGTGACTGCTCAGCAATCAATTCTTTTGCAAGATCCTTCATTTCCTGGTCAAGCTTCAGCACCTCTCTAACCTTGTCTGCAGGAAATTAAAAAAATGATTTATAATTATGTATATAACAAGGCTAAATGTGTATATATATCTATATATATATATATATATATATATATATATATATATACACAGGAGATGTAGAATATGCACACCATACTTGGCAACTCAAATAGGCCATCTATTATAGCCTCTCTTCTTGCTTGACTAGAAATTGCGTCGCCTCCAATTGCTGCTAGAGCCAACATAGCCATCACTACTATTTGACTCGTGTAAGCCTGTTAATTAATCATGGTAACATCATGCAACATGGTAAAATCTAATATATAAAAGCTAGATTAGCAAATTCAGTATATGAGGCTCTTGTCGTTGAAGGGTTTGAAAATAGTCAGATGTACGTACCTTGGTACTAACCACACCTGTCTCGCAGCAGCCAGCATTGATATGCACACCACAGTGTGTCTTCTTAGCAATTGCACTACCAACAGTATTTGTAATTCCAACACATAATGCACCATTTTCTAAAGCATACTCGAGTGCATGTAAAGTATCTGCTGTTTCACCAGATTGACTAACAAAAACAACTGTATCTTCTCTGTAAATTGGTCCCTGCCTATCCAACAGATCACTTGCAATCTCCAGTGTAACAGGAATATTACCTATATATATATATATCATATATGTATTGCATATATACAAAATCAGTAAAAATAATCAGTATTGAATTTCGACATTGAAGAATTAACATAGATGACCGTGAAGAAGTACGTACTAACCAGAAAGTTCTTCCAAAATGGGTCTTGCAGCTAAAGCAGCATTGTAGCTTGTCCCACAACCAACAAAGACAATCCTTCTGCTTTGCTTTATAGCTTTGAGGTGATCCTTCAGTCCACCAAGAAGAACGGTCTTGGCTCCACATTGTATAAGCCTACCTCGCATTGTTGTCGTTAGAGATTCTGGTTGTTCATGAATTTCCTTCTGCATATAATAATGCTCATAATTTCCTTTATTTATTTCTTCAACCTTCATCTCAAGAATGCTGAAAGCACGTTGCACTGAACCACGCCTAGCTAGAGCACCACTATGTTTTCCCTTGCCATGATCAAATTAACTTGAGGATTGATGCGCACCCATCCTAAAGTAACCAACCAATATCAAAAGTGTATATATATATATGTGTGTGTGTGTGTGTGTGTGTGTGCAAGCTACTGGTCTTTGACTCGTGGGTAAAATAATAAAATATGAAATACGGAAGGAATCACTCTTTTATTATTACTAGTGAAACAGATGTGCATTGCATGTGATTAAAAACTATATAAAATATTAAATAGCTAAGATAAATGACAATTAAAATATATAGACACAAATGTGAAATAGTAAGTAAAAGCTAATCAATAATAAATCATATTTGAAATTATGACCGTCAAGGGCCACAACTACAATTGCTACATTTTGTTAAAAGGATGGTCCAACGATAATTAGGATGGATAGTAGACTAAGATTGAGAAGCTCGTATATTGAATACATAGGCAAAAAGAAAGAAGTGGTATAAGCCATAACTATCATCACATGTACATGCATGTAAATATAAAACATGCATATAATATATATAAGCAGGAGGGACCTACCCAGAGAGGGGGAGAGTGGTTGGAGGGATAAGTAACAGTTTATTGAGCTCTCTGCCTCTCCTCCATGACTGGTATATATCGTGCTGTGAATTCTCGCTCTCTGAATCACCCTCTCTTGTTTCCTTTGTTTTTTTTTTTGGCACATTTTGTGAAATCTTCTCGGAGTTTTGTTATCTTCCCATTCTTTCCCACACTGGTCATTCATTGGAAGAGAAATAGAATAGTGGAAAGGCAAATATGGAAAGTTGAGCTCTGAGACTCTCTGTGATTCGATCGATGCCTTGTGAGAGAGACTAAATTGCAGTTGTGAAAGAGAGAGATGTAATGCGGCAAGTATGAAAGGTTATAACCCTTGTATAGACTTTATGAAACATTACTTAATAATATTTTTTAATTTAAATTCGCATAAAAATTGTATACACTTTTATAAGTAATATAGATATAGATTATTATTATATATTAACAACTCTAGGCACATGGAAGTTTATAATCATTTAAAACTCTATATAATAATCAAAATACAATAGAAGAGATTGGGTTGGTGCCATATTTGCGCAAATAAACCCAATCTAGATACAGAGTGCTTTGGATTGTTCTAGGGAAATTTGAGAAAGGTGAATGATCGACCCATGTGCTTTTTTTTTTTCTTTTTTCCCTGTAAATAATCCACCCACGTGCTTGTTCCAGATCCATAATAATTTTAGTTGTCATCAAACACGTTTTGGAATCAAATTATTGTGCATTTTTAATTTTTGGCTTTCCCAACTCGTGATACTTTTTGTTTCTAGTGTTGTTTACATTTTACGATTAATTCTAGAACACCATCTTTGACTTGTGAAACATGTTTCTTGGGATCATTTTGTAAAAACATTTTATTAAAGGAGACATAAGCCCTGCTTAGTTCACTTTTCTAAAAATTATTTTTGGTTTATAACTAACTAAAAGAACAGAGAACATTTTGAAAATTGAGTTAAAAGAGACTATTACAGTAGTTCTCTATAAACTACTATTTTCTGGATTTTTAAAAATTGTTTTTAAATAACTGAACGGACTAGGTTCTTATTTTCTCAAAATCTTTGAAAAATAATGAAATCGCATTTAATTACATCTGAATTTCATTATGAGCAAGTAAAAAGTGTCCAAATTAATTATTAATCCAACTTCTTTCTTTTCTTTTTGTGTGGAAAGAGGTAAGATTCACAACCACATATTTTAGGTTCTCCATATTTTTATTGAATAAGGACCAAATGAGGTGACTATTTGGATGAATTTAGTGCAAATGGAAAAAATAAGAGCCCGTTTGGTAACCGTTTATGTTTAGTGTTTATTGTTTATAAAAATAAATTTTTACGATAAACATGTTTGATAATTTTTGTTTTGTTTATAAATTGTCAAAACGCTTTTAAAACAACACTGTTCCTGAGCCTTCAAATCTTAAACACCAAAATGATGTTTATTGTTTATGTTTATAAAAAAAAAAGAACTTTTTTTTTTCTTTTATTAAAAATTAAAACTAAAAGTGAGAAAATGAAAAGAAAAAAAAATTATAAAAGGCTATTGTTTGATACAACGATAACAATATTAGAATTATCAAGTGTGGACAGAATTAAAGAGATAGTTACTTAGGGACACCCATGCTAAAAAAAAAACTTATTTGATGAAAAAAAATAAAGGAGTCTCAAGCATCTCCTTATCAAAGAAACAAGAATGGTATTTTGTACTCATATCATTCATTCATTTTTAGTGTTGAAAGAAAAATAGAAATCAAAAAAATGAAAAAGAGAGTAGTAGCATAAGAAGTTCAAGAGAAAGAGTATGCCCTCCAAATTCCTTTTCTCAGTCCATACAAATTGGACCGAACCGAACCACTCATTACTGTTCTGATTCCGACTCTAAATTTTAGGAACCGTTCACTACAATTCCGGTTCCAAGCCTTAGAACAGGAACTGAAACCATTAAATATATATACTACAAAATATATATATATATATATATATTTTTTTTTTATTATGTAAAAAATTTTAAACAATGAAGTTATTATAACTATTATAAGGTTAAATACAACTCCTATAATAACCGAATTGAACCAAACTCATTTATTTCGGTTTCAAAATTAAAGAACCGCTGGAAACGATTCTAGTTTCGGTTCTCCCAATAACTGAAAAGAACCGAATCGTGTGCATCCCCCTACTTGTTAGAGCCTTCTGGATTATGGGTCATTTTAGTTTTACAGTATCATTTGCAGTATATAGATATATATGTAACCCAATATAATTTTTTTTTTTATGCATATTTTTTGCTCTGTTATTGCTGCATAGATTTGTTGTAGCATAAAATTGACTTTTTATGCAGTTTATTGTGTTTATTTTTTTTATAAAAAAAAAAAAACAGTTTAAGGTCAATAAACATGTTTTTCTGTTTATGATTCTTAAAATAAGTCAAACGTTTTTTCGTTATCAAACAACACTCATGTTTATAAATAAACAAAAGTGTAACATAAACATTGTTTATATAAACACTTAAACAATAAACACTAAACATAAACGGTTACCAAAACGGGCCCTAAGCATGTGGTTCATTTCTAATTATTGTAGATTGCATTTTTCAACTAGCAATTATGTCATGAAAGGGATTGGTTCTCTTTTAAGATTTTAACAGCATAATATAAATTTAAAAGGAGTGCTAGCAGTTAGTACGACTGTCGTTAACTGTATAATATGACTTTAAATAAGTAATCATTGGTTCAAATATAATATAGACAACATTTTTTTTGAAATAACGTCACTCACAGGTGCGACTGTCGCTAACTGTATAATATGACTTTAAATAAGTAATCATTGGTTCAAATATAATATAGACAACATTTTATATGAAATAACGTCGCTCTCAAAATTGTATCATCAATCTTGTTATTATCATTAAACTTGCTATCTTAGGCTTCATTTGGATTGATGGATTTGAAAGGATTAGGAGAAAAAAGAAAAGAAAGGATAATAATTTTTGTGTTTGGATAATTAATGTAGGGAGAAAAGAAAGGATTGGGAGAGATAGTTTATCCCTCCAAATTTATCATATCTTATTCCT
This sequence comes from Cornus controversa, assembly GCA_026545225.1. Classification (NCBI taxonomy): domain Eukaryota; kingdom Viridiplantae; phylum Streptophyta; class Magnoliopsida; order Cornales; family Cornaceae; genus Cornus; species Cornus controversa. Next base: position 49,804,489 of record CM048853.1, on the reverse strand, counting down.
CCAAAAATGAGAAGATTTGGAGAGAAATGATAGCTGATAAGTGATACTTTCATAATATCGAAATTGCCCACAACATTTTAGAATAAAACTTTTTTATGACATCTGAATCCTTACTTAAGATATTAGGGCATATCAGTAAATTAGTTAGAATAGTTTCTTTTATTTTCTCTCCTTTAACTTATACAAACAACAATGTTATCATTTCTTTTCTTTTCTTTCATAATTCATCCAAACACAAATACATTGTATCCTCTCCTTTCTTTTCTTTTCTTTTCTCTCATAACTTAAGTTATCCTTTCTTTTCTGTTCTCTCCTGGTTATCCAAACAAGCCCTTAATGATATATATATATATTTTTGTAAAAAGATGTCTTCAAAACTTAACTATGAGTTTGATTTTTAAAAGGTAAGAAGACCGGTTTGTTATATAAAGTAACAAAATAACAAAAATGCCACTGATAAAATTGTTTTATTTGTCTTTGTTATCTCTATAGTCATTATTTTGGTGGCATTTCAATTATTTTTTTGTTATCTTTATAGTCATTAATTGCTTATACATATTATCTCTATAAATAATTAATATGTGTAGAGAATTAAATAAGTCTGGTTCTTTAATCTATTTTAATTTATTTGTCTACTTTTGTTTTATAAATTTGTTTGGTTATTAATTGTTTGATGATGAATTGAAATATTTATGTAATGTAGTTTTTTTTGTTGAATAATTAATATATATTAATATAATATATTATTGTTTTATAGTCATATCCACGATGTGTCTGTGGCCTATTTTTTTAGAATTTTTCGTATCACCATATCTCTGTCGTATCATACCCATATCCCGTATTCGTATATGTGCTTCCTAGCTTATTAATAATGCTCTTGGTTGGCCAATAAAACAAACCATATATAAGAGCTTCAGCAACAGGTTGGCCAGACATGCATTTGGCCAACCAAATGGTACTGTTCTCTCACAATGGGTTCGCCTAAATTGGTGGGCCCATCTTTTGTTGGCTAAGGGATTCGCCTATTCCGGCGAAACCCATAGCGAACCAACTGATATTTTTTTTTCTTGCTTTATGAAAATTCGTGCAATGTATATATATGTATCATTCATTTAAATCTCAATAAGTTTCACTACAAATTGAATTTTTTGATGAAACTAATTCTGTTAGAAAGATAATTTCAAGAGCTTTAATTTGAGTACCATTTAGGTTATTTTTTGACTTAAAACAAAAAAATTATGAAATTTTCAAGTTAAAAAATTATAAAAAAATTTAACATATATATATATATATATATATATGTATATACATAAAATTTTAGATTAATTTAATTGTGTAAGATTATTTAATTGTGTGGGTAGTGAAAATCTGAAGAACGTGTTGTGGAGTCAAAATTTAGAGGTTATGATGTGACTGTCTAAAATGTAAATCTGGAGAACCTGTTTTGGAATCAAAATTTAAAGATCCTGACATGATGATGTGACTGGCTAAAATGCTGAGGTGGCTGGCTAAAATTCAAATTTAGAGAATCAAATTTGGCTAACCCATAGTGGATGCCCTAACATGAATGTTGACCCAGTTTACAAGTATTACATGTTTATATATGTAGTACTGGTATTATCAGGGGCGAACCTAACATGTGCCCAGGTGGGGCACATGCCCCTTCCCCACCCCCTGCCTCAAGAATTTTTTTTTCTTTACCTATACATGTATAATTTTTTTGAAATTTCAAAAATGTCCTTCCTTAATTTATTTGTTATCCTGCAAATTAGATGGGTTGTTTCATCTATTGGATTAACACACTTCTTTTAAATAGTAAAGGCTCAATTCTCTTGGAGCCCAATACGATTTATCTATTGATTTAATACACTTCTTTTAAATAGAAAGGTCAAATTCTCTTGAAGCCCAATACGTTTTAGAAAACAGAGAAAAAAAAATACAGGGGCAAAATATAACGTAACAAGCTCTTGCTTTGTTGGAGTGACACAAACGTTCCTCTTTCGCAAATGTGTGTATCAAATCATCTTCTCTCTCTTTTCTCCTAACCCAAAGTTTCTATCATTTGATCTTTTCTTTTCTTCTCTCTTAACCCAAATTTGGACCTCATGCGATTGTTAATTTCTCTATTTTTTTTTCTTAGGTCATTCAGATATAGTTAATTTGGATTTTGAATTGCCTCATTACAAAGTCAAAGACGATGTTTTACAAAAATTTATACTTTGATGGCTGAATTGCTTCACCCACTTTGATGTAGGTTGAAACATTGAATCTTAAACCAAACATCGGGCTGGGTAGCAAGTAATAATAGATAGGGGTGCACAAAGAACTGTAGGAACCGGAACTGGAACAGAGGAAAACCGTACCGAACTGTGACTACGGTTTCGGTTCTAGGACCAGTGGAACTGTACCGGAATCAAAACCGTTGGGAGTAACGGTTCCCTAGAACCGAACCGGAACCGTTTTATATTAAATATGTGTATATATATATAATTTAATAACTATAATATATATATATTACAGATAATAATTATATATAATGTATATACATTATATATAATATAATAATTATATATATATATATAGGGTGCCATTTTTAGATTGTAGGTCTCACATTTATTTAATGAATATATATATATTTTGTATTTTCAAGCTTCATTGAAAGAAAAAAAAAACCTGAGAACCGCGGTTTGGTTCCTCACGATTCCAATCCTTAACGGTTCCGGTTCCGAAAATTAGGAACCGTTGGTAACTGTTCCGGTTCCACCAAGAACCGTGAGGAACCGTACCGTGTGCACCCCTAATAATAGAGATGTCTCTGTTAGTTAAGCGCTTGGAGAGAGAGTATAATTGTTTTGACATGGCTCATAGTTCAACTAGTATTTAGGTAATTTTTGTTCCACTTCAAATGCGTATTGATACAGAATTAGATTAAGAACACTACACTACTCATTGAAAGATATTGATTTTGTTATTTTTTTTTGTTTCTTGTTTGCATTTTGATGTAAAAAAATTATATTTGTTATGCTAATTTTTTTTTCCACCATGCCCCTGAACTAAGACCTGGATCCGCCCTGTTGTTATGGTTCATTCGTGGATAAGAATTACAAAATAAGTCTCAACATTTCTAGTTTGCAGAATTATGTGTGTCAATATATATATATTTTCGTTGTGTGTATATATATATATATATACCCGTTAAGTAAATGAAATTTGTAGATATGAACTGGAATGTAATTTGACAGAGGAAAACAGCATCCCACAAGGCCACAAGCCGAGATAGGCTTTAAAACAAAAAAGCCACCAGAAGGGAAAAAAAAAAAAAATTTGTTCCGCTGCCGGGATTTGAGCCCGGATTTCTGATTTCAACATTGAGGGAATTCCATAGTGCTACAGCGGAATTGTTACTTTGTGATTCGAAACATAATAATAATATATTAATATATACTCACTAATTTTTTTTATGTTCGAACTTAATTACTTTTTTGATCTTCCAGTGATAGTCGCAAATTCATGCACCATCTGATCACCCGTTATTTTTCTAAATATTATCAATTTATTTGAATTTATTTAATAAAAAAAGTAAAAATTAACTCATGTAAAAAAAAAGAGAAAAAACTGTACTAGAGTCATTTTTTTTCCTCCCCTAAATAATACATGCAATCTCTTTACTATGCATGAATCTTATTATAAGAAAGTTGTTTAAAAGAATCACTTTACTATACATGAATCTTATTATAAGAAAATTGTTTAAAAGTCTGAGCATTACAACTATTTATAAAATATAAAATAAAAAGAAAACTAAATTTGATTTGCTAGCAAACAAAAGTCATGAAAGAAACAAAAATTACTTGAAATTAGAAAATTAAAAAAAAAGGGTAAACTTCATCGACATCCCCTGAGGTTTGATGTATTATCACACACGTACAACTTTGTGCAATGTTTTCAACAACACTCCCTGAGATTTGTGCCGTATATCACATACACCCCGTCCTGTCAAAAGTAGGCTATGTCAGACCACTTTTTGATGGGAAAAGGGTATCCTACCCTTTGACTTCTAATTTGACAAATTTGAATACTAAATTTACTCTTTTAACCATTTATAATGGACTAAAATGCCCCTTACGATACCCCTTCTATTATACAACTGAGCTTCTTGGGCTAGGCTTGCAACGGCTAGTGGGCAGGAAAAACAAAAAAATAGTCGTTACTCTTTGCAAGCCTTCCTCGCTATATATATAGACCATGCATTAACCAACTATCTACACCAGAAAATGAACATTGAAGCTTTACAAGAACTGAAGCAACCTTAAGCTTGGAACCACCCTAATATTGGTGACTATTTGGATGAATTTAGTGCAAATGGAAAAGATAAGTCTGTGGTTCATTTCTAATTATTGTAAGGACAATGCTTGCCTCAGGCTATATAAGAAGGAGTTCCTTCTCCATGGTGATGTAGCCCAATCAAACATTAACACATATCTCAAATATATAAATAATAAAAAAATGAAGATATAAATTAATTTTAAGGGATGAACTGGGTTTCAATAACCTAATTTGAGATTTTGTCTCTCTTTCCCAACTAATCTTCATGTCCATCTTCATATCTCACACACACACACACATAAATAGAAATATATGTATATATACACCTGCAATTCTGCAAATCTACTTCTCCATCTCTCATACACATGCATATACATGTATATATACACCAACGAATCTACATCTCCCATACATATATACATATATATACCAACAAATCTTCATCTCCTATACATTTATACATATATATATATATATATGTATGTATATATATATAGACATATCTTTTCAGGTCTCTTTTATGTATATATATACACACGAGCACATCAATTTTTAATGGATGAATTAGGTTTAAAGAACCCATTTATTTAAATCTCTTCATTTTTTTTTATGATATCTACTTTTACAAAATTGTATGATAGAAGGATATTTGTGAAGTTGCAATATGTATGGAGAGAGAGGAGAGGGAGAATCACGTTGAAATATGTTTTACCAATTTTTTAATTTTTGAACATGTGTTGTATTTTGTTTGGACCACATCACCTTACAGAAGGAAGCTCCTTGTTATATGGCCTGAGGCAAGTATTTTCCTTATTGTAGATTGCATTTTTCAACTTGCAATTATGTCATGAAAGGGATTGGTTCTCTTTTAAGATTTTCACAGCATAATATAGATTTACGAGGAGTGCTAGCGTTAGTGCGACTTTATTGTGATAGATGGAAAGCCAACTAATACAACTTTTGACTATAATTATGACTTTAAATAAGTAGTCATTGGTTAAATATAATATAGACAACATTTTATACAAAATAATGTCACTCGCAAAATTGTATCATCAGTTTTGTTATTCTCATAGACTTGCTATCTTAATGATATTCTTGTTATTTTTTGTAAAAAGATGTTTTGAAAACTTAACTATGAGTTTGATTTTAAAAAGGTAAGAAAAACAACATTATGTACAAAATAACAAAATACCACTGATAAAATTATTTTATTGTCTTTGTTATCTCTATAGTCATAATTTTTGTGGCATTTCAATTATTTTTTTGTAAAAAAATGTTTTAAAATCACAGCAGTTGAGACCTTTTTTAGCATGAATTTAGAAATAAAATTAAAAAACATATATATCATAACTGTAACCAATCACAACTCACCGATTGCCCAACCGCTAGCACTCCTCTAGATTTAATCTTTTTCTTTTTCTTCCTAATTAATTTGGGCGAACCCTATCCCCAAATATACCCTATATGTATTTGTCTAATTTGGTTATGGATGAATTGCATATTTAGGTGAGATAGAAGGGTTCCAATCCTTTCTCACTTGATTGTATAATTGAAATATATATATATGTGTGTGGTTATTATAAGTGCTTACACTTTCACTCAATAATTGCCACATTCTTGTCATGCCAAGGGAAATTTTTTGTTTTAATATTTAGTATAATAACTATGATTTACCTTCAAACGTAACCTAAATTTATAAGAAGGGTAGAGTCTCATCATACTATACACCTTAATTCAAATTTACTTTGCTCTTCATTATAGTGAAATTCCTGCGACCCCATGAATGTAACACAGGTGTTAAGTGAACCACGTCAATCTGTGTGATAGTTCTTGTATTTTTGTTTCTTTTTCTATTAATTTTTGCAACAATTTGTCTATTTTTTTATATGAGGGTTTTATTTTTTTCTCTTTTTTTTTTTCTTTTGGGGATTGGAGAAGGGAAAGCCCTAACTTCAACCTCCAACTATGCGTCACACTTAATTCTTTACTCTACTTATTAATAATGCTCTTAGTTGGACAATAAAACAACCCATGTATAGCATGAATGTTGTCCCTGTTTACATATCTGTAATACTGTTGTTATGGTTCATTGGTTGATAAAAATTACAAAATAAGTCTCAACATTTCCACTTTGCAGAATTATGTGTCTATATATATATTTTTTCGTTGTGTATATATATATATATATACACGTTAAGTAAATGAAATTTGTAGATATGAACTGGAATGTACAAAAGGTACAGAGGAAAACAGCATCCCACAAGCCGAGATAGGCTTTAAAACAAAAAGGCCACCAGGAAAAAAAAATTACTGTGTTCCGCTGCCGGGATTTGAACCCGGATTCCTGATTTCAATATTGAGGGAATTCCATAGTGCTACAGCGGAATTGTGCTTTATGCTTTGAAACATAATAATAATATATTAATATATACTCACTAATTTTTTCTATCTTCTATCTTAATTACTTTTTTGATCTTCTATTGATAGTCAAAAATTCATGCACCATCTGATCACCAGTTATTTTTCTAAATATTATCGATTTATTTGAATTTGTTTAATAAAAGAAGTAGAAATTAACTCATGCAGAAAAAAAAAAAAAAAAAAAAGGAAAAAACTGTATTAGAGTACCTTTTTTTTTCCTCCCCTAAATAAGGACAATGCTTGATTTGGTCCTATAAAAAAATGACATCTGTCTTAACTTTGTATAAATATTAAATTTTTTTTTTTAATCAAACCCATTTTTTAGTGAGTCTACATATTTAATAACAAACTCATATACCGATTCTCTCTTATCTCCTTCATTGTTCAGCTATTGCTATCCACCCAACCTTCGCCACGTGGAATGCCCACCACCACCTCCATTCCCAAATACCATCTCTCACACCATATCAAATCCCCTTTTAATGGTATATATAAGATTTAAATATATAGAGAGAGAGGGATCACTGAGTTTGTATATATATATGGAGAGAGAATGATTTACATATATATATATATATAATTTGTGGAGATCTTTGTAGGTGATTTTGTTATTTTTGCATTTTTTGATTTTTGTGTCTTGGAGTACAACTTGTAATTGCAAATGAAAAATCATAATTTGTTATGAGATGGCCGGCCATCGATAAACTTGTTCTTAATTTGGGGTTTTCAGAAATTATTTATAGGTTAAAAGGAAAATTTCTTTATAGTTTGAGACGGGTTAACCCATATAAATTGGGTTTAATTAATTTTTTAATATTATATCATTTTGAACACATGTCAATATTTATTTGGGTCACCTCACTTAGCAGAACAAACTTTGTCGTATTGGGACACAACCCAAACATTATCCCCTAAATAATGCATGCAACACTTTACTATACATGAATCGTTATTATAAGAAAGTTGTTTAAAAGTCTGAGCATTACAACTATTTAAAAAAAAAAAACTAAATTTGATATGCTCGCAAACAACCTCTAAAAATCATGAAAGAAACAAAAATCACTTGAAATTAGAAAACTAAAAAAAAAGAAGGACTAAATCAGTTGTAACTTTATCCAATGGATCAACCCTCATTCAAACAACAACTTCGTGGCAGAGCTATATGGGCTCTAAAGGGGCCCATGGCAGAGCTATATGGGCTCTAAAGGGGCCCAACTAAACGGGCTGCTTAAACAATCCTCTCTCACTCGAAACATAAATCTCAAAAGCTTCTTCACAGGAGATATCAGAAACCCTAGGACTCGAAAACCCTAGACAAACTATAGGAAGATGACGCAGAAAGCTAATCAATTCAAAGGTCAGCAAAAGAAGAAATCGATTCCTCCGAATCGCCATGGAAAAATCCCTCAAACTCGCAAAGGTTTTAGACTGAAACAAACTGATAATGACTATCGCTATTTTTCCCTATATATATATATTATGTTTGTATCTGTACTTGTTGAATGAGCTCTTGTTGTTGAATTCAAATTGCAGGGAAGAGAGCTGTAAAGCCTTCGAAGGTCACAAAGGAGATGGATGCTGATCGGGTAAGTTTCGTTTCTCTATGCCCTCTGCTGAATTTACAACTGTTTGAATTGAAACTTAATTCATTTACTAATACAGTTTTCTTAAGGAGATGTATACCCTTTGCCAGTCTAAAACTGTACCATTTGCCAATCTAGTGGGGTCTTGGACGGGAAAGATTGTAGATAGAGCTAATATTTGTTAAGTGGTTGCACCCACATCCTCAGGCTTGGCAATCCGAACTTCTATCATTACACTAAACTAGCATTTGACGTTTTTTTGCATGAATCTGTTACTCTCAAGACTCAATTCGTGTTTTCATGCTTGTCTCTTCGATCTCTTGCCATTGGAGACGCAATAATAACAAATATATGTTTATATTATTGTATAATATAAGAATAATATCATCTATATTATTTTATTGATTCAAAATGAGTGGAAGTATTTATGTTGAATATTTTATGTTACATAGAAATAATTTTACTCTAGAAATTAGAAAATAAAAGAAAAATATTAAATAATATGAATATTTAGCGATGTCCTTGTGTCTTGGTGTTTTGTGGCCTGTAATGGATGTAATGGAGGTGTGATTGGGTTTAGGTTTTAGGATCAATGTTAAGGGCTTTGGGTGATGATGATAGGAAGTTGAAGGCTAGTTATTATTTATAATAGTGTCCAACAGTATTGAAATTATAAATAATAGAATAAAGAGAGTGAGAAGAAAGAGAAGAAAAATATTAGAACCTCTAAGGCCTTCTACGACCTAAAAGAAATGAATGGAGAATCAACATAAAATGATAGTTAAAATCTGTTAAGAATTTTTGTTAATCAAACTTGCATAGTCTCTGTAAAGCTTGTGTATAAAGATATATTGAAACTTTCCCTGCACGAGAGTGGATTTCCTTAATTCTACTAGACAAAAAAGTTTCTAGACTATGTAGGACTACTAATTACAAGAAAGTAAAGGACTGAAAATTATTTCCAAGTCATAACCAAACAAGTGATTAGCCTGGATATTAAACATAAAATAAAATTACCAAATTACCCCTGGTTATATAAACTATCACTATATACTATATACCCCAGGTGGGTAAAAAATCAGATTTAAAGGTCCAAGAACTAATGAGTTCAACCAAACACTACCATAATTTGTCCTCTTTAATGTGGCATCAATGGCCGGTACTCTTGATTAAATAATTGGGGCCCACATGATTTTCCTCTTTTCCACCTAGCAGGGACTGATCACCATCATGCTACCTTAGGAATCTCTGGTCTTAGTCTCTTCATGTTTTGTTCACTTCCAGATTTCGAGAGTTCAATAAATGTAGAATATCTGTGAGAAAATTATCTACATTTATATGGCATATATTTATTGGGACTGACACCATCTATCTACCTTGGGAATGTCTGATTTTATTTACTTCAGTCTTCATATTTCAGTTTCAGTCTTTCAGATTTTTTTACTTCAATAAACAAAGCACAAATCAATACGGCACCTATTGCGACTTCCATGTTTGGCTACTGTAAATGAGACCTTTCTTGTGCTCTTATTTTTTGGTTAATTGTAGTTGTGTAACATTTTGAAGAAGTATCTCTTATTGAGTGATTGACTTTTTAATTTGACTGACTGAGTCCTTGGCCAGTTTATAAATGAATAATTGGAATGTATGTTTCACCTTAATGGTTACAACTTACAAACCTTCACAGGCTCCAAATGGTGCCAAAGGGACCTTTGAGGTGTAAAATAAGAATATTTTGCTTATTCCCAAACTTGGCTAACCAATTAGAAATTCAGTATGAGCTTAATGATCAAGAAGCCTATCACTGGCAAGTGCTTTCCGTATTTCCGTATGTTGTAAAAACTGGTATTCAACACATAAGCAATTTGTTGGGCATTTGATAACAAAATATTATGTTGGATATTGTAATGAGAATTTTATTGGCATTTAGGAGGAAAATATTCTGCATCCACCCAAAAAAAATTATTAACCGAGTCCAATAAAATTGCATCTAAGGCTTTGTTTAGATAAACAAGAGAGAAAAGAAATGAAATAATAACATTAGTTATGAGAGAAAAGAAAAGAAAAGAGAAGATAACATATATTCATGTTTGGATAAATTATGAAGGAAAAGAAAGGAAATGATTGCATTCTTGTTTGAAAAAGGTAAAGGAGAGAAAAGAAAATAAACCATTTTAATCAATTTACTATCATGTCCTTTTGTGTTTATATTACAAGATATATTCAAATGTCTTTTAAATTTTGTTTTTTAAAATGTTAGAATTATTTTGGTATTATGAAAGATTCACTTATTCTTATCATTTCTCTTCAAAATTTTCACTTTTGGGAGGATAGCATATGAGAGATTTGGAGGGATAATCTATCCCTCCAAATCACTCATAATCCTTTCCTTTCTCTTACTAATGACAATACAAACACAAAAAATATTATCCCTCCCTTTCTTTTCTTTTCTTTTCCTTCCAATTTCTTCAATCCAAACGAGCCCCAAGTTGCTCCAGCATCTCTCTTACGGTTGTAATACATGCTGGTTTCTTCATAGTATGATTTGTTTTGCATATATATATATATATATATGCCTAGGGACCTTGGATTTATTTTTGAATTTTGTACAACGATCCCCCATGAAACAACCATTTATTCCACTAAATCTAAAGTAGACATTGTCCTTTTATAAGAATTTCTCTCTCCTAGTGATATAGAAAAACATAGTGACCTTTTTTCTCTCTAGCTGTGTTTGTTTCAGTGTACACGTTGCTTACAGAATCATTTTTCGGTTTGGACTTTAGTGTTTCTGTTGCAATGAATTGAAAAAAGTTTGTTATTTTCTTAGCTTGAAGGAGCCCATTACCCCTTTTCGTGTTGTTTGTGTCGATGGAAGTCATTTGGCTTGCAGAAAATGATTCAGTTAGTTTACTTTTTCTAACAAACTGAATTTGTGGTTTCAAAACTGTTCCATGTTATGCCGTGTTATTCTAGAAAAGATTCAGTTATTTAAGTGGGACGAGTTGTTTCCACTATTTTAAATGTGAATTGACTCCTTGAGCCTTGAGGTTTTTGATGCCACTGTTGTATTGCTTTAGTTACAAGAAATGATTTCATTTCAACAGAGATTTTAGTTTCATTCATTCATTCACATAAATAATCACTCTTATATTTCTTTTTTGGTCATCAGGAGATGAGCAAGTTCATAAACCACTGCAATGAGTTGAAAGCAGCCACTGCTGCCAACAAAGAAGGTGGACAATTGAGTATTGTTAAACCACCGCCAGAGTCCACTAGTGGTGCAAAGAAATAGTTGATAACGAGACTATAGCACTGGATAATTATTTCCAAAACACAATGTAAACTAAGCTCCATGTATCAAAACATTTGTGATGTAAGCCTCCTCTTCTTTTTTTTGGGCAGGTGGGGTGAGAGGTTGTTCTTTGTTTTGTTGTTTAACTTCCCTTTTGATTTATAAGATATTTAAATATAGCGGTTCCAAATTTGAAAGAATGTGTGTTCAAAATTCTACAATATTTAAGATTTGCATTTTTGTGGATTTACATTTACTCATTTTTTATTGCTTGCCTTGAAGTTTTTTAGTCGCCCATCCCTGTCTATCGAACAATGTTTTTTTGTTTTTTCTATTTATTACCTTTCTTCTGGGATAACATAAAAAGTTCATCACCATTCACAAAGCATATGAAGTAATGTTCAAAAGTTGAATTAGCTGAATGGTATGTGTTCGTTCAACAATCATCTCCGGACAAATTGCATGTACTACACGTTAAGAAATTTTGTTCTCTTTTGGTGAACTTTTTTTACTATACAGAATACTTTAAAAAAGATGACGAATAATTGAATGGTAGACCCAAAGTTTTTTTTTTTCTTTTTCTTTTTCTTTTTCTTTTTCTTGTGTGTGGAATCTATTTTTACATGACTCAAAACTTTACTAAAGATGACTGGATGAAGCACAACAGAGGTTTTGGATTTAGTGTGCATACGGATTAAAACGAATTAAAACTTGCTGTCAAACAATGAAACTCTTTAGTCATCCTACAAGGAAGATACGTGGATGGAAGAAAGAAAAGAAGAAAAGCAAGGTTGTTAAAAAAATCTTTAAATTATAATATTACTTTTCATAATTATTTAATAAATTTAGAATAAATTACTCTAATCTTCTTTGAAGTTTGGTTTAATTACTCTTAAATTAAAGATTTTACATAATTACTCTAACACTCTTGTCAGACCAACGATCTGTTAAACAAAATCACATCTAATGTATAATTACAAAAATACTTTCAAGTTATAATGTTTTTGTGCAAAAATAACTTCAATTTTTAATAATTTAATTGGATTAACATATTTTATATATGTATTTTCTCCATCAATGCCACACCAGTACTACCGCCACCTAGGATAGTTTTGGCATTTTAATTTTTTTATGTTAATTGATTTTAATGGAGCTAACTATCAATTAAAAGCAGGAGCATCCGGAATAAAGTCAACCAAACATCAGAGGAGGTTGTCCATCATATTTTAAAAATTTTAATATAAGAGTAATTGGATAAAATCTCATGAGAGGTCAGAATAATTTATCCATAGATTTAATATTAGCTATCTTTCTTTTCTCTGTGACTAGATATAATTAGTACTATATTGTTTTTTTTAATGTAAATTCAATTCAAACCTTTCTTGTGCGGTTTATATTAATTCGTTTTTTGGAGTTACGTAAGAATTCAACCGGTTTAAATAATTTTATGTTTGACACATTTCAATTTGTTTTATCTTCAGAATCAAAAATCAAATCAAGCCAAGTGTTTGAACCCTTATTTTTCAAATCAAAGTGATGATTTGTGGACTATAAATTTTCAAACTAAAATAAAAGGAAAAATGGGAAAGCGACAAGTAAGACAAGATGAGGTGGATCCAAGTCATGAAATCTGATAAATTAGCTTTTCTGACATACTATTATGAATTTATGATAAGCCACACGTGAAAAATAAACGGCTCCTACAGACTACAGTGAAACGTTTCTGTTTTATTAATTAAAACTAGTGTTCTCTCAAATTAGCACTTTTGTTCTTGAGAAACACACTGAGACCAAATTATATTTTAGCCCCGTTTTAATGTTAAGAGTGTGTGTTTAATTTTAATTCAAGTCGATGTTATAAATAAATTTCATATTTGGTCCATGTAATACGTGAATAATCAGAATAAAACATAACACAATAAAAATTAGACTCATATAGGATCGAATTTTAAGTTAAAACTGGATTGATTACACAAAACTACATAATTGGACTTGACCCGGATATAATTTATGAATTAATATATATATATATATATATATAGATTTCCAATCAATCAAATCTCCATAAAATATATTATTTATTGGTGACTCAAAAAAAAAGAGTTGTTGGTGACTCTCTCTCTCTCTCCGTCGCATTCTCTGTTGCTATATAATAGCTCCATAAAATATATTATTTGTTATTCTGAGTCCTCAGACCTACCACACAGAAGTGTTGGGTGGATAATTTATTAGAAAGATATTGTTATACAGAGAAAGAACACATGGTTTCAGTCATGGCAGTCTATTAAATAAAATATAAAAGAAAAATTCGAGTGAGAATGGTATTTAATATAAGCTATAAGATTTCCCTATGTTAGGTTTTAATACCATAAATTACATTCATATATATATATATATACACGAAGTATAACTAATTTAATAAATGATATTTGATAAAAATGCATCTTTCTTTCCTTTTATTCGTTATCCAAAAAGATACTTACAAGTGTACTTTCTCATCTTAGTCTTCCTACCAGCAAAATGAGTGCATAAGTTTCTTGTTATGGTTTTTTTTTTTTTCCCTTAAAAAAACAAAGATACAAAGTCTATTAATGTAAATAGTTAACTTGTTGAAATAAGAAAAGAAAAATACTTACCAGAAAATTAAAGAAGACATGAGTCTCGGTCAACAATATAAATTCCGGAATTCTTTAGGTTAAAGAAATGTGATTCCAATCAGTGACGGATTCAGAAAATTTTGTGAGAGTGAGCGACCATTAACAAAATAATAATAATTCATACCATCGTAATAATTTTATTGAATAAATTTATCATTGTTCATCGATAACATTTACTTTATTTATTAAGAATTTTTGAAAAAAAAATATTTACTTTATCATTTTTTAATTTATTTATTAAAAAATTAAATGAATTTATTATTTTAAAATTATTTTTATAGATATAGAGAGATAGAGAGAGAGAGAGGAGAAAAGAGAGAAATTTAAAAAATATATATATTAAGGGGGGCATAGTGGATTTTTTTTTTTTTTGTAATTTTAGGGGGGGGGGGCAAATACATATGTACCAAGTATATAATACCAAAATTATAAATATATAATACTAAAAATAAAAAATTGAGTGGGGGCGGATGCCCCCACTGGCCCTACGGTAGGTCCGTCACTGATTCCAATGGACAAAATAGAGACAAGTTTGTGACATGTTTTGTAATAAAAAATAAATAACACATGAACTAAAAGAAAAAATTTGTACCCCTATTAGACTAATTATGTTATATAGAGTGGAGTGTTATGTTTAAAAAAGAAAAAACAATACTTGAATCCAACTTTAAGTAAATCAACTAGTTGATGTGGCCCAATAAAAATTAGAACCAAGAACAACCCATTTATATTGCAAAAGTGAAAATGATAAGATAGATAAGGGACGTAGGATAAATAAAGTCATTCATAAAAGTATAAAAGAAAAATTAAGAGTCACATATATCAATAAGAAAATAAAATAGAATAGACTTAGATGGTTCGGAAAACAAGTGTCTAATAACAAATCGAATAATTGAACAAAGACACAAAATCATATGTCAGTGGAAAAATTATACAATACTACGGAGATATTGATGATGTGACATTCCTGACAAATGTAAGTTTTTATTTATTTTTTTAAAATTACTAATTTTACTACAACAAAAAATAAATAAAAAACTTATAAGATATTACATTATCAATATTTCCGAAATATTTTACTTTTCCGTGTCGATAGTAGACATCTTGTTCAATAGTTCATAGTTGAGTTTTTAGTTTTTCTATGATTGCTCTAGGTGTTTTGGTCACATGCAATAAAGACTTATAAACAGGTGATAAGAAGAGGCACTGTGATCAACTCATTGATGTCATTCTCTCCTCGTCACCTTTTTTTTTCCTAAAAAAAAAAAATTAATAAGTAAATAAAGACCTTCAACGGACAAAAATGATCCATGTTACCTAAAACTTAAAAGTTAAACTTGTCATTAAGTCAAAAGTATTTTGAATGACTTAATGAATACCAAAAATCTACACACATACATATATATATATATATATATATATATATATATATATATATATATAGTAGGTAATATTGAACTTTACATCATAAATTACGTGGTATTCACAATTTATAACAATAGCAAAAATCACATTTAACCCATAACGACAGTTTCTTACCAATTAAGTAAATGTATTTAATGACTTTATACCTTATTTTAAAGTAGGTAAATGAAATCACAAACAAGGGTACTAGAAGTTACCTTTTACTTTCATTAGTCATTTGTAGTGCCTTACACGTTGAGAAACAAATAATAAGGTGACAAGGTGGGGGTACGTCTGTCCCTTTCATGTATAAAAGTCATGCCATCACCATTCAACATCACCTTACGTACACGTATGATGTAATCCCACGATGATCAAATCTTAGCCGTTCAATCCATCATATCATCCCATCTCTACAACCCAACCAGTATCTCCCCAGTATGAGGGTCAAAAGGATCTTATCTTATACTGTGTATATGCAACACTATTATTCCGACTATGCAATAGTCTATTTACTTGAATAATGCAAATTCTATTCTCAAAATAAAATTGTTACTTGTTAAAATAAGATTTCTTCTAGAAGTGGTGTGGGACCCACCATTGTTCTATTACCACAAAAACCAAACATGTCTCTATGATTTATAATTATCTTATTGAAGTTATATTTTTTTTTTCAATAAAATAAAGATTAAACATTTATATTATATAATACACATATATTAAATTATCATTATTATTATTTTGTGGACAATGATTCTTTTCGGTCAAATCTTTTTTTTGAATTTCGTAAATCTTAATCACGTGGTTCAGATTCAGTCACATCATCGTCTTGTTAAATTTAAATTTAAATTTAAAATTTCAATTACAATTGAATTGCTAAGTGTTAAAATTAAATGATACGATGAGGTGATTAAATTTGAATTATAAAATTGAAGTTATGTAAAATTCAGAAAAGAGATTTGACTTAATTTATAGAATCAAAATTGAGCTATTTCATTAAAGAATCAAATCTAAATTCTATAATCTTATAAATACTAGTTGTGAGAAAGTTGAACCCTATCACCAAAAAAAATCAAAGTAAATCGCCCAATTCATTCGGTCCAAATCCAATTTATTGATTCTGATGAATTTTTTAAACACCCTGTTAAATTCAACACGAGACTTATGTTAGAGAGATTCAAAATCCGCTAGGATCAACCATGGATGCGGGAATACGTAAAGTAATGGTATGCCAAAGTACATGCAATCAAAATTTAATTTCTAAACGCTTGTTGTTGGTCAATCCAAACTGACACATGGGTTGACCGCTTATATTATTGGTACGTGTATTCACGCGCAGTTCAAGCACGTTGGAGAACATGAGCTAAGGTGGTCGTACATGTGTCTTGAGACTCTGAGCCTGAGCCTGAGCCTGAGCCTGAGCCTGAGGTAGTGTGTAAAAACAATGAGCCGATAAAATCAGCCACCACAACGGAACAAATCCAACGTTCAGCAGAGAAGACCGCCGCCGGAGAACTGACAGCCACCTCCTCCCAAATGGGTGCCCCAGATTCTGTAACACAACACACCATCACTCTCTTATTATTTATTCTCTTGAATTTTTGTTCCTTGCTCTGTTTCTAAAGTCTTGTGACTCTTGTGTACATACATGTGTGTTGTTAGGCGATGGAGAGAGAAAGTGAAGATGATGTAGAGAGAGAAGATGGGGAGAAGGAGAATCAGAAAGAAGATGACGAGGAGGCAAATGATGTGGAGAAAGGTGGAGTGGGTCATCAAGAAGAAGTGACTCAGAACAACCCTCCAACACCAATTCATATGTCGAGAATGCAAAGATTGAGCACCACAAACCCTCTCAGACTCGTCATCAATAGTGCCACCAGAGTCGCCACACCCTCTCCTCCTCAGCATCAACCCCAGCATCAACCTCAACATCAAATTCGTCCCTCTCCTCTTTCTCAGCCTCGCTCTACCCCAACCCCACAAGTAAGTCTCACATATACATACACACATATAATTATATATGTGACTTTTTTTTGCTGATTTTTCCAAATTTGATATTAAATCTGACATATACATACACACGCATATAATTATATATGTGACTTTTTTTTTGCTGATTTTTCCAAATTTGATATTCAATTTAGTTTGGGGTTTTTTTTTTTGTGTCTAACCAGCAATCAGTAATAACATTGAATTCAATAACATACACAAACAGAATATCATTATTTTTGTTCCTTTTGCAAATTTGACAACAAAATGCTTGTGTGCATAATTATATATGTGATTTTTTTTGCTGATTTTTGCAAATTTGATTTGGGTTTTGTGTGTCTAACCAGCAATCAGTAATAACATTGAATTCAAGAAGATATACAAACAGAATATCATTATTCTTGTTCCTTGTGCACATGGTTGTGGCTATTGGGCTAGTTGGTTTTCTTATATTCAAGGGGGTTGAAGGCCTAATAGAGGCAGGTGCAACAAGAAGAAAGGAGAAGAGGGTATTACAGTTTTTTCTGCCTCAGGTTGAGGCTGCTTCTCTTCTTAGCATCACACTTGCATTCACATGGCAAAAGTTGGTGAGGGTATGGCCTAAATTCACAGTCCATTTCATACTTTGGAGTTCTTTCGTCATGTCGTTGTCAGCTGGAATTCTCCTAATTTGCTTCCAAAAACCCCCCACTGATGGCGTTGGAGTCATCTTCATCGCCTTTGCAATTGGCAATGGCTTGTATGCTTGTTGGGTCACGCCGCGAATTGGGTTCTGCTGTAAGGTTCTGGTTAAATCGCTTGAACCGGTTTCAAAGTTCTCTGATTTGAATCAGCCCACTTATTGGATGCTTGGGATTGGTTTCGTGTGGATGTCTCTATGGATTTTAGCTGTAATTGGGTCAATGAATTTCTACTTCACACCATTAACCATAATTTTGTTGGTCTTGAGCATGTGTTGGACCACCGAGATCATGAGAAATGTTGCTAATCTAACAGTTAGCAGAGTAATTGCTTTGTATTATCTCAGAGGAATGCAATCGAGTACTCAATTTTGCTTCCAAAGAGCCATGTCTATAAATCTTGGAAGTGCTTGTCTTGGGTCACTTTTTGTGCCTGCCATAGAAGCTCTGAGAATCGTCGCTCGTGGTCTGAATTTGCTCGAGGGAGAAGATGAGTTCATGTTTTCTTGTGCACATTGCTGTCTCAGAGTCATGGAATCAATCTTCAGATATGGCAATGGTTGGGCCTATGTACAGGTATTGTTACTCAGAAGCCATTACCACTTGCAAATATTATTTATTCTGCATTTCATATATTAAATGACATATTATATATCTAATACAGAAAATAGTTGCAGTGCTTAGCACTTCATAGTTCATATTTCATAATTTGATAAAATTAGAAGCAATTTTGAGACCATAAAACCCAATTTGTAAGTTATTTCAAATATCATTTAATTTCTTTTAAATGTTTCCAGAGTTATTCATGAAGTTTCTGAATACTTCTGTTATTATTCAGAGTTACTGTCCCCACATCAAGTTTCATATCATATATGTTCCTTTGAGATCTACTTGTAATGCTTGGCAAATCATTATGCAACAATTGACTTATCAACTATTTATTTTATTGTATGAAATTTGTTGCTATAGTCCATCTATATTAATTCCAACTATGGACAATGACTTTGATTATATTATTTTTGAGATATAATGAAGTATTCCACTAAACATTTGTTACATTTGTTTATTTTATTGTATGAAATTCATCACTATGGTCCATCTACATTATTCTTGAGACAGAATGAAGTATTTACTAAGCAATTGTTACATTTACAGATAGCTGCATATGGAAAAGATTTTGTGAGGGCATCACAAGACACTTGGGAGCTCTTTGAGAAGCAAAAAATGGAGCCCATTGTCGACACCGACATTACCACCTCAATCTGCTTCCTCACCGGTGTCTGCAGTGGCTCTATTTGTGTTATTGTAGTTGCTGCTTGGACTGCCACTGTGCATGAGAAATTCACCGCCACCATCTCCCTCCTTGCCTTCTTCGTTGGTTACCTCATGGTTAGTGGACTTATCCTAACATTTTTTTTTTATTCATATTTGTTGTTTAGTTATACATTTAGGTCAAACGATCAACTTGGAATACATTTTAACCCCCAAAAGGTTGGCTCTAGTGGTAAAGTCACTTGACGTTAGTGCTTCATGAAGTATCAAGTCTAAGGTTTGACTCTCCTAGAGTACAAACAATTCTTTAAGAGTCATGTCCGCGGCGCAAGCTGAGCCTTGCCCGACTCAAGGGAGCACTTTGCACGGTGTCCCAGAGATTAGTTGGGGCAAAGCTCCGGACACCCCGGGTACCTTAAAAAAAAAAAAAAACTTGGTATACATTTTAACATTTTCTAATTGTGGCTCTCACATTCCAGACTAGGATTGCCATGGCATTGCCTCATGCTTGTGTGAGTTGTTACTATGTCTGCTATGCTGAGGATCCAGAAAGCAGGTTTTTTGATAAAACGATAGCTGATCGTCTCACCATGTTGGACTCCGGTCACGATGTGTATGTACCGACGCCTGGAGTCCCACGGAGATTCACAAGATAGCTCATAGCTCAGCAGATCACAAATTGTGTCAAAATCCTAACAAAATGTGCAAATGTTACACATGGGTATGGTTCTAATAATGCCAAGGAGCTGAGTTCTGCATTTGGATGAGCACAGTACTCAATGGGGACCAGATAGACTTAGCCCAGACTTGACAGGACCAAAGCTAAAAAAATTTCACATGGTGGTGAAGATGGTGATGATGGAAAATTTGAACATGAAAGTACTACTAGCAGTATTGAGTGGATGCTTTTGAAATTGGGAGGGATGAGGAGAGCCCACTTGAGATTCTTATCAACAAGACTACAAGAACAAAGTGTGTTTTGGTCCAGCCCTTTGTATTATAGTATTAGAGAATACTTTTGGGATATTCGATTATTATTATTATTTTAGTTTAGCTAGTTCCACCATCATTTAATTATTATTATTTTAGCTTGGTAGAATCTATCATTATTTAATTACATTGTGTAAGAATCACCATGAGGAGATTTCATTAATTTATTCCCCCATCATCTTCTTCAGCTCTAGGTTTCAGTGTGATTTAATTGGGGTTTCTTTAAATAGAATTTTAGTCCTCAATAAACATCCCACCAAAGGAGGGTCCATGTACTACATTGTACACTGACTGATGTAACAACTCATGTTCTAATATTACACAAAATAATAATAATAATAATAATAAAAATAAAATTAATCAAGGCTCCAACTCACTTCTCACACTAATCATTCCACCAAGTACTAGCTGCATATACGTTGTAATGTATGAGTGGGTGATAGACTCCAATCCTGTGATAGAATTCACCATACCACCTCACTTACAAAATATTCACTAAAAAAGATCAAATTCAAAAAAAAAATCATTATCCATGAAAATAAAGCACCAAATGTCAATTAACATGAGTTCAACATGGGCGAATGAAAAAGATGAGAAAGTCTCTTGTAAATGTCACATTGGCACTTGAAAGTTGTTTTGAAATGGGTTCAATTATTTGATAGCCCCTTTAAACGAGGACTTGGAATTGAATCTTTACCTCTTTTGTAGAGTGGGGTCCAATGGTCCAGCCTTTGTTGTCCAGCCTAGCTTAGCCATTGGACCAAAAACAACTTAGAAATGCTATCCACAAACTCAATCCAAAGGAATGTAGATTATTCTCTCTTAATAAAACGGGTCCCACTTGATCAAGGGCTGAGACCCCACAATAATGCAAGGTTACATTCCTCAAAAAAGTTAAGGTATTTAATTGCCTTGGAAGGTTGACAGGACGGGTCGGGTCGGGTCATTAAATGACTATAATTCAGTAGTGGGACCTCCACTTGCCAAAAGACAAAAGGGTTGAAAATGACCTAACAGATGCGAGTGATTGGAGAAGAAAGAGCGTTTGCTACGCATCATTTGCAATCTGCAATTCCATTAAGGACTCTGCGGATGAGGCACAGTGCTTTGAATAGTCATTGCTCAATGCATTCCTCATCTCTCTCTCTCTCTCTCTCTCAAAACACAAATTGTGTATTACCGACAACCCGCTCTTACGATCCATGGATCGCCAATTAAACAGCCTAATGTAAACCAAAAGGAATTTACGAAGCAATTCATAAAACCCCAGTGCTCTGACTTAGATATAGTAACACTACCTTTTTCTAGGCAGACTACTTGTTTTAATCCACCTTCTCTTCTTTTCAGGGGAGTAATATATATATATATAGCACCACATGAGATAGAGTATGTTGAAGCAATTCTGGATCATGGTGAATTGAATTCAAACTACTTGTTTTAATCCACCTTCTCTTCTTTTCAGGGGAGTAATATAGGAGTATGTTGAAGTCAATTCTGGATCATGGTGAATTGAACTCATGAGTTCAATTCACCACATATATATATATCATGAGTTCAATTCACCATGATCCAGAATTGACTTCAGCATACTCCTATCTCATGTGGTGCCATGATCAGAATTGACTTCAACATACTCCTATCTCATGTGGTGCCAAACTACTTCAAAAAAAAATCTAAAACATTTTATTTCCATGTAAACTTTCCTTTTGATTCTTTTAGTCAATTAAGAGTCTCGGCCCCCCTGATAGAGACTAGACATCCCCCCCCCCCCCCCCCCCCCACGACATATAGATTGAGAGACATATATGACATCGTCTAAGGTCTAACCTGACAGGTCCGTAAATTTTTCTTTCAACCACCAACTAAAACTTTAGACCCAAAAGATATGCTAATTGTATTCTCTTACCAGCTCCAGCATAAGCAATATTAGCTTAATGAGCCACAAAAGTAGGAGGGCATGTTTGTGTAAACAAAGAGAATGAATGTGACACATCATCATCTAACAAGTTTGAAGTAGACTATGTTTTGCCAGAAGCCAAGCAAATTCTTGGAACCTCAATGCAACCTGTATTTAGTAAACAGTGGCCAGCAATTTCAAACAAGTTAAATATTTAATAGACCAAAATTAAAGTATCTCAAATTCAGAATGGAAAGAATAAACCCATGGGAGTAGGGGAAGACACGAGCTGAGGGACTAACAAATTCACACAGAAACACCACCAGGTCATTGGCCTAGGTAGTACAACCTCTCCTTCGAGGTGAGGGTTCGAGCCAATAGTGGGCACAATCATTTTACCTACCAGTTGCTGGCCGACGGAAAACAACTATTCCTGCTCAGATAGTCAGATGGCTTTCCTGTACTATATTAGCCAGCCATTATATGGATAATGGAAAGAACATAGAATTTCTGAGGGAGGGAGGGGTGTACAACGAGTTTCCCATGACGATTTGGCAATCTGGAACCCTACCTGATGTTGGGTAGACTATAGAAGGCATTCCAACAGAGAACTTGCATATCAGGACTGAATATAGAATGTCTGAGGGAGGGAGGGGTGTACAGTGAATTTCCCATGAAGATTTGGCAATCCGGATCATTACAGCCCCTGAAGGCCACAGAAAGCAGAAAACTATAGCTTCTTCCCCCTATATTCTTCCTCCTAAGATTTGGGATTTGATAAAAGGTTAGACCTCTGTCCAACCTCCCCTTTGCCTCCTTTGCTCGGATGAGCAAGAAATCCGTAAAGCACCTTTTTCTGCTGTCCTTGGACAATAAAAACCTGGTATGACTAATCTCTTCACAGCTTAGCATCTCATACTACTTTCATATTTTAGCCACTTCAATGGATGTTATTCACACCTTTAATGGAAATAACATGCCGTAGAGCATCTTCAAAAGCCTTGACAATACAAACACCATTTTGCATCACATCATTTGCACAACATCAAAGTACCAAAAGTATTCAAACTTAAGATTCAAATGTATAATTAAAAATATAATCATCAATACAAATTGTTATGGCAAATCAGATTCAGAAAAAATAACTAAGTACATTACATTATAATCAGTCATAAGACTCATAACTGACTAATAAGTGAACACCTTCTTGCAACTTACAATAGGGTCTAGAAGGGACTATTTTTATCGAAACTCCCATCTTGCAATTGAATGCAAAATAACACCAACCCCTGAAAAGGATGTTAAACTCTTTGAATCCCTTAAAAATAATATCAACTAATGAATGCCAGCAAAGCAGTGACAAGAAAATTCCGGAAGTAGATCTCACCACAAATAGCTTTCTCCCTGATCTACATCTCACTCTATGACCTTGACATCATTTGATAGAAGTAGGTCATCCACCAGGAAGCATAGTGAGCACAAGTGAATGGCCAGAAAGAGGAGTGTCAATCTTAGACATGCAACTCATGAGTCATCAAGAACCTCTCTATCAAGCTCAAATGGCACAGCGTGATACTGAAGGAGCCACAATGTAGGCTCTCCATTCTTGAGATAGTAGAAAGCATTGTCGTGGGGGCAAAATATGGTGACAGTTGTGGTGCTGTGGTTTGCTTCATGTGAAACCAAAGTTTCAAGGGTATACCTCAAATTTGGAGGAAATTGACAATTCCTATATCAGCTGAGATGGTAAAAATTCTTTTCTTTTTCCTTTTCAGAAGGTGAGACGGTAAGAATTTCTGATTTATATACTCATTGATTTTTTCATTTTACAGTCATCCTTTATAAAGCTGATTCTATTACAACTCCATAGATATGTCCTGTCAACCTAATCCTTCAAGAATTCGTACTATTGGAAATCAAAACCGCACCAAGAATTCACTTTGGACCATCAATTAATACTTGAATAATATCTCCTCCCCCTCCCAATGATCGTTAAGCAGCGAGGGAACCCTCCTTTCAGTTTCTCATTGTGCGTGTAGATGCTAGCTGAGACATTTGATACAGATGCTATAGGGCTAAACCCAGGTCATTCCATACAAAATAAAATAATGGTTCACCTAAGCCAATATCCCGCTGCAATGACATTTGCCCAATATTGGTGGAAGCATTTCCACTACCTATATAATTGATGAATACAAATCACCTAAACTACATTAGAAAGTTAAGCATTCATCCTTCCGCTTCTCCCAAATAACCCTAATGGTTCCAAATAAGAAGGCCAATTATGTACACTTGCTAGGGAGGAAACCTCACTACACGGTCCTAAAATCTGAACCACCACGTGTGGCGCACATCCACAGTGTTAGTCTAGTGATATAGAAACATAGAACCACAAATACATATAATCAACAACTATTTTGCCCAATGAAAACCGTAAGAGCTTGTAATCACACATGATTTCAAAATCACAAAGTCATCCAACATAAGACAAATAAATCACTAATTCACCCTAAAGAACTCAATTTAAGATACATAAAAAGCACATACCATTAAACAAACATGTCCATAAATTATTTGATACTCTAAACAGTAACCACAAATATTCATCAAAATTCCCAATTTCTACTTTGCTTCCACTTACTTAATTACTTGTACAATACGAACAATAACAATCCCAAAAACACAATTTTAAACCATAAACCCAATTCAAAAACCCCAAATTACCTCTCAAATTCACTCTGCTGATGCGGCCCCCGCCTTAGACTCCGGTTTCACATCGCTGCTCTTCGCCTCACCGGAGCAACACCCACCACCATGGTGGTGGTGATGATGGTGGTGGTGGTGGTGCTTACCCTTCAGCTGCTTCCTCATGTCGTACGCATCCTCACCATCCGCATAGTACTTCGCTTCCACATCATGAATTTTGTAACCCAAAGTCTCCGTATACAGATTAAACGCCGCTCGATTGCTCTTCCTGACGTGCAGCGACACGTACTCGGCACCGAACACTTGTTCCATGGCGTTTTGTGCGGCGGTCATGAGCTTGGTGGCGAGACCGAGTTTGCGGTGGGTTCGGAGGACGGCAAGGGAGGTGATGTGGCCGTGACACTCGGAGCTCTCTTCTTCCATCTTGGCCAGCACGTAGCCGACGATCTTGCCGCCGTAGTCTTCAGCAACGTAGAGGAGCTGAGGCCACGATAGGATGTGATAGAAGTAGTATTTCATTTGGTAGTTTTCGGGGAGGCAAAAGAGATTGCATGCTTGCATTGCCAAGAGGTCGTCTATGGTGGCCTTGCGTATGCACACCATGGTTGGTTGTGTTCTAGGGTTAGGGTTTGTTCTCTGTGGTGGAGAGAGAGGGGGAGAGAGGTGGTCTTGATTCGATTGACTAGGCTCGGAAAATTGGACCTGAAATTTGGATATATAAAAGTTAATGGGTTTAGAATCGGTATTGTACTGGGCCTTCTTTGCTAGAAATTTGGGTCGACTGTGTGGCGGATGGAAATTTTATATATTTGCAAAAAGCAAGAAGCCCCTGAACTTTTAATTTTGGCACATACCCCTTGTCAGCGGGTTCGATCATCCATAATTTATATTTGGTTTGTTAAGCTAAGAAATTATCATATTTGAATCACTAACGAATTTTAACGAATTATAACTTTCATGAGCATCACATAACATATTTTTAAAATTTTAAAAATAAAAAAATAAAAAGAGAGAAAATAAATAGGGGAAAGAAGAAAATAATGATAAAAATATTTTAGTAATACATAAATATTATATATTATAGCATTAAATAATATATTTATAGTATATTATATTAAATCGACCATAATCCATATCCAGTTTATTTAGTTAACCAATTATCGGATTCGTATCACTAGCAGATTATCTGATTGAATGTTTCAATTCATATTCTATTTATTGACTCTGGTCGGATTTGGACTTTTAAATTCCCCGAACTTCTACAAAAATTTGCAATCCCGCCCAACAATTAATGGTGCCGATAAAATGTTATCAGAAGAAAAATTAAAAGTTCAAGCATATTTGTTGCAAAATTAAAAGTCGAGAGAAAGCTTGCTAAAAATTAATAGTTCAGGAGATTTTTTTTGTAATAAATTGTTTGAGAATTCTCTTCAATAATCAAGCATTCAATTAGGACAAGTTTTTATCCTTGGTTGCCAAGTTAAATTCTATGATGCATACCTACTCAAAATCTTGACTCTCCCACTGCAGTAAACAAATCTTGACTCTCTCATTGCCCGTGTATGGTAAACAAGTGACATAATCAGGCATTCATCTTTAGTCGTGCTATTAGGACAAGTTTTTGTCCTTGGTTGTCAAGTCAAACTCTGTGATACATACTTACTCGGAATCTTGACACTCTCATTGCGGTAAACAAATCTTGACTCTCTCATTGCCCATATCAGGTAAACAAGTGACCGTAAAATTTATGTCAAATCTTACAGATGAAGATGATGGTGAGAATTCATGTGAGTGATGATAGATGATGATGATATTGGAGATGGAAGACTAATAATTAAAAATTTAAGCTTCTGGGTAATGCAACTAATAAAGCATAAGAAGACTGGCCAGTAAACACACAGACCATTTGAAAGCTTTTGGCCACTATCCCTCAATTTAACCAAGAACACCGAAGAAACTGTGGGCTCAAAACATTTAGAATTTGATTCCTATCTTATTGCTTCTTGCTGTTTTTTTCTTCCAATGGTTGTCACCTTGGGACTGTCAAAATCAATCAGACTATGTACATGGGTCTAGAAAATCATACAAGATTTATTAAAATTGAAACTTCATAATCACAAATCCGCACCAGAAGAGGTAATGCTGATTATGCTTTGAATTTCCATAATCTGATGGACTTGTCATTGTGCGTGGTGACAACCTTCTGCATTCCAACAGCCAAGCACCTGATGGGAGGTCGAGAAGTTCTAGGAATGAGATCAATGCTGTCATTTTCTGAGAGCCTTACCGCTTTCTTCCTTCCGATGACTCCATACACGTCTTCTGTGCGATTCGATGCCCTGTTACTCTCATACATAATGCACCTTGAATATACTTCACCCGTGTTTTGATCCAATACACGTAGCACACCATCTATTCCACCAGTAACTAATGTTGATCTATCAATTTGCAGGTGATGCATAGAATATAAAACATTGGGGCTTACTCGTGCCACCCAAAGATTTCTCATTGTCCTGCAATGTAACAGAACAAGGTCAATTCACCAAATTTAGAACTCCTCCAACATAACAATCATCAAGAAACTTCAGCAACTATCAGACAGCAAAGACACTGATAAAATTAGGGTAGAAATTACCAAATTCAGATAAGCATATTACTAAATTTCCCTTTCTGTGAACCATTAAGATTAATCTTAAAGCTAACACCTCGATTGCATGTTTAAATACCTCCCCAGTCCCCTCAAAACCATTTCCTCAAGCCTTAAGTCATTGTAATTATTAGGCAATAGAGTATAATACAATAAAGAGACTGTTTATTTATCATAGTTTTATTTTCAGAATTGCAATAATATGCATCCAGGCATTAGTTTGAATACTTTATGGTTTTGCCCAAAAATTTAAAGCTTTCCGTATGAAAGAGAACAAACTCTAAGAGAGCTCGATTCGATGAAATAGCATGCAAAGACTATATCAGTTAAGCATACCTAAGGTCCCAACAAGAAGCATATCCTGAAGTTGATCCAGCAAACAGTAAATGAGAAGAAGGGTTGAAACATAAGGTCCTTATGCCTGTAACAAGAAGTTGAAAAACAAATCATACCTTGTTATCACAATATAAAATGCCTTCATATGTTTTAGAAAAGATCCAGCTACAACCAGATATTCATCCCGCAAAATAGATTTACAAGAAACAGTAATAATCTACAAAAGCTTATTGTGAAGGAAGTCTCCGTTTTTATCAATTGATGAAGAATGTTAATTCAATATGCACAGAAGAATAACTAGTAGTTTTGAGGCAGCAATTCATCACAAATAAATTATTTACCAAAAAAAATTAATCAGAAATAAATAAATATATATAAATTTTATTATATACACAACAGGAAGATGCAATCTTGGCATTTCCGCAAGCCCAACTGATGCAACACTTAGAGCAATGCCTAAATGAAGCAAGAAAGGGAGGAGATATTCCCTTCAACATGTATAGAAATATTGGTAATTCAAGGTGAAAAAATGTTAAATTGGGAGTGCTTGCACTGTGTCCACAATTTTTATAACCACAAATATGGGAGGAAAGAAAGAAAATTAGCCATATCATGACTAGTAAGAATCAAAGACTACCAAGTACATTTTAGAAGTCATACTGGATACATATATATAGATTGATGAGAGTCCTTCCCCCAGCTCATCCCCAACAAATAATAAAATAAATAAGCCTAAATCGTCCAATTCGCATCAACTTTCTACTACTGTTTGGTCCTTTTATACCCAGCTTAGACAATTTATTTAGCTTAAACTTACTAGAAAAATATAATTCTCGAAAAGCAAGGATAATTTTCAGTAGATCCCCGAAGAACATATTGAAATGCAACACACCCATGTCATAAATAAGGCTTGTAGCATTTCTTTCCCCTAAAGATATATATATGAGTAGACATGTTGATCCACATAGTTTAATTGAAATGACTCGAAGAACGATCAGAATAGTGTCCTGGGATGATTAAAGAAGGACCATGTATGTGCATGTGTGTGTTGACTGGGGCAAAACCTTTGAGTTACTAGATGTCAGTGTCTTGACTAGATCTAATTTCTGACAGTGGAAAGTGATATAGGGCATGATAACAAGCTGAGTTCAACCACAAGGGCTTGGAGTGTTGTATGAAACCCTTGATTCAACTTCGAAGGTGAGAGGGTTTTGTAACTGTGTTAGATTCTTCAGTAGTTATGAACACCAACTGAAAGTGGATCACAATTACAATAAAAACGGTAAAGTAACAATAGCTGTTTTTTGTACTTGTCACAGAGATTCAGGACTGGCCATTAGTTCCTTTGAAGATCATTTTGTATTGAGCGAGGAGTGGTGGAGACATGGTTGTGGATTTTCCAGTTCATATAAGAAGCAACTGCATTTTTTAAGGTGATGCCTGGTGGGTCATGTGTCGCGTTGGACCACTCATTCCTGATTGTACTAAGGTCCATCCTTCAGTTGATTAGAAAGGGAAGGTTGCACTAGAAGTAGGCTAGTAAAACGTGAATGATTCTCTCTCTCTCTCTTTGTATTCCAATCCATGGCAGAAAGAAAGAGTGTTCTTGAGGAGATAAATTGGGATTTTGAGGACCGACCTCTGTTTCCTGGAATAGTGGGCTTTGGCAGGATGTTGCCATGAGCCAGAAGCAGGACAAAAGGAGATATTTAGAGGTTTTAAAGTTCATCCCTTACATTTGTTGTGCCTGAAGTGTATAGGGCCCCAGGGAAATGTTATGATCGGTTTATAGGCATCAACAGAGACATGGTCAACCAGAAACACTTCATGTAGACTCAAATTCTTGTGGCAGTGACTAGGGAGCCACTGCAGATCTGGTGGGTAATTGGATGGGGTTGTGGAGGTCTAGTGGGATTTCCCTCATTGTGTGTTGGAAAGACTGGGTTTTGGTACTAGATAGAGGTGGTGATAGAAGCTTGCATTTCCAAGGTTAAATTATCAGCCTTAGTGAATGGATCTTAAGATATTCTTCTTGAGCTCAAGGGGTTTGAGGAATGATCATCCTTCTCACACTTTCTTTAGTTTGATGATGGAGGGTAGGATTTTGAGACAAACTCTTAAGCGAGGCTTGTTGGGTAGCTTTGTGCTTGCTGGCATCATGATGATGCTATTATTTCTCTGAGGCAGATGCAAAGCAGCTGGGAAATCAAGACTCGAGCCATTTGTATCGAGGTGGTTTCTCTGCTGCTGCTACTTAAGCATCAGAGAGCTCCATCTAGTTCGGGTGGTCAGGATTGTGGAGGATTTATCACCTACTTTGAGGTTGTGGAGTGGGCTCTCTTCCTAGCTCCCATTTAGGACTCCCCTTCAGGTCTTTCTTTAAAGCAAATCAATTCAGAATGTCATCATAAGAATTTTTCAGAGGTGGTTTGCAAGGTGAAAGCTCCATGGGGTATCAGATTTATCTCCTCACACTAGATTCATTGTTGATGATGAATCTGAAGTCTTTCTGGGAGGATATTCTGCATTGGAGGGTGAGAATGGGACATACTTTCAGAAAACTTGTTGCCATTATGACATCAATGCAATTGTTTGGGTTGTTGGAACCAATGACAATATAATATTTGAAGGCAGAGAATTCCATAATGAAGAGATTCTGGTTAGACTTCAATTCTTTGCGCTCCGTGAGCTCTTCTTTATTGAGGTCACAGGAGCTTTAGTGGCCATGATCTTGAGTAATTTGGTTCCCGCAAATCCACTAAACAGGCAGTTTGGAAGTTGCTTCTATTGGTCGGACACCTGCACTAAAGAAAAGTGAAGATCAAAGTTGCTGGATGTTCCGTGAGCGATCCGAGGAAATTAGGAATTGCAGGTACTTGTAGCAACGAGGCATGGAATGCGATTTTATGTTATCCACTTCATTGTAAAGAAGATATCAATGCTGAGAAGAGGACAGAAATTTTGGATCATCGCTCTTCCTTAGAGAAGATGGTCGTAGCCTGATTCATCAGTAAAACCCTTGAGCATCAGCACCACTGGTGCAAATTCGAGCCTAAAAGCAGTCACTTTGTGAAATACCAATGGTTAGATCTGTCTCGAATCTTCCTTTCCCAGGACCTTGCTTTAGCGGGACCAGAACTAAGTCATGTCTCTCTACGTTAGAGGTGGAGAGGCAAGCACATTGCCCAGAAGTGGTGCTTCTTTGATTGTTCATCAAGGAGCCACTTTTACCCGATACAAGTCTTTTAAGTATGTGAGGGGTTTAAGTTATAGCTGGTGCATTGAGTTATATGAGTTATATATCCTTTCTTTTAATTACCTTGGAAAAGTACCTCATCTACATGCTTCATGTCATCCATTTCTATATATAGGATTCTTCTCTTTCTTATTTAAAGATGCAAAACTCCACAGATCTATATCATTTATCCAACTTTTTTTTATTTTTTTTAAAATGCCCACAACACTTGAAAAAATAAAACTACATACTGTTATAAATTTGTTTAATTGCCTTTTCTTAATTGAATTTGAATTCAATTTTGAAAGCTTCTAGTTTTCAATTAAGTGTAAATTCATAATGCTGGTCAACTTTAAAAAAATGGCATACAATATGAGCTGGGGGAGAGGGTGTGTAACATAATGTGTGTGTGTGTGTGAAACAAACTATAAGCATTACAATCAAAATTATTACAGAGAAGGCATATAATAAAACCTGCTGAATCACTTGACCTTAGGGCAGCTACCCGCTGACCAGTTGAAAGACCTGATATTGTGATACCGCCAGTTGAGGAACCACAAATAATCAACTGATCATCACTTAGTGATAAGCATGTCACTGGCCCAGGATGCACTCTGCAAAAAGTAATATGCAGTACATTAAACTTATTAAATAATGTAAAAATCATGGAACAAATTGCTTCCCACCTTACCTCTTAACAATATTAAAGAATAAAACAAATTCTCCTAATTCAAAATTGTCATACAAGAAAGACATGCCTAAACATGCCAAAAATCGGGGGCCTTGTAGAGAGTGGTCAAAGCCATTTTTTGTAAAGAGGGACCATTTCTATTCCGGTCTTCAATAAGCTCGGCATGAATAAAGCATCAGTTTATGCAAGAGTCTACTTCTCAAGGAAACAATTATAAGCAACTTTTGTTTGGGTGTGGTGCAGAAATTTGCCTGTTGAACATTTAAATCCATTTTGTTAAGCCTAATACGTAGTATTTCTGCTTAAGAGTAAACCAACTTCAGTTGTGGTGTTCTACGTTTACCCACTTCAGAAAAATTCATCTCATCATATGCAAAGAAAATGTAGACATACAATGAATTCCACTTTGAGTGAGTAATTGCAGTCACAAACAAAAATATATAACCACAAGAAGTATTGGGCTTAATAATATTATTGTTAGAGAGTTTGGGCTTCTTGCATTAAGGGTGTTTTTGTCTTCTTACTGTTTCTCTATTATTGAAGAGAGTATAAGGTGTTTTGTCTTAGGTCTGAGAAATATACGTGAATACACTGTGACTTCTCTTCTCCTTCTTTTTCTTCTTCTTCTTCTCCTCCTCTCATAAACTCTCACACACAATTAAATCAATTTCAACCTGGTATCAGAGCAAGATCAAGACCTAGAACTCATTCCTATTCACTTGGCCAACATCAGAGAGGAGTGACGTCAGCGTACAGGTGCTGACGTCATGATGACGTCAGCATCTATAGGTCAAGAACCATACCAACTGGTTCGTCTGATAATGCCTTAGAATATACGCAGTCTATCATGGATTCTTTTTGTGTTGATCGTGGTATTATTCATCAGACTAGCTGTGCCCATACTTCACAACAGAATGGTGTTGCTGAACGAAAGCATCACCATCTGTTGGATATTGCCCGTACCTTGTTATTTAATATGAAAGTACCCAAACAGTTTTGGGCTAATGCGGTTCTTACTGCTTGTTATCTCATCAACCGTATGTCATCTGCTGTTGTGGGTAATCAGACTCCTTTTTCTCTTCTATATCCTAGTACCTCTCCATTTCAGCTCACTCCTCGTGTTTTTTGCTGTGTCGCTTTTGCTCACGTTTTGGATCCTAGTTGTGACAAATTGTCTCCTCGTGCTCGCAAATGTGTTTTCCTTGGATACTCCCATACTCAAAAGGAATATCGATGTTACAGTCCTGAGTCTCGTCGATACTATGTAAGTGCCGATGTTACTTTTTTTTATTCTACTATGTTTTTTTCATCTTCTAGTCAACGTTTGTCTCTTGATCTCATCTCTGCTCGTCAGGGGGAGCCTTCCTCGTCCTCCCCACATTTGCCGCTACCCTTAACCTCCTCGTCTGATTCCTCATTGCCTTCTAATCCTCCACTGCAGGTTTATCAGCGATCTAGATCTCGGCCCGTTGTTTCTTTTGGTCTGGACACCACATCTTCTTCACCAGAGGTTCCTAATCCTCCCTTACCCACTTCTTCTACTAATGATTTGCCCATTGCTCTACGTTGCGGTAAGCGTACTTGTATTCAGCATCCTATTACTAACATTGTGTCCTATGATCGTATTTTTTTCTCTTTGCAAACTTTTGTTTTTACCCTGTCCTCTATATCTGTTCCCTCCTCTTAACAGCATGTTATCTCTGTGCCTGGATGGAAACAAGCTATAGATGAGGAAATGAGTGCCCTTCACAAGAATCAGACTTGGGAGCTTACTGGTGGAAAACAAACTATTGGGAGTTGATGGGTCTATACTGTTAAATATCTTCCTGATTGTTTTGTTGAGCGCCTTAAGGCACGGTTGGTTGCCAAAGGGTATGCACAGACGTATGGCGTGGATTACTTAGAGACTTTCTCTCCTGTTGCTCGTTTTAATTCCGTCCGAGTCCTTCTTTCTGTCGCAGTTTGTTGTTCTTGGCCTTTATATCAGCTTGATATAAAGAATGCATTTCTTCATGGCGATCTCCAGGAGGAAGTTTACATGACCCAACCTCCTAGTTATGTTGTTACTGGTTCTGAGCACCTTGTTTGTAGACTGCGCACGGCTCTTTATGGTCTGAAGCAGTCTCCGCGTGCTTGGTTTGGTAGATTCAATGTTGTGGTCATTGCTTTTGGTTTTCAGCGTTCCATTTCTGACCATTGTCTTTATTCGTCGCTCTTCTGCTGCCATTATTGTGTTAATTGTTTATGTTGATGATATTATCATTTCTAACGACATTTGAGTCAACAAATCTATTTCAAATACTTGGGTGTCTTACGCTATTTTCTTGGTATTGAAGTTACCCGTTCTGCTCAAGGTATCTCTCTCTCTCAACGTAAATATGTACTTGACTTTTTATCTGAGACTGTTATGTTAGGTGCTTGACCTATTGATACTCCTATGGACTCTACCGTTAAACTGGATAGTGAACAGGGGGAATTATTTACTGATGTTGGACGCTATCGTCGTTTGGTTGGGAAGTTGATTTATCTCATTGTTACTCGCCCTGATATCACCTATGATGTTAGTGTGGTTAGTCAGTTTATGCATGCTCCTCGTCATCCCCACTTCGAGGCTCTTTGTCGTACTTTGCGTTATCTGAAAGGTGCTCCTGGGAATGGGTTGTTGTATAAACCCTCTTCCTCCATCTTCGTGACAAGCTTTAGTGATGCTGATTGGGCAGGTAGTCGCTCTGATAGGCGTTCTACATCTGGTTATTGCACGTTTGTTGGTGGTAATCTTGTTACTTGGCGCAGTAAAAAGCAAACTGTTGTTGCTCGTTCTAGTGCTGAGGCTGAGTATCGTGCTATGGCTCACACTGCTTCTGAGATGTTGTGGATTCGCTCTCTTCTTCAGGAGATGGGTGTTGAGATTCTTGCTCCTATGCCTATACATTGTGATAACCAAACCGTCATTTTTATTGCCAGCAATCCTGTTTTTCACGAGCGCACCAAACATATCGAGATTGATTGTCATTTTATTCGTGATTTGTTGATGCAAAAGCAGATTGTTACCCCCTATATTTGTTCCGACGATCATTTGGGGGATATTTTTACAAAGCCATTAGCTCGTGGTGCCTTTTAGAGATTGTGTTTCAAGCTAGACATGTTCAATCTGTATACTCCAGCTTGAGGGGGAGTGTTAGAAAGTTTGGGTTATTGGGCTTCTTGTATTAAGGGTGTTTTTGTCTTCTTACCGTTTCTCTATTATTGAAGAGAGTATAAGGTGTTTTGTATTAGGTCTGAGAAATATACGTGAACACACTGTGACTTCTCTTCTCCTTCTTTTTCTTCTTCTTCTTCTTCTCCTCTCATAAACCCTAACACACAATTAAATCAATTTCAACTATTATCATTTGGTCACTTGAATGTGTCTGCTTACCTCTCAGATAAAAGCCAATTGTGAATTCCATATAGCCAATTTGCGAAAGACCAATTCAAGTTAAATGTCAGGGACTTTATATTCCAATACAACTGAAAGTGTTGAAGGTAACTGACAAAGAAGCCGATCAAAACTTACATGGGATGAAGTAATCAAAAATGATTTCAAGAAATTAATTCTTAGAGGTAACATAGTGCATAATAGGAAAAAATTAAAATTCATGTGGCCGACCCCATTCACATGGGATAATGGCAAGGATGACGAAGACAATGATGATACAACTGAAAGTGCTGAAAAAAATCAAGTCTCATTAAGCCCCCACTCTTTTCCCTCCTCAGCACCTACATATTGCCAAACCACTTCAAAGAGAAATCTATTATAACAGTACTAGAGGAATTATGATGACAATAACTAGGACAACTGCAAACCATCTTATCTTTGAAAACTTGTACTTCAGTTTGTGAAGATTATTTTAAAGCAGCTGGTGTTCATGTATTCTCTTTTAATTGAAAATGATTCAAGTTTGTGAATGCATGTGAGTGCTACAAGCTCTTATACTCAATATTCTTGTTTTGTTTTTTTTGTTAAAGTACTCAATATTCTGGTTAAGACTTAAGAGACTGAAGTTGTAGGAATTTTTTTAGTACATAGTTCATAGTTCACTCCCAAAATAATTAAGTGCACACTTTAATTGAGAGACGAATAAATTAATCCACATCCCTATTTGTCAATGGATTGGACGTCTGGCATTTAAAATCATAACTCCAAAGATGCTTAATTCCAGTTTCTTTCATGAGTATATGTTTCAACCTAGGAAGCACGGACACAGACACGGCATACGGGTACGACACGATACGGATACGGCGATACGAAAAATCTCAAAAAAATAGGATACAGACATGGCAAGGATACGTCAAATAAATAAATAAATAAAAATATAATATTATCCATAAAATATTAAGTTTTATTCTTCAACTATACAATAAATATACTTAAAGAAATTATACAAAATATAAGAAGTTAAAATCTAGAAATCTCCTATCTTTTCTAATATTCTTTACAATGACTCACTTGAGAGTTTTAAAAATATTTTTGTTTTATTATAAAATGCCCCTTATTTTCTAACCTATAAAGTTTTTAATATTACAATCTCAACCCCATTTTATAGAATAAAAAATTACAAATTTGCCCCGAAAAATATCCTAAACGTATCCCGGACGTATCCTAAACGTATCCTGGCATATTCTCGCGTATCCCAGCCGTATCCCCAGCGTATCCCAGCCGTATCCGATATTAAAAAAATAATTTAAAAAAATGGGATACTTTTTCGGAGTATCGAACACGTATCCGGTCGTATCCGTATCGAATACATGTCCGATACAGTCACAGGAGGTTTTTCGGAGTATCCGTGCTTCCTAGGTTTCAACATATATTATTTTGTTTGTTTTTTGCAGAAGAAAAGATTATAAAGTTTGTCCTCTTTTGGACCTTTTCTATTTTGGGTTCTAGTTGGAATTTGCCCCGAAAAATATCCTAAACGTATCCCAGACGTATCCTAAACGTATCCTGGCGTATTCTCGCGTATCCCAACCGTATCCCCCACGTATCCCAGCCGTATCCGATATTCAAAAAATAATTTAAAAATATGGGATACTTTTTCGGAGTATCAGACACGTATTCGGCTGTATCCATATCGGATACGTGTTCGATACAGCCACGGGAGGTTTTTCGGAGTATCCGTGCTTCCTAGGTTTCAACAAATATTATTTTGTTTGTTTTTGCAGAAGTAAAGATTATAAAGTTTGTCCTCTTTCGGACCTTTTCTATTTTGGGTTCTAGTTGGAAGTTGGAACTTCTGCTTCTCCTGTAAAGATCTTGTCACACAACAATATATGGGGACATAAAGAAATATCATCTCATCTGAAACTACAACATTTCTTGCAATCTATGAAGCATGGATACAAGATAGGTACTATATGATACAGAAATGGTGATACAACAACTGTCAAAAAAAGGATGCATACAAGGCAAGGATACGACAATAAAATAATAATACATTATATTATTGGATATACAAAAATAAAAAAATAAAAAAATGTTGTACCCAGTGCACAAGGTTCCCGCTTGAGCGGGGTTTGGGAGAGGTAGTTGTTGGCTAGCCTTACCCCCATTTTTGGAGAGGCTGCTTCCAAGTTTCGAACCCGAGACCTATCGCTTTTAGGCGAAGGCACTTGGCATCACAAAAATATTAATTATACAAAAATATTAATTATTAATCATGTTATCTACCTAACAAACCCACGCCTCATGGTCACATTAAAGAAAATATTTCAAAAAAGAGAGAACAATGTGAGGTGTGTAGATATTAGAGGGTTCCATGAGAGAAAAAGTCCAAAAAGAATAGGAGAGAGAGAGAGAGCATTGAAGTAATGTCCAATGGCGGGAGTAAGGGACAGTGCTGCTGGCTGTGTGTGTTGCTACTAGAAAATTTTTAATGAGAGGAGAAAA
Organism: Cornus controversa; assembly: GCA_026545225.1. NCBI lineage: Eukaryota > Viridiplantae > Streptophyta > Magnoliopsida > Cornales > Cornaceae > Cornus > Cornus controversa. The sequence goes on along the minus strand of CM048853.1, from coordinate 49,766,434 downwards.
AAGTAGTGCTGAATTGCACTTGGCAGTGGCAGGAATAGTCAAGTGGGTGAGGGTGATGCGTAAAATTGGTGGGTTGCTTAGAGTGGTGCGATGTGGATGATGGTGGTGTTGTGTAGCTATTTGGGGTTTTCTTGAGAGAGAGAGAGAGAGAGAGAGAGAGAGGAGGGGAACTAGTTCAAAGAGGCAGTGCACAAACCTAGAAAATTTAACATACCTAGAAAGTTTAGAACAGCAGATTCAATGGTCCCCTTTTCTCCTCTTTTTTTGACCCCTTTTCTTCTCCCCTCCCCACCCCACCTCCAAAACCTATATATATATATATTCTTCTTCTCTGTGGCCTTCTGGCCCCAATCAGCTCTGCTTGGAGTTTGGGACTTTTGAGTTATGAACGAACACAGCCAATGCCTTAATTTTGGGCATTTGTCTTTCTAATATATACAAGTGTATATAATATATATTGTTTCAAACCACAATCTTTCAATATTACAAATAGGACCCCCTTTTAAAGAGAAAAAATAAACTTGTTCGCCGTATCCTAACATATCCCTCCTGTGTCCCTAGTGTGTCCAACTTAAAATAATAATAATAATAATAATTTGAAAGACAGGACACCTTTTGGATGTATCCGACACGTGTCCAGCCATGTCTAGGGGGTGTTTGTGTCATACACGTACAATACGGTCACGGCAATTTTCCTTCAGATCACATATAGGATTCTCTTGCTCATAGAATCTTTTTCCTTTGGTCAAGCTATCCCAAATCCCATTGGCCAAGATCTAAACCTCAAGCCTCTACGAAATTAGATCTCTCAGCACTTACCATACCATAAACCATTTATTGATTGTTTTGATATGCAAGGTTACATTATGCCTTCTCTACTTTCATTATAGTCAATCTAATTGAAACAACTCACAACCACCTCAACTCTCATCAATAATACATGAGCACCAAAAGCTTATGCTAATAAGGATGTGTATTAGATTTGTAAAGATTCGCCAGCAAAATTCACTTCGTAAACCAGAGTTCATATATAAATTTCCTGCAGAACATAGAAGGTAGTGAAGAAGCACCACAGACTGTGGGTTCACAGTGGTCAAGGCTCAACTGAAATAATGTGAAACAATGAATTTAATATATATAGAGAGAGACACACACACATATGAGGGCGAGCCTTGGCGCAATGGTAAGGTTGTTCCCTTGTGATCTGGAGGTCACGGGTACGAAACAAAGAAACAGCCTCTTCGCATGCAGAGGTAATACTACGTGCATTTGACTCTCCCCGAACCTTGCAATGGCAGGAGCTTCGTGCACTAGGCTATCCCATTTATACACATATCTTGTTGGCTCCTCTAGATTTTGGAGTTGGTTTGATAGAGAAATTGTTATGGAAAAGAAATCAGTGTCTTTTATCCCCTATTTTTTAAGGCTACAATCCCTTCTTTTTCTGATGGTAAGAAATCAGATAAGATGTTTCATGAAATGCATTGTAGCAGTACTTTTCAACAGAACAAACACAAGGACATTAAGTTAAAACTCTTTTGTCTTGCAAAAATTATAAAATTCATGACTAAGTGCAATATGTTTTAGCATAAAGCTGCAAGCATAGATAAATATATATTTTGCTTCACGTAATGAATTAGACACACTGGAAATGTGAGAAAATAAAAGATCAACAAAACTTCTTGCATTTGACTCTCCCCGAACCTTGCAATGGCAGGAGCTTCGTGCACTAGGCTATTCCATTTATACACATATCTTGTTGGCTCCTCTAGATTCTGGAGTTGGTTTGATAGAGAAATTGTTATGGAAAAGAAATCAGTCTTTTATCCCCTATTTTTTAAGGCTACAATCCCTTCTTTTTCTGATGGTAAGAAATCAGATAAGATGTTTCATGAAATGCATTGTAGCACTACTTTTCAACAGAATAAACACAAGGACATTAAGTTGAAACTCTTTTGTCTTGCAAAAATTATAAAATTCATGATTAAGTGCAATATGTTTTAGCATAAAGCTGCAAGCATAGATAAATATATATTTTGCTTCACGTAATGAATTAGACACACTGGAAATGTGAGAAAATAAAAGATCAACAAAACTTCTTGCAATACGTACTTAATGATTTGAGAACATTTCCTGCTATACATGTCAAATACACGAACAGTACCATCTTCACATCCAACCACTGCCTCTGGATCTACATAACTGCAAACCGAAAGGATTGAGGATGTTTATCCACAAACAACAAAAGCATGCATCCTAAATAATATCATATAACTGCATCAGTTCAAACATAACTGGAAAACATTACACTATATGAAAGGAACAATTTGTGTAAAGAGCTAGTGAACTTTTAGAAGTAGTTACCTTATAATAATAAAAGACGTGGCATTGTCCTATAAATAATATATTAAGGAACAAAATTGAAAAGAATCATCAATAGCTGCACCTCAAGTCTTCAGTAGCAACTAGGCTATCGTAACAACTCCCCCCCCCCCCCCCCCCCCCCTCCTTTTCTCCCAAAAAAACAAAGGCTAGCCCACTGCGTGAGGCTCCCGCAATTGCAGGTCTGGGGAGGGTCAGAAGTTAGGTGTAAGCATGAGTTCTGTGCCAGAAGAGGCATGAAAATTTCAAAGTAGTTCTACAACTAACCTCCATTTGATAGATTTGGTGGTAGCGCAAAAATTTTCTAATGGCCACTCACCACCACCAAAATCAGTGCACAATCACACATCTTTACCGCTCCTACTACCCTCCCCCAAAAAATATAAAGAAAAAAAATCCCCCCACACACCTCACCAGAACTGCCAAGAGAAAGAGCAGTGGTTGTGATGGTCTTTGAAGTGGGGGAGAGTGGACCTCAGTTTTCATCAGTACCATCACAACCACATTGAGCAAATGCATATAATATGCCACCTCCACTGGCTTTGGGAGTCAAAATATTAGCTAACTCTATTACCATAAGTTCTTAATTCAAAGATCGGTTGTCTTCCTCAAGTTTCCATTACCACTCAAAGAAAAAGTTGGAGCCTCACTCTTATGTCAATCATACAGATATTTGGAAATCACTGTTGAAGGGGTTAATAAACTAATCCTAAAAATTTCCATAGGTCGATTTGTCCATTTTTGAGCTAATTTTAAAGGATATATTTTGTTAAAGCTACAGCAGCTTGAAGTTAGTTCTCACTCTTTGCTGACATCAACGGCCACTCTTTGGTCATATGGTAGTTACTGAAGAACATGTTCCTACTTTTATATTTTAGACCTTTAACACAGTTAACCAATGGAATAACAGAATGTCTGTCAGTACATATAAGTTGGAACTGCTGTATAAAGACTAACTATAAAATAAATACATTAAAGACCCACATTATATTCAGGTCAAGGTCACATTACCAACACCTACAAATCTACAATCCCCAAACCAGTACACCCAAAACGCACTAACAGTAGCTACCAGACCAATGAACTCGCAAATCACCACTATTTAAGACCCACTGCATATTCCAATTTCTCTGTATATATTTTTTCTCTCAACCACCACCATTGTCATCAACTTACAACCAACCTCAAAACCATCACCGCTGTCCTCTTTCATTTTTTTTTCCTCTGTCTCTGCAACGACTCTTTCCTCACTTTCTCTGCGTCTTCTATTTCATTGTGTTCCCATTAACATCTTAACATGAGCCAACTGGAGAAACATCGTATATTTCTCTACATTCATGACATTCTCAAAGGAACATCCTCTGTTTCATTTTTCAACTCACTTACTCTGTACCTATTTTTCCCTCCCTCTCTGCATCAATCTACTCTCTCTATATTTCTGATATTTCCAAAGATACATCCCTCACAGTCCTCCACCTGTTAGTGAAATGTAAGTTAATTAGTATAACCTATCCTATCCACATAGAATAACTTGTTTTGAAGACCTGAAGTTATTCCAATATTGCCTGGGAAAGAAAACTTTCGCTTCTTTTTTCTCTATCTAAGCAGCCCCTCTCCACTCATTATATATTTCTTACAAAGTGGGGCCACACATAGCAGTCTTTAATGAATATGACCCCCCAAACATCGACAAGCTTTCAAGAATTATGAAACTTTATTGAATCAAATTAATAATGTGCTCATTGACATATGTCATTCACAAAAAGAGTGGGTTTTAAGGGCTAAGTTATATGGAATGTTTTTCACGAGCCTAACAAGTTGTATCAGACAATGTCCGGCTTAGCTTGTTTATTAAATGAGCTTGGCTACTTTGCCTAATAAATGAACAGGAGAAAATTCTTTAACGATTCAAGCCCAAGTTGTTCATGAAAAGTGAGGTTCGTTCATTTACAGCTCACATATAGTAAAAGAGACACGTAGAAAATATTACTTTGCGACCAAACTAAACATAGAAAAGGTAACTTGATCATATTATGTTAACTAAAGTTCCCCAATCATAAATGAAATCCTGCATATCTAGTGTGACATGTAGGATGTTGACTGCATAGAAGGTTTAAGCCAAGTTAATACAACAAATATTAATATACGATTTTAAGTGTTTAGCAGTGACATGTTACAATCAAGATAATACCAACAAAACGCACCGCATACATAAACCATTTGCAAACAGGCTTTCACGTGAGGGAAATATATTTCTCTCCAAATTACGCCGCCTCCATATGCATATACGAGTCCCGACCAAACCAACAACCTACAGAAAAATAGTTAAAAAAATCTAAAGGTTACAAAGCAAGCAAAGCTGTAGAATTGACTCGAAAGTAAACCTTGTCCGTAATGCTTAAACAGTTCAAACCTCGAAGAAGAATAGTTATTAAATTAGCTAGTGACACTAAAGATGAGTAGGTCAGAGAAAGCTTACTACTCTATGGATCCAAACTTCACATAAAACCACAAGAAAGCAAGGTGACAGATGAGCCAGGTAGTCTACTTAAGCTTAGTTTGATCAAAATGACACCAGATGAGGTATAGCTTGAGCTTGTCTTGAACCAGAGAATCTTAGTTCAGTCTCTAGTTGGCAGGAATTAGTACAGTTCTACCCCTGCTACCCAAAGATCATGCCTGGCCACTAGTCCAGGATACCTCCGCTCCCCAAGCAAGATGGAATAAATTCAGTTGAGGACACGGGATATGAGAGAAAGGAAAGAGAAGTAAAGGGAATATTCACCTGAGACTCATGTCCCCCTAATGGAGCTCCCCAAACCTGAAGTGGAAGTCAAGGGGCTACTCAGCGAGAAGAAGTGTCAAATGATTAGTGCTCAAAAGATGTTTAGGCTCCGCTCAGCTGGATATGCTTTGAGCCAAACTTCTAGAAAGTTTAAACACTTCTATAACTTTGTTTAGTTGTTTTTTATGCGCAACGCCTTTGATCACTTAACAGCACTATCACTATTATTTTTTATTTTTTTTCGTAGGCTAAAAAGAAATCAAGCTTATCATTTTTAGCAAGTAAAAGGCAACCATTTCTGACTAAAAGAATTCCAAAATACTACTTAAACAAGTTGAGAGTAATTCCTATGTTAATCAATATCTTGCTTTGGTCTACCATGTTTACAATCACTGGCTTTGTGGTAGCTGATAGTTCAACTAAATATTAACAGAAATTTTAATCCAAGCAACATTCAACCCAAAAGAAATGACAGTTTGTTCTATTCGCAATCCGGCTTTCCTTTAACCAAAGGTTTCGTTGAAATTTAAAATAATTCCATCACATAAACTCTCATATCACCTCCTGAATTCATCTAAGCTAAATCAGTCAAGAAACAACCTAGAAAACAGAGTTAAAATAAGTTCCCAACAAGAAGAATCAACAATAGATTATTTGGTGCAAATAAATGGTTGACAACATGTCTTCAAATCATAGAGAAGAATGAAAGCAGTATATCCCATATATATGGCATACAAACCAGTGCAAACACCAATAGAGACATATATGAAGATATGCATGATTACACAGTCAAATATAGATGCACCCATGAAAAATTAGTTGGATATTTCATGCAAAGCTGAACAATGTGTAAAGCAATTGCAAAAGAAGGTGCACTAGAAGAGAATATTGATTTCTTCATTGTACCTTGCTCTCATCAAAATCAAAATCAATTAAACGGGTGTTCTCTGGAAGAGAATATTCGTCCAAACATTTGTATCTTTCTGCTGACCAGAGACGCATCACCTAGCATCATTATAAACCAAACTGTTAGTAGAAAAGTGGCATAATTTCTCTGCAGCATTAACAACCAAAAAAAAAAAATACTGCAGCAGAGGGAATGGATTAATATTAGAAATATATTTATACACAAGATAATGCGATATAAATTATACTGGATACTATGAGGAATTAGAATCATCACTAGTTGAGGGCACATGAGAGAGCCAAAAGATCAGAATCATGTGCGTTGATGACAAAGATTGCATCTTACAAAAAGTTATCCATAAAAGCTGAAGATACTCAAGGGACAAGGAAAGTCCAATAATGCAAGTTAGGTGTTAGAGGGGCTAACTTTGTCCCACATCGGATCCGGATGGGGAAAGACTTGGGCATATAAGGGTGGGTATGCAGCACTACCTAATAGCTTAGGGTTTTGGGTAGAGGGCAAGCGTCTGACCCATTACATTTGGTATCAAAGCCAAACCCAGTCTTTGGTCCGGTGTCACGCCAAGCGCCCGGCCCGAAAGTGTTCGGGTGCCATCACCCGGGTAGGCAGGGTGGCCCGCAACGGGGGCGTTGCTAGTTCGGGTGGGGGAGAATGTTAGAGGAACTAACTTCGTCCCACATAGGATCCAGATGGGGAAAGACTTGGGCATATAAGAGTGGGAATGCAGCACTACCTAATAGCTTAGGCTTTTGGGTAGAGGGCAAGTGCCCGACCCGTTACATTAGGCTACTAAGAAGAGAATATATATCATGTATTATAACTTTATAGAAAGCATCAGCTCAGCATAAAAAATTTAAGCAGACAACACCAAAAAGTTGGGCACGTGTATTGTCAGGCTGGACACCAAAACATGACAATTTGAGCAATTTTAGACAACCCAGAGTTACTTGGTGACATGCTAAAAAAATCTTAACCATATAGAAAGAACTCCATCTAAAGAGCCACAGATGAAATTATTACTCTTAACAAAATAGAAAAATATCACTTTGTTTTTCTTAAATCCGGACAAACACAAAATGCATTACAAGTCCATGGCATCATAAACAAGTTAAAACTTGAAGAAATTAAGTAAATATCCAACACCGGAATAAGATCAACGTATTGGAAACTGAAGCTAAGGCAACATCCTTCAAGAGCCAATTTAGATGCAAAGAACAGTACTGGTCCAACAAACAGATGTCATAGGTCATTACCATGATATCACACTCTCTTTGAAGTGATATCACTGTCACAACTTTCATTGGACAAAGTCCTGATCATTTCCTTTCTCAACTCTATATCGCTGCAGATCTGGAGGTTAAAGAATAGAAACTCGACCAAACAATGATTTAGGTACCATTTACTCAATCAATCCCAATAAAAAAGAAAATTTTTACTTGCAGTTCATACGAAACTCCCAAGGAAGCTATCATAGTTACTCGTTAGTATAAGAGATCATACCTTATCACCTACACCGGTAAGAATCAATCCCATCTTCATTCGGCACTTATCAACCCTAACAGAAAACAAGGTCAAAAGGACAATTCACACACAAAAGTCACGTATATGCTGAAAATTGCTTAATACCTCCAGATATATAACAAATTTAACATTTTGCTGGAAATACCAACTTTTCTTTTTCAACATTAACAAGGAATAACTACAAATTGGAGAAAATTCATATTTATTCATAAAAATTTGGAACTTTAATTAAAACTGATCACTTTACCCATTTAGACTGAAAAATTTCAGACTCCGACTAACAAGAAAAGTATACGTTTTGCATTTAGAAAACTGAATTAAATTGTTTTTTAATGGAGTGTTAGCAAATCTAATAAAATTTCAGTTCATCAACAAGTCTTTCATCTCTCTAACATTCCATTTAGGCATGTCTTTCATCTCAGCAACATTCCATTATCTTTCTAATTGAACCCAATTATTGACTCATTACATTCATCAACAAAGAAAGCCATCACCATAATCCACCTCCATATTCAGCATCCCATCAACCGCCATCAAATTAAAGTAGTATTATAATATTTTATTTAATATGAGTTCATAGATGATATACTTACTTAGCAAACTGTTCCACTTCAAATTCTTAGCAAGTAGAATTTATTGTTTGAATCATACTTGCCACTAATTAGTTGTTATCCAACCAGTAGCTATCTTAAAACTTTGGCAACTCATTTTTGGAAATTCTAGCAGCCTACCACCTTCAAAAGTCCATAACACCTGATACGTATATTTTACCTTATATGCAGCACTGATTACTGAATTTTAAGATCCTAAACAATTGATACTAATATCCAGTGCTTTACGTTATAGACAACATTTAAATAACAACAAAACGAATGGCTTAAAGAAAAAAGAAAAAGAAAAATAAATTTTACCCAACTGAATGACCTTTCCACTGATAGACATCAATCAGTTCTCCTCGTAAAGAGAATCTATGCCGATCCGTAGCTACCTCCTCCAAATGTATCTTCAATGATCTTTCTGAACAAGTCAACGCATCAAAGAGGCCTGCAGAGTTCCTCTGTTGCTTGGAGTATAGTACTTGTAGCAACTTATGCTTATTGATGACTGTGTTCCTTCAGAGGATTAAAAAAAAGTAAAAGAAAAAAAAATGAAGAAAGAGGAGTTACCTTGGTCAGTAATATGGAAGAGATACGTAAAATGTTATGAATTTATTAATAGAGCTGAAAATGGCAATATGCAGTTGTCAATGATCCATATTATCATATCATGTATCTATCACAAAAAATTAAAAATAAAATAAAAATAATAATACTTCATTTAAAGACTATACTTGCATAAAAAATACTTCATTTAATGACTATAACTAGCCTAAATTTTTTTGTAGACTACATTTAAAAATAATAAAACTGGATAGGATATTCCTTATATTACAGAAACTACAGTATATCAGAGAGACCTATCTTAAACTTAAAATTCCAATAGATTACAAATTAATATTCCAACAATGAATGCACAAGTAGAGAACAGTGTGATTTAATTAGGAATTATTTTTAGACAATGTGAGCATCAGGAATAACAATATATACTAAAAGTTAGATTCTTTTTCTCTTCTTTTTTTTTTCTTCTCATCCAGTCCACCCACCCCATCTCCCACCCAAAAATTTAAGAGAGAGAGGGAGAGGGAAAAGGAAAAGAAATACAACCATAACATACTAGCATAGCATGAGGATATGATAAGATACATGTATTTTCCAGCAAAATCTAACATCAGCGTAAGATATAAGTTGGGTTAATTTTTTCTAATCTAGAAATTAATGAAGATTAAGTTGGTTTAAGGAGGTCCCAACAATGCAAATAAGCACCATTCAGGTTAATCTTAGAAATGCTTTAATAGGCTTAAGCAAACTTGAATCTTTCGACTAACACATACACGTGTTTAATAGAGAACTCTGCATAACATTAGGACCATGCTGTACTACAACAAGAACAAATTTTACCCATACCCAATTATCACAGAATATCAGCAAGATCAGAACGAATTTCGGTGCTTTAAACAAATTCCACTAAAACAAAACATAATGTTATTGACCTTCATTTGTACTATCACGTTATTAAAATCCATTTTCTTATTCAGAAATAACACAAAAACCGCCGTTCCAATTTTTCAGTAAAATCAAAAGAAGCTTCAACTTGAAGTACTTTTATAATTCACTAAAGTTAAAAGCTTAGCCTTTTCCCTCAAAATTGCGTAAATTTGGTTATATAATCAATAAAGTAACTTTAGTAACTAATATAATCCAATAAAAATATTTCAATTCAACTTGCGCTTTCTTTTTGGCTCTGTTTAGCAGCTCAGAAATTGTATACAAACAAGGGGAAAAAAGGCGCAAAATTCTCTATAGCGTTTCTTTTCTTTTCCTATATTTTCCAGAGACCAGATGAAAGGGCAAAATTGTAGAAAATGACAGAGGAATTAAAGGTAAGGCCTACCAGTATGTGCAAACGGTGGTGCAGCGAACGACTTCGATGAGGTCGAGAAGAGTGAAGATCGTACAAAGAATGTCGTGACTGAGGGCGTGGATTCCCTTTCTCTTCTTCGACCGTGATAGACCGCCGGAGCTGGTGGTGTTCATCGTTGTCCTAGCCGGAGAAATATATATATATATATATATATATATATATAGAGAGAGAGAGAGAGAGAGAGAGAGAGAGAGAGCGCTTTCTTCACTTTTTCAGTTATCTCTCTACTTTCTAATCTGCTATCACTATTTTCTTTTGTTTCAGTTAAGCTCAGCTGGTTTGATTTCATGGTATTAAACTAGGCCTTAGAGAGCCCATCAAGTCGATGCGATTTGTGTCGCATGTTACATATATTTTCTGTCAAAAGTGCATCATGGTGGAGTATTTTACAGTAAAAAAGTCAATGTTATCTTCTGATTTTTTATATAACTCATTTGAATATTAAATTTATTCATTTAATCTTATTTAATGAACCAAAATCTCCTTTAATATATTTATATATAAATTATAATATATATAATTTGTATATAATTATTTATTTTCATAAATAACAAAGTTAACATAAAATAAAAAAGTAATTAAATTTCTATTTATTTTTCTCTATCTGTCTATATATATACAATATACTATAATATATATATATATAACATATATATATAATTATTTATTTTCATACATAATAATGTTAACATAAAATAAAAAAGTAATTAAACTTTTCTTTCTTCGTATCTATTCATCTATATATATAGAATACAATATATATATAACCTAATATACATAATTATTTATTTTCATAAATAATAATATTAACATAAAATAAAAAATTAATTGAAATGGCAATCAAGAAGGGTATTGTGGTCATTTTTCTATTCTGATATTTTTATATTAAAATAATCAGTGGCAATTAAAATATTTCACATATTAAAAAAATAAAAAAGCTGACGGGAGGTGTTGGTGACAAAAATTCACAATATTGTAACCGCGTGTCAATACATCAAACCTTAGAAGATGTTTACCCAAAGTAAAATGACATGAGTGTCCAAATTTTATAAACAGAAAAATCAAGTATTAAAGATATGTTTCTCATTTATATTAAAAAAAAAGACAAAAAAAAGAATATATTTGGTTAAAAATATAATGCATTTATCATCTCATTGCTTAAAATTATATCGTATAAATTATAAGAGTGCACACGGTTCGGTTTAGTTCAGTCCAGTTCTATACTAAATCAGAACTGAACCAATTCCAATTGTTCCTAAAAAAATAGAATTGAAATCGAACCGTTGAAACTGTGAAACCGAACGGAACCATAAAAGACTAATTCGATCTAGTTATGAACCAGGTTCCTAAACATTACTCACGTGATATACAATTACCATAGAGGCTTTCTCACGGCCTTCTTCCAAATTGTGCAAGCACTTAAAAGAGATTGCATAATTAGGGATGGCAACAAGATGAGGGATCCCACCCTATTCCCACCACCATTTAGCAGAGCTCCCCCCATCCTTGCCCAAAATCATTTATCAAATGAAAAAAAAGACGGGGAGATGACAGGATTAAGAGAGCACTTTTGTAGTTGTATTACGATTCTAATGAATTTAAATAATGAAACAATTTTTCAACCATGATAATAATTCTTTTTCTCTTATGTGGGTAAGAACAAGATTCAAATTCTCAATTGGAACTCAAGATTTAATAGTATTGAAGAAACATCATAATAATACATAGAAGATCTCAAATAAGAATAATGCAAGAGGATATTAAAAGCAATAATATTCTTAATATTGCGAAAAGAGATGTTATATGAGATATGAGAGAGAGGTGGGTTGAGCGACAAAAGTCTAGTGATGGGAATAGGATAACATAGTATTTGCTTGCTATATACCTAATATTTTTTAATATAAAATATATTAAAGGGCAAAATTATAATTTCTCAATATAAACGGGGCAGGGCCAATCTTTTCCCATCACAACCGCGTGAATTTTCAATCTCAACTCCCATCCTCACCCAAAACTATTTAACCCCCCCCCCCCCTCCCATAACCGTTCTAAACAAGACGGAGGCAAGGCGATATGTTTTGCTATTCCTATGCATAATGCTTGAATTATTTATATTTGTTTATTCCACAATCATAGTATAATGTTCACCGATGATATCGTGCTTTTGGATACCTCTAAAAAGAACTTAACAATAAAACTAAAAATGTGGAGAAAGGTCTTAGAATTGAAATGATTGAAATTAGTCGAACTAAAATCGAGTATATAGAGTGTAAATTTAACAAAGATTCATAAATTGAAAATATAATGATAGCATTTCAAGACTAAATGGTTACTCAAAACAACTAATTTCGGTATCTTGGATCAATAATACAAAATGATGGAAAGATAGATAGTAAGATAACTAGTAGAATATGTGCGAGATGGACAAAATGGAGGTAAGTTAGTGGAACATTGTGTGATAAAAGGATAACACATAAGCTAAATGAAATTTTTTATAAGATCGTTATTAGACCAATTATGTTGTATGGTGCGGAGTGTTGGGCCCTAAAAAATGACAAGAGTAACGTCTTCATGTAGTGAAAATGAAAATGCTAAGATGGATGATTGGAGTGACTATAAGAGATAATGTTTCTAATGAGAGCATGAGAGAAAAATTAGGTGTAGCACCCATCTATGAAAAATTAGAGAGTAGATTGAGATAGTTTGAACACATGTATTGGAAACCTAGTGACCCGCCAGTGAAGCAAGGAGGTCCAGTTGTAATAGAAGGTAAGAGAGGGAAAGGGTGACCAAAAATAATGTGAGATGACGTTATTAGATATGACTTTAAAAAGTTAATATTGGTAGGACAAATGGCAACTAATAAAAAATATTGGAGACAGAGAGAATTCATGTGGGACTAAGGTAAGGATGATGATGATGTTTTTCCCACAACCATACATTCTTCCTATTCTAGTGTAGGATATACAATTGATTCTTTTATTCTATGTAATTCAATCTTATTGCTTAATAAAGAAAGACATAAGTATCACCATGTAATATGTTTTAGAATAAAATGCAAAAAACTCTCTCATTATATAGAAAATGTGCGAGAAACACTATTGTTATTTGGTATGTGCATATAAATTCCTATAATTTCAAATTTTGTAGCAAATTGTCTCTATTGCATATGATGATATCAGAATTTTTTGAAAACTCAAAAGTACCCTTTTGTCATTTCACATTTTACTTTTTTAAAATTTTTTTTTTATAAAGAGTACGTTAGTCATTTCATTGTTTAATTTCTCCCCAATTGAAAAATTGTCCTTATTTGTACAAATTAAAAAATGTAAGAGGTTTTGCAAACAATAAGGTTTTTTTGCACATTTTCTATATATCAAAATTGTTTTTTGCACTTTATCCTATGTTATATTAGCAATAGAGGTCATTGATTGTCCAATTTAGAATGAGATTGATTCATTGCAACTTCTGTAATTTCGCATAGCATGGCCAAATATATATATATATATAGTTAACAATTCGGTTTGATTATGTTTGGGCCTAATGGTCTTCAAATCAGAACTGAACCATAAACTAATGTTTCTCTATTTTTGAAATCATGAACGATTTAGTTTAGTTCAAATCGATTCTACCAATTTTGTTGTGAACGCTGCGTACATAACACATAAAATATACAGTAGTGCTTATCTTGGGGGCATTAGACAGTCAAGTGCAATGTAAGAATAGCAATTACCCTACAAAGAAAGAGGTCCACTTCGCCTTTAGAATCGACACCTCTTTGAGGTGATTTCCATCCTTCTCTGTGAATCCAAATTCATTTATACTTCCTTGTTTTCCAGTTTCTTCTTCATTTCCCATCTTATTTATACTGTGTGAGAGAAAAATATAAAATATATATTTATGAACACTCGTGCATTTTTGTCTTATTTATACTGTGTTGAGAGAAAAATATAATATATATATATGAACACTCGTGCACCAAATTTATCAGCTGAAGCACTACTTTTAATGAGGTTGCACAAATGGGTTTCCATCTGGGAACAGAATGGTGTTTTTTCTACAATTGCCTGCAGATCTTTGATTTTGATTCATTGTTGATATTCAATTGCATTTTAGTTGGTGTTGCTTGAGTAGTAATGTCAATTTGGGATTGCAATAGGTTATGGTTAAAATCTTTTTTCCAACAAACTCACTTTTTTTATTTTTTTATCCCTAGCAGAACTTGAACCCTCAACTTTCTGTACCACTAAACTGCAGCATTTGGTAAGAAATTATGCTTGCAAGTGTGGTGAACAGTGAACTACGGTGGTTTTCAAATACATTCTTGGCCAAATAAAATAAAATAAAATAAAATTGAGCCGGTCAAGCGATAAAAATTATAAACATCCATTCCTTGAAATTTGTTTAAAATTTGAGGATTTTGTACAAGATTGGACGTCCAAATGTTGCAAGTGTTGGAATTCTGTAACCACCACTCCCACAGTAATAGTTACAAAGTTGCATTGCTTTCCCTTCCAGGCAACTAAGAGCATGTAAAAGCACAAGCATATAAAGACTGTTCAGATAGCCAAGATAGATATCACTGTGACGTAAAAGTAACCTGTAAATTTCAGATGTCCATGGTTCACTACTTCAAAGGAGTTAAAAACTAACTAGATCTATACTATACTATTTCATTTTGTATTTTTACTTTCACCAGCATCCTGTAGAAAACTTCCTCTAGAAAGAAAAAAAACATTATGTACCAGCATTTCGAGGATGTTGAAGTCGTCTAAACATCATGAATTTGTTGTTACCCAAAATGATGCTTCAACGTGAACTGTTAAACTTGGAAGTTTATTTGTTCCTAATGCAAAAACGAGGTAGAGGCCAGCAAGAAAATCGATCATAACAGGGCCAATTGACTCCCAGAGTTTCTGGAACGAGTTTCTCTCTCCGGTGTCTCCTTCCTTTGGTGAACTTCATATGTTAACCTGAGCAATAAAGAGAGAATAATAGAAGTTCAATTGAAATGATAACAGAAAGATAATCATAATATGAGATATACTGAAACAATAGCAAATGGATGATCATTATTTAACAAAGGTACAATAAATATGAAATATGAATACAAGGAAAGAAAAGCACCCCAACGTCAACATGGTGGCTGAATCCCCTCTCTCAATTGAGCTGTTGCAGACCGTGTCGGGACTTATGGCATCATTTTTTATCATGGAATTATTCCATTGCGAAGGATAGCATTCAACATAAGGTGCCAATGGGTGTTCAGTTGATTGGCGAAAACCTCGAAGCTCCTCAACCTACAGTTCATATTAAGTAAAAAAAAAAAAAAAGAAAGAAAGAAAGAAGAAGTTTATGTTAGTCATGAAACATCATTCAAACTCATGTATCATGAGTTAATAATTATTTCAACAAGAATTTGGCTTGCCTGTCTTCGCAAAGTCTCATTCTCGAGCATAGCCCGCTGTTCCTAGAATGAAATCAAAGAAAATAAAATAACCATGAAGCAGAAGTGCCAAACAGTATTTAAAGTAAGAAGTGTAGAAACAACTTTCATTTGTGTATTCTGAATTTGTCTGATCCTCAACAGCTTTATCACAAAATTTGTCTGATCAACTACAGGAAGCTAGCAGAATCAAGCAAATATTTATTTCTTTAGTTCCATTATTTTTTTTCCTAAACTCTTTACTTTCATTTTCGAAATCAGAGAAGATAAAATAAGAATATATATATCTTTCAATTATATGCATAAAATTCTTGTCTTTCATTACTTGGAAAATTTTGTAATTATAATCTCAGTAGCTCAAGATTACAGGTTTCAGATCAAATAACATGCAAATTTTATGATGGACCCATTCATACCTGTAATCTTGAATGCTCTAGTTGTTCCTTTAGTAACTGCTCCTGAAAAATAAAACTTCCCATTGAGGCCTTGAAATATTTTTTAAAGCACTTAGTAATTGATATGACTACTGAATATTACAATTTTGATTCAGATTACGCATTTCATTTGAAAAAAGAAAAGTAGAGATTTTTTTTTTTTTAAAAAAAAAAAAAAAGGATGAACAAGCTACCTTCCTCCCCTTCACAGATAATAAACCTTCATTGAGTTGCTGTTCTAGCTGCTGCAATTCTTTTAAATCCAAGCCACTAAGGTCCTTGCCCAACAACTGCCTACAAAATCAACGTCATAACCAGAGAATCATTTGCAGAATTCAAGAAATCTAATGAAAATTTAGTCATATATTTCACAAAAACTTACGACTGTTTGAATCTGAGCTTCACAATTTCCTCTTTCAGTATGTCTACCTCCTTAGACTCTTGCTTCTATTTAATTAAAAGAAGTTAGAAACCAATTATAAATCGTCTATATAAGATAATAATACGTTGATAAACAATCATAAAAGTTACCTAGGAAAAGATACTTTGACAATGAGGTAGATACTCTGACAAGGGAGTAGACTCGTAAGTGTATATGTGAAATAAACCACATAATGAACTGGCACACTGTATTTTGAGGTGTTACTCAAAATTCTAAAGGACATAATAAAAAACTATACGATGACATATAATATGCACAGGACCGGTTCCACATTCAAAAGGGCTAAATGGTACTTCAGATACCCACTTAGGAAGCCCAAGATCACCCAATATACTCCCCATTTGGGAATCGGAACACATTTATGCGTCCATGGCATGCTCTCCCACCCAGACCCTTGTTCCCTTGCCAAGTTTGTCAGGATGGGATTCTAAGTTGGATAGATAGAGGGGTCCATATGAACGGGTCGAGAATCGTAAGATCCTACAAAACTAGTAAAAAAATAACTCAAACTTTCTAAATAAAAAATTCTTTAAAATAAATAGAGATCAAGCCCAAAACAGAAAGAAAAATAAAGAAATACTATTCCAAAATATATAACATTCACAATTGTTATGTGATTGTATTTTTCAAAGAAATGAAGAATACAATCACATAATAATCAATACTATAGTAGACACTAGGCAACATCAGTCAATTTATTTTTAAATAGAAAGAGAGTTGAAACAAAAATATAAAATAAATAAATAAAACAGAGTTTTCTTGGTAGTGTATTGTCTCTGCAATATGAACATATTCAGTAAATTCCATTTTTTTTTTTTTTTTTTTTTTTGGGGGGGGGGGTGGGTGGGAGGATCAGGCAGAGCAGAAAACAGAGAATGAATAAAAAAATAAAATAAAAAGTAGAATGAAGAAAATAAGATGAAGAAGAAGAAATTAAAAGAATAGAGCATAGTAGAACAAAGAAAAATAGAATATAATAGAAAGAAGAACAAGAAGAAATTAAGATGTAGAGTGGAGTAGAAGAAGAAATTTCAGCTATGGAGCTTACCTTTGAAGATGTGAGCAAAAAATCAAGAGAGGAGCTGATTAAAAGCTTTGTTAAAGGCTTAAAGCTCATTGAATGTCGTTGGAAGTTGCCTAGCTTCACTAAGAAAATAGAGAGGAGAGGAGTGCTGAGCCCTGACCTCTGAGTATTGACTTTTAACAAGATTTTCATTACATTTTTTAAAAGGTATTAAAAGAGTTGAGCACTTGGGCTTTATACTTAAAACCTGAGATTTATGATCTAGAATGTGCTGTAGGTCCAAAATTTTGGATAAAATAACAAAACAAACAAATTTCATAGGATCAATGGGATCAGAAGATCCTATACAATTCTATTTGTAATTCTACCGATCCCACTGCAATCCTGATGTCGAAGCGATTCAGATCGATTTGGCAATTTGGGATAATAAAATCATATGATCCAGATAGTGATTTCAATAACCATGACCCTCGCAAAGGAGACCCACACTTGGCGTGAACTGACGTAATAGTTCTCTCGAGTCACATGGTAGTACCCCGGGCCAACTCTGATACCACCATCTGGTTCCATGCACAAAAAGACTACTCATTTGTAGGATTCCTTTGTCTGCTTTAGAAGTCCAAGATGACACAGTACACCCGATGTGGGACTCAAAACATGTCTACACATCTGTTATAGTCTCCCTTAACCAGACCTTGTGCCCTCACAAGGAGGATCAAACCTCCGCTTGGACCAGCGGAACAGTTTCCCCTACGTCACATGGTAATACTCTAGAGTCTAGGCCGTGTGTGATACCATTGTGAAGGGGACAGTTCCACACTATTCACTTGTGAGGTTTCCCTCACTCACTCGAGAAGACAGAGATTGCCCAGTATACACCCGTCGTCTCCGTCTCTGTGACAATAACTGACTTTATAAAAGATGTGTGTTGTCACTTCTTCAGTTTCTCTCTTTCAGAAAAAATGTGTAATGGTAGACCATTTTGTATGACCAAAATATCAGAAGATTAACTTGCAATGGCAGTCCATAAATTCCTGACATCGTAATTAATTAATGGATGGTAAAACTGATGAAGTGTGCTGACATAACATAACACATAATCCTTCATTCAGATACAACTCAGATTTCTAAGGAAAGGGTCCAGATTTGTACAGCATCCATTCAACGAAACAATTAACACAAATAATGGTAACTCATTGTCACAAAACCAGGAATACCACATTCATCTTTTACCGTTCAATTTCCCTTCCAAGAGAGGAAGAATCCCATCAATGATTATGTCATATAATTATAAAGCTTGAAGGAGAGAGAGAGAGAGAGAGAGAGACTTTGCTGCAGAAGTAGCATAAATAAGGCAAAGATAGTAGTCATGTCCAGTAACTAATGTCAACAAGAGAACAAATTCTATAACTAAATACACATGTATGTTTAAGTATAAAATATAACACAAAGTACCTCTTCCTTGTATTCTACTAGCGCAGTATCTGAAGATTTTTGACATTCATTGTATCTTAAAAGCGTTTGCTTCATGCTGCAGTGAAGGCAGAAAATTAAATAGGATTACCATAGATAAACTGCAAATCTGAAATTATAATTAGCTATGCATGAATTAGGCATGCACAGAACCAAACCTTAATCTAATAAAAAAAAACATAAGTAACATAGTGTATATTACACTCAGTTCATGTTCAATTCTACATATAGATTCTTCAAATTTCTCAATTCTCTCTCCCTCTAGCTGGAACTTACAAAATATGCATAGTGGACATATCTCAAATTTCCAATGTTATTTTAATCTATCTATCCATCACTAGTCTTCGTTCAATGCAGATCCATTTACCTTTTTACTTCACAGTAGAGGTTTCATTTTAGGCCTCTACTCTCTTCCAAAAAGAGCTGGCATCATATCTGAATATAAAAAAAAAAATGTCTTAATTGATTGTAGAGGTTTCTTGTAGGTCTCTTTCATTGATTCTTTCACTACAGATTCATTTACCTTTTCACTTCATTGTAGAGGTTTCTTTCAAGAAGAGAAGGCATCATTTCTCATTTCTGAAGATATTAAAGAAAAGAGTTTAACCCTGCTATCTATGTCAAATCAACTAAGACATTTTACTTTTCTCTATTTGATGCCTAAAATTCATCTTGTTTTAGCATATTCTAGGAGGTAAACTGAACACAGACTTAGATCTTGCATTAGCTTGCATAAAGTGGCTACTCTAAGACTCAGACCGATGTGCCCATGCTTCATAGCCTGATATCATACCACTGCAGGAAAAAAGCAATTGAAGAAGACAGCTATCATTTCCCAGCATTGAGTCTTAATATGTCCTATCTTACTCTTCTACATATGCTGTGATTCATTACTCAGATCAAAACTCATATCAGCAACACCTGACCTTTAAATTTCAATCAAATAGTCTTGGACCATAGAAAAAATTTTGAACATATTTTGGGAAAATTAAAAATGTAAATCAGCTAGTCCGTATAAGCTAAATGCCAGCACACTAGATTTACTAAGGGAGACCGAAGTAACACTTCCTCAATATTGAAGGGGTTCGGTTTCTTTTGGTATCTCCAAACAAGTTCCAATCACAATCGATCTCAGAAAAGTAAGGCAGACAATGGAAATGGAAATATCCAAATGAGGGAAATTGGCACCTCCCAAAAATCCAGTCACAAACCATATCTCACAATTATAGCGTCAAAGAAAGTAATCAACCAACCATCCATAGTATTCTAACCAAATTTCTTAAAGAATAAAGCATTTCAAATATAAATAATTAATAAGCTAGGCATGAAAATTAAGTGATCAAAGCACTTATCAAACTATAACCCTTGATATAACATGAAATTAGACCCCATAAAGATAGGGATGATTAAATGAAATTTGTGTAGTAATTCCAAGTATATAAGCTAGATACAATGGGTTAAGACCATTTAGTTCCCTCAAGCTTGCCTTCATTTTGTGGCTACTCATCTTGGACGGATTGAACACCTTGACCAAAGTGAAAAGGATGGAATTGTGAAAGGAGCCTCATAAAAGGGAATGGGGGTCTTTTATTTAAGTAACTTGGGTGTTAGTTTCTATTCACGCTATCCCATATTTTGATCAGGCAAACAATAACCTCAAGAAAAACCAAGACAAACCATTATGCAGCTCTTTGTAGATAAAATCAATAGTGTTTAATCCTTTCTTTTCCTGTTCCTTTCCCCTCTCCCAACACTCATTTACATACCCTCTACCCAAAAGAAAGTTACAATCTATGTGTGTGTGTGATTAATACAATAAGGAGTAAACAGACTCAATCAGGCACATCATCCTTCAGATAAATTTTAATAAAAGCGAAAAAGAATCTGAATATGATCAAATTTTAACAAACTAAAACCTTTTTCAACAGAGTATCAAGTACCACGAAATGTTAACAAACATATTCAAGCATGGACTTTTGTATTAGTAATCTGATTGGGTTTGGTTCCTTCTACTAAATTCAACAGGATTTGATTGAAATGAACAACTAAAACGGTGGAAACTCTCAAAACTAAAGCACCTAGCAAGAGGGATAATCATCAAACACATGCAGGACACTAATTTTATATAAAACAAGAACTAAACCAGCAAAAACCCTCAAAAACAGAGTACCAACATCATCAAGGTACGCATGCAACGCATAAAAGTCAATATAAGCATTGAATTACTTCAGTAAATTCAAGTTATACTTCAATGAAATCTGATTAAAAGTAAATATCCATATATATAAATAAATAAATAAAAATCACACAAAACAGAGTAAGAATCAATTGACATGAACAAGAACACATGCAAGTATGTAAATGTTTCAAGAGCCCACAAATAAATAAATATAAATCCTGACCATACCCAGAACTCGAAAACTCGAAAAGCCTCCCCGTGTTTGAGAAAATTATAACCGCAACTTCGGCATCACAGAGAACCGCCAGTTCATGAGCCTTCTTGAGCAACCCAGCACGCCGTTTCGAGAATGTGACTTGCCTGCTATTCGAATTCTCGATCTTTTTAATCTCAATCTTCCCTCGACCCATCTGATTCAGACCCCGTGAACACCCAATTGATAAATAAAAACCCCAAACAATTCTCAATTTCTCCCTATATGTGTGTATGTATATAAACCTATATATATATATATATCTAAAGCCCTCTTTACTATTGCTCTGCTATAGTTGGAACAAGGGTTCTAAATTTAGAGCAGAAGATAAAGAGACTATATTAGATAGAGAGTATTACCCCAAATGGCAGTGCCTTGAAACGGTAAGCTTGCATGGCTATTCTATACAACGCACGACTCTTCTCTTTAGCCACATTTAGACTTCTTTCAGTAATGGGCTCACGCGTGGGTCCCACTTTGGTATTGTATAGTATTTACTTTTCTCTAGATTTGGTAAGGTGTTTGCCAAATTTAGTGAAGCTCCGTGGCTATTCTGTAATTTGAGCCTTTGCAGTTTTGGCCTTTTGGAGGGAGTCAGAACTAAGAAGACACAGCTCTCTCTCTCTCTCCCTCCCTCCCTTTCTCTCTCTACTTTTTGGGTTGTACCAGCAATATTGCTATTATTGCTAATTTGACTACTTTTTCCTATCTACGTATTTGCTTTATTTACTTGTTCTGGTTTAATTGGTTTGGGTTTGTCATTATTTTTGCTTTCTTTTCCCCTTTTAGGTTAGGGGTCATTAGTGATAAAAATTAGGGAGTGAATTACAAGGCCCACTGGATATTTTTATTTTATTTTTACAAGGACTTCCCTTCTTAGTTTTATAATAACATTGAAATCCTTTTAGTTAATGACGATTGTCCAATGGAGTTAGGGTATTAAGTAAAAATACCATTTTGTACATGCTCATCTGCATAAGCCATCAAATGTCGGAGATAAAGACTGCCTCCACACCCCCGCTCTCATAGTGTCAATCATGCCAAATCTCACCTTGAACTTTCCAATCAGTTTTCATTCTCCCTCGTAACTTTCTTCCACATACAGTGTAAAGAATGACACATGTTCATTTTTATTTTAAAAATATATAAAGAAAAAATAAAATAAAAAATTTTCATTTTCCCTCTCTTATATTCAAAATAAGTGTTCGTAATTCTATTATATATTATGTTACATCTAAAGTGTGAAGGAGATTTCACCTCAGTGATAAAGAGGCAAGTATTATTCTAACATCAGTCATCCTTATGATGCAGCTAAGTGGGACACTCGATGTATACACAATAATAGTACGTTAAAAAACGCACTACAAGGATCAATTTTTTTTTTTACTCAGTAGAAAGGAGACAATGAGAAAAATAAAGATGAATAAGTCATCCTTTCTTACCCACAAATTTTAATCCTTCTAAAAATAGACAAAAGAAAGAATTAAGAAAGGAACAAAAACAAAACTATTATATAAATTATAAATTAACAATAATATCCATTATAATTATTACATTTAAAATAATACTTGTGTATTAAGTTATATACTGATGGTGAGAATTCAACATTCACACTCGTTCATCGTTTGAAGACTTCAACTTCAAATTCTTTTTCGGTGGGATATCATTAAACTACTTGAAAAAGTAGAGGAGATTCAGTTAAATTACAATTCCTACGTAAGATTTTCCTAAATAAGCACATAATGTCATGAGCCCGCCTGTCCAATTGATATACATGTCAGGTCTTATGATTGATATACATGCATTAGTCTTATATATCATTATTGGTGGAGAGACAAGTGTCCTTGCACATCATCATTGGTTGAGAGACAGTTCTTTTTGAAGGAATGTCAAAGTGGCTGGTCACTACATTCTAGGTATCTTGATCTGAAATATAACTCGCTGGCACGTGAGTAACAGATCTCAAAGATGCCTTCTCAATTGCATATTCCGCACTTATAAATTCTTTTTGCAGTTCCTACTTATGTCCGTAATTTTTTTTTTTTTAAATGGTTTAAAGTAGCCGGAATACATAATTTACTACACTCTTCTTCCTGTTGAAACTTCGTGTTACAAATGAAACTCTCTTTTTTTATACGAGCATATCCCCATTAATTACTAACACTAGAATTCTCCATATAAATGTCCTATATATTTACAAGCTTTAGAAATTTCAATGTTCTAGAATTTACATATGCCATCAACTCTTCAATTATTATTCTAGAACTCAACTTTTCACATAGTCCTCACACTTCATACACTCTCACTTCTCAGTTCTCACATGTCGTCTGGCACAAACTTCTGTCAAATTGGATAGGCCATTGTTCATACTCCCAAAAATGTACACTATAAATTAGTTCAATCATATGATACACATATTAAATGTTTTATATATTATACATTATGAAAAATACTTCACTTACATAATTTTTTTTAAATTTTACATTACCTTTAATCATTTTATTAAAAAAAAAAGTTTTCAAATAATGTGCAATTATGGCAATATATTATCAGTAATTAATCTGACAAAATTTCCGTTCCATATTGTACGTGCTAACTATGCCTCTTCAAAAATCTCACAAAATTGAGTACCTTAATCAGAGTTTAAATTAGACTTTCACTTGCAAAGACGGTTAAATTCACACGTATAAGATCCTCATGCAATCTCTTACGGAAAATGTTAAACGTCACAATTTTATTTCACAAATTTTAACTCAAATCTATGTAGCAAGTGATAATATCATAGGGACTCTGTGTATAGGGGAATCCTACAAATAATAACTTATCATTTAATTTTATTTTCTAAAATAATCGACTATATCACCTACCACATAAATTCAAATTAAAATTCGTTTCATTTATTCAAGACTTGTAGCATTGCTCATCCCTCACTACGTGTCACCCTCATATCTATAAGTTACTCATGCAGTCTCTCACTACCTGCCACTGCCATATCCAGTGTTTTTAACTGCAGCTCTCCAAGGTGGCAATGTGCAAACCCTAATCTCTTCCACTTTATATATATATATAGATATATATTGCACCATGGAAACAGAACCACCCCAAATCGAGCAAAGAGCTTCAGCATGGAGAAGAAAGAAGAGAGAGAGGCAGGCGGGTAATTATACAGAAAACGGAAATGAGAAAACAGAGCATGGAGAGAATGATCAACTTCCTCTAATGGCACTGAACCATGTTTCGAGGTTATGTAGGTCTGTGAAAGACTCGGTTGAATTCTACACTAAGTTATGGGGTTCGTCTTGATCGAATGGCCACAGGCATTCGACTTCGACGGCGCGTGGCTGTTCAATTATGGTGTGGAAAAAAAAAAGTTTTTAATAAAAGTAATTAAGTAACATGTTTTTGTCACATTTACTTACCAACAAAAGAAAAAAGAAACATGTTTTCAGCAAAATTAGAAGTAACATGATGTGGAACATATATTATATGAGCTAAATACTGTATTTTTCAGACCATGAATTACATTATTAATGAATTAATATTAATTTTTTGCCGGGTTAGTAGTTTATTGGGTTGAAGATCCAACTAGCTTGGTAAGGCATATTAATTGAGTTGCTAATGATAAATGTACTGGAAATATGTTTTTATTATTTTAGACTTTAGGGCTTGTTTGGATAACGAAGAGAGAAAAGAAAAGAAAAGAAAAGAAAGGATAACTTAAGTTATGGAAGAAAAAAAAAGGAAAAGAAAGGAGAGGATAACATGTATTTGTGTTTGGATAAATTATGAAAGAAAAGAAAAGAAATAATAACATTGTTGTTTGGATAAGCTAAAGGAGAGAAAAGAAAAGAAAATTATTTTAACTAATTTACTGATATGTCATAATATCTTAAGTTATGATTCAAATGTCATAAAAAAGTTTTATTCTAAAATGTTGTGGGCAATTTCGATATTATGAAAGTATCACTTACCAGTTATCATTTTTCTTCAAATCTTTTCATTTTTGAAGGAATAAGAAATAAGAGATTTGGAGGGATAAGTTATCCCTCCAAATCTCTCCCAATCCTTTCTTTTCTCTCCACATTAGTTATCCAAACACAAAAATCATTATCCTTTCTTTTCTTTTCTTTTCTCTCCTAGTCCTTTTAAATCCATCAATCCACACGAAGCCTTAGACTTTTTTTTTTTCTGAGAGCATAGTAGGATAACTCCTTTATACTAACATAAAGACTACTCTACACTCTTTCATTATGGCATTTTCCAAAGACGTTAATCAAAAGACTTGTATGAATTAGGAGACTTCTAGTTTTATACTTTTTGAACTTGTTTCTTAAAGTGTTAAAAAAAATAAAAAATTACTGGACTACTCTAGACTCCTTCATTATCTCACTTTCTAAAGGCTTTAAAGACGGGTATGAATCGAAGATTAGCATAAATGGGATACTTCTAGATAAATCTGCGTTTTTTTTGTTACCCACGCAATTGTTTAGATTAACAATTTAACACCCTTGACTTGAGAGGGGAAAGATACTATTTTTATCTAATACTAACCATAGTTGTTATTGGACACTGTTTATTAGAGTAATCCAAAAATTAACTTTATAATATTAAATATGAGAGTAGCTTGGGCCAAAATTATCTCTCCTTCCTTGAATGCACAAAAATTCGTCTAAATCAAAAAATCAAACTGAACCGGACGGTTTGATTTTATTTTTTTCAGGGTCCGATATTGGAACCATGAATTAACTGTTCTTTCCAATTTCATGTTCCAGAAGACCAGACCGACCAAGTTTATATATATTTATATATATAATATATTATAAAATTTATAATATTATAAATTAACATAAATAAGTAAGTTGTAAGTGTAACTAGCATAGTAATATAGTCTTACACTTTTATATTATACTTTATATATATATTATATAATTTTATATTATACTTTATATATATATTATATAATTTTATATTATACTTTATATATATAATTTATAATATAATATATTAGAGGTGAATCGTGGAATTGAATCGAACCAAACAGGTTCTTCACGGTTCGGTTCAGTTCCATTAGTTATAACGGTTCGGTTTAGTTCCATTTTTAGTAGAATTGGACCGTGCAATTTGGTTCAAAAAAAGGTCAAAACTAAATTGAACCGGACAGTATGCATCCCTACTCCCTAGCTCCGTTCCAATTTTTTTGTCTAATGTTTGGTTGTTCCAAAATTGTTTTATTTGAGAAATCGACCCCTCAACTTTGAAAATTAACTTTTTTTTCAACTAACAATAGAAATTTTGAACTTCAAAAGTATAATTTTAAAATTTCAAAAGTGTACAATACATTAAATTCATATCTCATGGAATTCCAAAAAATGAGTAAGATACTACATTTCTGAACTCTGAGTGTTTGTTTGGTGTGTTCTGTATGGATACTACTATTTCTCAACTCAAGTACTCTTATTTCATCTCTTTTAATTTCCAGAACTCAATTGATGCAAATTGGATCAATTGATATTACACGGTTTCTAGTATGCACCACCCCACTATAACATTTGTCTATTTAAATTGGTCCACACTTAATATTAACCTAGATTCAAGCCCTGGCTTAATTAAACAAACAATACAAATTCTTGTTCTCTATTCATATAGTTTTCTTCAATACCAATTCCTTTGGTAATTTCAGTGTGAAGATCTTGAAGCAGTGGAGCAAAAACTGAAGGACCTGAACATAGAGTACATGAAAAGGACAGTGGAAGATGAAAATGGAATAGCGATCGACCAACTCTTTTTCAAGGATCCAGATGGATTCATGATCGAGATTTGTAATTGCGAAAATCTCAAGCTGGTTCCTACAGCTTCTTTTGGCAAAATTAAGCTTACAGTCGATCGCCATAATCCCCCGAGTTGGACAATGGCAGTGATGCCTGTAGACATATAAATTTTGTGATCGTCTAATACCGTCCGATCAGTCAAGAAGTCAAACATTCTTGGTCAATTAAATTTCAAATTGCGGGTCCTATCGACGGACACGTGTCAAAATCCTGAAGGTTCAGGCCTTCAAACAAATGTGTGACAATTCAAATTTAAAATTGAATTTATTTTCATAAAAAATGAGACAAAATCTCTTTATTTATGAAAATTGACATAATTAATGGGGAATTACCAAATTAAACTCCCACCCTTTGGCCTATAAATACAAGGCCACCCTACACATTCAAGGACGGACACAGAGAGAGTTCAAGAGAACACAAAAGCTCTGCCGAACCTCTGCCGAAACCAGCACTCGAAGTTCTGAAGACGAAGAACATCAAGCACGCCACACAAGTGCCGTTCTACTTCAAAGACCTTCAACCCTCGAAGTTCTGAAGACGAAGAACATCCAACACGCCACACAAGTGCCATTCTTCGTCGAAGACCTTCAATCCACCATTCGAGATCAAGCTCTATCGGCCCTCGATCGGAAATCCAGTCAAGCCTTCCTCAATCCTGAAGTTTTGAAGAAAGCTCGTCACAATCGGTTCAAGAACAAGCTTTTGAAGCCCTTGCACCGAACATCAAGGAGATTGAATCAGAGGAAGATTCTTTGTTATAAAAGAATCAACCACAGAGAATTATACCCATTTCCTGAAATTAATAAAATCGATTGTTTGTTACTCATTTTCGTTCCTAGATCTTCGGACACGAAATTTGTGTGTACAATGCCAATTATGCAAAGTCCAAGTAGAGTTGTAAACATGAATTACTGTTGTTAACAATGCGTGTTTGATTTCAGGGTCAAGTTTTTTATCCACTTGAGTAATCCGATAAGGTATTTCTTATGTTTAATTCGTAGTCAGAAGCAAATGGTAGACAAAGTTTGAGAAGATATTTGGATCGCAGGTATGTGTAATGATTTGATAATCTCATATATCCATGTATTTACTATTTATTGAGTCTGAATTGTGTTCTCTCTACCAGAAATTGTTATATTTTGATCCAACATGTGTGTGATCGCGAGGCTTGAGCTGTTGGTATGGTCTTTTTCAATCATCATTTATTCGAAACTTGAAAACACAACTGTTAAAGAAGGGGGTAATAATGACAAATAGTGTAGGTGAAATGATGAATAAATATATACGGAGTAATTTTCCCCCATCCGATTTGATGTGCGACAAAAATACATGTTATGTCATTTTTTCTTATTCAATTCTATAAGATTGTAACGCTTTCTTTATGGTGATTTTTTTTTATTATCTATTCATTCTAGCTATAAGAAACTCAATATCTATGTGAGTGTTTAGCATGAAATCAGATTAGGATTGAGACTGCTCTAATACAATTCTGTCATAAACCAAATGTTTGTGATTTGATTCAAAAGCTTAATATATTAGGTAGTGCTAACACCTAACGTCTTCATTCAAATCAGTCAAAGTGACAATTGTAAGAGAAATTTTGAACGTAGAAGCATATTTAGTCCGTAGAAGTCTTTTTAAGAGGGTTAACGTTCTTATGCCAACCAACTTTCTTGGATCACAAGATGTGTTTGGAAACTCAGTTCTTCCAAGTTTTTGGCGTGCCTAAACCTAACCAGATGGGATTAACAAGTTTTAGTATCATGTTTGAGGTTAATTATTATTTTTTTCGTTTTGTTTTCTTTAGGTAATGATCATGAAAAATTGAATGATATACAATAGTGTTCCACACAAGCAACCTCCTAAATGGGAAATACTGTAGAAAGCAATCGGGTAAAAAACGTTTCATAATTCGACAGAATAAAATATCATATATAAAGACACGGTCAGCTCAGTAGGGCCTAAAGCAAAAATTTTAAATGAGAGTTCCAATAAATGGAAGGAAATGGAGGAATATGTTTTTCTTTTTTTATATATGAATTTTTTAATAAAAAGGAAATGAAAAGATTTAGAGAGATAAATTAAGGATGAACAGTAGATTTTGTTATCCTTCCAAAAATGAGAGAAAATGAAAGGAAAGGGAAGGAAAGATTACCATTTTTTAATGAAATGTTGTTAATACCAACTTTGCCCTTATTTTGATAAAAGCTAAAATTTGTTCTTTTAAATATAAAAGGGTATAATGGTAATTTTTTTAAATAGTTTTCTTTCCTTTCTTTGTCCAAACATGTTAATTATCATTTCCTTTACTAATCAACCAAGTACGGTAAAAGTTTAACACAATCCTTTCTTTTCTTTTATTTTCTCTCATCACTAAGGGTCAGTTTGGTAGGAAAGAAATAGAAGGAAAAGAAAAGAAAGGTGATGGAGGGTTACGGTTTTGTGCGTTTGGTATAAAATTTTTAATGGAAAGGAAAGGACATGGAAGGATTTGGAGGGATAAATTAAAGATGAATAATAGCTTTTGTTATCCTTCCAAAAATGGGAAGAAATGTTTTCTTTTTTAATGAAACTTTGTTAATACCAACTTTGCCCTTATTTTGATAAAAGCTAAAATTTGTTCTTTTAAATATAAAAGGGTATAATGGTAAAAAATTTAAATTGTTTCATTTCCTTTCTTTCCCCAAATATGTTAACTATCTTTTCTTTTACTAATCAACCAAACACGATAAAAGTTTAACATTATCCTTTCATTTCCTTTCCTTTCTTTTCTTTTCTTTCATTAGTAATGTTATGCTTTCTTTTCTTTTCTATTCTACCAAACATAGCCTAATGCTATCCTTTCTTTCTTTTCCATTGTACCATAATCGTACTTTCCAAAAACTTAATCATAAATTTTGTAGGAGAAAAATTTAGATTATCTATGCATAATGTATCAAAACCATTTTTAAAACTATAACACCTTTTATTTAGCTAGTTTAATTCGAGTATATTATTTATTTGCCATTGTTGCACTTTGACATATTTAGGTCTGCCATTTTCACACTATTTTTTTTAAAACCTTTTTATTGTGCCACTTCAAGACCCCGTTTGGTTGGAAATAAATGAAAGGAAAATAAAAGAAAGGAAATTGAGGGATATGATTTTTTTTTTTTGTATAAATTTTTTAATGAAAAGGAAAGGAAATGGAAGGATTTGGAGGAATAAATTAAGGATGAATAGTACATTTTGTTATCCTTTTAAAAATGGGAGGAAATGGAAGGAAAAAAAAAAGAAATACTAACATTTTTTAATGACACTTTGTTAATACCAACTTTGCCCTTATTTTGATAAAAGTTAAATTTTGTTCTTTTGAATATAAAAGGGTATAATGGTAAAAAAATTAAATAGTTTTCTTTTCTTTTTTTTCTCCAAACATGTTAATTATCATTTCTTTTATTAATCAACCAAACATGATAAAAATTTAATGCTATCATTTTCTTTTTTTTCTCTCATTACTAATGTTATCCTTTATTTTCTTTTCTTTTTCATTGTACCAAACATAGCCCAATGGACAGTAATATGATAATATATTCTAGAGTAAATAGCATTATTCAAAACCAATTTATATACCAAAAAAGAAAAAGAAATTAAATATAGTATCGATATAAACATTGCTCCTACTTGTTTTGCTTATCATAGTGCTTTGAGACAAATATTAGAGATAGAAAATACTTTAGCATTATTTCTTTCAATCTTTAAATCTATTATTGATTATACCCTCACACATTATATAACATCAAAAAATATTTAAATCCATATTTCCATATCACATTTACGGATCAATACAATATCTAATAAGTACGGAAACGAGCACGTGACACAAATATGACACAATATGAACATAGCAATACGAAAAATATCAAAAAAAATAGTACACAATTATGGCATGAATACGTCTGTTAAAACAAGAGAAAAAGAGAGAAATATATCTGAATTATATTAATGAATGATATGAATACGATATATAGTGAGATCATATATATAGGAGAATGAAAAGATGTAGGTGAGTGGAGAGCAAGTTATCCTATACATGGTAAGTCCCCAATCATAGGAATCCTATTTTGATATGGAAAAAGGTTAAATACAAAATATACTAATATATATTTCAACACTCCCCCTCAAACTCAAAGTGGGTTATACGACACCATCTGGAGTTTGGAAACAAGCTCTTGAAAGCACCCTGGTGGAAAAGATTTGGTGAAAATATCCGCTATCTAATCATGTGAAGTGACTGACTGTAACTGCAAGATATTCTTAAGTAAATAATGACGAACAAAATGACAATCTATCTCAATATGTTTGGTCCGCTCATGAAAAAATCATTGTGTCAATCTGAATAACACTTTTGTTATCACAATAGATGGGAGTAACAGTGGACAAAGAAACACTCATATTCTTAAGAAGCCATCGTAACCATAAAAGCTCAGAAGTAGCATATGCAAGTGCTCTATACTCGACCTCAGTGCTAGATCGAGCAATAACGGACTGCTTCTTACTACGCTAAGAGATTAGTGAGTTACTAAGAAATAAGTAATATCCTATCGTGGAACGGCGATCTGTTGGGTCACCAGCCCAATCTACATCAAAATAAGTAAGAAACATTAGTGAAGACTAATGAGAAAAAAATAGCTCATGAGATACAGTACCCTTGACATAGAAGAGAATACAAAGAACAACAGCAAAGTGAACTGATCTCGACGAAACCATGAACTGACCGACAATATGAACAGCATGAGAAATATCTGGACGAGTGACAATAAGATATACCAGACTAACGACTAACTGACAATACAAAGTACCATCACAAAGAAGTTTACCATTATATGAAGTGAGTCTCACATTAGGCTCAAGGGGAGTATCAGCAATCTTGTTGTCTGTGATTCCAACTCTGAAAAGAAGATCAGAATAGTATTTTGCTTGAGTAAGGTAGTAGCCATCAATAGTTTTAGTAATTTTTAGGCCAAGAAAATAACTGAGATGTCCAAGATCTTTCATTTCAAACTAATAATTGATAACCTGCTTAAGTTCCTGAATACCCTCAGTATCATTCCCAGTGATGATCATATCATTAACATAAAGTAAGAAAATAATAACACTATTTGCAGTATGTTGGATAAATAAAGTTGAATCATATGTACTGCTAGAATAGCCAATGCGAGAAATAGTATAATTAAACTTGGCAAACCAAGCTTGAGGTGCCTATTTAAAATCATACAAAGCACGCCTAAGCCGATAAACCTAATTAGATGGATGATCAAAACCTAGATGAGGCTTTATATAAACTTCCTCGAGCAAATCACCATTGAGGAAGGCATTTTTGACATCCATCTGAAAAAGTTCCCAATGACGAGAAGCAGTCACAACAAAAAGAGTACGAATAGAAGAAGGACGAGCAACAAAAGCAAAAGTCTCCTCATAATCGATATCTTTCACAAGTTGGGCTTTATAACGCTCAATAGACCTATCTGAGCGAGTCTTGATTTTGTAGACCCATTTACATCCAATAATAGATTTCCCTAAAGGCAATTTAATGAGATCCCATGTCTGAGTCCGGGTAAGCGTATAGCGCATTTAACTCTTTTTTCATTGCTTGCTACCATAAAGGGTTAGAGAAGTCCTCGCAAAAAGTGTGAGGTTCATGAAAGGTTGCAAGAGCATAATAACAACGATAGTCATGAAGATGTGCAGGGGAGGTTCTTACCCGAGTGGATCAACAATGATCCAAAATAGTGATAGTATCAGGAGCCTCAGGTAGGATAAATGATTGGAACTCAATTGCAGGAGGGTCAACCATATATGATAAGCCAGAAGGGTCAATTGTATCTGATGAGCTAGCAGGAGAAGAATCTGGAAAAAGATTTGCAGATGTATCGAAATGATGAATGATGTTGTTTTAAAATTGTTAAATAACTCGCAAGTGTACGAATCTATTAAAGTATAGTTCAGCAAGAACGAGGTCGAACCCAAGGGAATGCTTTGAGAAGAAAAAACTAACACAAATTCAAATTAATTTAAAACTAATCTAGTTTAAACAAAAGTTGATTGATTTGAGATAAATTAAACTAACATGTAAATAAAATAACACTATTGAAATCAAATAAAGAAAATAACTAAGGTTTTGGATTCCACCACCATTAAATCCATGAAGTTTCTAATATTCATTTATTAATTCCCAAAGTTAGAGTAGCAATCAAGAAATCAATCTATTGCTTACTCAAGATTTAACAATAAAGCACTATGAAAAATATATTAAAAGGTAGATTTTTCTTCGCTTCACTTGTGTAAAATTCTAAGCATCCTATGTATCCAATTTAATGAAAAACATAAGATCAAAGATTATCACTTTTAAGAAATACAAACCCAAGCTTAGATTAATTATAATACTTTCTAACTACCACATATACATGATATAGATGGTGAAAGAATTATAAAATAATTAATCACAAGAAGCAAAAATCATAAGCAATTAAATCACACACATGAGAATTAATTAATGAACAAAAGAACTTCACTTCATTAATGGAGGTTTCCTCCTCAACCCTAGTTGAGGAGTTTAGTTACACATGATAGAAGAAGAAGATAACAAAATAATAAAAGACATAATGAATAAATAAAACCCGGATTGTCTCTGTCTTCTCTGCCTTGGTCTCCACTTTTTTTTCTCCTCAAAATAGCCTCCAATTCACCTCTTTATACCCCAAGAGAATACATAAAGTCCTAATCCAATTAGGAGATAAAGTCCTAATCCAATTAGGAGAAAATTAGGGTTTTCCCGCAGCCCTAAATAGGTAGATTTTTCTGCTGACTTTCGGCCCAAGTTTTGACCCAGTAGAAATCCGATTCACGAAATTTACGTGAAATACAAAAGTGTCCAGAATTTAATTTCGTTCAACCCACGCGAGAATTAAGTTGAATTGACGCTCAAAAATAAGGTTTTCAGTCCACTTTCCAAAACGGGATTAAAACTGGATTAAGTGTAAAATTGGGCTTCAGGCCCGTAATCTTCTTAAGCAGTTGTAATTCTCTAGAACCTCTTCCTTGGACTGATTTTAGTTGAAATATGGAGTTGAATGGACCCATTAGATGTAGGCTTCATATAACTTTCTTGGATATCATCTTTAAAAGCCCAAAATCATTGTCTTATCTGAAATAATCATTAAGGCCCTGAGAAAGACAGAAAACACAAAAACAAAGTAAAATCACATATAAATTATCAGTAAGAGAATAAAATATGTAAATTAAGAGGCTAGAATGCGTAACATTCAACGCCGATCACACCCCCAAACTTACATATTGCTAGTCCCTTAGCAATAAAACAAAATAAAACTAAAACAAATGAAACTAACTAAACTACCCAACTCCTCTTTCGTGGGAGAAACGATTGCATTTAGCATATGCAACAAGCCTTTGAACCCCTAGGTTCCCCCTAGTGGACGAGTTATAGTCTCGTGAGGGTTTTCAGAAATGTTACCCACAAACATTCAAAATTTTTGTTTAAACATTAATAAAAAAGAAGATTACAATATATAGTTACAAACTTGCATTCAAGAATAATTTCAAATTTTCAAATTTCATAATTCAAAGTAATGGTTCCAACACATAATTCACATCAACATATCTCAAAGTAACCAATTCTAGCTCCTTCGTGAAAAGTGAACTAGCAATCCTCTCATGTGGCATTGCCCAGCTCCGAATATATTAAGACACATACCCCTTCAACTCACTAGCTCCCCTTATTGAAATCATACTTCCAGATATGAATACATGACTTTTTCATATATTATTTTTCATTTTTTTTTTTTATTGCTTTATTGGTTGTGCAATGTCTTGATCTATTAAGCTTTCTGAAAGACCCATGTAGCAAGCTTTCAGTCAATGACTCCCAAACCAGATGGCTTTAGGGCACTAGGTGTTAAGACACCCCGAAGAACCTAATTACTCGAATCAGTCAGGCTACAAATCAAGACAACCAATGCTCATCTTTTCTCACCCTTTCACTTTTGACGCGAACACTCCGTGCTTCCTGAGGCATAGAGGCCCGGTTACTCATGAAAAGGATCAAATTGATCTGCTTATTCATCACCTTTTTTTTTTTTTTCTTCTCTTTTTTTTTTCATTTTTTTTTTCTTTTGAAGTCAAGTAACACATCATCGGTACTCATTCTCAAGAGATACTAATTAATATCAAGAATATCTGTAACCCAACAACTCAAAGCCAAAGTTTATACCCCATAAGATTTTGCTAATGTGCCTGTGCATGTGAGGAAACTAAAACCAATCACCTCAAGGCATGCCAATGCAAATAATGATTTAAACCACTAATTCAAACCATAGTTTCTAAAAATTTAAAACATATTCAAAAATTGCAAGTTAAGCACCTACATAGAGTATTAATCCCTTGAATAATGTAAAAACATCCTATCTAAAAACAAAACAAAAGAAAATAAAAAACAAACTATGAAAATAATGTAACCAAAAAGTCCTAAAATAAGAATAATTTCATAAAAATTTCCCCCACTTCAATAAAGCACATAAAAAGGCATCGCCTGACCCCCAAACTTAAACTGTACATTGCCCTCAATGTACACCCAATCGAAGCATAGAAAAGGGTTAGAATGATATTACCAGAAAACGGGAGTAGTGGCAAGAAAATAGAGCAAACCAGTAGTATGAAGGTAATGAAGTCACTCCCCCAAACTTGGATGCTACATCCTGTCAAAACAACGACCATACTCCAACGACCAAGTGAAATAACATGGGTGAAAATAAGTATGAAATAGAAAGTAAAATTATTTTTTTTTTTAAAACCTAATCTTCACATGAAAATCACGGGAACTACTTTGCTCTCCATTCTCTGAACTGGTGGGTCCCAATTTTTCAAGATGTATATGTGATAAGATATTGATTATCCAGATACGCTAACGTATAGAGTATAAAGGGGTTGCCTTTCTTTATTAAAGTCATACTGTGTTGAAGCAATCTCGACAGTATTGGGTATTGAAACCAGACTTTAATAAACGGAAATCATCAACTTTATCAATCATATCACAAATTGTAGAATTGGTACTACATACATAGTCAGAGAATGGGCGGCTATACCAGATCATGATGATTTTTTTTTTTTTTTTTAAAGAAAAATTGAAAATAAAATACACAAACTAAAAATAAAAATATGCAAGAGCTATAAATCCTAAAACTAATAATGTACAATGATGACCAAATAGGTCTATAACTCAACCTATACCTAGGCTTTCCATCTTGGCTTTCCACTTTTTGGTGTTGATAAAATGGACTGAATTCAATGAAACATTCACATCCAATAAAGCATTCACATCTTCACAAGCACTATCAATATCAAAATTACAGCCAAAATTAGTTAGACTTGCCTCTAAAGGGTCCTTATAACTAGCATGAATAAAAGTACCCTGATCTAGACTCTCTATTAAATTTACCTCACAAATATCCTCAGAGTCTGGTGGTTGTCGGTTTACGTTAAAAACATTAAGCTCAACCGACATATTTCCAAAAGAGAGTTTCACAACACCATTCCTACAGTTGATTAAAGCATTTGAAGTGGCTAGGAATGGACGACCTAAGATGACAGGAATCTGGTTATTAGGATTAGCTACAGGTTGAGTGTCTAAGACAATAAAGTCTACAGGGAAAAAGAATTTATCAACCTGAATAAGCACATCCTCAATAACACCACGAGGTACCTTAACTGAACGATCTGCTAATTGGAGTACCACATTCGTGGGTTTCAACTCACCAAGACCTAGTTGCTCGTAAACAGAGTAAGGTAATAAGTTGACACTCGCACCCAAGTCAAGCAAAGCTTGCTCAATTTTTTGATCACCTATGGTACATGAAATCGTAGGACATCCAGGATTCTTAAATTTAGGTGGAGT
Organism: Cornus controversa; assembly: GCA_026545225.1. Lineage (NCBI taxonomy): Eukaryota > Viridiplantae > Streptophyta > Magnoliopsida > Cornales > Cornaceae > Cornus > Cornus controversa. The sequence continues at coordinate 49,729,270 of CM048853.1, read as the reverse complement.
GCAATGTTGGATGATTGAGCTAACTTGCTCAGTGAGGAAGGCTTTCTTGTGCACATGCAAGCCACGTTTGACCGTACACAAGTCCTTTAAGAATTTTGCATAAGAGGGGACCTGTTGAATCGCATCGAGAAATGGAATATTAATTTTGACTTGCTTAAACACTTCCATAATCTCATTATAGTGATTCCCCTTCTTAGGCTTTTGAAGTCTTTGAGGATATGGTACAGTAGGAACAAAGTTTCTAACTGATGGGCTTATTTGAGATGGTGGGTCAAGACTAGGGACTTGAATTTCTGACTCAACTTCAAATGTAGTTTTGTCCTCTCTTCCTAAATCACTAACATGGTCCTCTTCAATTTTCTCATTATGTATAGGCATTTGGACTCCATTATCAACTTGTTTGCCCGATCTTAGGGTTGTGATAGAGTGAACCTGCTCATGTGAACTAGAAGTGGACTGATCATTAATATGAAACTGGCCCTTTGGGTTAGGCACAGGTTGACTAGGAAACTTTCCCTTCTCCCTCTCTCCTACAACAGTGGCTAATTGACCTATTTGAGTTTCTAACTTAGAAATTGACTGACTGGTCTGTTGCATGAACTGTTGGAGAGTATCCTCTAAAGTTGGTCTTTGTTGAGGTGGGGGAACATACGGAGGGGCATTTTGGGACATGGAAGGATATGAAAATTGTGGTTGCCCTTGGGGTTGTGTAGGTTGCACCCCTTGGTTGTTCCGAGGTTGGTCTTGCCTCCAAGAAAAATTAGGGTGGTTCCTCCAATTAGGATTGTATGTGTCAGAATAGGGGCTGTCAAATGGTTTCTTATATGAATTAAGTGCATTGGCTTGTTCGGCTATACACTCATGAAAGATGCAATAGATGGACAAGTTTGTGCCGTATGAGAAGAACTTCCACACAATTGACACATCTCATTAACTGCACGAACAGAAGAATTACTTCCTTTACTCATCTCTATAGCCTCTACTTTCCTAGTTAGACTAGCTATCCTCGCACTCAAATCGGTCTCCTCTCGGAACTCGTAAATTCCTCCCTTTTTGGGTTCTGAGAGCACTGATAGACCACTCCTTTCAACCCTCCCTGAGTACTCCCATTGTTGAGAGTTCTCTGACAACGTATCAAGAAATTTCCATGCTTCATCCTCATTCTTAGACATGAATTCTACCCCACCTCGTGACTCAATTAGTTGACGATTATAGGGTGACAATCCCTCATAAAAGAATTGAACTAATTGCCACTTGGCAAAACCATGATGTGGACACTTAAGGAGAATATCATTAAATTTCTCCCAACATATGTAAAACTCTTCACCCTCTTTTTGAGTAAATTGCATGATATTTCGACGAAGGGAGTTAATTTTGTGCATGGGAAAAAACTTGGTAAGGAATTTAGTGCATAACCCATCCCATGAATTGACAGACGCGGGTTCTAGTGAGTATAACCAAGATTTTGCTTTCTCTTTCAAAGAGAATGGAAATAACCGCAATTTAATTGACTCCTCAGAAATATGTTGAAATTGTAGTGTGGAGCAAATCTCTAGAAATTCCTTAACATGGAGGTATGGGTCATCAGAACTAAGACCTCTAAAAGTGGGCAGTAAATTAATTACTGCTGCCCGTATCTCAAAATGTCCCTGTTGGGTAGCAGGTAACACAATGCAAGATGGGTTTGTAATATGCACGGGAGTGTAATAGTCCTTAAGGGATTTAGTTTCAACAGGATCTGCCATCTTGGGCAAAGAAGGATCTCTAACACTAGAATTTTTCACACCCTTTTGAAAGGTTCTCTCAATCTCAAGATCTAATGGAAACAACTCTGGATTCAGTGATCGACGACCTAACATACACTAAAATGACTCACAAAAATACCAACCAAATAAACAAGCAAATTTTTTTTTTTTTTTTTCAAATTTAATTCAAGGTTAGTGATTTTTTTTTTTTTTATATATATATATTTTTTATTTTCCTAAAGAATTATCTGGACTAGTTCCAAAATAATTCTTACCTAGTTAGACAGCTTCTACTCCCTTTCAGAGGAACTAGAGGATTACCAGTTAAGCCCCACCAACAATACAACCAGGAAAGTTTCTAAGATAGATTGGAGGGGTCACAAACGGTCCCACTTAAAAACCAATCTCCTCAGAACTTTCCTAGACATTGTGAAGTTGGAAGGTGCTCACTGGAGTTACCAAAAGTTAACTCTGTCCAAGAGGGTCCTATAAGCTATGTGAATTCCTATGGCCAATGTCTACTTGATTTTAAATTTAAACTAAATTTGGCTTGGGATAGACAAATGCAAGGAGATTTTTAACCTAGTTGGGCAAGGAATTGGTGATGAAATCCAATCCTTATCTTGTTGGGGGTTTGTGCCCTTACTAAAATTTTAATGCAAGAATGCTAAATTAAAATGCACAAACAAAACACACCATAAAAAATATAAAATAAAAGTGAGTGAGTGTGTGGTCTTTCTTCTTCTTTTTTTTTTTTTTCTTTAAATAGAGAAAAAAAATTAAAAATAAAATAAAAAATAAACTTGAAGAAAGTGTGACCCTAGGGTTATTTCTAAGTTATTCTATCCTAGAGTTCTCATGCACAAGTTATCAACCTAAAACAAAAATCTATGTTTTCCTAATCTAAGAAAAAAAAAATAAAAATAAAAATAAAAATAAACGGAAGGAAAAAAATTGTACTTACTTGGATTCCAAAGTAGTGCCCAAGAACATGCGAAAAAGACAATTTTCAACAATACCACCTATAGAATTCAAGAAGTATCAGGTAAAACAATAACAATAAAATAAAACTAAAACTAAACTAAAAATAATAATAATAAAAATAAAATAACTAAAACTAAAACTAAAACTAAACTATAATAATAAAGAAAAAGTTTTTTTTTTTTTTTTTTAAAAAAAAAAAAAAAAACCAAGTACAAATAATTAAAATTGGAAAGCTTTTTTTTTTTTTTTGATAATAATAAAACAAAAGAAAGAAAGAAAAAAAAAAACTAAATTATAACTAGTAGAAGAATTAAATCAATCAAAATTTGATTAGTTTTCTTGTTTGCAATTCCCCGGCAACGGCGCCAAAAACTTGATGTTGTTTTAAAATTGTTAAATAACTCGCAAGTGTACGAATCTATTAAAGTATAGTTCGGCAAGAACGAGGTCGAACCCAAGGGAATGCTTTGAGAAGAAAAAACTAACACAAATTCAAATTAATTTAAAACTAATCTAGTTTAAACAAAAGTTGATTGATTTGAGATAAATTAAACTAACATGTAAATAAAATAACACTATTGAAATCAAATAAAGAAAATAACTAAGGTTTTGGATTCCACCACCATTAAATCCATGAAGTTTCTAATATTCATTTATTAATTCCCAAAGTTAGAGTAGCAATCAAGAAATCAATCTATTGCTTACTCAAGATTTAACAATAAAGCACTATGAAAAATATATTAAAAGGTAGATTTTTCTTCGCTTCACTTGTGTAAAATTCTAAGCATCCTATGTATCCAATTTAATGAAAAACATAAGATCAAAGATTATCACTTTTAAGAAATACAAACCCAAGCTTAGATTAATTATAATACTTTCTAACTACCACATATACATGATATAGATGGTGAAAGAATTATAAAATAATTAATCACAAGAAGCAAAAATCATAAGCAATTAAATCACACACATGAGAATTAATTAATGAACAAAAGAACTTCACTTCATTAATGGAGGTTTCCTCCTCAACCCTAGTTGAGGAGTTTAGTTACACATGATAGAAGAAGAAGATAACAAAATAATAAAAGACATAATGAATAAATAAAACCCGGATTGTCTCTGTCTTCTCTGCCTTGGTCTCCACTTTTTTTTCTCCTCAAAATAGCCTCCAATTCACCTCTTTATACCCCAAGAGAATACATAAAGTCCTAATCCAATTAGGAGATAAAGTCCTAATCCAATTAGGAGAAAATTAGGGTTTTCCCGCAGCCCTAAATAGGTAGATTTTTCTGCTGACTTTCGGCCCAAGTTTTGACCCAGTAGAAATCCGATTCACGAAATTTACGTGAAATACAAAAGTGTCCAGAATTTAATTTCGTTCAACCCACGCGAGAATTAAGTTGAATTGACGCTCAAAAATAAGGTTTTCAGTCCACTTTCCAAAACGGGATTAAAACTGGATTAAGTGTAAAATTGGGCTTCAGGCCCGTAATCTTCTTAAGCAGTTGTAATTCTCTAGAACCTCTTCCTTGGACTGATTTTAGTTGAAATATGGAGTTGAATGGACCCATTAGATGTAGGCTTCATATAACTTTCTTGGATATCATCTTTAAAAGCCCAAAATCATTGTCTTATCTGAAATAATCATTAAGGCCCTGAGAAAGACAGAAAACACAAAAACAAAGTAAAATCACATATAAATTATCAGTAAGAGAATAAAATATGTAAATTAAGAGGCTAGAATGCGTAACATTCAACGCCGATCAATGAATAAGAAATTGGTGATCAGAAATACTAGTGAATTTGGATAAGGTATGAAATATTTTATGTTCCCAAAAAATAACACGACAAGAGACTCTAAGATGTCTTACAAATGGATCACAACATTTATATCTCTTTTACTCAAGTTCATACCCAAGAAAACAACAGAGCTGAACACGAGATTATAATTTTATTCGCTCATGAAGATAAAGAAGAAAAAATAAGCACACCCAAAAACTCTAAGATTATTATAGTTAAGAATTTGCCCGTAGAGACGCTTATAAGGTATTTGATTTTATAAAAATGGTGTGGGTACACGATTCATAGTATAGACGGTAGTGAGAGATGCTTCACCCTAAAAAGATTATGGCACAGAAGAAGAAATGACAAGTGATCGAGCCAAATCTAAAATATGTTACAGTTTTCGTTTAGCTCGACCATTTTATTGTGATGTACATGGGCAAGAAAAGTGAAAAATAGTGCCATAATATTTGGGGATATTTTGAAAATTGTTTTACTTGTATTCCGTAATATTATCAGAATGAAAAGGTTTGATGTTTGTGAAAAATTGAGTTGAAACCATTTTAGTGAAATCACAAAAGATATTGAGTAATTCAGAATGATTTTTCATTAAAAATATCTAAGTGAAACGTGAAAAATTATCTAGAAATATAACAAAATATCGTGTCCCACCCATGGTGGCTACACAAGAAAGTCCCTAAACATCATAATTAACAAGATCAAAAGAAGAATAAGCAAATGACTCATTTTTGTCAAAATGGTAAAACAGGTTGTTTGCCTAATTGACAAGAAATACAATTAAAAGATTCGGTTTTAACTGATCCTAACAAACCCTTAGATACTAAAATTTTGATTCGATATATCGATGCATGACCCAAACAAGAATGCCACAACTCAAGAGTAGGTATAATACTTCGTGTAAATGCAGCTGTGATAGATGAAGTAGGTAGATGTAAGGAAGAAAACTCAAATAGACGCCCTATCTTACGACCTGTCCCAATGATCTAACTTGTTTGAGGATCCTGTACAACACAACCATTATAGAAAAATGTTATATTCAAATTTAGCTTAGTCAATTGACCAACAAACAAAAGATTAAGAAAAAGATTGGGAACAAGATGAACATTGGGAACAGACAAATTTGACTAAGAGACAGTGCCTATATGACTAATGGTCATAGTGGAACCATTAGCGGTGTGAATAACAGGTGCATGAGACTAGGGGTGGCAAAATTCAACATGACTCGAAATCGACACGAAATTAGCAGGTTTGAGTTTTGGTTAAATGGGTTCGGGTCGTAAACGGGTTGACACGATTACGACACGAAAAAAATGTGTGGGGTTCGGGTTCAACTCGCTTAACCCGCATAACCTGTTTAAATTGACAGGTCGTGTCGAGTCAATGCAAGTTGAATTGACCCGTCTAACCCGTTTAACGTTAATATTTATTAATTTATTTTAAAATGTAAAAAATACAAAACTTAATATTGTAAATTTGTTTTAGAATGTTAAAAACATGTAAACATATATTTTCACACAATTGTGATGATGTGTATTTTATTTACATATATATATAATCTTCTAATATGTTATATATAGTATAAATGTTCATTTATTTCATTCTTAAATCTATTAGTATTCATTGATTCATTTAGTAATAAAACAACTACTAACTTTTTTAATAAAGACATGGACAAGAAATTTATAAATGAATAATTATTTATGCTAAATGGTCTCCAAAAAATCAATAAAATTCAATAAATTAATTAAAATTTACTAAAAACTCATCTCTATCAAATTCATAATATAATCAATTTTTTTATGTTATACCGATGTGGACTTAATTGTGTTGTACTTGACCATGAGAGTGATGATTACTGAAAAGAATAACATATTTTATTTTCTTCCTTATTATTTAATTTTGAGAAGGAGATGTGAATGTATATCAAATTATTAGGGTGCAGGTGATATATGGTGGATATATATATATATAGAGGATATAAATATATATATATATAATTATATTTAGGTGGAGATGTAAATATATAATTATATATATATGATGGGTATATATATAATTATATATGAATGATGGCCATAATTGTTCTTTAATGTCCCGAGATATATAGTGTAAAATATAGCAGTTATAAGTAATATAACCATTTTCTTATATTTCCTCAAATTTTGATTAATTAGTTAAATATCTAAAAAATCAATTAGAATAATTGATGAGTTTAAATAATTTAATATGAATATCTAATTTTATGAAATTAAGTTTTCTTTATTGTTCCGAGATATATATAGTATAACATATAATAGTTAAAGTAATATAAGTTAGACCACTCATTTTTTTTTTGTCAATAATACTTCAACATTAATATGTATTAAAAAAATATGTTAATTCAATGAGATATATACTTAATGTTTGTTCTAAATGCTCTATTATTTGAGTGGTATTAATATTTTTATTTGATTTCAAGATAGTAAAAATTGTATTTTTTATTTAATTACTTAGTTAATATAATTAATAACGTTTGTTTGTTCTATTCAAAATGAGGGAAAAATATTATTGTAATTTAATTAATGTTTCAAACTTTCATTATTGTAGATTAAATATTATTGTTGTGGAATTTGTAAGCAAAAGTCATTGGTGGACTAGTGGCAGAAACATTTAATTAACTTAAAAATTGTACACAGCTTGGGTTCAATTCCTCGCAACAATATTATTTTTAATAAAAGACTTACCTACAACAAGTTACACGGGTCGTGTCCGTGTTGTGTCACCCGTTTAATAAATGGGTCGTGTCGGGTCGAGTGCAGAAGAAGAAGGATGAGATGACACTGTCTTTGTGGTAGTTATAGTTGTTGCATTGCGAGGTCTAGTAAGTTTTAAATTGTATGTCATAATTTACGACAATATCTGTAGGAACGTTCACTAGTTTTGGGTTAAAATGACTATGCTCGCTGTTTGTTACCACCATTGCAACAAAAAGAAGAAAAATATCTGAAGAAGAAAAATATCTATTGAGTGAAGCCCCATACTGAACAGATTGTAATTGCGAAGACCGTGGGTGCTCAGACTGAGAAGGAGCAGATGGTGACTATGCTCGCTGTTTGTTACCACCATTGCAACAAAAAGAAGAAAAATATCTGAAGAAGAAAAATATCTATTGAGTGAAGCCCCATACTGAACAGATTGTAATTGCGAAGACCGTGGGTGCTCAGACTGAGAAGGAGCAGATGGTGACTATGCTCGCTGTTTGTTACCACCATTGCAACAAAAAGAAGAAAAATATCTGAAGAAGAAAAATATTTATTGAGTGAAGCCCCATACTGAACAGATTGTAATTGCGAAGACCGTGGGTGCTCAGACTGAGAAGGGGCAGATGGTGTAGCTAATACAAGGAGATGAGTCTAAATTGTAGAATGAAGTGTCTGTAGACGTGTCTCCTCTCAAACAAGCTCATTAAGAGCTTGATCCAGTTATGGAAGAGGTGAGTGATGAAGAAGCTGACCACAGACACACTCATAGTCATCATGAAGATTCATAAAAAATTGATAAAGGCGTATCTGATCACAATACTCATAAAATTTCTTGCTCTTTGAGGTAACTGTCCATAATGGTTCTGACAAAGCTTGTTGATCCCAAAGACACTTTATGGGAGCAAAAAACTCATTAATATTCTTACTGGACTCTTGTTTAAGATGACAAAGCTGGACCATTAAATGATACTGACAAGCACCATTAGAGCCAGAATATTGAAAAATAAGCATGTCCCAAACCTCTTTGACAGTTTCATAACTCCCAAATTCCATACTAATGGAAGAATTGGTTGAGTTTCGAAGCCATGTGATAATTTTGTGATTATTGCTATCCCAGTTTTCAACACGAGAAACAAATGCTTCATCTTTCTTATCGGTATCCTTAACAGGTAATTTTTGATCCCCTGTGATGTAGGATAATAGCTTACGTCCTTTAAGAAAGTTGCATATAGATTGACTCCAAAAAATATAGTTATCCCCATTAAGTATAACAAAAATAGGGTGAGAAATCTCATTTTGAGCCATTTAAAAATTTCAAATGACAAAATAGATTGAAAAATTAGAATCAAGGCAAAATTTCAAGCGAGGTAGGCCTAGGAAAATTTGTTCAGATGTTGATGTTAATGTGGAAATACAGCTGGCGTGGCAGGGAAAAAGGATGACGTGGCAAAAAAATATGATTTGGCAGTCGACGTGGCAGGAAAAGATGACGTGACAAATATTATGTATGTTTGGTGCTGATGTGGCAGCGCGTGAAGGCGTGTTGAGGTGCGTGTGTCACCAAAAAAAACCCAGAAGATTCTGGTGATGCGTGGGGGTGCGCGAAGGCTTCTTTCGAGTTAATTTTGGTGGTGACTTAATTGTCTGTTCAAGGGCTTCGTTTGGATATGTTAAGAAGATCAAACGGAGTTCCAGAAAATAGATTTTCGGCACCAAATAAAAAATAGTTTTCTTTGGATGATGAGAACAATTAAGTAGAAGAAGAAAAGTAGGGGTTTGAAAACCCTAACTCTAATACCATGTTAAAATAAGAGAAAAAGTGAGAAATATCTCTGAATTATATTAATAAATGGTATGAATACAATATACAGTGAGATTATATATATAGGAGAAGGAAAAGAGGTAAGTGAGTGGGGAGCAAATTATCCTATACATGGTAAGTCATCATAGGAATCATAATTTGATATGAAAAAAGGTTAAATATAAAATATACTAATATATATTTCAACAACGTCAAAAAATAATATTATAATATATTATTTTATATAAATAAATATTTATTTTTAGGTCATTTTATTCATATAATCACAAATAAAAACACTAATTTAAAGTTTAGATTTAAATGTTTGTTAATTTTTTTCTTAAATTTTAGATTATTTTTCTAATTAACCCATAATATATTTTAAATTGCATCAAATCCCATTTTTCTAAAAAAATAATTACAAAATCACCCTGACGTGTTTCAAGAGTGTACTTACTGTGTCCGATTAGAAAATAATTCAGAACTCTTTTAGTCTTGTCTGATATATCTCAAAACGTTCGACACTACCCCGACACCCAAGAGAAGTCTAAGCACACTATATAAATAACTTAAGTTCATATCTTAAGTTGATAGATTAGTCTATTACACACGACAGTCATATTTGATGTTTACTACACCATGTTCCCCTAGATGTTATGAAATATATTTTTTACCCTTAATATTTTAATACTTTTAAATATAAATATTTTTTAATCACCTATCTTGCCCACCCTAAATATATGTATACATTTTAACTCTGAAGTATTTAATGTCTTAATAATATTTTTGTCATTTTATTGCAGGCAAGAACAATTAAGTCATTTTTTGAAATTTTATTATAAGAAGGAGGTTGTTGATAATACGCACCTAACCTTAAGGAAACACAGTATAAAAAATCAAGGGCAAATTACACTTACCTCCCTTCTATATTGGCTTTATTACAATTACCTCCCCTCTAGTTTGGCATATTACATTTACCCCCTCTCATTAACAAATTTTAACGACTGTTAACGAAACATGTAAAATTATCTTTATGCCATTTACACTTATCTCCTCTCTAGATTGACTTATTACACTCATCACCCTTGTGTTTTGGAATATTACACTTACCCCCCTCTAATTTGGACGTTTGTAGCTAATACCTTTCTTATCGTTAACAATACTAACTGTTAGAGATGTTCAATGCTGACATGACCAAATTTGAAGATTTATATGACAAATACTCTTCAAATATTTGTAGGAAAGCTTTTGTCCTATCTTGCTTGTGCAAAAAGACAAATCTAACCCCAATTAAAGAAAATACATAGATCATTTTCTTCTATATATTTGCCGTTCATCTTCTCTCTCTCTAAATCTATTGCCAATTTTATATTTATATGTCCGTCAATATATCATTTAGTTTTAGTCCTTGTTTGTTTTCGATTATATCGATTCAAATAATGATATCATAATGATGAAAACTAATAGATTTTGGGGTGTATCTTTGTTCTAAGTGTTTAACAGATACTTTGAACAAAATGGAATGAGTTTTGATCATTTGAAACGTTTCAGCCTTTAAGATTTATGAAAATATTTGCGAGGTTACGTATAATGTAATTGTGACAAAATAGTTTTTAGTTAAAATAATTTATATAATAATAAGGGCACAATTATAATTTCACATTTTCGTCATATAAATCTTCAATTTTGGTCACGCCAGCATTGACCATCTCTGATATTTAGTGTTACTGATGATAAGAGGGTATTTGCTACAAACGTCCAAATTAGAGGAGGGTAAGTGTAATATTCCAAAACACTGAAATGATGAGTGTAATAAGCCAATCTGGAGGGAAGGTAAGTGTAAATGATATAAGGGTAATTTTATATTTTCTGTTAACAACAGTTAAAATCTGTTAACAAGAGGGGATAAGTGTAATATGTCAAACTAGATAGAAATAACTGTAATAAAGTCAATTTAGAGGAGAGGTAAGTATAATTTGCCCAAAAATAGAACATGACTGTCGTGTATAATTAGACTAAATCTCATAAAAGACCGGACCATTTGGAAGCCATAGGTCCAGACCCAACCACAGAGGGTGCGACCCTCTCCTGCGCGACATGTGAACCAAGTCGGGGCCCAAGTTTTCTTTTAAAGGAAGGCAAAATTTAACTATAACGTGGCAGAACCTGATTGGTGGAATGATGAATCACAGTGTGTAATCCTCAGACCAGCTCAACCCGCCAACAAAACCCTCATAAACGCAAAAAAATGAAAGAACTAAAGTAACAGAAGGAGAGAGAGAGAGACTGAGAGAGAAAACACACGATCTGTTCTCTCTCTCATCAAAACTAGTCCAATTCAATATCACAAAACTCCACATTCTTCAGATCGCAATTCCTCTCTATACATTTCTATATCACACACACATATACATATATTGTTGCTGTATCTATCTGTTTCTGTCTATGGCGTGTATAAAGGGGGTGAACAGATCGGCGTCGGCGGTGTTCGCGCCGGACGCCCCGTTCCTAGCGGCGGGGACGATGGCCGGGGCGGTGGATCTGTCCTTCAGTTCGTCAGCGAATCTAGAAATCTTCAAGCTCGATTTCCAGTCGGACGATCGTGAGCTCCCATTAGTTGGCGCGTCGCCCAGTTCCGAGCGGTTCAACCGGTTAGCTTGGGGGAGGAATCCATCGGTCTCCGAGGAATTCTCACTGGGTCTAATCGCCGGTGGCCTTGTTGACGGCAATATTGGACTTTGGAATCCTCTCAATCTGATCAAGTACTGGTCTCGTTCTCACTGTGTTTCCATATAGGCTCTTTAATTTGTTTGAAATTTAATCGTATTGTGAATTGAATTTGGGTTGTTCATAGTGACATAATTTGAGGGTTGGCACATTTATTTGATTTGAATACAAGTAAATATAGTCTTTGTTGATCTTGAAGTGATTCAATTGGATCTGATTGAACATTGTTATCTCTTTTTGATGGAACTAGGACTTACCTTATGTTGTCATTTGTCAATTTCTCTGTGTGCTTGTTTGCTGTCGCAAAATGAATCTTCCATTTGTAGTTTTGTTCTTTGAGTTTTTGGTGCTTTCAATTGGCATATAGAGAAGTATGCGTTTTGACACTTACTCAAGTATGGGTGGGTATGTAACTTGATAGAAGAAAGCAGTATATGGTACCTTGATATTATCTCATTGGTTATATTTGTACTACAGGGATCTTGGCTGATCGTTATGTGGTTTATTTTTGTTAATTCCATTTGCCACAATAACTTGATCCCAACTTTTACATTTAGGATGTTTAACTTTGCTATTGGACAACTGCTGTCACTTTGGTTTTTCTATAGTTAGATGTGTCGGTATTAAACTGAAAGCGGCTATTCCATTAGGACTATGGACACGGATAGAAGATATGAGATAACATATATGGAATATGGATATGTCGACATCAAGAATCTTAAGAATGTAGGACATTGATACGATGAGAACACATAACAAAATATTTTTTTTTATGTATATAAATTGTATTATACTTAACAAACATTACATTTATAAAAATAATAAAAATAAAATTGAGCAAACATTACTTCCTGACAATTATAACTTATTTTATGACTGCACAAATGTAAAGCATAGAAATTAAAACAATGACAACAAAATATTTATTTTTATGTATATAAATTATGTTACAACAAACATTACTTCATGAAAATTATCTCTAATATTCTATGACTATGTGAAACATATGAATAATATATTATATAGTCATAATCAAACTCGTCATATAAAGAAATTCATAACAAGGGCACAATATGTTGTGTATGTGTGTGTAAGTGTGTAAATATGTATATGTACATAGAATTTGATGACTCCGTGTCTGCTTTAATACTCTTATCATTTAATAAAACCTTTGTACAATTTTTCTCTTGGGAGCGCTCCTCTCTTGAGCACCTTTTATAAAATCTTACTTATAAGAATCAAAATAAAACCGTTGTACATTTTTTTTAACAGCATCAAGCTTTTTATAAATTCTATATAGACCTTAATTTTATTTTCTTGTAATTATTTTTTTCATGATAGAAGAAAGTCTTAATCCAAAATTTTAGCTTCACGATTCTTGTGATAGCAAGTGGCCAAGAAATATCAGTCATGTATACGGAACTAAGAACTTTACTTTTAAATTGTAGACATGTTCAAATTGTGTTAGAAATTTATGCTGGAGTGTCCAAAAAGTGTCAGTGTCCAACATCAACATGGCTTCTCTTTGAATGTATTTGTAGTTCTTAGGTCATTTTTGTAGTGCTATTTTGTTATATATTCCATGTTTCAACTTTTAATGGCCTGTTGCTATTCTTTTCTCGAGACAAGGAAGTGATGCATTGTACTTTTAGCATCATTGGATATTTGAGTCAGAACAGATATTATAGGGATGAAAATATCCCTCGGGGGTTATATTTCAGTAAAGTCTTCTTGGTGGGTTGTAAAAATGGAAATTTCTCGAGTGAAAAATAATCAGAATGAATTCTGCTGCTTCTGTCTTGTCTGGTAGATGCTTTATCGTCTTCTCGAGGAGCAAATAATATATAGTTTTTCTTATATTGAAGTAAATACTTTTTGGTGGATTGTGAAAAAGGAAATTTCTTGAGTGAAAAATAATTTGAATAAATTTTGTCACTGCCGTCTTGTCTGGTGGATGCTTTATCATCTTCTCGAGGAGCAAATAATATAAATTTTCTTACTTTCATTTTCTCCCGATTGATTTCTTTTGATCTTTGTTACCTTCAGTGCCGAGGCAACTGAAAGTGCTCTTGTTGGACACCTTTCAAGGCATAGTGGGCCTGTAAGTTCTCCTTTTTGCTTTTTACATGCCTGTGGTTGGTGATGGTTGTTCCATTTAGACAGGCATACGAAGATAGCACGATGAGGTTGCTCTAACATAATATCTACTTTTCAGGTGCGTGGTCTAGAATTTAACTCTCTTTCTCCGAACCATCTTGCTTCCGGGGCTGATGAAGGTGAAATTTGTATATGGGATGTGACAAAACCAGCAGAACCTACTCATTTTCCTCCTCTCAAGGTATTTATCCATGTTCTGACATTCAATACACGCGAAGTCACATTACTCATCTTTAAAATTCTTACAACACTTAGGAAATCAGTATGTCTGATCACTAATATATGTCTGTGATGCAAGCTATATTAATGCAAGTCTGTAATAAGAAAGAGAAGATGGGATTCTAGCTTTTTCCCCTTCTTTCACCAATAACTTTTGTTTTCTTTGCTTGAATTTTTTTATTAATATAAGAGCAAATAAGAACTTATGGATGAAATGTGAAAGATATTGGTCAAAGTCAAAAACAAAAACACTTCTTCCCCCCTCTCTCCTTGAAATATTCTATTAATGTAAGGCAAGTAAGTATGATGGAAATGTGAAAGACATTGGTCAAAGTAAAAAACCATGGCAACACAGTATCTCTTTCTCTAGCTCTCCATATATACACTTGTGTGTATCTCCTTATCAACTAGTATACAGTATACTTGCAATGGCTTTAGTGCTCTGGTTTGGAAGATCAGTTGTTCAGGTATGTCGTTCAGTGTCCTTTGTTAAGTGCCAATTCCTAAGATGAGCAATTTTGTTGGAGGTGGTGTAAGGCTCCTTAATGCTCCAGTGGTTGTACTTCTTTTGTTATTTTTCTGGGCAATTGTGAGGGATTGAATCTTGACAGCTGGTTGCTATGATTAGTCAAGTTTAGATGATATTTTAAATATTGTCAAAAGTTAGGTCTTTCTTCAATCTTCCCCTCCTATCACTTCCTGTAACTGGGACCACTTTTAGGTAATGGTCTTTTGTCATACATAAATTACGTTGTCAAACACATTTAATTGAAGAATCACTTAATTTATTCAGTTTTAAGTACTTAATTGGGTTATTAAACAACACCTTATTTATTTTATCAAGATTTCTCATTGATGGTGTGTGTAAGACTTGTATAATAGTCGTTGGGTACTTGGATAAGCTGCATGTTGTTTGTAGACATTATATTGAATCATAGTTTTAAAATGCGAAAGTTTAAGGAAAAATTACACTCCTCGCTAGGAATGGTGTGAATCTCGAATCTTTGAGCTTTTCAAGACTTAAACATTTTAGTAATAAAAATGGTGAGAACAGTGGGTTATTACAATTTTACGAAGGGTCAGATATGGAGTAAACTCCTCTGAAAAAAATAACTAGAAAAATTATTATATCTGGAATAATTAGGGTACATCTTTAACACATGGTACCGCCACAATATGATTGGGCCTTTGCATATTGCCTTCTTAGATTGAAGAGGATGGGATGAGTTCATATACCTAAAAAATTTGAAGCTTCCTCTATCCTCATGCATGCTAGTAGGGAAGATGAAAGATTCAGAATTCTATTGAAGAACTTATTTGTTTTCGTAAGAGTACTTTTAAGGTTCTAAAATTCCAGTAAAGCATTTTGGCATCTGACCAGTAGTTAATTTATCTATATTGACGGGTTCAATTTATTTGGATTTGAAAAGCAAGAGCCTGTTGAAGGAAAGAGTAACTAATTTTGCAGTTTCCCTAGTTGTTCTATGGAGATCTGTTTAAGTTAAGGTTTTTTCTCCTATTTTTTAATAAAATAATTTAAAATTTCCATTAAAGGATTCCATGGCCGATCTTGAGAAGTGTATACACAAATTGGAGGCACAAAAGGTATTTGAAGCGTGGCTTTTGAATGCCTGAGTTCATGGCAAAAGTTTCCTGGGCAACCTGCCTTTTTTTTGTTCAGCGTGTTTGTGTGATGTGGGGATGTCTTGCTTCAAGGTGTGCCTCAAAGTGCAGTCTAGAATGCCTTAAAACATTGTATTTTATGAATGAAAATATTTAGATAATTTGGCACTGTATTAAATATTTTTACAAAATTTTCCATTTTGATGTCATTTATTCAAAAAATAATGGACAAGGGGGCTAAGGTTTAAAACCTCACAGATGAGCTAACATATGATATGAAATGATGTTTTGATGTGACTACTTTTTGGTGGTCCAATCGATTTGAATTAATACTATCTGTTGGATTTAGATATGAATTAATTTCAGATATATATGATTCTATCCAATTATATTTATATGTGTGTGTGTGTGTATATATATATATATATATATTATAACAGGGCATAATATAATGTAGTACAGTATCTTGTATCTGATAATTCATAATTCCAGTACAGTTGGATGGGATCTGATTATTAAAACTGGATGGGATTAAATATTGTGCGAGTGGATTAGGTTTGGATATACCTTGATCTGCTCCAAATTTGAGCTTTATACTAGCTTAGTGGCATCTGGTCTTGTGTGCTTTTTTCTTGTCACTGCTTTACATTCTTACACAACAATTGAGTCAACAGTCAGAGTTTTATTATATTTCTACTTTGTAAGATAGCTTATGTTTTGAAATTGTGCTCCAAATTTAATCAAATTCTTCAAGTCTATATGGGTTTTATTACTCCCTCTCTCTCTCTCTCTCTCTCTCTCTCTCTCGGTTTCCATTCTTCCATTTCAATGTACAATATCTGTTCATGGCATCTGAAATAGTTCACGAGATCTTTATGCAGGGTAATGGATCTGCTACTCAAGGTGAAATTTCATTTTTATCTTGGAATAGCAAGGTTCAGCACATATTGGCATCCACTTCGTATAATGGGACAATTGGTGCGTATGGATTTATATATGTTTAATATATTTATATATGTTTAATTGGTGCGTATGGATTTATATGGCATCCATTTTTATTCTTAACTTGGATTTATATATGTTTAATTTTGTCACTTGTTAAAAGAATATTTTCTTTATATTCAGTGGTTTGGGACCTAAAGAAGCAAAAGCCAGTGATAAGGTAATTTTTCTGCAGTTGAATGTGAAGAAGTGTGTTGGTTGTGTTGTCTTTGAATCGAAGATTCATAATACGATAACCACCCTTTTTTCCTCATTTACTAACCTGAACTTGCCAACTTATCAGTTTCTCAGATTCAAATAGGAGGAGGTGCTCTGTTTTGCAGTGGAATCCTGATGTTGCCACTCAGCTTATAGTTGCTTCTGATGAAGATAGTTCACCTTCTCTTAGAGTAATGATTTTGGTCCCCCTTCTTTTTTAAACTTATAGGTGTGAAATTAGTTATGCATGTAATTTCCTTTTATATTTGCATGCAGCTTTGGGACATGAGGAATATAATGTCACCAGTGAAAGAGTTTGTGGGGCACACTAAAGGTACGCCAGTGAGCAAATAAATACTTTAGATTCTGTATATTTACGAATTGCTGCTATTTAGAGTTGCCTTTCATTTTCACTTTTTTATGATAATTTTCATTCGTTCATTGCTAAAACTTGCACAAATTAATTCTAATGTTGTAGTGGCTGAATTTCAACCCAGTGGCATTGACTTTTTGATAACTATATCTGAATTCATGTTTTAGATTGATTTGAGTTTCCATTATCTTCCACAAATAATGAGTTTTTGAAACCATCAAACTTTTAAAATTTCCCATTATTTCTTTATTTGATGCTATGTTTTTCAATAGTTATTGGTATTAATATTATATAGTATAGAAACATACCATTGTTCAATGGTTTATGCTCTTTCTGATGCTTGTAAGTTTAAGCAGAAGCCTTGTCTTCTAGCCTAGATTTTCTGTAATGCAGATTTTCTTTATTTCTTTTTGAATTGTGTATGTTAGATGATTCCATCTTAAGCTGAAGCTTCATCTTCTAGGTTAGGTTTTCCACAAGGACAATTTCTTCTATTTTGTTAATGATTTTCAATTTTTAGATCCTTTACAATCTATTTCTTGTCTTTTTAATGCGGACATGTTCGTTATTTTGATCTGTGGTTTCCCACATATCTTGCACCAGGTGTAATTGCAATGTCATGGTGTCCCAGTGACAGCTCCTATTTGCTAACATGTGCCAAAGACAATCGTACTATCTACTGGGACATAGTTTCTGGAGAGGTAGATAAATATGTGAATAGGCTTGAGTTTTCTTTCCTTGATTGTGTTATTTTCTGTTCTGAAACTTTTTATTTTCTGTGCACATGCATGTTTCTCTATTTCTTTGTTTTTCCCCCTTCATTTTCTTTATTTTTTTAGGGTCTGGTGGGTCAGGGGACCACGATCTATCCTACTCCTACTTCGAGATTTGGTGACATTGTTTTATGTTTGATTCTGTGCAGATTGTCTCTGAATTGCCTGCAGGAAATAACTGGAATTTTGATGTACACTGGTACCCAAAGATACCAGGGGTTATATCAGCATCTTCATTTGATGGAAAAATTGGCATTTATAATATTGAGGTAAGTTCATGTAGCATGTTAATATGTATTTGTAGAATGGTTTTATTTGTGTTTCTTTGGCTTTCTATGACACGTATTGTTATGAGTAATGGAAAATTAAATTGAGGGGAGAGAGTGGTGGACCTCTTTGTTCATTGTCACACCTTTTCTTTCAATCTTTAAATCTTTTATACACACACACACACATATATATATATTTGACATGCAATATTGAGTCAACAAAATGAGCAGGTCTATGAAAAGTTCACACATAAACAGGACATGGGTACTCTTGAATCGTGACTCGTTTCAACTCCTCGGCACCTTATTGAAATTTTTATTGTTAGCATTTTTTTATTTATTTATTACTAATGGCATAACATAGATGCATCACAATGTAAAACAGGGATTACAGTTTTATTTTGTATGATTTTTGTGTCAATATCGAATATACATGCACACACACATACATTTTCCTCCAATTTTCTCGCAAGTCCCCCTAGGTGCAGGAGTAGTGGACATTGGAGATGTTGCAGTAGTGTAAGATGATTTTTTTGCATGTTAGGCGTAGCTTTTGTATTTGGCGGCTCCCTTCATTACCCTTATGAGCAAGATCGCGCCCCTCATTACGAGCTTGTAAACATGCTTCTAGAGCTACTTGATTAGCTACGGCACTCGGTGCATGAACCGCCTGGGGCTCCTATGAGAGTTGGTTTGACTGCCCTTCAGTTCAGAAGTAGGATACCTATCCAGAAGTGCAGGAGTAGTGGACATTGGAGATGTTGGAATAGTGGAAGATGATTTTTTTGTGTCCTCTATGGAATGCTTGGATAGAAAGGAATCACAGATTCTTTGGGGACATTGTATCATCGCCTCACAAGTTGAATAGGGTCCTTTTGTCCCTTTTCGAATTATTCTGTTTCTTTTGACGCGAGGTTGCTTATTTGGTCTTATTTGGCTCACTCTTGTAAACTTCCCATTGTTATTCATTATTATCATCATTGTTATTGTCATTTTTTATCATCATTATTTGTTTTCCAACTTTAACATGGTGAATGCATTTTAGTCTGATTGGCCAAATGATTCTTTAAAGAATCATATTTTTGTTATTCTGTTTTAGATTTACATTTGATGTTTTTCCTATAGGGTTGCAGCAAATTTGGTGTTGGAGAAGGTGATTTTGTTGCAGGTAATGTAGTTCCTAGTTAATCCCAATGTTGTATTGTTTTCAAAATAACTTGTTATCAAAATTTAAGATCAGATGCTCCACATCTGCCCATCCAACTTGAATTTCTTATATGCAGTTTGCATTAAATCATATTTATATGCTCACATTTACACCCTGATTGTCTTTTTATTATAACAATTTCATGTAACTTTTTAGTGGACAGTTCAATATTAACAAGAACCATATGGAAGATGTAATGTTGGTTAAAGTATTTGCAGTGTAGGTGGCAAGTTCATTTATATAGTTTTATTGAGAGCGAGATTGGTCAAATTATTTGCAGTCCAACATATCATAGATTCTAGAATTAGGACTTGGTCTCTGAATTGGTATTTTGCTAAAAAATTATGACATGTTGGACTCCTGCTATCCGAATATGAAGGAGAATTGCCTGTCATAACTTATGGAGATGAGCATCAGGTTATCTAAAAAACAAAAATGTTTCAGACTATGTGATTTATTTGGAAACCAGGAAAGGCAAATTACACACGACCTGATAGGTGACAGCCTAGTCTTCCTTAGGTTAAAAAATGACAGAGATCCAATTGAAATGTTCTGGACAAGCACAGATCCTGTCAGGAGTGTGTAAGTGAGATATCTGAAGGACATTGAAGAGGACATGTAGAAAGTTGTGTGAAATGACTAATCTGCTCACAGCTATTAGAAGTGGAAGCTAGGATAATAAAAGGTGTCAAGATTATCAGTATTGGGTTCTAGACAAGTACTCATTTTGTCACTTCTTACCAATCAACCCCCTTGGCCACTTTTTTAAGTTTTCAGCTCCTTTCTTTTTTTTTTTTTTTTGCATGTTTTGTTCCTTTTAATCAGTAGCGGTTCTTTTCCTCCCTTTTAATTTACTTGTTTCTGTCTTTGTTCTTGTATTCTCTACGTTCTATGCAGTTCCTTTGAGAGCCCCAAAATGGTTCAAACGTAAAGCAGGAGTCTCTTTTGGTTTTGGAGGAAAGCTTGTTTCATTTTGCTCTACAAATGCTCCAGCTGGAACTTCAGAGGTATGCTTAGTGGGTTGTGTTTTAATTGGTTCTCATTTTCTTTTAATTGTTTCTCTTTTCATGACATTATTTGTTCCTCTTTGTTCCAGGTATATGTGCATAACTTAGTTACAGAACACAGTTTAGTGAGTCGCTCTTCTGAATTTAAAGCAGCGATACAAAATGGAGAGAGATCTTCACTGAGGCTTTTATGTGATAAAAAATCTGAAGAGTCCATGTATGTTTCTGTGCAAAGGAATAAATTTATTTCTTTTCCTTGTCAATTCAAGTGCTGAACTGATCCATTACTTGAAATATGTGGTTTTCATTGAGTTGCCTGAGCAGATTGGAGGATGAACGAGAAACATGGGGCTTATTGAAGGTTATGTTTGAGGATGATGGAACAGCAAGGACAAAGCTGCTTAACCACCTTGGTTTCAGTCTACCTACTGAAGAAAAAGATACTGTAGAAGATGATATCTCTCAGGAAGTAAGTGCTCTTGGTCTGAAAGAAACGCTAGCAGATCAAGAAGGACATGTGGGGAACAAAGAAACCGTGCTCTTCCCTTCTGATAATGGAGAAGATTTCTTTAACAATCTTCCAAGTCCTAAGGCTGATACACCTCAGTCAACTTCTGGGGATAACTTTGTTGTTGGAGCCTCTGTTCCTAACGGGGAAGAAATGCCACAAGAAATGGATGGACAAAAGGAGAGTGCTGACCCATCATTTGATGACGCCATTCAACGAGCTTTGGTTGTTGGGGACTACAAGGGTGCAGTTGAAAAGTGCATTTCTGCAAAGAAAATGGCTGATGCTTTAGTTATTTCTCATCTTGGTGGTTCTTCCTTGTGGGAGAGTACGCGTGATCAGTACCTCAAGATGACCCATTCTCCTTATCTTAAGGTAGTAAAAATTTCGTCACGTATTTCTTGGAAGCAGTTTATCTGTGTGTGTGTTTTTTTTTTTCAAGTAATGATATGGTTTCATATAATGAATTAAGATTTATTCTCTACTCATACGAATTATGGGATTACTACTGTGTTTTGAGAATTTCTATCATTTCATTTCCACCTCCAGGTTGTTTCTGCGATGTTGAACAATGACCTCATGAGCCTTGTCAACATTAGGCCCCTGAAATCCTGGAAAGAAACACTTGCTCTCCTCTGCACTGTAAGTTTCTCAAATTTTAAGGATCAAGATATAACTCTATGACTCTGCATTTTCATGATTGTTTTCATTCTTCGATTTTATTTGGAAACCTATATATATGAAAATAATGCAAATTTTGTTACTGGAAATTTGGAACAATCCACTCTGTTCCTTGTGCAAAAAATTTCGACATTTTAACAACTCTATTTCCTGATTTGCATGATAATGACTGAGATAAAAACCCCAAATTTTGATGAGGGAACTAAAGCAGCATACATGACTGGCACCCCATATCTGCTGGTAGGGCAGACTCAGTAATTTTCACTTTGGGGGGGGGGGGGGGGGTGGGATGGGTGGGGTTGTAAAATTTTAAATTTGTAATATATTTCTCTTTTTTATAATATAATTCTTTTTTATCTTTCCATGCTCACTATTCATATGGGGCTCATTTTTTAGGGTTTTGCAAAGCTTTTTTTTTTTTTTCTTTTTTCTTTTTTGGCCCTCACAGTCTTTGTAGTTCCACCCCTATCTGCTGCAATCACTTGCTGCAAATGCTATAGAAAGTTTTGCTCTTCAGAGTAAATTCTTTATCAAAATTTTCAAGAAAGGCTCAATGGTCCCTTGATTTTAATTATGAAGTCAAGAAATCCCTTTTGTCACGAATGACTTAGTGCCCCCCTTCATTTGTTATGGTTATGGTGCCTTTGCCAGAACTAATGCAGACCAAAAGCAGGTCCAATCATTTTATTACTTGGAAAAGTTTTTTTTAGTGAATAAAAATCATTTTTGGTTACCAATATTCTATACATGGAAGTGAAAGATAATGAACTTGAGATTGCTGCATTTATAACATTGTTTCTTTTTTGTTACTCTTATCTTTGCCATACAAACAGTTTGCACAGAGAGAGGATTGGACTTTGCTTTGTGACAGACTTGCTTCTAGACTCATGGGTGTTGGGAATACGCTAGCAGCAACTTTATGTTATATATGTGCTGGAAATATTGACAGAACAGTGGAAATCTGGTCACGGAGTCTGGCTGAGCATGAGGGAAAATCTTATGTTGATATTGTCCAGGTTAGTGTCCTACCTTTGAATTTTATTGGAAATATATTTTTCAAGTCAAGGATGTGACAACATTTATTAATTTGTTATTAGGATTTAATGGAAAAGACTATAGTCCTTGCTTTGGCAACTGGGCAGAAGCGATTTAGCACTTCTTTGTGCAAGCTTGTTGAGAATTATGCTGAAATATTAGTAAGTCAAGGGCTTTTAACGACGGCTATGGAATACTTAAAGCTTATGGGGACTGAGGAATTGTCTCCTGAGCTCATGATCTTACAGGATCGTATTGCTCGCTCAGCAGAACCGGGTATGTTCCTCTAGTAAAATCTTATTTGCAGTTTTATACGTCTTTTTCTAACTAGTGTGCTGGTGATTTGGAGATACTCGTATTCCTGGAAGAAACTCTTTGGTTTATTTCAGGATTTAGTTAGCATTAGGCACTCTCGTTTCTTTCAATATACTCGAAAATTCATTAATACTAATGGATTGAAAACAGCTCTTCTGCTCAGAAACTAGATGTTCCAAATTTTCTTGGAAATTCTAGCCCCTATTGGACCATTTGTATCTATATGCATTAGGTTCCCGATTCATGCCTTTTGTTAATGAAGTTGATTGGTTCGACTGCTAAATTATTTCATTTTCTGAAATTGACCTTGGACAATGCATAATTGATCTGCAGTATGTTTTGTTTAGGTTGGTCTCTTGACCATCCAAGGTGAAGCTTTTGAGTGCATGTGCCATGTATGTGTGATGGCACAATCTGATACTCGAACATCCTTCCTCTCACAAATCCCTGACCACGGTTTTCAATTTTCATCTCTTTATAGTCACTTGCAAGTGGTGAGCGAAGCAGGTTTAACGAGTGCATGTGCCATGTATGTGTGATGTGATGGCACAATCTGATACTCGAACATCCTTCCTCTCACTAGTCCCTGACCATGGTTTTAAATTTTCATCTCTTTATAGTCACTTGCAAGTGTTGAGCGAAGC
The DNA here is from genome assembly GCA_026545225.1 of Cornus controversa. Lineage (NCBI taxonomy): Eukaryota > Viridiplantae > Streptophyta > Magnoliopsida > Cornales > Cornaceae > Cornus > Cornus controversa. Next base: position 49,705,458 of record CM048853.1, on the reverse strand, counting down.
AGGTTTACCGAGTGTTGCCTAATTGGATGCAGATATTGTGGCTGTGATTTTTCTTAGGCATGTACAACTGACTAAAAAGGTTGCCGTATAAGTATTTTAAATTGAGGTTTCCACAATAATTTTTTGAATGATGTTCTTGTGGGTATTACACATCGTGTAGTCATGATCGATATGGTAGTGATGAGTATTTAGACGTTAGGATTTCCAAATATTTTTCAAGGGCTTTAATGGTGAAATAAATATTTTTCATCTCTCTTTTGGACTCTTATTCAGGAGACAAAGAATTTGATCTCTCTCTCTCTCTACAACACTCCAAATACAAACCGTTTCTTCCACATGCTTGTACTTGCTTAGAGAATCTTTCATTTTAGAGTTGAAAGGTTTTTATGCAACCTTTGAGGTAGGTCTTCTATTTATGTTTGGATTTTAACTTCTTCTTAAAAGAGGGCCAATAAGAGAAAATGGACATGGATTAATGGTACCATATGGAATCATTGTACTTGTATTGGTGATTTTATAGTTATTGGCATTAGAATGAATTTGGAGTATAGTCAATTAGTCATTGTGATAAGGTATATTTTGGCAGGTACATTTGATTGAAACATCAGTTAATCGAAACTCAGGAAAATGTTGCTTACTTTTTACAAGTTTTGGAAGTTGTTAGAAAGTTTCTCATAGGAAAAAAAATAATTTCTTAGATTAATGAAAGAAATGGAGTTAATGGTAGTTGCGTGATTTTTTTTGAAGAGGATTGTGATGTTTGTGTGTAAGAAACTATTAATGCTTATGTTATTAAATATTTGCCTTTTAGTTTGCTTAAAAGCGTGTGTTTTCTAATATGATTAAAATAGTTGGTTCATATGGTGAGTGTGTGAAAGGAAGTTGATAATATTAATGGAAGTTTTTGATAAATACTAAAGGCATCTTAGATAGGTAATGAATATGCCAAGCGCCTTACCTATTAGATGGCATGATCACATTATTGAAGAAGTTGTATATTCATCCTACATTTTCACGATATATTTTTGGTTTCTATGTTTGCAATTAGAAAACAAGAGAGTATATAAATTTAAGATAAAATCTTGAGTTGTCAATTATAAATACCTTCAAATCAAAATTAAACGTAATATGACCACTCTAAATATGTGTACAATTTTTTCCCTAGGTATGTGTACAAAATTCAACGCTAATTTCTTTGCAATCAACCTTCTTATCCTTCTCTCCCAAAAAATAAAAAATAGAAACAAAGAGAGAGAGAGAAATAAAACGGAAAGAAAGTAGGCAAATCTACATTAGAATGATGATGAATCCAGCCTCATTGAACCGAAAGTGTGGAACAATAAAAGTGGGCGGTGACATGTCTCCTACTTGTCTTTCCAACCATTTAAAAGGTTTGATTTCACTTATCCCGAGAGAGAGAGAGAGAGAGAGAGAGAGAGAGAGGCTTTAAATTGAGATTTAAACTTGAAATGGAAAAAGAATGATGTCATTGTGTGCAATGAAGTTTCTAATTCGTGCACAGATATTGGTTTGTGCAGGCTATCACCGCCTATAGTGGTGGTTACATAGTGATTGTAGGTATTAATGGGCTAGTCACTGTGATTGCAGCTGTAAGAATTGATGATGTTTTTAGTGTTGTTACAAGGACAACTTGACATTAAAATTTCTAGGTTAGTTAAGACAGCTCTTTAATGAGCACATATTACTTATTCTTTTTTTTGATTAGATTAACGAGGGCAGAGTATGACTTCTTATTTTCAGTGTCCATCAGACATCCTCATAGGATCCCGAAGTTGCTTGTTCATGTTTTTGCAATATGTTGCAGGCTGGTAATTCTTATATAATAGTATCTATGATGATGATTTTTTTACACTGCTAATAAGTTTCTGTACCACCTGTTGTGGTGAGCTTTATGTTGCCTGGAATTTTAGCCAGCTTATGACTCTCTCTCTCTCTCTCTCTCTTGCAGAAAAAGAAGAGCCCAGGTCTGTGGCTTTTGAAAACTCTCAATCACAAACAGGACCAGTATATGGTGCTGATCAATCCAGTTTTGGTGCACTAGATGCTTCTCAACATTATTATCAGGTGCTTTTATTTTGCATCTTGTCAATATGTGATATATTTGTATTGCAGTTTCTCTGAACTGCTATAACTGTTGCTTTGCTATTAAAGATTTTTGTTTTTGTTTTTTTATGCTGTCTTCTTCTTAGGAAACAGCACCATTGCTACCGCAGCAAAGTGTTCCTAGCAGTCCTTATGGTGAAAATTACCAACAGTCTTTTGGTTCTTATGGGCGAGGAATTGGTGCTCCTGCACCATATCAGCCTGCACCGCAACCTCAAATATTTCTTCCATCCCAGCCACCTCAAGTACAGCAGGTATTTGCATCATTGATCTATTCCCCTTGGGAATTAATGAACTAGGTCATACTTGCTTAGTCACATCAGCAATAATAATAATAATGTTTTGCTCTTTGTTTTTAGCGGCGTCTGTCTTACGTAATTCAAAAGCATTGTTCTTTTTCATCTTCAACTATGTGACCATGAGAAAAGATGTTTTTGTTATCCTGCTTACAGCTGCGTACAACTGATGTTAATCAATTATGGTCACTCTCTCGGAAGTTGCTTGGTTGGAAATCTATTAACAGAAGCATTGTTCTTTTTCATCTTTAACGAACCAGCCAACCTAAATGATATTTTTTTAGTGTTTTGGCTGTGTACAAGTGATATAAATCAATTATAGTTGCTCCCTCAGAAGCAGTTTTGGTTTTTGATCTTTCATCTAGAAGCAGTGTTCTTTTTCATCTTTAAAGTATACATTAGGTCTCTAATTGATACTCTAGTTTGGATTTCTTGCTTTTTGAGATTGTAAATGTGTGAACTAGTTGCACATCCCTTTTGTTTCCCCCTCAATTTTTTATATTACAAGATCATTTATGGAAATTTCTGCTGTCAAAATCTGTTTCCCCTATTGAACTAAGATTTTCCTGCTTTTCCTTCTAGCCAAATTTCGCTTCACCTCCCGTTGCTGCTCAGCCTGCATCAAAACCCTTCATTCCTGCAACTCCTCCTACGTTGAGAAATGTGGAGCAATATCAGCAGCCCACGTTGGGTTCTCAGTTATATCCTGTATGTATATGCACTTCATTTTTTAGTGAAGTATTTAAAATGTGAATGACATAATAAAGTTCCCTTATTTGTTTCAGGGGACTGCTAACCCTAGTTATCAAGCTGGGACTCCTGGGGGTGGTTCACTTGACCCATTATCATCTCAACCAGGTCCACCTCCTGGGTATAAGATGTCTCAGGTTGTGGCTCCCACCCAAACGTCTAGGGGATTTATGCCAATTACTAATTCAGGGATTAAAAATCCTGGAATGGGTCCACCAATGCAACCGCCAAGTCCTACTCAGTCAGCATCAGTACAACGAGCCATAGCTTCTGCAGCTCCCCCACTTACAGTACAGACAGCGGATACTTCAAATGTACCTGGTAATTTTTATTTCTTTTCCTTTTTCTTCTTTCCTTTCAAATTTTCAATTTGTGAGAGTTGCAATTGTAGTTGGGTGAAAAAAATCTGAAGCTCCTTATTTTGTGTCATTGGAAATATCAATTCATAATCCAATATGAGAAAGATGGACCAGTTAGTGGGTTAGGGACTTTATGAAAACAATTGTTTCAGTGAAGTGTTATTTAGTCAATGGAAAATTAAACCAATATGAGAAAGATGGACCAGTTAGTGGGTTAGGGACTTTATGAAAACAATTGTTTCAGTGAAGTGTTATTTAGTCAATGGAAAATTAAACCAATATGAGAAAGATGGACCAGTTAGTGGGTTAGGGACTTTATGAAAACATTTGTTTCAGTGAAGTGTTATTTAGTCATTGGAAAATTAAAGTAATGCATTCAAATCTATGTTTGATGAGCAGCCACTTTGTGCAATTAATACCAAAGATTAGGTATTTTTTCCAATCCACCCCTTGTTGCACCCTTGATTAACGGGAACTACTCTGAGTAATGATCCATTTATTTAAATATATGTTTGAGAATATTATTGATTTTAAGGATTCAAAGTTCCCTTTCCACTAATGAAGTTACACCTAAGACTGAAAGATCAAAAACCTATCTGTTGGGGTCTAGGTGTATGATAGTAGTGGCATTGGACTAGTGTTGGATACCGTAATGGTGTAGTGCATATTGATTGTATGCCTCGCTAAGTAATTGCTAACATTGAAGTATCTTATTATATATTGTAGTCTGTAGAATGTTTGAAACACCCAAAATGATGCTTTGATGCCCTTCATGGCATCAACCTCTTGTTCAAAGACAGCTTGATTGGAGGAATTTTTAGGACTATTGCCTGAAAGAAATTTTAAAAGATATGGCTATTGGGAAGGAAAATGGGGGTTGTAGTTTGAGGACAGCTAAAATAAGCTCAGTTGTCCACACCTAAATTGCTAGGACCAATGAATTTCATAGTACAATATGTTTTGATTGTTAAGGAATGTGACAAGGTGGGGCTCGGACTCCTAAAGGGTGGTCTTGGAGCCACCCTGTTGTCCCCTTGGGATCTCTTCTCTCTCTCTCTCTCTCGTAAATTTACTAAATCATCTAATATTTCTTACTAGTCACTGCTCTGAGAAATAATTTTTTGTTGGTGTTTTTTGTCTTTTCTGTAAAATTCTATTTCTTTTGCATTTTTGCTATTGTTTACTCCTTTTTTTTTTTTCCTCTTCTTGTTCTTTGTCTGAAAGTCATCTATAGTGGTTTTGCTCATTTGCAGTATCTAACTTATTTAGCTTTGTGCATTATGTGCTCCAGCGGAGCAAAGGCCTGTTATTACAACTTTGACAAGACTTTTTAACGAGGCGTCAGAAGCGCTGGGAGGTTCGCGTGCAAATCCATCTAAGAAGCGGGAAATAGAAGACAATTCACGGAAAATAGGTTCCTTGTTTGGTAAACTTAACAGTGGGGACATATCGAAAAGTGCTGCTGAGAGGCTTGTTAACCTTTGTCAGGCTTTGGACAACGGTGATTTCAATGCTGCCCTCCAGATCCAGGTAAAGTTCTTGATAATTCAGAGGGGCAACTCTTGACTGAGATGTGCAAATTCCTTTTATTCCTTTCTTTACTATTCCCTCTTTGTTCCCATTTATTATTATTATTTTTTTGTTTTTGATTTTTATGGTGTATAGATTGACGTATTTGTCCCTTGGTTGATTGGGGCTGGTACAGGTTCTTCTTACCACTAGTGATTGGGATGAATGCAACTTCTGGCTAGCAACTCTCAAACGAATGATCAAGACTAGGCAGAGTATGAGATAAATTAAGAGGCTGGTGCTGGTATTCACGGATCATCTCAACCATGGTTTTGCAGTTCTTACATGCGGGGATATGTCAGGACACGATCCCCTTTTTCTATGTACACAAGATTTGGCATCTTTAGATTGGATGGAAGGCTTTTGGTCATTTGTTCTTCTACTCTCTGCCAGGATCTCTAATCTGGCTCCCATTTCCATTCTTTTGAAAGCAGTTAGAGAAGATAGTGCAAAGGAGGATATCAATGGACTTTGCTGATTGTTTTTCATTTATATTTGTAGTTCTAAGAAATAGAATTTGTTTTCAGTTAATACATGCTTTAGCATAATTCTTTTAAAGTTGAGTCAGCCAGCTGCTTCTGAGTTCTGAGTAGTTAGCATCTGAAAATTTCCCCCCGGTTTTGTATTTGCAAGGCCAATACTTGTACTTTCATCAATTATCAATAAGATGAATTTTTGTTTTGTGACTGGCATCTTTATATCCTTTGTTTTGCTGTCCAGCTTATTTTGTTTGTACTTCTTTTAGGTAGTCAGTAAGAACATTAAATTTTGTTTTTATGAATAAAATCACAGTAAATAGAATCACAGTAGTTTACCTTTTTCTATTTTTTTTTCAGGCAAGGAATGTATAGGATCACAGTTCCATGGAAAGAGAACACAAGTTCAGCAGCCTATATTTGCTTCCACTCAATAAAAAAGATGGAAAATCTTATTTCTTCTAAAACAATCAATTTTTATTTAAACTTGTGAATATTTGTAGATTCTTTAAAGAATGGAAAAAGATAATTTATGTGATGTACCATAATTCACATGAGCCAGTGTGTTTTTTGCATTATTTGAATTTCGTTCCTTTTTTTAGGGCTGAAGTTATTATCATATAGATATGTATATTTATCAAGTAGAGGGATATGGATTAATGGATTAACTCTTGTTTTAGAGTTAAGGCAATAGAATTGGGATAAATATGCATAGGAACATAAGAATTTAAGAAATTGTTTCCTAAGAGAAAATCACCATGCATATTAGGAAAACATAAAATTTTTGGAATAACAAATTTTTTATCTGTTAACCAAATGGAAACATTCTTTGCTTTATACTGAATAAATGTTTTAGAATCATTAATTTCAGTTACTGGGACAGGATGTTTCATTTTTTGCCATTTTTTTCTGGTAAAACGTTCTATCTGCAACAACAAACTGTTACTCCTGTATCAGCAAGGACACTTAGGCTATATGGTTCATAGCCTAGGAATTTAAAGATTCCAAGCAAGTATGTATGTTTTCTAATTCCATGTTTTGGAGCAAAGATGATTTCTTCTTTGCCTAGTTGGAAATGATAAATTAAAGCTGAATTTATATGATATTTTGAAGAGGACCCTGGTAATATGGGATTATCTGATGATCCTATTTGTTTTCCTTTGTCTAAGGAAAATCGTGGAGGTAAAATAGGAGGTGGAGGTCAAGGTTCTCTAAAACTAATTCCTTTATTAGAAATTTGTCTATTAAGTTTTTGTAAATCTGATAAAAATTCTTTTTGCCATCGAGAATTCTTTCTGATGAGTGGTTCAGGCTGTTCTGTTTCTTTTTCATCAGTTTTATTGGTTATATATAGATTATCTCCAGAAGCTGTTATTTCAATTTTTGGAGTTTTCTTAGTTAATTTTGGAATATTTTGCTGAAATGTCCATGGTTTTGGAATTTTCAGGTCTTCCCATCTTTCGAACCTTGGAGTAATGATTGTATCATAAGGTCGTGGTTCAAAATTTTCAACAAGAGATTTATCAATTGGTTTTGTTGAAGTCTCTGTTATTTTTGTTAATTCATGGATTGTTTTCCATTCTATGGACAAGTCTGTTGTTTCATCATCAAGTTCAGTACCTTGACATTGAATTTTGATCTTAATAGCTTTTTCTATTGTTGGATCATTAATGGAGACAAAATAATCAGGTTTTATGTTAAACCAAACTACTTTATGCACTAAATTGGAATGCATTCCTTCAATTAAAGCTTTGACTGAATTTTTGAATCGATTATCAGAAACCAAGACTAATATTGGAATATCGCATCCTAACCTATATAACGAAGTTATCTTTACTTGTATGATTCCAATATGAACATATCGAACTTCAGGATATTTTTTCTTCCATCGGGCAATTTTGTCCTTTGTGAAGATACTAAGTTCGATAGAACCATCTGCAGTACATTTTGCAGAGGTATTTCCACTAAATTGTTCAAAGACTCTAGCAGAAAATGGGTTAAATTTGGTAAAAGGAGAAATTTTGTAAATTTCTTCTTTTTTGATAATTTGCATTTTTTGCATTTGTTGAAGTTGTTCTTCTGTGGAAGAAACTTCTTCATTAATGACATCGCCAAGTCTTATGGTGTCATTATTTGTTGAAGGGTTTTTTAGCATAAAGACTAATTTTTCTTTATCTGAAGATTCATATTCACTTGAAATTTCATAAAGAATATTTTCAGGATCAGAGATTTCATATCCAAAAATAATTTTGAGATTTTTTTCTTCTATCATTTTAATCATCTTTCTAGTTCCTTTTCCCTTGTTTGGGCAATTTGGAGAGATATGGCCTATTTCATTACAGATATAACATCTACATTCTGTCTTTTTAGAAGTAGATTCCTTTTTAGAAGAAGATTTTTTCTTCCTAATATACTTCTTTTTCTTAGAAGGAGTTTTTTCTGAATTCCATTTTTTTCAACGAAATGTTTTTCGTTTTTTAAAACTTTTATTTTTTGAAAGTTTCTTTTTCTTTGCATAATAGGTTGGGGTACAACCTACTTTCCAATTTTCTTGTAATATTTTATCATAACACTGTTGTCCTTGTTTAGAACAAGCAATTTGATTTTTCACGTTCCTTTTGGCTTGGATTTCTAAACAGCGATCCATTATTAATCTTAGGACATAGTTTATCCTAAAGCCAAGATTATCAGGTGTTCCTAAATTTTTTAGGAATTCAGGATAGCCTTTGTTGGCTAATTCATCCCAAGGATGGGGAAATTTACTAAAAAATTGTTCTAACCAAAATTAATTTTTTGGTGGATTAATCAATAAATAATATTTCTTGTATAATGCAACAAATTTGTCGTATTGACAAATGTCACATAATTCAATTTTTGTTAAAGCATAATTAGCATCATCCTGTAGGTTTTCTTTTTCAGAAAATCCACACATATGTTCTTTTATTATTTGTGTAAATCCTCGAAGTATTTCTTCGAAAGATTTAAAATCACTGAGAAGGCTAGCTTTGATAGCTTTTCCTTTATTAGTCTGATCCCATTGTCTGAGCCAAGCTAAAACATCTCCTTGTAGAGTTGCAGCAATATAATCTAAGAATTTTTCTTTATTCCATACAGTTTTATAATTCGTGATAAGAATGGACAGTGATTGTGCCCAATCATTGATAGCTTGTTCTTGATCTTTGAAAGGGATATGAGTAAGATCAAGATAAGTACCATTTTGTGCTACAGTATTCTTATTTAAATCGTCTTTTCGACTTAAACTGGGTTTTGGGTCTGAAGTTCCTTCTTTAGTTTTTGTAGGAAAAATTTGTTCAGTTTCTTCTGAGATTCCATAATCTCCGAAAAACTCTGGATCAAGGGATTCATCGATCTTTCTTTTTGGCGACCTAATGATTTGAGGAGTAGAAGTCGAAGGATTTTCGACTTTTATTTCTTCATCATAATCAGTAGATGTTGAGTTATCTACTTCTGGTTCTGAGGAATCAGTTGAATCATTAGTTATTTTTGTAACTACTTCAATTTATGATTCGGAATCAGATACTAAGTTGATCTGATACTTGAAGTGAGTTAAAAGTTCTTCATAATCTAAGGATGTTTGCCTTATTTGTTGAAGAATTTTGTTTCGTTCTTCTATGTTTAATGAGGGATCTTTATATATTTCATGCCAATAATCTAAAATTTCAACGATATTTTCGTATTCTTGTTTATTATAGAGATATTTTTCTTTTTTGTGGAACGTTAGAATTTTTTCTATTCCATAGTAAAGATTTTTTGTACCCGGAACATGTTGTTCTGGATATAAATCTTCAAGTTTTTCGCTCTTAACGTGCTTTAGTGCTTCTATTATATTAACAAGTTCTTGACTTTTTTCTGAAAAATCAGAAATGTCAAGAATTCCTTGAAGATAATCGATTTTGTTATCGATTTTTTCAAGAATATTGGTTATATTCTCAAATTACTGTAGATGTTTGATGTTTTTGGAATTTTATATTCCAAGAGGATACTATATCGATAAGAGAATTAACACTAGAACTAATCTTGTTTAGATCATGTTCTTCGCTATTTTTAATATGAACACTATGATTATAATTATTAACATCTTTTCCTATCCAGGTACATATACAATCTAATTCGTTTTTTTCTGTCATTCTGGATTTTTAATGGTTCTTAAGACCTCTCACAGACTTAAATGGTTTTAAAACAAGGCTTGGAGGCGTCCTAACGTCAACCAGACAACGGACAAACAAGCAAAACAAAACCAGTATGCAAGCGTATGAGATTTATAAAAACCAGAAATGTACCAAAAGAAGTAAACAGATTATATATTATCTGAAGAGAAAGATAACACTCTTATATACTATTAACAAATATTAACAGAAGAGTACATACATAAGTAGAGAAAAACTTACTACTCAGGCTTCGTAACAAAGCTTTGATACCATTTACAATACAAACTTGGAAGCGAAAACTTGGAAGCGAAACGTGATTACAAGCACTGATACAAAAACATAAAAAGCATTAGAAGAGAGCGTATGATACAAGATGCCCCTTAGTCTTCAGCGTTCTTGATCTTTTATAGACGAAGGATGACTGATGATTGGAGGCTTCTACAGTAATTGGTTGTGCTCTACTGTAACAGTACTGTAGTCTTTTTGACTTTTACCCCGACAAAGTACTGTTTGTAGTTTGTCGATATCTGCCGACACTGCTTTCACTGTAGCAGTATTGTAGGTTTTTTGACTTTGATACATTTCTGCCGACACTGCTTTAGTATCTGTAACACTGTTTTGGAGGTGATCTCTTGTCGTATGCTGGATGGGTTGCAGTTGCTTTTGAGATCTGTGTCATGATTCATCCTTTTAGCATATTCTCAATATTATGGAATTCATACTCGTCAAGCTCTGAAGGAGTTTCCGGGCTTTGAGCGTCATGATGATTTGCATAGAAATCATCCATTTCAGCTGAGTAGAGACTTTCTTGTGGTAGATCAAGTTCGAACTCGGAGATATCTTTAAGAAGGCTTTTTGCTTCTTCTAAATGTTGAGCAGAATAAGTAGGGAAGTCAATACTTAATTCTGTAACAAAAATTCTTCTCCCATCAAAAACCATGGTTAAAGGTTTGTTTGAGGTAAGAAGGGTGGCAGCAGAGTTTTTGAGATGAATAAGGCTCTGAATAGAAATGGTTCTTGGTATAATTCCCTTTGCTATTTGGAGAGAGTTTTCATGAGTTTGCTCAAGATATTCTTCATCAGTCATGGGTTTTAAATACCAAATCTGATATGGCTGATAGAAACGAGTTTTTTCACGCCAACCAATTGAGCTAGAGATCCAAATATAAAGAACTCTATTACAGATCCAATGACTAGTACACTTGAAGATCATGGATTTGATCATGGCCGGTAAACCTTTTTCAGGATAATGTGATTGGATAATTAGTTTGTTAACAATTCCCCAATCGAGCATTTCTAAAGGCCATAAAAGGTGTGTTCCGAGGCTTAGCTTTGGAAAACCATCGTCCATATTAATATGGGGATGATGATCAAGATAAAAATTTGATAAAGATAAATAATTATCTTCAACAAGATATTGAATTTTTACAAAAATATGAGTAGGAAAAAAGGTTTTTGCTTTTTCAAAAAGATAGATTCTTTTGACTTTTTCGAAAAGAGGTGCTGAAAAATCATTTTTTAGAAGATCAACAAGCTGCAAATACTAGTTGATTTGTTCGACTGAAATATCTAGGGTCCAATCAACCTGTGCAACCATTTTTATGCACAGATCTTTGAAGTAAAGAGAGAAAGTATGAAGATCAGCTATTTGTTTAGCTAATATACTTAGAGAATGACAAAAAATTTTTCTTTGATCTGTAACATGAGATTTTCATGCAAGATTAAGATTTTCATAAATATCTTGGGGGATTCCCGGATTGAAAAAGTCAGAAACTTCATAAATTTCCTGCCTTTGAAAATTTTTTTTGGATGCAATACCAATATTGAAAAAAGCTTGTTTAGCTTATTCATAAGTTTCGAAAGTTTTAAAACATGCTCCATTGAAGCGATTGATTTGATTAAAACATTCAAACCAAGTTGCGTAGATTCCTGGTTGGAATCCTGAGAAACCATTGATTTATGGAAGTGGGAGTTTTTGACTGTTTTGACAATGCCTTTTTGGCTATCGTCACCCATTCATTAGTTTTCCCTTTGCCTTTATCTTTATCCATCGAGAAAGTTCCTGCTAAGAAAATCAGCAAGAAAATTATTAGTTCCTTTAAGATGTTCAACTTCGAAAGAGTAAAGGGAAATGTTATTATACCATTTTAATCTTCTACCATCAAGACAGTTTTTCTTATTGATGAGAAAATCTCGAACTGATTGATTATCGGTTCTAATAATGAAATTTTCTGGTGCAAGATAGATATGAAAAAGTTTTAGAGCTAATTTAATAGCCAAAAGTTCTTTTTCAAAAATAATATAATTTTATTCATTTGGTTTAAATTTTCCCGAATTATGTCCACAGATTAATTATTCTTTTTGAAGTTTTTTAGGAAGTGGCTTTTTTAATGGTCTAATTAAATGATGTGGTTCATCATTGTTATTTGGCCATATGTCTTTTTTTATGGCTTTTAGAACACATCCCTAGCAGAAATCAGAGGCATCTGTTTCTAAAATAAGTTTATCGCCATTTTGTAGGAAATAAACATTAGGAATATCTTCAAGATCTTTTTTGATTTCTTGGACAAGATTGGCATCTTTTTTTGCCAATTCGAAAATTTGATCTTTTTGAAGTTTTTTCAAAAGAGGGATTTCCTTTTTTGAAGGATTTTTAATAAAATTTCTTCCATAATTGAAGAGACCTAAAAAGCTTTAAAGTTGTTTTTTGTCTTCAATATGATTTGAAAAATCTTTTATTTTTGAAATAATATGTTGTTATAATTTTATCCCTGTAGAGGTTATTTCTAACCCTAGAAAATGAATTCTAGTTTGTTCTAGATCAATTTTCTTTAGAGATAAAATAATTCCATATTTTTGGATTATTTTACAAAATAATTTGAGATGACTCTGATGTTCAGCTTTTGTTTTTGAGAACAACAGAATATCATCAATATAAACTACACAAAAAGAATTAAAGGGTTGGAAAATAGAATCCATCCATCTTTGAAAAATTTGTGGAGCCGTATTGAGTCCAAAGGGCATTACCTTCCATTGATAATGTCCTGATGGTGTACTGAAAGCTGTTAATGGCTTACATTATTTTGTTAATTTGATTTGCCAAAAATCAGATTTGCAGTCAAATTTGCTAAATAATGTCGAATCTCTTATTTGATTAATAAGGACTTATTCTTTAGGGATAAAATAACCATCGAATTGTAGATATTGATTTAAACGTTTATACTTTATAACCATTCGAGGTTGTTTTCTCACAATTTCACTATGGTTTGTTACCATAAAGGCCGGACTAGAGTGAGGACTAATTGTATTTTCAATTAGTTTAGTGTTCAGAAGAATTTTGATTTGTTTATCAAATTCCTCTATATCTTTCTTTAGATAGATAATTGGTTTAACTCTAATAATAACTTCAGATTTTATTAATCTTAAAGTACAATATCTTGTGCTTCTTGACCACAGTTTTAGGAGATTCTCGAGATTCATGCAAGGATAATCCATTTATCTGAGATTAAGACAACATGATTCCATTTATATCAAATTTAATCTATCTTCACAAAAATTATATATACAATTTCTATGATTTTAAAAAAAATACATATTGCATATTTATATACACATGTATAAAGAACAGTAAATCAAATAGTTAAACACCTATATGGTGGGCCAGCATAGTCAATTTAAAAAATTAACAGTCATGTGACCGTTGTAATGGTTTTTTTTTTTGTGATTTTTGATGCCTTTTTTCTTTTGAAAAAAAATAAAATCAGGTGCTGGTTAGAGTCGTTTGGCACTCTTCCAAAAGGCTCTATTAAGAAAAAATGTTTAAAAACTATTTTTTTTATATTTTTTATTTTCTTCTTTTTTCACCTCTATAAATACAATAATTCCTACATTCATTCATCTCACAACCAATTATTCATATTTTCTCCTTCTTAAATCCTAGAATCCATTATTTTTTCAATCTTAGATATTTTTTTATTACAAAATCCAATTTCATGAATTCTACGCCACCACATTTCAATCCTTCATTAAATGATGATTTTTTTGTCATTCGACCGATCTTATGAATATTATGGTGGCGATTTTTAATTTTCATTTACTCAACCAACACCCACCATTTTATTCACTCGAATTGTCACAATCCAATAATGTTAGATCTTCTCGAAAGCAACAGGTTCTTCGAATGCCCAATTGGTCCACCGTCGAAGATGTGGCTTTGTGCAATGCATGGATGAAAGTTAGCAATGATTCAGTAATTGGTGTAATCAACCGAAGTCAACATTATGAAAAAAAATTCTCATTGAATTTCCAAAACAACTTAGAGCTCCAACTCCGCGAAACGAGTGCGGTTTGAATAATCGTTAGTCTACCATTTAAAAAAAATTTAACAAATAGATTGCATGCTTGACTGACAGTCGAAATGAATTAAACCGGTGACTTCAACAATCATGACATGATAAATTAATTATTTTAATTAAATTTTTTACTGTATCATTTTTTAATAAATAATTATTTTAAATAATTTGGTTTTAATTATTTTGCAATGATTTAATGTTGATTACATCTTCTCAACGTCTTTGTTGTTCCACTGTGAAATAGGATTTTATACTTTATGATTGAACATTTTGAAAAATCGTTGCTAAAAGCAAAATACGAGTAAGACTAACATAACAGTAATAATATCGTGGTAGCCTGAGATGATGGTGAGGCTACTGTCAAAAACCTTCCGATCCTTGAAGCCTCATAGTTCTATACCTAATTCTACACCACCAAAATTATCACCACTACCTTCCCAATCGTCAAAGTCGTCAGCATCATCAACCTCGTCGAAAAGATTGACATTGTCGAAGCGATCGTGGTGTGTATATCTCATCCTCTCCACCAACAACCCAATCAAAACTTACGTTGGTGTTTCTACCAATTTCTCTCGCCGGTAAATCCTTAATCAATCTCTTCAGAAATTTCTTAATTTTGGAAAATTCAAGTAGTTTCCAATTTCTCTGTCAAAATTCGATTGTGGGTATTGAATTAAATGAACGATCATGCTATTATATCTGCTATATCTGTGATTCTTTACCCAATGCTTCATTTGAATTTTTTATATCAATTTCCAATTTCTCTGGCAAAATTCGGTTGTGGGTATTGAACTAAATGAAAGATCATGCTATTATATCTGCTATATCTCATGATTCTTTATCCAATTCTTCATTTGGAAATGTTTATATTGAAAGTGCACATCTTTGACTTTGAATAAGTAATCCATTAATTTAGCAACCCGACTATGCTTTCTCATATTGATTTTCATGATAATCAAAATATTGTATGCTTGTCCAGAACATGGATGCTGAGCAAGGATTTGGAGTTTGCCTTTCATTTGTGAGGTTTTGGTTCTTTTTTGGCTACTAATCTGAAAATCAAGATATCATCTTGTGTTTAAATATCCCAAGTTTAGTACGAGATGATCTTTGATGCTATGTTTAGGTTATAGTTGCTAGAGTGAATTTAGAGAGCAGAAAATGGAAATGGAAACAGGAATAGAGACTGGGAAGAGGGAAGCATAAGTGGTTATGAATCAATGTATGAGTATGTAGAACATGTTAGAATTAGGGGTCGTGGAGGCAAATAATGATCATAAGAGCTGTGACATTTGTTCGGGAACTGGTAACAAAACTTCGGTTTGTTTTAGGAGAGAACTATGAAGCTTTTCTTGACTCAAAAAGATCGCCAGATAATATTCCGTAGGAAATTTTATGCTCTATCATTCTTTAGTAGGTACAGTTTTACTAACTAACAAATTGAGCATTTGAGCTTCTGTGACCCAAAAATGTGCTGTGTGCTTTCAATTCTTTAGCAGATTGAACTTTGCATTTAAATTTACTTATCAAAAAAAAAAAAAAACTTTAGCAGGTATAGTTCCACCAAGTTAACAAATTGATGCAGGATGATAAGCACAGTTCTAAAAAACCAAAAATCAAAATAGTGCTGCCTATGAATGGTTTTTTGGTGGGCTTAGGTCAAGGGAAGCTTAAAGATTTAGGGTTTTTTAAGTTGAGAAAAACTTTTATGGTTTATAGATGAAAGGGGAATTGGCTTCATGCAGAAAGTTATAGTTTGTAAGAAACTTTGTAGAACCTGGAACCTCTGGTAAGTAAGAGTTTATTTGATTTGTGGTGTTAATATAAAGGCCAATGAGCAGTGAAATGGGTTAGGTTTGATTAGTGTTGGGTAAGGTAAGTTTTGTGTAGTAGGATATGTTAGGGTTTATTATGGCTTGGCTTGGCATGACATGGTAATGTGATGGAATTGGTGTGGGGACTGAAATAGGACTGAAACAGAATCTATGACCTTACCTATAGCCTTGAGTCCCTTATGCTTCACTCTGGGGTTATGTCACATCAGATAAATAAAAGTTTTAAATCCCATAAATCCTCCCATAAATCACTTCATTAAAATGAAGAGATTATATAGATATTTATAGGCTGTTAGGTTTTCCAAAACTGACAAAAAAAGACTAAATTTAAGCGAAGATTCAATTACACGTGGTCTCATTCATGCTTTATGAGAAATTTCCAATTTTCCCTTTTCACGTTAACAGCCTTTGCATCAGAAATTTAGCTTCCACAGCTGAAATGATTTGTGTGTGTTTGTCTCTGTGGGAGAGAGATTTATGAGAAATTTCCAATTTTCCTTTTTCATGTTAACAGCTTCTGCATCAGAAATTTAGCTTCCACAGCCAAAAAGATGTGTAATGGAGATTGAGAGATCGAGAGAGAGAGAGAGCATGTTGAATCCTGAGCATTTCATGACAGAATAATTAAATTGCAAAAATTACAAAGTGGGTTTGAAATTTATGAAACAGCTTTGCCTTTTGTTCTCAGATGATAAAACCTAGGTAGTCTATTTATGTTACATGATGAAAATGTTCTAATGATTATTGGTACTTCTTTATAGTCTGAAACAACATAATGGTGAACTGAAAGGAGGTGCAAAGGCTGCTCGTGCGGGAAGGCCATGGGTTTGTGCATGCCTTATTCGAGGATTTAAGGATCAAAGTGAAGGTATTTGTCTAACTAATGTCATAGAAAATTAATGGCCTATTTAGTTTATCCTTATATCAAGGGGACTAATAATATTTATGCAGCACTATGAGAAACTAGGAATGTCTTAAAGCGTATGTATGCTACAAATTCATGTGAGCTAACATTGTCAAATGTTGGAGGATTTGAAATGATCCACTGTTTGTAATGGCACCCCTTTTCATGTTCATGCTACCTTAGGGAAATCTTGATATCCATTTTGCCTCCTTCCCATCCATTTCATTTGCTTTAAATATGATTCAGCGGCTCTTGAGTTGTCTTAGCAGCCATACTCTTGTTCTTCAAGGCTACCTTGTACCGGACGATCAATTTTGTTGCAAAATTCTTGAAAATCCTAGAACAATTTTCTTGAACTAGTCTATTTCCTCTTTCTTGTTTCTGGAACATATTCTGCATTATTATGTTGGAAGTCATGCTAACCACTGATGTACTGTTAGATTATATAGTTTACACTGGTGCATGAGCATTGTGATATATGGGATTTATGCTGTTTAGCTTCTTTGTAATCATGCAATTACCACTCACAGCAACATATCCCAGTTCTTGGGGGGTGTATTAGTTATCTGGTTCACACTAATAATGGAAGATTATGCCTTGAGATATATCTTTGCTTTTTGTTTGCAATATTTTCTTACGCAGTCTCAGGTATTGTTGTCCTTTTAACAATTTTGTTAATCCTTGCCTACTGTAGTGATTTCTGAACCATCTAGTTTAGTTTCTTTATATACAACAACAACAACAACCAAGCCTTTTCCCAATTTGGGGTCGGCTACATGAATCCAATGTTTCCATTCTGCTCTATTTAAGGTCATCTCCTCAGTTTACTTTCTTTATATGAGATACAGTAAACTTACCTTATCTTTTCAATATAACCAAACTGTGGTTTGATAGCGGTGCTTGATGATATTCAAGTTCTTTGAAACATTGTCACACTGTTGCTGTAGAAAAATAGTTCTACTTGCAAAGATCTGTCCTTTCTATCATTGACCTATTAGATAGTGAGCTCCATAACAGGAAGATTGATATCTGCCAGCAGTATGCAAAATCTCATCACTATGGACCAATCGAGATTGTTTGTCCTGTGAAATACTTTGTCAAATAATGGGTCAAGATATTTCAGATGAAGTCATTGGCTTTGGTTCACAAATCAACACATTCACGATCATTTAAGTGGTAATAGTTTTTGTACTAGCTGAATGTCCCTGTCTAACAATACTGAAAATTGAGTCAACAGATATTCTTCTTTAGTGTCTGCTCCTTGGTGCCAACTTGCTGATTTCTTCTGTTCCTTTAGCGCTTCTGTCATATTTCATTGATTTTGTATTGCTTAGTGGTTGAAGCTGCTGATCACTTCCTTGTAACATTTTTATTTGTAGCTTGCATGTTTGAATCAAAATGGAAAAGTTACTCGAGGAAACTGCCTCGCAAGAGGATAAGTGATGAGATGGAGAAGCAGTTAGATAATGGCTCACTTCTGTTGTTGCAACACAGGCAAGCAGCTCTAAATAAAGTTAAAGGTTCAATTGATTGTGGTCACTTAGAAATTGACTGGCAATTGAATCCTTTTTGATTTGATAAATTTCAATTTTTATTCTTCAAATGTATAATCTACTTCATTATTTTAAGCGAATTGTAGTTGATAAAAATATTGTATATTATGGGCATATGTAATTCCTAACACCTTCATGTTTACTGGTTAGTGGTTGAATAAGGGCCTATCATTGTATTTGAGTATTTCTATATTGTATAATGGGCCCCCTCTTTTTGGTATATTTCTTCTTTCTTTGTTTAAAAGGCTTGTTAAGAACAACTAAAGGGCGATGGAAAATTAGTTTACTAGATAAAGAGATCAGGAAATAACTAATACAGAAACAATGAATATGCATAATTTCCTATATGCTCTTGTATATATAGTCTATATAGAAAGGACCTCTTTTAGTCTTGTTAGTTATAGGACTTAGGTTGTCAAATTTGTGATAAAAACTTAGTAGTTAAATCCGTTATGGAACCTTGTTCAAGGGCAAATCAAGAATTTCACAAAGTTGTAAGGACAAAAAGTAAATTACAACTTGAATTGGGACACTCACCAAATAGGGTCTGTGCATATAGTATTTAGGGTTTCATAATTTGCATGTTTGATTCATTTGAACTCTTCGGATATGCATTAAAAGTGTTTTTGGAAATGGAATCGAATCAGAATCCAAGTCTAATTAGGACAGGAGACTTTGATTGATCAAGGTATCAATTCTATTGGCATGGTGTTGATCAACTAAACACCGCGATTCTGAGTTTCCTTTTTGATTTAAACCACTCAAAAACTCTATTGTTTGTTGACTCTAATCTCTATACAAGTACTCTAATAGTTCAGAAAACAGGAGGAGGGATAAGCACACTACAATAGAGTATACAAGTGATTTCTATTCATCAATCCATCATATTGTGTGCATCCTAGTAGTCTTGTGTTTTTGCATCCATCTTCATACATCTGGCACGGTGAGGGGATCATTCAATTGTTGAGTTATTCATGGCTGTGCATAAAGATCATCAACAATAAATCTACTCACATACAAGAGGACGTTACTAGCAAGGAGATGGAAGATCCATGAAGAAGCAGGTCGCGTGAAGAGCGGATTTATTGTCGGATCAGCGGCTGGAAGATTTGGGGTTGATCTTGCACATGTCTGAGTCGGGAGGTACTAAAGAATTCTTGGGTTAGAGTTTGGTAACTTAGTTTGTAACCTCTTTCTCAATAGTGGAGTTTTATCTGCTTGGATGGTTCGCGTTTTTTCCCCTTGGATTTTTCACGTAAAATCTGGTGTTCTTGTGTTTCTTTACTGTTAACATTATTTCACATGCATGATTTACACTCTGGATGAGTTATGCTATTTACTTGTTAGTTAGCTAGATGTTTAAATTGCAGTTAAATTAGTTATAATTTGAAAATCAGTTAGAATTAGTCAAGGTTTAATTCAAGACTATTTTACCCCCTCTAGGCTAGATCACGGCCTTGCGCTACTCTAGTCAGAGCCTAGAGTTTGGTCCAATATACTTCTTAAGTCTCTTTGAAATGGTTCGGTCTGCTGTGTATTTAAATTTGTCGTTTGGAGAAAATTTGAGAAAAGTAATGATAATTGCAAGATAGGAGGTAGTGAATGTGAAGAAAAAAAGATATATATTCAAAGTCTTGCATACAGACTACTACTTTGTTGACAGAGACGGTGTTCTAGTGGTGTTCCATAAGGGAATGAAAGCATTCCTGTCTATTGCTACTCCTATACCATGAAGTAAGAAAAACAGTAATCCTTGCAGAAAGGAAAACAAACAGTTGCTGGTTACCGTCCTCCTTTGGTAGGAAAATAAAATAAAATTACAATCTCAGTTAGTAGATGATGCTTATGACTGCAGTTATGTTGCTTATGACTGCAGTTATGTAATTAACTTATCTCCTCTAATCATCCATTTGACAGTTACTCATGCTATGCCACTTCATATCTCTATGATTGTCTCAAGTATTTGTACATGTCAATGTCCTCCAATATCTACAATATTGGGAAGTCATTGAACATATGTGATATGCCTGTTATGTAATTATTATTATTATTATTTTGATAAGTAGATATGCCTGTTATGCAAGTATAAGCTATAATTCCAACATGATATATTCTTTTACTATAATTTGACCTTAATATCCTTAATGTTTCTATTTTTCTAAAACCCTGATACGATCATTGATATTATTCCTCGACATTGTCTACCCGAAAATCCTCTCATTTTTTTTTTTAAAATAAAATAAAATTGGAAGTGCAGCATGCCAGTTTTGATAGATTTTGGTTGATTAATTTGTATATGTCAAAATAACTTTTTTACCATTTACAAATGTGTTTGCTTGTGTGCTTGTTTGTGAAAAAAATTATAAGTTTTGTGCTGCAACAATTAAGGGGCACTTGGATGTCTATGTTTCGCTAATGAGGGAAAGAAGATACTTCTTGTTTTCTTGGTAGGATTGTGGAAAGGGAGGTGTGTCTATTGATGTGGTATAATCGACAATAAGTAAATAATGAAGAAGAAGAAAGCTAGGTGCTTATGGGGATTTTGGATATGGAATAGAAACTGAATGAGTTCACGGTGTTTTACTTAGGTTTGGAATGATTCTATTTTTCCTATTAATCCTCTTATTTCTTCAGTAACAGATGATTACACTTTATGCTTAGTTAAAAAGAATGATTAGACTTCAGAAAATATATACAGATATTTATAATAAAAAAAAAATATCCCTCGCATTTCCTGATGTATTTTTCACTTTGTATCCCTCGCATTTCCTGTTCTTAATTACCATTCTCATAACTATGGTTAGCCTAGGTAGGTCTTTCTATATAGTTGAAATGCCAGTTCTGTAGTGCACACATGATAATATAGTTGCTTGCTTTAACTATAAACATGCCCATTTCATTTATCCCTACACAAATTGGTGGAGTTTGATTATCTAATAGGCCTATGAAAGAGTTGTTATTTAAACTATAAAGTTATACGATATGAGAAGGTCCCATGGTGGTGGTTCTGGAAACTCATTCAAATGCTGTTTTAGCCAGATGTGGACATGATTGTTTGCTTTGCAGTCCACTTGACCTCCTCTTTGTATTATTTTAGCAATGAATTTCTAATTTATTCCTTAATCACAAGAAGGGTTGAATAACCTTTTCAACACCAAGGGTCGCGACTACATACTTCACCAACCTTCTTCGGCTTTGTACAGAATCAACACGTATGATAACAAAAGATCGGAAGGCCCAGCCGCTTGCAGTATACATAAAGAAAGGTACATTTGCATACATAATTTCAACATAGCATCATCATCAGTATAGCACTTTTATTCTCTAATACCAATTATAGCATGCCTTTACTCTTTGGATGAAGCTTCCATTCATTCCTTTATGTCTTTTTCTTTTTCTTTTTCACCTTCTTGTTAGTATTTACTTTCTTGACTGACCTTTTTGAGATTGGTGTTGCAATAATCACATGTTTGCTGGTGACTATTTCTCTATCTTTTGAGTGTCATGGTTAAAACTGTGTAAGAAAAAGTAGAGAGAGATTGAAGAAATCAAGTTCGAAAGAAGAAAAGAATTGGGATCCTATGATTTTTGGTCAATGTGATATCCCAATGCAACCACCGCTCCTCTCCATGAATACCAACCCTCGAGACTCGAATAATGATTATGATGATGTTCTTGTATCAGTATTGGAATAGTTTTCTTTCTTTTTTTCAACTGAGGTTTTGTCGATGTTTTTGTTGGTGGTGGTTCATTTTAAGAATTGTTTCTAGCAACGTTTGTTTGTGTTTGTACTCATTTTGTCTGACTTGGTTTTGTCTGGTTTGTAGTTGGCTTCTTTTTGTTGTTTCCTTTGTATTATTATATATGCATATATATTGTTCATGTATAATTAGGATTTACATGTGCTTCAAAATTTAGGTGGTGATACCATTTCAGTCAAAAATGACACCATACCAACTTTAATATCTTTCACAAAGAATGAGAGGAATGGATTGCACCCTATATATTTTGACTAAAAACGATATTAAAAAGAATTTGCCAGTAATTTTCTCAGCCAAGAGTAGAGACTACAGTTCAGTATGCTAATTGTTAGCAATCTCTACAGTATGAATTTTCAATTTACACTAAATTAATCCTACCGTAAAAGGTTGTGAAATAATATGACTTATGAAAGAAAAGAGTGAAAAATGAGAATTCACGTGGCATTCCGTTAAGATTGTGAATTGCACCAATAGACTTTGTAATATAATGTGAAAATTACTCTGTATTTTTTTTTTTCATTTTTTGGAAGTTCAATCAAACACACGCATACCCACTATTTTTTGCCATACTTAGGCTTGAACACTTCGACCTCCGAACACTTCAACCGTTGTGAATTGCACCAATAACTTGTAATATAATGTAAAAATTACTCTATATCTTTTTTTTTTTCATTTTTTGAAAGTTCAATCAAGCGCACACATACTCACTATTTTTTGCCCATACTTAGGCTCGAACACTTCGACCTCCTCTTTGAGGGAGGAAGAAGAGCTTATACGGCTGGGCCATTACAAGTGCACATAAAAGCTCACATCAATGGGCTGTGTATCACAATTCAAGTTATAATTCATGCTCAGAATACCTTTTGATAGCATGCAAATGACTATTGGCATATCAAGTGTGGTGACATTGGCAGCATTGAATGTTGGATAAAGAGCTTTTGCAGTTCACAGCATGTTACTTTAAAGCAGAGACCCCATCAGATTGCTTCATTTAGAGACACTGTAAAAGCATCCAAACAGCAAATGTTATGACCCTTTCTGTTTCAGTAAACAATTCAAAACCATTACCATCTTTAGCATTTCAGACTACTGCAAAAGTGCCAACTTTTCAAATTACTTTTGAGACCTTGTAAAGAAATTTAGATCCGGATCTCCAGGTCAAATCTTTGAACTACATCTTGAAAATTCCGAATTCGGATTGGGAACAAGTCAAATCTATCCTCATGTATAATATAATTAAGTGTCAAAAAATATTTATTAAGGAGGT
The DNA here is from genome assembly GCA_026545225.1 of Cornus controversa. Classification (NCBI taxonomy): domain Eukaryota; kingdom Viridiplantae; phylum Streptophyta; class Magnoliopsida; order Cornales; family Cornaceae; genus Cornus; species Cornus controversa. The sequence continues at coordinate 49,682,043 of CM048853.1, read as the reverse complement.
TGAGGGTTCAAATTTTTTCAGTAATTATTTGTTGCACGTGTATACTATGTGGATTATGAGGGTACTCTAAGAAGCTCAACACTACCATGGTTGAGAAAAAATTCCATTGAGACTCGGAAAACACATGCACTATTTTTTGGAATATTGTGACGGTGTTTGACATGACTAGAAGTGTTTTGAATTTATTTTCTGATAAGACACACATAAGACATGTCGTTGAGACATGACAAGAACAATTTTAAAACATGGTAGAGTGATTTTATAATTATTATTTTATAGAAAAATGAGATTTAATGTAATTTAAAATATATTATGAGTTAATTAGAAAAATAATATAAAATTTAAGACAATAAAATTAACAAATATCTAAATCTAAACTTTAAATTAGTACTTTTATTCATGATTATATGAATAAAATAATAAAAAATTATTATTGATATATATATATATATATATATATAATTATATATTATATTATTATTTTTGGACGTATTTGTATTTTAAGTGTTTTTTTTTTGAGATTTATTGTATGGTCGTGTCCGTATCGTATGTATGTTCCATGTTCGTATTCATGTTTCTTAAATTGAGACAAACAAAATAATTTTTTTAAACTATTATATTCTTACATTATAGTTTGTGGGTTTGTGTATACGCCTACCTCTAATAATTTTGTATGTTATAAGGTTTTAACTTCAAGGCAGTTAGTGATTGTATTTTAGAAGAGCATGAAGGGGTAGGAGAGGTGAGTATAATTTAAGCAATGAATGATATTAAACTTCTTCAAAACTTCAACACAATTGAAATTTATTTTAGAATAAGAATTCTTAGAAAAACAAATGTACATATTAGAGACGTGTAATCTGGATTATAATAATAATATTACACAATTACGTATGTGATTACATACATTTAATTTTATGGACCACAATTATTGTATCCAAGTAGTCAAGGACCATATTTCTACATCCCGTGGCCATGGGCTGGCAACCTTCGGATTCCATTTCGGTTGGTACCCATTTTTAAGACCAAATAATCCGAAAGTTCTCTCTCTCAAATAATCCGAAAGTATCCACTTCGATCTCTCTCTCTCTCTCTCTCTCCAACGCAGACCACAGGCAACCCAGCAGGAGCACATCTTGCAATCCCCAGAAGATCTCTACAAGCCTTTTGAAAAGCTTTTTCACTTTTTATGCTCATGTTAGTTTAATTCAAAGATAGTAGTATAATATATATATATATATAGATATATATTGTCATATCTCTGCATCTAATTCAACATCCATGGGTTATCTCTCTTGTAAAGCTGAATCATCCATCTCAATCTCCGATTCTCAAACACCAACCTCTTCCAAGAAAACCCACTACAAGCAAGAAAACGAAAAACCCATCAAAATCCAACAGTTTGAGTACAGTGACCTTGAGGCAGCCACCAATGGCTTCTCTGACCAGAAACTTCTCGGCAGAGGCAGCCATGGCTTGGTCTACAAAGCCGTTCTTCGCGGTGGCCGTCTCGTCGCCGTGAAGAAACCCTCCAGAGGCAGCCTCTCAGCTCCTCGTTTCTCCACCTCTTCCGCACCCGAAAATGCCAACGAAGTCGAGAACGAAATCGACATTCTGTCCAAAATTCACAGCCCAAGACTTGTCAATTTGGTGGGTTTCACAAGCGATTCTCGTGATCGCCTGTTGGTGGTGGAGTTCATGAGCAATGGGACCCTCTACGAGGTTCTTCATTCCAGTCCTCGGCCACCCAATTGGGGCCGAAGAATTCGACTCGCTCTTCAAACAGCAAAAGCCATCGACATCCTCCATTCCTCTGTCCCTCCGGTGATTCACCGCGATATAAAGTCGGCAAATGTGTTGATTGATCGGAATTTCAATGCCCGATTGGGCGATTTCGGGTTGGCGCTTCGATGCCATGTGGATGATTTCCGGCTTCGATCAACTCCACCTGCAGGCACTATTGGGTACCTTGATCCAGGGTATGTGACTCCTGATAATTTGAGTACTAAAACTGATGTGTTTAGTTTTGGTATATTGTTGTTGGAGATTATTAGTGGTAGGAAAGCTATTGATGTTGGGCATTCACCACCTTCAATTGTGGATTGGGCTATTCCACTTATAAGAAGGGGGAAGCTTTTAACTATATATGATCCCAGGATTGCGCCTCCGAAGGATCCTTCGTTGAGGAAGCAATTGGCAGTGATTGCTGCTAAGTGTGTGAGATCTTGTAGGGAACGGAGACCCTCAATGAAGGAGGTGGCTGAGAGTCTTAGTGGGTTGAGTAAATTGGTTCCTCTTCATTCATGGAATGGTTTTACCAATCCCTGTTTGATGGTTGAGACAGTGGGACGGCCAGTGGAATCAGGGAATGCCCAGTTGAATTCGAGGCCAAAGGGTGTTGAAGAAGGGAATCTAGATGGTGTTGATGCTGTATGTGCTCGGCCATTGAGGAATTCGCGGAGAGTGTACTCTGATTTAGGTTTCAGGAACAATTTAATGGATCTCATGGCTGGAAATGATGGGGAGTCCGAGTTTCGGGGGGAGGCTGATGGAGTTGAGCTTAAATCAAAATCGGCAAATGGGGGTTCTAGTTTTAGAATTGCAAGTGAAAGGTTTGTCAGCAGGAGTTCTCGGACTGTGGTTCGTGGTAATGATAAAGGCAGTGTGTTTCGCATGAGGCGTAACAAATCAGTTGGGGAAAGTTCTGAAATATATTCAAGAAGAGATGATCTGATCCTTTGATCGGGTTCTAGTGCTCACGCAGCTGACCTTAGCTAGTTTGATGCAAAATTCTATTGAGAGCATTTGCAGTCTCTAGCTGGTTTGACAACCAAGCGAAGCTAAAGAGTGTAAGCTTTTCTTGCTTGCAAATCACATTGATGTAGATTATTTGTGCTTTGCATCATTCTCGAAAGTGTTAATGTATATGCTGATTCAGCCATATATGTTGCTTAGAGGTTCGTTATTGAATGCATCCCTCATGAAATATTAATCCTTTCCTCCGTGTACTTTATTTTGCAAAACTAATGAATAATAGAAATTTTGTATTATACACACATGCTAATCTTATTCTTTGTACTATTGTACTATCTCTGTTGAACTGTTATTTGAGTCGAATGTATGTTGGACTTGGTAAGTATTCATTAAAAATTTCAGCTTTTTCAGTGAGGGATTATTTGTTAGTTTTTGAAGAGGCAAAAGAAATTATTATAAACCATGGCAAGCAAGATAATTCATTGATAGAATCAGACACTGAAGGAGAGCAATATGAGATGCAGCATCCAGAAAGTCACTCTCCAAACAGACCACTGCTTTTGAGAAATAGCAAATTGACTCAGCATATGGGCAACCTTGTTACCCTCCCTGTGCACCCACTATAAACGAAAGTGGAAATGCTGTGTCAATGGGAAAGAAATGTCATTCTTGATAACAGCAATGGATTTAATGTGAAAATGCTGGAGTTCCCATACAAAATTGTGGTGCAAGATCATTAAGTAAAAATATGTGTTTTTGCATTCAGAATGTGGGTAGACTTAATATAACTGAATTTATGGTTAAAATGAAATGAAGCCCTAGAAAGAAATTTTGTAATTACTAATCAGTGATTCCACAAAATGCTCAAATTTCATTATAATTTTCATGTTAAAATTTTGTCTGCAGCTATATCTGGTAAAGGAAAAAGAAGATTTTTCTGGAGTGTATTCCTTATTGGGGTTTTTGGAGATTTATTATCATAACAGTGTTTGATCTTGCTGGACTAATCCTCTTAGATAAACATTTCCTGAGTCTTAAAATTGATTTCCTTAGACAAGAAGTCTGCTTTTTCCTTCTTGAAATTAGGCCAAAATGACGTTTTCCTACCCCCACTCCCACAAAAGAAAAAAAGAAAAGAGATAATTGTCATATGCAAAGATAATTTATTATTGTCACTCATCAAACCACATGTTGCAATGTTGGTCAGAAGACTTGGAACAAATACATAAAGCAATTTATTTGATCTAATACAAAACTTGGAGATTGTTAATATTTAGATTTTTAAATTGTCTTTTACAATTATTATCTGTTGTAATTCACAGGCCAGCAGTGGAACCTGTTAAATAATCTATCAGCATAAGAAACATCCTTTGTTCTATGATTGCCATTTGGCTTCCCAGGGCCATTAATTAGCAAAGTTGGTAAACAGTATTTGATTGTTGTCTTGTCTCAAGTTCCTCCGAAATAATTATATTCCAGAACTCAAACTACATAATTTTCTTATTTGATTTATTGGTTAGGTCATGATACACCAAACTAAGTTCATATATAATATGTATAGATCTTTCCAGAATTATTGTCACTTGTCACTTGTCATAGTCATAGTTGTTGGCGTTTCCATATTTAGCCAAGATACTTGATCTAACTATTCTCCTTAAGACCATGAACTGAGATTCTTTAGCTTTGTCAATTTCTTATATGATTGTCTTGCACAGATAAACATAAGAGTTATATCAGTCCTTTCTCGTTTCTAGCTTGTGAGTGTCAGAGAGCGTTCAGCATAAACTCGAACTTCGTCATTGTTATTTATTTAGATGTAGTGGCAATTGATCAGTAAAACAAATAATTATTTTCATTTTTTCTATTACAAGCTCTAATAACTTCATCCAATGGTAGTCTTTTTTCTTTTTCTTTTTTGGGAATGATTGTCATCCTTGTGAAATAATTGCGAGGTCTTGTGCAAGTAATGGAATAAACGGTCTTTCAGATGGAGTCTATCTGACCACAAACATTAACGTAATGGAATCATTTTTGTACATTGGTATTTCTAAGTAGTGATGTGTTTTATCCAAGAAAAGGACTTTACACAGACACCAAGTAACTGTATTCAGCTAGACTTATTGTTGCAGCCAGACACCCTCTTTGGTACAGACAACTGGAGTTCAATTATCAAGATAATGAGAAGCTGTTCCAGATGGATCTTTCAAACTCCAAAAACTGGAGAGGGAGGATGGTGTGTCTCTAGCTACCAGCAGCAAGTATGAAAATTTATATTCCTTTCCTCATATCAAGGCTTTACAGCTAATGTATATTCATTTCCATGTGCTTCTCCTTTTGACATGCTCATATCTCACTTCTCACATGTATTTGTGATATATATATATATATATATATATGAATGTTTGACCTGAGCACATCTTGAATGGATTCCATCAACTAGTGGAGCACTCCAGCCCATTGATCCTCAACGTTCGGTAAGTCCTCTTTTGAGCAGCCCGATGTGTTGACTTTTTGTTCAATAAAATTTTTTCTTTTAATTTTTGTCCTAGGCCCGCTAATTATTATGTTTTAAAATTATATTTTCAAATAAAATTATGAGAGAAAGTGAAAGTTTTCTAGAGAAGGGGAAAAGGGTTTTCATCATAATGGAGGAAAATGGTGAATGTGGTTCTACTTGGTAGGATGGAAATGTCAAAGGCAGTCATTTCATCAACTGCTGTTCTTTGTTTGTATATAAATGGAGCATCTTGTTGGATTGTTATGATGGAGCTCGTTTAGTCTATTCAATCTGTGAATATAAAGTTACCCAACACTCTTATTCTTTTGTATTTGTTCAGGAAAAATGAAACAATGAAAACTAGCACTATTTTTAAAAATGGAGTCTTTCTGACCCTTCCTAAAAAATTATTCCCATTTTGATACTTTTCTTTTCCACCTTGTAGAAAAGACATTTACACCAGTCTTTTGGTTGAAGGAAAGGTAATTTCAGGTGTCCATTTATCTTGTTTTGCTTGAAGACAACTATGTACCTGTGGCCTGATTCTCTAGTGTTTTGTTCATCAATTAAATATACATGTTTTAGATTAGGCACCCAAGTTTTGTGCATACTTTTGTGGATTTGATTTTTGAAATTGAGACTACATAAATCCATTCTCAAATGCAAGTTCATTAATCAATCTTCTCTTGGTTCAATTTCCATCTCTTTGCATCTTTAGTATTAGTAATGGCGGGAGCCTCTTACACGGGCCAGCCTTTTTTAGTATCAGTGATGAGTAAACATTATTTTATTTATTTCCCCCTTCAATTTGTCTAGGTTTGTTGGAAAAAAGGGGTCATGGAATTGAGGTTCCAATTATCAATGGACATTAGCTCAGATGGTATAAGTTCTCCTCCCCTTTTGTATAGGGTTGAGTGTTGGAGTCCTAGCAGGAACAATATTGTGGGTATGCTTGAACTTTCGGAGAAAAAAAAAAAATCAAAGTTTCGGGTCAAATTAAAGATTTGATCTTTTAAAGGGTAAAGTGCAAAAAATACCCCAGCTATATATAAAATGTGCAAAAAATCTCCTCTGCAGTTTATTATGTGTATATAACCTTCTCTGTATTTTTACAATCCGTGCAAACACTCCCCTCTATCAATTTTTTTTAAATGACCAAAATATCCCTCACAACCTTTAAACTAGCAGTAGAGGTGTAAAGAGGACCAGTCTAGTCCAAAGTTTTCATCCGATTGGGCCAAACTGCAAAACTAAACCCATGCCTGGCAGGGCAACTTCTGCTCTTCCTTAAAAAATCCATTATATATTTTTTAAATAACTTAAATTGATTATTTATAGAACTTTATAATATTTACATTATTAATTTCTGCCTCATATTGGAACTCCCAAAAAAAAAAAAAAAATTTAAAAAATCAGAGACACTTTATTTGATGACTGATGCATACTCAATTCTCTGAAATTTATTGCGTTAGTTCTACTAACATGAAAACTTGATATCTTGAACTTGCAACTATATGAATGCAGAGATTGGATTGAATTCTTTGATAATTTACAGTGGATGGCAATGAAAAAGAAGGAAGAGAAGTCGAACAGAAATAAACAAGTTACAGTCTCTGCAAGTCACTACATCCACCATAAAATCTTGTTAATGCATGTATGATGGAAAACAAATTCAAACATGTTATCTTTAAAGATTTATATTTCTTGTCAAGGCCATTGATGACATTCCTCAATGAAGGTAGTGCAGTAACACACAGCTCTAATAATGCAATAGGTCATTAATTGTTAAGGTTGTAAATGGATCCCATCAAATCATGCTGGTCAAATAGGTACTTACTCATGTTAAGCTCATATATATGTTTGGTACCATTTTCAAGTTTAAAAAATGGGAGAATTACAAGTGCTATGCGATGTTAGATTATGAGGTCCTCTCAGAGACTCACCACCACCACCACTACCATCAGAAAAAGCTCAAAATACTTATTTAATTGTAAAGTATTAATTTCATCAACCTCAAGATGAAAGCCAAGCAAGGCACTAGACTAATGTGAACCGGCAAGCTTAGTGAATGAAAGCAAACATTCAACCGTGTGTGTGCATTCATTTATTAAGCAAACATTCAAAAGTGTGTGTGCATTCATTTATTAGAAGGAACATTAGTTCAGGTGATATGATCTCTTCTTTTTTTAAAAAAAGGTTAAGTGTTTGACTTCTATTACTGAAATTATTGTGGATGTATGCGTTTGCTTTAGCTTTTGAAAGAAATTACACATTCATTTGATCCATATATGATTTTGGACTCATTAGCTTACAACATTTGGTAGCTAACACATGGTTAATGGTTGGCTTTTGATAAATAAAAAAAAAAAAAATCCAATGACATTTATCATGAATCATGATGCATGCTTCCACAATGTCCGATCCAACGAGCTTCTTGTAAGAATGATTGGTGATAACTTTATTTGGTCCACCACCTGAGCCCTGTGGGGACATATTGTACCAGCCACGCCAAGTTAGACTTTGTGCAATTCACTTTAGCAAGTATACAATGCAAAATTGAAAATTGGACAGACTCTTCCCTGCCTGTTAACTTCCATCTCTTAACATCCTTTAAATTGTTTATTTACTTTTTATTTATTTATTTAATTATTCTGGTTTTTACTAAATCTCCTTTGTCATTCAAATTATTTATACAGCATGTCATTTTTTACCGTAACTATTTATATTGTTATTCAAATTTCATTAATTTGTACAAGTTCAGTTGAATATTGTTTGGATTTATTAAATGAATATAAATCGTTAGTCTAAGCGAATAGAAGCACAGTATGAACAGTTCAGTTATCATTTGTATGAATGCATACTTCTTATAAAAGTATAATCTGTCTAAATATGAATTTTTTTGGTTCAATTTTCTGCGAATGGTTCTCAAGAATTTGAAAAATAAAAAAAATTATTGAAAGAAAATTATAAACACAGTCATGAGTTTTAAAAAAATACTTTTTCAAAAAACTGCAACCTAACATGTTTCCGTACTTATTTTATGGTTTTTTAGTTATCTAAAATCAGAAAAGTGAACCAAACATGAGTACGTAGTTATAAGATTTGACCAAAAACGTAGCTTTATTAAGTGTACCTTAGTCGTATGGGGTCCTATTGTAGTGGTGCTTTCAAACTTCATGCAACATTTTAACAAGATTCTAATGGAAAAAAAATCAGTATAATTGAATATTCAAGAGGTATTTCCTTGCTATTTCTATTTAGTCCACTAACAAGAAATATAACAAAATTTATACCCAAATCCAAGATTGCAGTAAAAAATTTCCAAATTTCTAGGGATTTGAAAACAAAAATGGAATAGGATACATGAATTCTCTCTTTCTTTTTATTCTGTTCTATATTAGAAATATATATTCGGTGCACCGGGCACATCTAGACCATTGGTATACTACACGTGTTGTGGGTCCCATTACGCATGTAGGGCACCATCATTGCCGATGCGCTCGGTGCATGGTGTGCCGGGCCCAACGAATATCTTATCCTATTTAAGGCCATGTCTCTTTCTATATTTATTTTTTTATAATAATTTTTAAATACGTTAGTTTTGATTGTCTCTTCCAATTTATGCAAACTAACCTTGATTGGTTTGTAACTCCCAAAATTATTTCCATAAATAGTTTTTAGAGAATCAAAACAGAGAATAATTTTCAATTTTTTCAGTTTGAAAATCCGCTTGATTGAAAAAACTACAAAATAATTTTTAGAGAACAAAAACTCATAAATATATTTGGTTGTATATACTAAAAAATAATTTTTTTAACTAAGAAAATAAAAAATATAGCACATCACTCTTTTGTTTATTCATAAGTAAAATAATTAAGGTATAATTAAGCAATTCACATATAGTCCATACACTATGCGAGTAAACAAAGTTCTCTAATCTTTGAGCTGAGTATATCTTATTATTTGTTGGATTCTGATAAATTATGGTGATGTTTTGTGTCCATGTGGAAAAATTATAGAATGCCCTGGGTATTTCTTGATTATAAGAATCCCACCAATATTATCATTGTATTTTTTACTTTTTTCTATTACAATTTAAATTTGCTATTAGTGGGATTTCTATATGTAAAGAATCCTCAGGTAGTGAATAACTTCTCGTCCAAGTGATGGGGGCTCAACTCTGATAAGTTTGAGTACACAACTAAACTATGTTGCTGATAAGTTTGAGTACACAACTAAACTATGTTGGTTTTATTAGAAAATTTAGAAGGAATAGATTGAAGTGATATATATTTAACTCAAAATTCCTATTTATGTCAATATGTGTTTTAAAATTATATATATAACTTACCATCTATTATGATTTCATTTCAAATTTTCATATGCCACATATATCCATCTATGTTGATATGTAATGCAAACTTCCACCTATATTAGGTGCTTCTCATCTAATTACAATTTGTTGATCCATCTAGTATTACATTATATTTGTTTCACAGAGATGGGTCCAAGTTAAGATAAAAATATATATACAATACATGCGAAGAGACCTTTATGACAGTGCCATTACCCTGAAAAAAGCAAACATATAATCCAAAGTAAGTACTATTTACCATTTTCCTTACAATTCATTAACAATCACCTCAAATAGCAGACTAGAAACCTTCCAAGTAGTTAGAATTGTAACTCAATTAACTCGTGCAAATCCATATAATCAAGTGAATTGACTCATATATATCCCTAGAAATAACCTGTGATAAATCAAACGCCGGGAAGCACTTCAAATATAAACATACACAAACAAAGATATTCTCTCGGCTACTGAACATAATCGAAGAAGATCACGGGCAATGGCACTTGTTTGTTCTCTGTTATCAGCTTGATTCTTCACTGTAATACAAGACAATTCGTTGAACAGATTTAGAAAGAGAGAATGGGGACTGTGCGTCTCAGAAAGAGGGGACAAGGTAAAAGCAGTAAAAGTTTTAAACGAGAAAAAGAAACGTAAATTTTATAAACGATTCTTGTCTTCTATTTTTTTTATTTTTAAGTGGTTGGTGGTTCTCCGTGTTTTTTAAATCCCAACACCTATCTCCAAAACTCCCAAAACACTTTTTATTAGTTTTCTGAAAATCATATTCTTGCAACTCAATTTCTTAAAAACTGTTCTTTAAAAACAGTTCCAAGCAGATCAAAAATTTGTTTTCTGATTTTTTGACACTTCAAATAAACTGTTTTGAGAGTTGCAAACCAAGCAAGGCTTAAAATTCTTAGTTCCGGTCAAATACCAATTAATAACTACAAAATTGAAGAAAAAGTTACTGGAAAAATCCTATATGGCTTTGACCAATTACTAAAAGGAAATAAAAGGAAAATTTCTTTTATCTTCTTGTTTTCCATTTATGTAATGTGAGACTTAATAATATATATAAAAAAAGCCATATGTGACAAGTTTTTGGATAAATTTGTGCCGGAGAGGATGTTACTTCAGCTATAGAAACAGAGTTGCCGCAGAATTATTTTACAGTTGGGGTTTTTATCCATTAATTCTTCTGTTTGGTTTTCTGTATTGATGAATTTTCTTGGTTTTTTCTACTTATTGCTATTATATATATTAAGGATAATACTTGGGTCCAATCCTATGCGAACCAAGTTGGTTCTCCTAGGTAATGTGGCTCAATAAAAGTGTGACACGTGTCCCAAATTTATAAAAATATTAAAAGAAGTTAAAAATGAAGCAAATCTATTAACCCGTAATCCGAACCAGATTATCTCTCATCTGCAACAAACTCTCTCATTTATGTTTCTCTCTTTTGTTCTTTCTCATTTGCAACAAACTCTCTCTCATGTGTGTGTGTGTCTCTCTCTCGTCTTGATCCAAATTGTATTTCTCTCTCATTCTTATCTCTCCATTTCATCATTAATATACATATATCCATATGTATTTTTGAAACAATACTATATATATATTTTTGTAACAATCAATATATATATACACGATATATATATCTATGGTATTTCTGTAACAATTAATATATATTTCTATAACGATATATATATATATGTGTGTGTGTGTGTGTGTGTGTGTGTGAAGATACCCATGTATGTATATATTACTTATATAAATGTATATGATGGTTTGTTTTAAATCTGATTAGATTTATGTCATTTTTGAATATGGTAAATTGGGTTTTATTGTATCAAATTTGTGAAAAGTTTAATAATGACGAATGTTAAAATACATTAATTGGAGATTTGGAGTCCACCATTGTCATTCGATTTAACTCATAAGAAATGGATAATACCCATTTTTAATTTTTTTTTCTTTAGACACGTGTCACTTTTATTGCGCCACATAATTGAGGAGAACCAACTTGGTTCGCATAGGATTGGACCCAAGTATTGTCCATATATTAATTTGGGAAGATGATATTAATGTATCAATTTTGTGACGCATACACTACTCTTACTCATGGTTCTTATTACAAATATATATATGATATTGATGGTTTATCGCAAGACTAAAACAGAAAATTTATAACAGTAAAAGTATAATATTTTAAAATAAAGAAAGGAAGAGATATTTTATTTACTGGAACTCATATCATTTTTATTCACTGCAATGCTCTTTAAATAGAGCTGGAAAAGCGTAACAGAATACAAAATATCTTCCCAATATCATGCCACGTCTAACAGAAAAATTCCTAAGGACTTGGTCTATTGACCAATTATTTAGCAAATATGTAACTAAAGCAACTAAGACACGTTTCCAACACTCCTCCTTGCCTTAGTAGCTGCAGAGGCCTAATTTGTTTCTTAACATTTCAAATCTAACTTTTGGTAGAGCCTTGGTGAAGACATCTGCAACTTGATCTTCAGTCTTGCAATAAAGCAGTTTAATTTCGCCACCTTTTTGTACTTCTCTTAGTGATACAACTTGAACTTGAAATGCTTAGTCTTGCCATGAAAAACAGGATCATTAGAAATTGCAATTTCAGCTTGGTTATCTACATGAATCTGCGTTGGCTCATTTTGCTCCATATGTAAATTTGCAAGTATTTTTCTGATCCAAATTCCTTGATTTACAGTAGCATTGGCTGCTACATATTCTGTCTCTGCTATACTTTGAGCTATCATATCTTGCTTCTTTGAAGACCATGAGAAAATTGCTTATCCAAAATTGAAACAAAAACTTGTTGTACTTCTCATATCATCAACAGAGTCTGCCCAATCAATATCAGAAAAACTATGAAGCTTAAAATTCTAACAGTAAGAATATTTAATGCCATAATTTATTGTGCCCTTAATATATTTTACAATTCTTTTGGCAGCTTGAAAATGCACTTCACTGGCGCAATGCATGAATCTTGAGAGCAAGCTTACTGCAAACATTATATCTGGTCTGGTGGCTGTAAGAATGTAAGATACATCAAACAACCAATCAAACTTCTATATTTGTTTTCATTAACTTTTTCTGCTCCATCATCTTTGCTAAATTTCTCCTTCTGATTCATTGGTGTGTTGGTGCTTTTGTAATCTTCCATGTGAAGTTTTTTTAGTATTTCCCTTGCGTATTTTTTTTTGGCTTATGAAGACTCCATCATGATCTTGCTTTACCTCCATACCCAAGAAATAGGACATCAAGCTAAGGTCTGTCATCTCAAATACTTTGAGCATTTCAGCTTTAAATTCTTTTACCAATTTCTCATTACTTCCTGTAACAAGAAGATCATCAACATAAACAGAAACTATAATTGAGTTAGCATCTGTTCCTTTTACATATAATGTAGCTTCACTTGGACTTTTAATAAATCCAAGATTTTGAAGGTGTTCATCAATTTTGCTGTACCAAGCCCTAGGAGCCTATTTAAGACAAGTAGACCTTCTCCTCCTGTCCCTTGACTTGGAATCCTTCAGGCTGCTCAACATAAATCTCCTCTTGAAGATAACCATTTAAAAAATGCAAATTTTACATCCAACTGATAAGTCTTCCATCCATTTTGTGCTGCCAAAGCAAGCAACATCCTGATTCTATCCAACCGTGCCACTGGAGCAAAAGTTTTTGAGATATCTACTCTAAACACTTGACTATACCCCTTCACCACTAATCTGGCTTTGTATTTATTTACAGAACCATCTACATTAAGTTTGGTCCTGTAAACCCATTTGACTCCAATGATCTTTCTGTGTTGAGGCCTATCCACCAACTCCCAAGTATCATTTTTTTCAATCATTCTGAGCTCCTCTTTCATTGCTTCAAACCACCTGCCATCTTTCTCTGCTTCTTTAAATTCTGCAGGCTCAAAAATAGAAACATTGCTTCTTTCATAAACATCAGATAAGGACCTTGTACCTCTAACTGAGACATCATCTATGTCATCATCAAAATATTGCGGTGGCTCTGTGAACTGCTTCTTTAGATTTTGCAAATTTGGTTTATAACCAAACCAAACTTCAAATGGAGTTTTTTTTTTCTGCAAAACTCTTGTTGGCAGCCTATTCAGCAAGAAAATTACAGTTCTTGTAGCCTCTGCCCATAGCTTCTTTGCTAACTCCTTCTCATGCAAAATGCACCTTGTCATTTCCATAATACTTTGATTTTTTCTCTCACTTACACCATTCTGTTGTGGTGTGTAAGGAGTTGTAAGTTGGTGTTCAATGCCAGCTTATTTGCAAACTTATCAAAATTGTCATTTGTGTATTCTTTCCCTTTATCAGACCTTATCTTCTGCATCCTGCAACCACTTTGATTCTCCACCAATGCTTTATATTTCCAAAATGTATTAGCAACCTCAGATTTGAATTTGAGAAAATAAATCTAGCAAAATCTGGTATAATAATTAATAAATGCAATGTAATACTTACTACTATTTAAAGATGGCATTTTCTGAGGTCCTCCAACATCTGTGTGTATGGGTTGCAGAGTGTGATGATTTCCATGTTGTTTGAGGAAAATGTTTTCTTGCTTGCTTGCCATATTGACAAGCCACACAATCAGCTATATTGTCTTCCAGCAAAGGAACACCTTTCACCAAATTATGTTTCTGCATATATAGAAGTCCATCACGGTGGAAATGCCCAAGCCTCCTGTGCCATAGTTCTGCATTACTTACAGTGCTTAAAAATGCTATTTGCTTATCCTCTAATAGATTTAAAGCAAAGCTTTTTGCTTTCATTTTCACCTTGAATACATCTCTACCTTTCATGTCTTTGATCAAGCACCCTTTGTCTTCAAATATGACTTTGAAGCCTTTTTCAATCAACTGGCCAACACTAAGCAGATTTTGGTCAATATTAGGCACATATAAAACATCAGTAATATATTTCAAACCTGTTAAGCTTTCTATAGCCACAGTTCCTTTCCCTTCGATCGAAAGAAATTCACCATTTCCAATTTTTACTTTGGAAATGCATGATTGTTTTATCAAGTTCTTTGAAGAGCTGATGGTCATTAGTCATGTGGTTTGTGCAGCCACTGTCAATCAACCAGGAATCGCTAGAGCTATTGCTTGTCGTGAAGCATGTTGCAACACAAAGTTGCTCCTCTTCATGTTGCTCGGTAGAAGCCTTTGCCTCTTCATGTTGTTGGGACTTGCAAATCCGCTCCATGTGTCCAATCTGACCACATTTTCTGCACTTGACATTAGGTCTCCACCAACACTTCCTTTGTGGATGATTTGTCTTTTTGCAGTGTGGGCAGGCTAGATAGGTCTCATCTTTGTTTTTATTGTTGTTGTTGCCGATCTTTTTTCTTTTTATTATTGTTCTTCCTGTCTTTACCTCCTCCTGAACTTACTGCCAGAGCACCCTCCATCGAATCTTCTTTTCTCATCATCCTCCTTTGCTCTTGTGCCTGTAATGCATTCACTAATTCTGCCAAGGAAATGCTTGACAAATCCTTAGATTCTTCTAGTGAAGAAAGTTTTGACTCATATTTTTCAGGCACAGTAACAAGAATTTTTTCCACAATTCGTTTATCAGAGAAGTCCTCAATTACCAAGCAATCTCACCTTATTTACTATACTCAGCAGCTTGTTAGAGTAGTCTTTGATGGTTTTTGTCTCCTTCATTTTCATCATTTCAAACTCCCTGATCAAATTGAGTACTTGCATATTTTTGGTTCTTTCATTGCCTTGGTATTCCTTTTTGAGGTAGTCCCATATATTCTTTGCTGACTCCAAGTTTATAATTCTTGTGAAGATAGTGCTTGAAACAGTAGAGAATAGACAAGCTTTAGCTTTGGACTTCTTGGTCTTCCTCTCTTTGTGGATCTTAATCTGAGCCATCGTAGGATTCGCCGGCAGTGGGGGCACATCATAGTCTTCCTCTATAGCTTCCCAAAGATCTAATGCTTCAAGATAGACTGTCATTTTAACAGCCCAGACTTGATAGTTATCACCATAAAAAATTGGTGGCGCAATATGGGAGAAATTGGTTTCAGTTTCCATTCTTGAAGATAAACGTGTTTATGGTTTATTATGTTTGGATTCACTCAACTCACAGGTCCTTAAGAAAAAAGCTCTGATACCAATTTGATGGTTTATCGCAAGACTAAAATAGAAAGTTTATAATAGCAAAAGTATAATATTTTAAAATAAAGGAAAGAAGAGATATTTTATTTACTGGATCTCATATCATTTTTATTCACTACAATGCTCTTTAGATAGAGTTGAAAAAGCATATCAGAATACAAAATATCTTCTTAATATCATGCCACGTCTAACAAAAAAATTTCTAAATTTCTAAGGACTTGGTCTATTGACCAAGTATTTAGCAAATATGTAACTAAAGCAACTAAGACAAGTTTCGAACAGATATGTTAGGAGTGGTGTGGGTTCCTTGAGCTTTCTTTTCAGGGTGGGGTTGTATTGCAGCATCAATTATTGAATTAATACATATATTTCTTGGATGCCATCAATACAAAGTAGCTTTATTAGCCGTGTGGGGGGTTGTATTGCAGCATTAATTAATGAATTTTTGGTGCAATTTACTGTACCATTAATAGCTTTACGTGTTCCTTTTTCACTCTTCACAGCTATTCTCTCTTGCACTCTCTCTCACCCTCTCTTCCAACTGCAGCAGAAAAGAACATGGCTGAAGCCTTGCTCTCAGCTTCCCTTCAAGTGCTGTTTGATCGGATCGCGTCTCGCGACTTCATTAGCTTGTTTTCGGGAAGAAAAGATGGTGATAAACTCCTAAGGAAGCTCAAGGTAAACTTGGGAGCCCTTCAAGCTGTGGTCAATGATGCGGAGGACAAGCAGTTCACTAGCCCAACAGTGAAGGATTGGCTTGACGGGCTTAAAGATGTTGTCTACCATGCTGATGACTTACTGGATCAGATCGCTACCCAAGCCTTGCAAAGCAAGTTGAAGGCAGCTGAGTCGTCCCAGTCCCGGTCCCGGTCCCAGGGCAGCATGAATCAGGTATGGGACATCGTCTCCAGTGCTTTTACTTCTCCATTTAATGAAGGGATAGAGTCCAGTATAGAGGAGATCATTGATACCTTGGATGATTTTGTCAAACAAAAAGATATCCTTGGTTTGAAAGGCCATGTGGGAAGGAAACAGTCGCAAAGACAACAGACAACTTCTCTAGTAGATGAAACTGATGTGTACGGTAGGGATGATGAAAAAGAGAAGATAATTAATTTGTTGTTGTCTGATGAACTCACTAGCAATCATGGGGTTCCTGTGATCCCCATTGTGGGAATGGGTGGGGTGGGCAAGACAATCCTTGCTCAACTTGTATACAATGATCCTAAAGTAGTTCAGAATTTTGATATCAAAGCATGGGTTTGTATTTCCGATGAATTTGATGTTTCAATGATAACAAAGAAAATTGTTGAGGCTGTTTCCGCACCAAGCCACCCCACATCAAGCAAGGACACCACCAACCTAAATTCACTTCAAATAACCTTGAAAAAAGGATTAATCGGGAAGAAATTTTTGATTATTTTGGACGATATCTGGAATGAGAATTACTCTGACTGGGGCCTCCTAAGAGAACCTTTTAGGTTTGGGGCACCAAAAAGTAGGATAATAATTACGACACGCAATGAAAGTGTTGCAAGAATCATGCGTAGTGTTCCTAGTCATCACTTAGAGCAATTATCATTTGAAGATTGTAGGTCCTTATTTGTGAAACATGCATTTGAGAATGAAAATTATACTGCGCATCCAAACCTAGAGACCATTGGTAATGAAATTGTGAAGAAGTGCCATGGTCTGCCATTAGCAGTGAAATCACTTGGAGGTCTCTTGCGAGGTAAGCTGGACATTGAGGAATGGGAAGATATATTGAAAAGTGAGGTATGGGATTTGGGTTGTGAAATTCTTCCAGCTTTAAGAGTGAGCTACCATTATCTTCCCTCTCATTTAAAGCGATGTTTTTGCATATTGTTCGATATTTCTTAAAGATCACAAATTTGCAAAGGAAAAGTTGGTCCAATTATGGATAGATGAAGGCTTTGTGCAGAAACAATCTAAAAGAAATAAACCAATGGAAGTTGAAGGTAGCAACTACTTCTCTGAACTATTATCGAGGTCCTTTTTTCAGCGATTAAGTGACACTGATTCCTTCTTTGTAATGCATGACCTAGTTCATGATTTAGCTGAATTTGTATCTAGAGAGTTTTGTTTTAGGTTAGAGGATGATCATGACAATGCACGTGATCTCTCTAAAGTTCGTCATTTGTCATATGATCAAGCTAACTACGATCCAATTGCAAAATTAAATGTTGTCAACGAGGCTAAGTATTTACGAACTTTCACATCATTTTCGACATCATTTTTGCCATGTGGAGGTAATTTCCTAAGCAAAAGGTCTTACAAAATATGTTGTCAAGTCTGAGATGCTTAAGGGTGTTATCTTTAAACGGCTATCAGATTTCTGAATTGCTTCGAACAATTGACAATTTGATACATTTACGCCATTTGGATCTCTCGAGAACAAGACTCAAACGGTTACCTGATTCAGTTTCAACCTTGTGCAATCTACAAACATTAAATTTGTCATATTGTGAAAGTCTCATTGAGTTGCCTACGAATACGGGGAAGCTAATTAACTTGCGCTATCTGAATATTGCTTCTACTAGGCTAAGAAAGTTGCCTGCAGATATGGGGAAACTAATTAACTTGCATTATCTTGATATTTCAAATTCTTGGCCAATGCTAATGCCAATGCAGGAGATCAGCAGCCTTATAGAAGAAATGCCAATGCAGATGAGCAGCCTTGTAGGTCTCCAAAATTTAACACATTTTGTAGTTGGCAAGAATTGTGGGTCAAGGATCAGTGAGTTGAAGACACTTAATCATCTTCGTGGGAAACTCTCCATTTTAAAGCTGCAAAATGTGGTTAATAGTAGGGATGCACTGGAGGCCAACTTCAAGGAAAAGAAGCACCTTCAAGAGTTAGAATTGGAATGGAGTGGCTACTGCACTCATGATTCACAAAATGAAAGTGATATAATTGACAATCTAAAGCCTCATACAAACTTAAAGTATGTCACGGTGAAAGGCTTTGGAGGCAGAAGACTTCCAGATTGGTTAGGGGATGTTTCATTCTCTAATATAGTGCGTGTAAATCTTTCTGATTGTGGATATTGTGAGTCCTTGCCACCACTTGGGCAGTTGCCGTCTCTAAAACACCTTTCCATTTGTGAGATGAAAGAAGTAAGGAAGGTGGGTGTGGAGTTGTACGGGGATGCTTCTTTGAACAAACCATTTCAATCTTTGGAGACTTTAAGCTTTGCGTATATGGTAGAGTGGGAGGAATGGCATGCATTTGGAGGTGGAGAGTTGTTTTCTTGCCTTGTAGAGCTTTCTCTATTTCGTTGCCCCAATCTGACTGGGGAATTACCCAACCACTTTCCATGTTTAAGGACACTCTAACATTTGTGAATGCCAACGGCTTGAGTCTGATCAAGCTGGGCTGCTCCTACAACACATGTCTTCTCTGCAGAAATTGGAAATTTCAGATATGCCGAACTTGACGCAATTGCCGCCGGAGTTTCAAAACCTGTGTTCTCTTCAGAAACTTGCAATTTCTGATATGCCAAATTTGATGCAATTGCCCTCGGAGTTGAAAGAGCTACATTCTCTTCAGGAATTGATAATTTCAAACATGCCGAACCTGAAGGAATTGCCGCCAGAGTTGTGGAGACTAAAAAAACTGGAAAGTTTGAAGATAAAACAATGCTCAAGCCTTGTGTCATCTCCGGAGTTTGCATTGCCGCCGATGCTCAAGACTCTGGGGATCAGTTACTGTGACGCTCTACAGTCCCTACCAGAGGGAATGATGCGCTTCAACACTTGCCTTGAGGATTTATCCATCACTGATTGTTCATCTCTGGTGTCAATCCCCATTGGTGGTACAGTACCTGCCACATTGAAAAAGATTTACATCTCTGGTTGTGAGAAATTGGAGTTTCACATAATGTTCAAAGAGGAAATGGAGCCCTGCTCCACATCCATTGAACATTTGGAAATACTAAAGAGCTGTGATTCTCTCAGATCTCTTCCAATGGGTTTCTTCCCCAAGCTTCGTTGTCTCAAAATCGACAAGTGTAAAAATTTTGAAACCCTTTCTTCGATTCCAGACGTTGGGCTTCAAAATCTGACAAAGATTTCCATCTTCGACTGCCCTAAAATGGTATCGTTTCTCCATGAAGGATTACCTGCTCCCAATCTGAAGTATCTTCAAGTCGTAGATTGCGAGAAACTGAAGTCGCTACCACGAATGGAAACCCTCCTCCCATCTCTTGAATCATTGGTAATAGTGAAGTGTCCAGAAGTTGAATGCTTTCCAGACGGAGGCCTACCTGCCAACATACGTAAACTTGATATCCCTCATTGCGAGAAACTATTTCATTCTCCTTGTTAAATAGCAAGACCAATGAATTTCTCTGAGGGCGCTGCCTAGTCCAGCAATAAAATGCTTGAGCTTCGGTGTTCTAATGCGAATTCAAGCTTCAGACCACTCACTCCGGAAAATACTAAAGGTTATGTCTGTCTCAAGTCCTCCCTCCCCAGGACCTTGCATTGCCGTGACCAAAACTAGGTAGTGCTTTTTTTCTTTTTATTTTTTATCGACCAACTCTCTCAATTTCTCTTACATGACCTCTTAAGCACATGTTGCAATCATAGTTCGCATGAGTGTTGGTTACTTTTAGTTATTTGTTTAAATTCTCCTCATATTTGTAAATCTTGATTTCTTCTGTAAATATCATGGTTGTCAATAACAGACTTCCTAAGCTATGTGACAAGCATCAATTCGCTTTGGGTTTTACAAGGCAATAAAATCCTTGGTGTTTAACTAGTTGCACTATTCATGCTTGCTAGAGGGGAACTGAAGCAAGATTGATGTGCCCTGCAGCTCACATGGACCTGGGCATGACCTGAACTGGGATCCAGCTAACCATATGATAAGGTAGGCAATATTGACTAGCATCTATTCAAAACACATGCAAACTTCTATAGTTCTATTTGAATCATTTTTGGTTAATATTCACTACAATGTACCCAACTAGCTTATATTGATTTCAGTTTTTCTTTTGGAGTCATTGTTTAGGTTCAATGCTAAAAGCTCAGATTGCAAGTATGTAAACATGGGTCCTAGTACTATTCATTACTTGAAACAGCACTGAATAATGACATGGTAAGCGTGGGATCTGTTTGGGTGGGGTGGAGGATTTTAGTTCAATTATTTTTCATAATCCCCTGCCCTCTCCAGAAGAGAATGGCAATATAATAATTGTCTCAGAACTTTTAATTACTATAATTTTTAAAACACTTGATTTCAAACATCCTGGATGCTTTTGCAGAGACATGTGGATGTGAGTGGATTCTGATGTTGGAAGTCTTGTGGAATAAAAGAAGCACTGATCTCTGGTAAGTCATATTTTTAGTACAGACACTGTCCTTGTGAATTTGATAGCGAGATTTATGATTCTCTAACTAATTTCACTTATATATGCTTGTAAATCTAGATATCTTCTTCCAGCAGTATGGTTTGTATATGATATACTCCCTAAGCTGTGTATTGCAGGTTCCATTTTCTTTGGGTTTAATGCATCAGCATATCCCTACATTTTTTCAGCAATGGCAGTGTGCATGTTGGAATGGAACTAAGAGAGAACTCATATGCCTTTAAATTGAGCTCACATGAACCTACACATGATGTGAAGTTGCCCAATTAATTCTATGATGAGGTATTCATGTTGTCTTGCATCTTTTCGAAATTCATGCAGGTTTCTGTAAGAATCATTTTTGTTGAATGTACCGGTATATGCCAAAGCCACCGGGGCATGGTGATAAAGGCATTTGTAGGGGTTGTGTGGGGGTTTGAGTTCAGTTCTTATTGATAGTCCTCCATCTTCTCCCCTAGAAAGGGCAATATTAGAATTGTTTCAGTATATTTAGGTCTTATTTTTCAAATTATTGATTTACGACATCTATGATTGCTTTTTTCATAGGACAATACCGACAAGTGGATAATAGTGGTGGAAACACGGAAGAGTGGATAATAGTGCTGGAAAACTGATACATTATCACAAAATTGTGGCCTCTTGCAACAGAATCGCAAAGTCTTAATAAGGGTAACATACTATGTCTCACCCCTTATTGTTTCAACATTAGCAACCGTGAGAATTTCATGTGATGTTTTCATGGGGTTTACAAGTTTATTGTAACTATTCTTATAATTACAATTGTCTGTTTATTTTATCATAGTCAAGGAAGACAACTACTGTATACAGAACTACCTGTTGGTTAAATTTGAAAATAATGTCTTCGGAAGAGCTAGCTTTCCTAGTAAAGCACAAATGTCTGAGTCATTACAAGGATGAACGATTATGTTTGATGAGGCCGTGGTGACTTTTATGGTGATGTTCATTTCATTAACTCAATGATAGAATATGGCTGGCATGTTTCTCAAGTAGATATATTTTGTTTTCCTGGATTTCTCAAATACATTTTTCAGTGAATAAAATGTTATTATCTGAAAATAAAGAATTTTTACTTACCTGGATGTGTTCAATGGGAGGTCAAGGATGAGGACAAAGGTTGGCGGCCTCACTGCTGTTGGGCGGGTGCTTACTTAACATCTCTCAAAGTGTGTGACCTTACATTAATCTGTTATAGGAGAGGCCTGCACCGACACAGGCCTTTTCTATTTTTCAAAAAGATTAACCAACTAAGTAAAGTTGAGAATAATTAAGATAATGGGAGAAGGGTAAAGTTCCTTATGAATTGAATGAAATTGAAGTTAATTTGAATAGAAAACAATGTTAAAAAGGAAAAAATGTCCTTAGAAAGTGACTGGAAAATGTGGAAAGATAGAAAAGCTACTTCATATCTTTGGAGATCTGGCATCCTCTTCCAGCACTATGGTTGTCTATAATAGATTTTCTGACATACTGGACTAGAATCCACTTTGTTTTGAGTTTTATGAGGCCAGCAGTTCCGTCAATCTTATATTAGTTGTAGCATATATGCATACTGGTAGGAATTAATAAGATTTAAGTGTCTTAGGAGCTCACATGGACATAGGCTTGACCTGAATTTGGATGGATTTAATACTAAGAGTGAGGTAGGCAAATTCACTAGAGATAAGTTCTATAGACATGCAGACTTCTACTAGAATCAATTTTGGTGAATGCATAACTACAATGTGGCAAAGTCATATTGTAACCAAGACTACTAGTAATTCACTACTATTGGACATTACTTTTTTCAATTTCTTATAAAGCCTATTGCAGGGGACATATGGATGCGAGTGGATACTAGAGCCTGAAGACTGATGCGGACTCACAAAATCATGGAACTTTTTTGAAATGTGATGGGCTGTCCAATACTTTCTCATTTGCTTATTGTGATATGATCAAGGTTGATAGATATAGTGTTATTGATGGCCACTTCTAAGCCACAAGAAAAATATTGCAGCTGGTTGGACCTGTGTTGAATGGCTGAA
Organism: Cornus controversa; assembly: GCA_026545225.1. Classification (NCBI taxonomy): domain Eukaryota; kingdom Viridiplantae; phylum Streptophyta; class Magnoliopsida; order Cornales; family Cornaceae; genus Cornus; species Cornus controversa. The sequence goes on along the minus strand of CM048853.1, from coordinate 49,658,825 downwards.
TTCAGTTTGTATTCTTAATTTCCTTTGGTCATGATTTGCTCTCCCTTTTGCACCAAGAAACAGGAAAGTAATTTTTCTTTTGGATGCCATCGTGTATGTGCTCCTTCACCAGGTTAGACTAAGGCATGGGAGAGAATATGATTTCATCTTGTATCTATTCAACATGAAGACCTGCGTGAATTTTATGCAGCATTTACTGTAATTCTTCTTATGATCAAATTGATTTGCATATTACATCCCTAGCCAAGGGAGACCAGTTGATTTGTTTATTATATCACTAGCCAAGGTCTCTATGTCTTGTATGTGTATTAGGCTATTGGTTAAATATGAAGATGGTCATATCAGAGAATTGGGATCGAAATATATATATGGGTAACGCAACTTTGTCTCTGAATTTACCTCCTGCATGAGCCACTCAGGGCACATATGACATATTATAATTCTATGTTGCATTAGTTATTAAATTACTTCTATTTTTGTATTTATCAAATTCTCCTTGTGTTAGTAAATCTTGAGATGTCTTGCCAACAATGTGGTTGTCAAAAACAGACTTCTTGAGCTACAGGACAGGTACCTGTTCGCCTCGGGTCTTATGAGGGCAGAAAATCCCACAATGTTTTATTAGTTGCAGTATATATGCAGATAAAACAATGCTCAATCCTTGTGTAATTTCAGAATATGGAGTTGCCCATGCTTAAAGTACTTGTGATAAATAAATGTCATGCACTACATTCCCTACTGGAGGGAATGATGCATACTAACACTTGCATTGAAGGTTTGTCATCTTCTCTTGTTCATCACTGGTGTTTCCCAGTTGGTATAATGCGTTGTCCTTTGATTGTCTGATGAGACGGAGTACCAAAGGACATCCAAGTCATGGAGGTAGAAAATAGTTCTAATTTTATCAGAACAGTATGCTCCTCCTGGTTCTATATTCATGCCCAGGAAACCTCGATTTCCATTCAATTCAGGTACTTGTTCTTCACTCTATACAACATTACAAAAAAATTGCTATCTTTCTTCTATCTATAGGTAGTTTTCACTAACTTCCCTTGCATAGTCAACAGCAGAAGGTGTGAGATTCTTGGACCACTAGCTACAATCATTTCTTCTATATTTTGACCAAGCCCAGATGAAGTTTCACCCATCTCAGTACTGATAAGTGTAAAGAAATCTCAATCAGTCAGGTTTGTGCCTCTATCATTTTGCAGATAAATTTTTATGAGGCCTTTATACATGTTGAAATCGTAGTTTGCATGATTATTAATTACTTTTATTTATTTGATGGCAATTCTCTATATTCTGTACTATGAGTTGCAGGTTCCATTTGCTTCAGTCTTTTATTGGCCTGCATCTCCCTCAATGATTTATCAATGGCAGTGTGCAAGCTAGAAGGCATGCATGATGCATGTGCGTTTTCAGGTCACATGAGCCCAGGCATGACTTCTACTAGCTAGAATGATTATTGACTGGTTCAATTTTTTAAAGCTTTGCAACAATTAATGTTACAAAGGCATCTAAAGTGATGGGTTAGGAATCTGATTTCAACTCTTATTGATCAATCCTGCACTGTCGCCACAAAAATTATAAAGAGATCATTATTGACTGGGTTCGATTTTGTACGTTTTGCACTTACCTTAAGAAGAATATATACAAAAACTTAGTAGCATCTTTCAAATCAGTGATTATGATGGTAGTTGAGATGATTATGATCGTCTTCATCATCACTTGTGGCATAATGACAATAGTCCGGTGCTTGCACCATTTGCTTTGCTTCCTCTAGTTTGTTCTCCTTTTCTGCTAGCTTCTTACTCTTCCAAATTCCTTGTTGCACCTGGTGGTGCATTTGAAGTAGAACCTACATTACATATTTGGATACCCAAGTAAGTCTCGCCAATCACCTCTTCTTTGCGGTAATTCAACTTGGTTCCTTTTCCATTGTTAATGTAATTGGCGCAGGTCTTGCAACGAAAATTCGCTCATGGCCAGCATCATCCTCACCTTAATCTGCTGCTGTCTCCTCCTCTTCGGTATCCTCGCCGGATCCAAGTTTCCCGGGTAGTGGTGGAGGAAGGTGGCGATGCGGAGGTGGTGGAGGAATGTGGTGATCTAGAGGTGGTGGCGATGCGATATGACGACGGCAACGATGGTGGTGGAGGAAGATGACAATATAGAGGTGGTGGTGTGGTGGAGTAGGAAGGTGGTGATGTGAAGGTGGTGACGGTGGAGGCCGCAGTGGCGGTGGTGATAAAGCCGGTGATAGTGGTGGTGGTGATAAAGCCGGTGGTAGTGGTGGTGGTAAAGTCGGTGTAGTAGTGAAAGTGGTGGTGGTGAAGGTGAATGATTTTTTAGTAATATGAATATTTTTTTTTTGTATCTTCTTGGTCTATTTCATAAGTTTGTGGAATGGATTTTCGTTCTAAATGAATAACCATTCTCACCTTAAAACTTATACCAAACAAAAGAATGGTTGAAAGTTATCACCTAAATTGGTAAAATCAATCACTCTAATATTTAAATATTGCAAGTGGGACCCACATTTTCACAATTCAATAAATGAACACTTTTTTCAATACACATTTGGCCGATAACTTTTCACTCTACAAATTATTTTCCTTAAATTAAAATTTAGAATTAAAATAATATTATATTATCTTTGTTCTTGTTAAAATAATAAATAAAATATTTATTTTATTGTAAAATACACCTCAAAGTTAAGTCAAGCACGAATAACCAATGATAACATAAATTAGAAAATAAAGAATTTTTACTTACCTGGATGTGTTCAATGGGAGGTGAAGGATGAGGACAAAGGTTGGCGGCCTCACTGCTGTTGGGAGGGTGCTTGCTTAACATCTCTCAAAGTGTGTGACCTTACGTTAATCTGTTATAGGAGAGGCCTGCACCGACACAGGCCTTTGCTATTTTTCAAAAAGAATTAACCAACCAAGTAAAGTTGAAAATAATTAAGATAATGGGAGAAGGGTAAAGTTCCTTATGGATTGAATGAAATTGAAGTTAATAAAAAAGATAATTTGAAAAGAAAACAATGTTAAAAAGGAAAAAATGTCCTTAGAAAGTGGGTGGAAAATGTGCAAAGATAGAAAAGCTACTTCGTATCTTTGGAGATCTGGCATCCTCTTCCAGCACTACGGTTGTCTATAATAGATTTTCTGACATACTGGACTAGAATCCACTTTGCTTTGAGTTTTATGGGGCTAGCAGTTCCGTCAATCTTATATTAGTTTTAGTATATAATATATATGCATACTGGTAGGAATTAATAAGATTTAAGTGCCTTAGGAGTTCACATGGACATAGGCTTGACCTGAATTTGGATGGATTTAATACTAAGAATGAGGTAGGCAAATTCACTAGAGATATGTTCAAAAGACATGCAGACTTGTACTAGAATCAATTTTGGTGAATGTATAACTACAATGTAGCAAAGTCACTGCAATATTGTAACCAAGACTACTGGTAATTCACTACTATTGGACATTACTTTTTTCAATTTCTTATAAAGCCTACTGCAGGGGACATATGGACGCGAGTGGATACTGGAGCCTGAAGACTGATGCGGACTCACAAAATCATGGAACCTTTTTTGAAATGTGATGGGTGTCCAATACTTTCTCACTTGCTTATTGTGATATGATCAAGGTTGATAGATGTAGTGTTAGTGATGGCCACTTCTAAGGCACAAGAAAAATATTGCAGCTGGCTGGACCTGTGTTGAATGGCTGAATTGAGTTTGTATTCTTAATTTCCTTTGGTCATGATTTGCTCTCCCTTTTGCTCCAAGAAACAGGAAAGTAATTTCTCTTTTGCATGCGATCGTGTATGATGCTCCTTCACTCTTTTATTTTTCAAATTAATTTTGTTTCTTGCTTCTTTTTTAAAAACATTCTTTGGTCCTTATTTTGTATTATTTGTTGTATTCCATCACTCCATTCTCCAAATTTCTTTCTTGACGAGCTTCTCATTTTAACAAGTCATTTGTGTTGCGATCCAAAATTTCATTATTCTTTTTCATTTTTCTATTACTTGTATTTTTCTTATAATTTTCACAAATCTATATAAGGGACAAGATGTTTGCCTTCATGTTGCGAAATGAGAATGTTAAGGTGAATAATTAGAGTGACTAGAAGAAATAAGGTTAGTAATGAAAGAAAAATTAAGTGTAACATTCATTTGTGAAAAAAATTAGAAAGAGTAGATTGAGATGGTTTAAACACATATATAGGAGACCTACTACGTGCCGGTGAAGCAAGAAGAATTAATTATAATAGAAGGTCCAAGACGGAGAGGGTGATAAAAAATAACATGCGATAGAGATTAATAGAAATGACTTTAAAAGGTTTAACTTGACACCCCCGCCCCCCAATACGAGAATGGTTGTGTAAAAACTAATGGTCAACAGGATTTGGTTGACCGTGCTCAACACTCCTTTTTTTTCCAAATTATATATTTTTTAAAAGTTATAATTTTACTCGTAAATAATTGGACCTTTATCACAATGCACAGACCACATCTTCACCGAAGCTCATCAATGGTGATTACCCAAACCTTAGCTTGTTGAAGAAGATGATGCCAAACCCTAATGGGAACCTAAACCATCGCCGCTGTTTTTTGACAATATGGTTCAAACAAAGCCCAAACTCTAATGAGTATATATATAAGAAATTATCTATATATATATATACTCACTGAGATGGTTTCTTGATCTATGTATGTGTGTATATATATATATATAACTTCCAATAGGTTTTATATGTATGTATATATGCCGGTATATGTGTGTTGATTTTTGGATTTTCAATATCAAAATACAGATGTAGAGTTCAAATTGTGGGAAATCCAAGAGGCAGTGACTATTTATTCATAGCCTCCGATCATCGCCAACGTTTTTTTGCCAGAAAAAAGGTGTCTTCTCTGCCGATCATCACCAAGGTGTGCCTGTGCTTGGACCGTCGGAAAAAATAGAGTCCTTGTCGGAGAAGTTGGTGCAAGGGACTGGCGTTGTTGGCAGCGACTGGCTTCTCCGATTCGTCCATCACAACTATTTCTATCATTAAGGTGAGCCCCATGGCAGTCATCACCGCCATATGAGAAGACCCATTTTCGGCCACCTGTGCCGGAACGCCATCACCATCACCAAACTGAAGACCCAAACCAAAGACTCATGACCATTGTCAAGCACTCAACCTCATCGCCACCCATGGCTGTCATCGCGAAGCTCCATCAGCCCCATATCCACTGTTGGCGGCAAAGAAAGAGGAGAGAGAAAGGGATAATAACCAAAGAGGAAAGATGAGAAGAGAGAGAAGAAAAAAGAAAAGAAAAAGTAAAAAATAGGGGAAACAATTTGAAGGGTATAAATGTTCAATTATTTACGGGTAAAATTATAATTTAAAAAAAATATAGTTTGGGTAGAAATGGTGTTAAAGCACGGTCAACCAAACTTAGGGAAAATTGAATATCGTTTTTGACACAACTATTTTTCGTAAGTTATTAACGAAAACTTCAGGTGGTGTTAGAGCATTTTACCCTAATAGAAAATACTGGAGAGAGAATTTATGTGGCCGATCCCATTTATAGGGGACTGAAACAAGGATGATAATGATACAAGTAGATCAAGTCAAATATTATTCGATTTAGCTAGCTCATCGCACAGGAATAAATTCAAAGTCAAATCATTTACTTTATCTTTTTGCATAAGAAGTGCTAAGGACTGTTGTTTAAGTGACTACCATTCCACACTCTTTCACTAATTGATGAAAACTAATCACAAAAATTTAATATTTTTCTGTCATAAATGTCTTACTTTTTTATCAAACAATATCAACTTCTAGTTTTAAAATATTTAAATTAGTGTCATCAACCAACAAATAAAACTATGTGACCTAAAGTGTTCTTCAATTATAAAAGAAAAATATGTTCTTTAATTCAATTAGAAAATAAGATTAAAATATTTTTATATACTAATTAATTACAAGTTTCAAAAAATTATATAGAAAATGATTATAATAAGTATATAGATTAATATAAAAAAATTATTAATAAAAATATTAAATGATTATTATAATGTTATTTGTTTGTTGATTACGTTGATGTAAATATTTTAATACTAAAAAGATATATTGCTTGATAAAAAGTTAGAAAGTATTTATTACAAAAAAAAATATATTAAATTCTTTTGATTAGTTTCCATAAAGCGAGGTCCTTACTCCTTAGCACTCCTCTTTAAACAAATACTAGGGAAACTTTAACCAAGAAGAGTCTCAAATAGTTTGACAGTTGGATTAATTCCAATAAAATATCTTGAATAAATCCAAACTTTTAACACAAGGACAATTTGTTTTGTGTTTTTTTACTTCTCTACAATTTCTTGAGTCAATAGCATCCATTATTGGCAAATGGGTTCCATTAATTTTGTCCTCCAAAAGATATTTATTTCCTTACTTCCTTGAGAATTGCTGACCACAACTTTATATGGAGACATAGTGCAGCAGCCATCTTAGACTTTGTGCAAATTTGAAAATTGGACAGATACCCTTCACAGCTAAGTTTGTTTTTTCTTGATAGATTAAGCGAACATCAACCTACCTCCATTAAGACTTCAACCATCAATCTCATATTTGAAAAGCCAGAACCTTTTCCTGCTAAGTTCTATTTTTTAACTTCTTCATATTCCATCCACCACACTTCTTGTTTGATGAATATATTTTTTTAATTTTGGTTTCTTACCAAAATTCCTTTGTCATATTACTAATACAATATACCATTTTCTTTTTATCAAAGTATTCATTTTTTTTCGATAAATTCCACCTATAATATTTCTCCGACTTAAACACAGCATTTTTTGTGAGAGGAGAGATAATAGTCCATTGGTCCATAAGTATTCATATTGTCCATTCAATTTTCATTAATTTTGCCATTAAAATTTTATTTTTGTACTACTTGTATTATTTCTCGTACAAGTCCAGTTGAATTATGTATGAATTTTTTACTAAATGAGTTCCAGAAATAAGTTCAGATTTAGATCGTCTATTTAGGCAAGTTTCCCCCGAATAGAAACACTATAGTTCCGTTATCATTTAGTACTGTCTTATATAAATCTATACTTTTAGTAAAAGCATAATCAGTGGAGACAAAAATACTCCTTAGCCCTGTGGGGACATATTGTACCAGCCAAGTTGGACTTTGTTCGATTCACTTTACCAATTATTCAATGCAAAATTGAAAATTGAACACACTCTACCCTGTTAACTTCCATCTTCTTAACTTCCATTACATTGTTTATTTACTTTTTATTTATTTACTTATTTATTCTGGTTTTTACTAAATCTCCTTTGTCATTCAAATTATTAATACAGCAGGTCATTTTTTACCATAACTATTTGTATTGTTATTCAAATCTCATTAATTTATACAAGTTGAGCTGAATATTGGTTGGATTTATTAAATGAATATAAATCGTTAGTCTAAGCGAATAGAAGCATGGTATGAATAGTTCGGTTATTATTTTTGACAATAATGTCTCTTGTATGAATGCTACTTTTTATAAAAGTATAATCAGTCAAAATATGAATTTTTTGGTTTAATTTTCTGCAAATAATTCTCAAGAATTCAGAAAATAAAAAGAACTATTGAAAGAAAATTATAAAAGGCAGTTATCAGTTTTTATAAAAAGAACTATGTTTCCGTACTATTTTATGATTTTTTAGTTATTTAAAAACAGAAAAGTAAACCAAACATAAGTACATCACAATGAAGCGTAGCTATAAGATTTGACCAAAACACAACTTTATTAAGTGTACCTTAGTCGTGTAGGGTCCTATTGTAGCGGTGCTTTCAAACTTCATGCAACATTTTAACAAGATTCTAATCTAAAAAAAGGACAAATTATATTTTGACCCCTAAAGTTTGTCGATACTTTAACCTGATTTTCACATTTGCAAATCTTCATTTTCACCCCCTGTCAGTCGTTTTTGGTTGACTTTGTCAACAAAACAATGAAATGACTAAACTACCTTAGTGTATATCCAAGTTTTATTTAATCCGGCTCCCAAACACCCCTATATCACGTCAACAGGTAACGTCAACCGTCATACACATTTAATATTCTTAACTACTCCTCTTCTCTTCTCCATGCATTTCATCTTTCTGGCCTATGAACTGAGACGACATTTCATCTCTACACAGAAAAACCTACAAAATCTTCCATATCGTTACTTGATCGAGGGTTGAAGAAGGTTTGAAGTTGGAAGAGCGAAAACACATGAGTTCTTGAGTAAAAGGAGTGAGGCCAGAGGTAAAATACGTTCGTTTTTTAGTTTTTCTTTCTTTCTTTTTTTCATGTCGATTATCTTTCTTTCATTTTTCATGTTAGGGCTCACTTGTTTAGGGTTCGCTCATTTAGGGTTCATTCGTTTGATTCGTTTAATGTTGGGGTTCATTCCATTTTCGTTCAAGATTGTTTTATATATGAATATTTGTTAATTTAATCGATTATTTTTCATCTATTGTTGGATTTTTTCGAGTTGTTTGTAAAAGCATGTTTTGATTTGGGGTTTTAGGGTTTTTTGTTAAGTTACTTTACTGAAGCATGTTATAATTTAGAGTTTTCGGGTTTTATGTGCAATTAATCGATCATTTTTCATTTATTGTTGGATTTATTCGAGTTGTTTGTAAAATCATGTTATGATTTGGCGTTTTGGATTTTTTGTTCAATTAGTTTACTGAAGCATGTTATAATTTGGGATTTTCGGGTTTTATGTGCAATTCATCTATTGTTCGATTTATTCAAGTTATTTGTTTGTTACAAATCATATACTAATTTGCGACTTAATATTCTTAGTTTTCCTTTTGATTGACATTATCTTAACAACCTTCAATAGTAACAAATTTTGTATTAATTAACACTTTATCTGTATTTAATTTTAGTAGTTGCTAGTTAGGCTTTAGTAAATAGCCTTACCTATTTCTAATTAAAATTTTTTCAAATTATCGAATCCTAACCAGTAACTATGAACTACTCTTAAGACTGTTAATTACTATTTAATGCACTATTGCAGATATGATTTGTTTCTTGATGCTTAAATATGGTGAAGGTTATGAGATTTATGTATGTCATTACTGAGATTAGTTCAATAAATAAATTTTATTAAACCTACATCAGAATTGTCTGTTAAGTTTTTATAGGTCAAAATGGGTGCATTCAATGGCCCTATAACATCTGTTAGTGGTGCAAGGGTTTTTTAAAAAATTACACCTAGGTTATGCACCTTCTAATTTGTATATGGCTGCTACCTTTGTTAATATAATTCAATCTTACACTCTTACTCATGTTATAATTTGGGATTTTTGACTTTTATATACAATTGTTTTCAATTACTTGAAAGCATATATGATGGCATATTTGTTTGATTTTTATTTATATTTTGTTGTCACAGTGAAGACATCTTTTTTCTACCATGATATACACGTTCACTTCGAATCAACTAGGGAAAATATCAGAAATGTAGACCCTGATAAGTATAGTGTTTATGATTTCTTGGAAGATGTTAGTAAAGATTTTCTTTCTAATTATCCTAGTGGGTTAGGGTTTACTTATTCCATATACTGTGATGTTTCTCGTTGTAATTCTAAGATGTTGTTGGAGAATGAAAAGCAGATGATAGACATGTTAAATTTAAATAGTGGTATTAAAGACATTAATTGTTATCTTGAGATAAATGAAATTGAACATTTACATGTAATTCTTGATGAAGATATATTTGGGCCAAATGAGGATGAGGATATGGGTTTTGAAAATAGTGAGACAATGAGTGTAGAAAATGATGAGGAAGTGGATGCTGAAGTGAATGAAGAAGTGGGTGCTGAACATGATAATGAGGACTTAGAGAGAGATGATGTTTACGATTTTAGTAGTGAGGATAATGACTGGAGGGCAAAAGCTGATGATGATATTCAATCTGACAGTTGTAGCTTAGATGATGAGAGTTTAGTTGATGAAAATATGGATGAACTATCTGATTATGAGTAGGTGATAATGCAAATTCTGACTCAAATGTGGAAATTGGAATGAGTCATTCAAAGAGAGATAGATCTAAGAGTAAGGATTGGTATAAAAATCTGAAAGGGAAAGAATATCAACAAGTGAAGGGATAGAAGATCAAACTAGAAGAAAAAATGATCCTTAATAATGTGAACCACTTTAGAGATATATTAATAGATTATGTAATTCAAGAAGGATTCTAAATTGAAAATAAAAAAAATGAGAGCAAAAGGGTAACTTGCATCTGCAAAGCACCAAGATGTACATAGAGGATCCATGCCTCCCCCCTGCCAGATAAGGGTCACATATATGATTAAGACATACAGAGACGAACACATTTGTAATAGGAAAGATAAAAATTCAATTGCCAAATCTACATGGATTGCAAAGAAGTTTATGAAAAGAATCAAGGAGAACCCACAAATGAGAGTTAATGATCTAGAAGATGTATTGTGGAAGAAATATGGCATTAAATCCAAGCCTCAACAGTGTTATAGGGCAAAAAAGAAGGCTATAGATATGATTGAGGGTAGCCATGAGAAGTCATACAACTTACTGCCAGCCTATAGGAATGAAATTAGGAGGACAAATCCGGGAACATTTGTTACATTTGATCATTATCCAGCTGAGTTAAATGGCAATCCAAAATTTAACAAGTTCTTCATTGCATTTGATGCTTTCAGATTTGGGTTTATAAAAGGTTGCAGGCCTTTCATAGGGTTTGATGGCACTTTTTTGAAGGGCCCCTATGGGGGAGTGCTTTTGTCAGCTGTAGCATTGGATGACAATAATGGACTATTCCCTATTGCCTATGCAGTGGTAGAAAGTGAAGGAAGAGTGATAAGTGTTCAATACTATGCATTTGAACCCTCTTTATTGCATATGTTAGTCCCGTTATTACGTTTACCGAGATACGTTTACGGTATTTTTGTATTTTTGATGTATTATAGGTTTTGTATCAAAAGGAGCAATGTTTGAGGCCATTTGCAGTTGGAGCAGAATTCAGAATTAAAGCTAAGGCATCTCGATCAATCGAGATGTTGATCTCGATCAATCGGAATCTCGATTGATCGAGGATGCATTTCGATCAATCAAAAATCTCGATCAATCGAGATTCCAATTTCGATCAATCGAGATTCTGCAGACCCACTTGTCCACTTGCTCACCTGCTTTCCCACTTGCAACAAAATCCCTCTTTTTGCACGACTTGGAGGGATTTTCTGACTTGAATAAGACACATGGAGATATTAGTGATATAGTTGGTATATATATATATACATGGTGGGCCCCAAGGATGAAAAGTAGCCACAAATGCACATAAAGGGCCATTTTGCTCCCATACAAGATGATACATTGAGACTTTCGGGAGAAGGGGAAAAGGAGCTGAACCAGACCTTGAAGCTTCATTTTCTCCATCAATGGAAGAGTGCAAGGCTGCCATGATCAACTAACTTCTGGGTGAAACCCCTAGCCATATAAACTTGTTCATTTTTGTAGCATTATTTGGGATTTGTATTTTAAATGTTGATTACTTAGTCTAGTGATAATGTACACTTATACATTTCTTATATATATTCATTTGATATTGATTTTATTCTTGTCTTAGAGTAGATTCTATCATGTGAATGCACAACATTTGCATCTTCCACAAGAAATGCAAATGATGGCTAGGTAATGGTATTTAAATTGAATGTGTTGTTCTTGCTTGTATAAACCATGCTAAGATAAGGTAGTTTGGATGCATTTAGGTTCAATTAGAGAGTAGGGTAATTAGTTAGGTTGAAGAACTATTCTTGTTGAAGATGGATTATGATAGGTTTGTACACACATTAATCTTTTGATATGTCATTAAGGTCACAAGCCTAATGACATTGTTAGACATTTAATTTTATAAATCCCAAGCTTGCTACATTTATGGACATGTGAATGGCTAGTGGTGGAAACCACCCCTAGTTCTCTCTCCCAACTTTTAACTCTTTAAATTTAGTGTTATTACATTTCATACAATAGTTTTAAAACAAAAATCAAAACCTTATTTTAGAATTAAAGTGAAATTAATCTTTCTTCAAGACAATTAACAACTAATCCTCGTGGGATCGATACCCTCTATATAGAACCGTATCTACAAAGATTCGTGCTCTTGCGAGTGGTTAAATTATATTTTGAAAAAGGGCAAAAATAAGCTTACAATTGCAATCAAGTTTAGCCACATCAAAGAGAAACTTGGTCTTTTTTTTTAGACAAAGTGAGGGACATTCTTGGTGCAGATGCACAATCCAGGCCTTGAACAATTATCTCAGATATACAGAAGGTAAAAATGGGGGAGTGTTTTTTTAGTTTACAAAAATTTATACAACTTAATTAAACTTGGTCTTGTATTAGTTATGTCTCTTTTGTCATGTATATAAGGTCTTGAAGTTGCAATTAGAGAGTACTTTCCTGAGGCAACCCATAGAATATGTTGCAGACACTTGTATAACAGCTTTAGAAAAAAAAAATTCTGGATTGTTGTTGAGAAGATATTTCTGGAAGGCAGCTAGAGCATATAATCAACTTGAATTTGATGCTGCAATGGGTCCTATGAGTGAACTCTGTACAAAGGCACATGCTTGGTTAATGGAGAGACCTGTGGAAGTTTGGTCTAGGGTTGGGTTTGGTGAGACATCATAGAGTGACCATGTAACAAATAATCTGACAGAATCCTTCAATAACTGGGTTGGTCACTATAGGTCTAAACCAATATTGGTCATGCTTGAGTGGATAGGATTAAATTAATGGTTATGATCCAGAAAAAGTATCAAAAGGCTTGTAGTTGGACAAGGAGAGTGACACCACAGATAAAAAAGAAATTAAACAAGTTTATTCAAGAATCCAGAGATTGTAGAGTATGTCCTGCTGGAAGGGAAGAGTATGAAGTACATAATCAGCAAGTGAGCCTAAAAAGGGTATATGTGATAGACCTAAACTTCAAGATTTGTTCATGTAGAGTATGGTAGGGATACCTTGCAAGCATGCATTTGCTTCCATTACATGGAATAGACAGGACTCAGAGCTATATTGTCATCCTTGTTACAGTAAGGACACTTATTTGCTTGCCTATGGTGGGATCATACATCCTTTGAATGATGAGAGGTTGTGACCAACCTCTCCAAGGTTGCCATTACATCCTCCTCCAGTAAGAAGACTACCTGGCAGACCAAGAAAGAACAGAAGAAGGGAAGAAGGTGAACCTACCCCAGGGAATAAAGAAGGTAGAAGATCCCATACTGTCACATGCAGGTATTGTTTGCAAATTGGACATAATAAGAGGACCTGCCAGAGAGCAAAAATAGCAAGACAGAGTTGCAGATGCAAGACAAAGAGCTACAACAACAAATTATCAGAATTCTAATGTAGTGAGTGAAATAATTTGGATAATTTTTAATTTTTCTATTGGTTTGTTTATTTGTAACTGATTATGCATATATATTGATGATGTATGGACACAGTGAGTCTCAGGTAGGTGGATCACAAGGGTCATGACCTTCTTCTTGTGTTACACGACAGGTATAAGTCCCCATCTAGATATGATTATGTCCTTTAATTGATACTAATGTCTTGTAATTGGTGTGCTTGAATTTGTCCAAGTCTCAATGTGATTCAAATGTGGCTGGAACAATTGCAAGTGGCAGTGGTGGTTCCCAGTTTGGCACAAGGCAAGGAGAAAAATTGGTACCTGCTACTCTCCCACCATGGGTAAGAAAGTAATTCAAACTTATTTATTATCTTTGTCTATTATTCTATTATTGCAAGTGGTCTCATTGTTGTAATGTTATTACTGTAGATACCCTAAACCAGTACAAGATTAACCAGAACACACATCTTCCTCATCTTCTTTTTGGTACAAGAGACCTTATAACAGAATTGTGAACTGACATGTTCTTTTGTTTTTTTATTCTTTTTGGTATATATGTTGATGTTCAGTGGGTCAAAAACTTGTTTAGTGAGTGAGGATGCTTGTGTTGCAAACTTTAATCTCATTTTGTACATTTGGTGGATGTAACAGATTATTGGCCTTATTTTCTATGGTATCTAAGTAACTTGCATGACATTATTATTTGTGATGATGCATATATGCTTTGCAAATACATTAATAAACAATGATACTCAATATAGGTCATAATTGTTACATTACTTGAAAAATATAACAAAAATAGATATAAAGAAGTATGCAAATACAATCATTTTCAAGAAAAAAAAGCAGCTTCAATAGCTTGTAACCTTGAGCGTATGATTTTGTTTTTTGCTTTCAGTTTAGCAACTTCTTCAACCAATTGCAATTGATCTTGATCAGCAGCTGAATAATCTTCATTAGCCCCATACATAGGATTACACCATGCCCATAATTTACATGTTTGAGTTTCACAACCATAGTACAATCATCCTTTGTTGTTGTTTTTGTCATTTTCAGTAATCCTAACTATAGCAGAATTCTTACAATGGCACTTTCGAGGCTCGTACATAATATAACCCTTTCTCCACCTCTACAGCTAGATTGAGACATCACTAGCAAAAAGATGAATGAAGCTTAAATAGATATAGAAGAAGAAAGAAAAAATAAGAGGAGAGAAAAATTAGTGCAAGAAAAATATGAGGCTGCACTCCATATTTATAGCATGAAAAAAAATTGACCGTTGGCAATTTTGAGGGGGCAAACTTTTGGTACAAAAATTGACTGTTAGAAATGAGGGGGCAAACTGATAAATTGGCGCAAACTGAAACCGTTGGAAATTAATGGGCATAAGGGGGTCAAACTGATAAACAATATTGGAGGGAAAATTGGTCCAAACAGGTGCGGAAGTTTATAAGGGCATTTTTGGGCATTTTTTAGCTACTGTTTGCATGATGTCAGCAATCTGACCGTTGACAATGACACGAGAGACTAAAGTGATGTATAATTTCAAATTTCAGGGGTGAAAATGAAAATACACAAACGTGGGAGGATCAGATTGAAGTATCGACAAACCTCAGGGGGTCAAAATATAATTTGCCCTAAAAAAATATCAAAATAATTGAATATTCAAAAGGTATTTCTTTACTTTTTCTGACTTGGTCACTAACAAGAAAATATAACTAAATTTATGCCCAAATCCAAGCAATAAAAAATTTCCAAATTTTTAAGGATTTGAAAACAAAAATGGAGTAAAACACACGAATTCTTTCTCTTTTTATTCTGTTCTATTTTAGGCCATGTCTTTTTCTATATTTATTTTTTTGTAATCATTTTAAATACGTTAGTTTTGATTGTCTCTTACAATTTATGCAAACGAATATTCTCATTCTAATTGATGCATCGGCAGTCTAGTTCAGTTACGGTCAAGTACCAATTTATAACTAATAAACTACTACAAAATTGAAGAAAAAAATTACTGGAAAAACCCTATATGGCTTTGATCAATTAATAAAACGATTTTTTTTTTTTTTTATCTTCATGTTTTCAATTTATGTTATGTGGCACTTAATAATATATATATAAAAAAAAAAACCCACATGTGACAAGTTTTTGGATAAATTTGTGCTGGAGAGGATGTTTTCTGTATTGATGAATTTTCTTGATTTTTTCTGCTTAATCCTGTTATATATATTAATTTGGGAAGATGATATTAATGTATCAATTTCGTGAGGCATACACTACTCTTACTCACGGTTCGTATTAAAAATATATAATATGTTAAAGTCCATAGCCTCCATAATTCCATTATTGGTGTTGTTTCCTTGAGATTTGTTTTCAGGGTGGTTTCCACCACACTACAAAATGACATAAATTTCTAATAGTGCAATAATGCCCTTGAATAGAATGTTAATATATTTGATAATAATAATTTTATAAAAGAAGAGGTGAAATTGTCTTTAAAAAAATAAAAAATATATAAAATTGTCTAAGAGAAATAGTTATCTAATATATAAAATCTCTACCTGAACGCGGTTTTAAAAGTTACAAATTTTAACTTCACTCAAAAACTCTGCCGAGTTAAAATTGATAACTATAAAAAAAACTTATAATAATTATCAAACACATCTAAACACATTTTTTTAAAATAAAAACACTTTTTAGCTGTTGAAAAATAATCCCAAAGGACAAATGACACTTAGTTAATGATTAATTTTGGTTTTCATGTGTTAAGGTGAGTTTTCATGGAGAGAAAGTGTAGCCAAGCTTCCCCACGTGGCACACTGATATCTCACAGCTACTTAAGTCACTTGTTGCTATTAATGTTAAGAAATAAATTGGAATGAATTTGAAGTGGATTCATATAGAAATTCATATGCATGTTTTAATGTTCAAATTCATATCCAAATTATAATTTCGTAATTGCTATATAGAAAAGTCACGTGATCTTGATTCTATGTTGGATTCATTATTGTCAATTTTCTCTGTTAAGATATTTACTCATTCAATACTTGTTAGAAAGTAAATTCTCCATCAATTCTAATATCTCATTCATTATCTAATATAATTTCATCTCTGTCTTGTTTTTTTTTTAAAATAAAAGGAGGAATAGTGATAGACATTCCAACATCCGAAAGTTCGCATCACCACCTCTGTGAGACACTCAACTAGTAATGTTTTTAATTTCGGTTTTTAAAAATACTAAATAGTTCTTTTACTCTCATTTCTACCTACTTTTACAAATAAATTATTTCATGTATTTTACTTATCTTTACTTATATACCATCTTTTTAATTTTATTTTTTTTTAGTTTTTCTCTCGTCGTCATCATTATTCTTGACTTAATCTCATTTAAATAGGACCGGTCACATAAATTCTATCTCTCCAATTTTTTATATTTTTGAAGTTTTTGTATTTCTCTAAATAATCTATTTTTTGTTTATTTACATCCTTTGTACCCTTTATCATATTTTGTTTTATTAGCTGTACTTCATTACTCCATCCTCCATATTTCTTTCTTGACGAGTTTTTTTTCATTTTAATAAGTAATTTTGTATTGTCATTTAAAATTTCACAAATTTTTTTCATTTGATCGAATTTTACTTTTCGCATTATTGAAATTTTCATGAATTTATACAAGTCTAAGTTTATTCTCGGCTCAGTCCCAATAAAATATTCAAACTCAAATCCTTAACTTTTAATAAACAAATACGAATGCAGCTTTAAACGAGAAGAGTCTTAACCGTTGGATTGATTTGCAATCTTATGATTTTGTAAAGTATAATGCTACTGAGGCAGAAACATTTACATCCATTGGATGCATGTAGTGAGTGTATATAGTAGGGCCTATCACATGTATTTAATGGATCTAAAAATTTCTATTTATATGAATTATGTCTAAAAATTTTGCCTCACTAGCATTACCCTTTTTAAAACAATCTCTTGATCAATCCTTGTAATAGAAGCACAATTTGTTGAGTCAATGTCCAGTCAATGATATTTCTTTCCCTGCAATTGAAAATTGAACCGACTGTTGCCTGTTAACTTCTATCTTTTAACATTCTTTGAAAATTTAACCGACTAGCCGTGTGGGGTTCTATTTCAGCAGCAATTATTGAATATTTGGTGCAATTATTCTCTCTCTCTCTCTCTCTCTCACCTACACACCCTCTCTTCACAGCTATTCTCCCTTGCACTCTCTCTCACTCTCACCTTCTCTTCCAACTGCAGCTGAAAAGAACATGGCTGAAGCCTTGCTCTCAGCTTCCCTTCAAGTGCTGTTTGAACGGATTGCTTCTCGCGAGTTCCTAAGCTTCTTTTCAAAAAGAAAACTTGATGATGGATTCATAGAGAAAATGAAGATAACCTTGCTGGCCCTTGAAGCAGTGCTCGATGATGCGGAGGACAAGCAGATTACCAATCGAGGTGTGAAAGCTTGGCTTGACGAGCTCCAACATGGTGTCTACTGTGCTGAGGATTTACTGGAAGAGATTGCTACCAAAGCCTTGAAAGTCGAGTTGGAAGCTGAGTTCCAGAGCAACACAAATCAGGTTGGCTTCCGTCGTTTTATCCATCTAATGAAGAAATTTCTAGTACGAATTAATTGTTTCGTCTGTACTTCTATTTCTCTATCTGATGAAGAGATAGAGTCCAGGATAAAAGAGGTCATCACTAACCTTGAAGATTTTGTAAAACAAATAGATATCCTTGGTTTGAGGGTGGGTGTTAGAAGGACACAGTCAGAAAGGCCTCCAACTACTTGTCTGGTAGATGAGTCTGGTGTCTATGGTAGAAATAATGACAAAGGCAAAATAATTGATTTGTTGTTGATGAATTCACTAGCAATGAAATCCCAGTAATCCCCATTGTGGGAATGGGTGGTATGGGCAAGACCACCCTTGCTAAACTTGTATACAATGATGCTGGAGTAGATCAGAATTTCAATAAGAAAGTATGGGTTTGTGTTTCTGATGAATTTGATGTTTCTATAATAACAAAGAAAATTGTTGAGGCTGTTACTGAGTCAACCACTGACATCAACGACCTAAATTTACTTCAAATCAAGTTAAAAAATAGTATAAGTGGAAAGATTTTTTTACTTGTTTTAGATGATGTTTGGAATGAGAATTACATTCTCTGGGACCTGTTGAGAGAACCTTT
This sequence comes from Cornus controversa, assembly GCA_026545225.1. NCBI lineage: Eukaryota > Viridiplantae > Streptophyta > Magnoliopsida > Cornales > Cornaceae > Cornus > Cornus controversa. The sequence goes on along the minus strand of CM048853.1, from coordinate 49,640,172 downwards.
TAGATCCGGGGCACCGAAAAGTAGGATTATCGTTACAACACGTAATGAAAATGTTGCAAAAGTCATGCGTAGTGTGCCTAGTCATCACTTAGAGCAATTGTCATTTGAGGATGGTTGGTCATTATTTGCAAAACATGCATTTCCAAATGGAGATTTTTCTGCGCATCCAGACTTGGAGATGATCGGTAAAGAAATTGTGACCAAGTGTAAAGGCTTGCCTTTAGCAGTGAAATCACTCGGAGGTCTCTTGCGATCTAAACGGAATATTGAGGAATGGAAAAATATTTTAGAAAGTGAGATGTGGCATCGGCAGAGCGACATTCTTCCAGCTCTAAGATTGAGTTACCATTATCTCCCTTCGCATCTAAAGCAATGCTTTGCATATTGTTCAATTTTTCTTAAAGATCACACATTTGAAAAGGAAGAGTTAGTCCAGTTATGGATAGCACAAGGCTTTGTGCAGCGACAACCTAAAGGCAATAGATCAATGGAAGATGAAGGTAACAACTACTTCTATGACCTATTATCAAGGTCCTTTTTCCAGCAAGTAAGTGGTACTGATTCCTCCTTCGTAATGCATAACCTAGTCCATGATTTAGCTGAATTTGTAAGTGGAGAGTTTTGTTGTAAGTTAGAGGATGAAAAAAAAAAGCCACGTGATCTCTCTAAAAAAGTCCGTCATTTCTCATATGTTCAAGCTAAATACGATGCAATTGAGAAATTAAATGTTGTCAATAAGGCTAAGTATTTACGAACTTTCACATCATTTTCGTCATACAAAGGTAATTTCTTGAGCAAAAAGGTCTTACAAGATATGCTGCCAGGCCTGAGATGCTTAAGGGTGCTATCTTTAAAAGGTTATCAGATTTCTGAATTGCCTCAAACAATTGACAGTTTGATACATTTACGCCATTTGGATCTCTCGAGCACAAGATTCAAACGGTTATCTGATTCAGTTTCAACCTTGTGCAATCTACAAACATTGAATTTGTCATATTGTAGTAGTCTCATTGAGTTGTCTACAAATTTTGGGAAGCTAATTAACTTGCGCTATCTGAATGTTGCTTTTACTAGACTAAAAAAGTTGCCTGTAGATATGGGAAAACTAATTAACTTGCGCTATCTTGATATTTCACAAGCTTGGGCATTGCGCCTTATAAAAGAAATGCCAATGCAGATGAGCAGCCTTGTAGGTCTCCAAAATTTAACACATTTTGTAGTTGGCAAGGATAGTGGGTCAAGGATCAGTGAGTTGAAGACACTTAATCATCTTCGTGGAAAACTCTACATTTTAGAGCTGCAAAATGTGATCAATAGTAGGGATGCACTGGGGGCCAACTTCAAGGATAAGGAGCACCTTGAAGAGTTAGAATTGGAATGGAGTGGCTACAGTACTCATGATTCACAAAATGAAAGTGATGTAGTTGACAATCTAAAGCCTCATACAAACTTGAAGTGTGTTACGATCAAAGGCTTTGGAGGTGGAAGACTTCCAGATTGGTTAGGAGATGTTTCATTCTCTAATATAGTGCGTGTAAATCTTTCTAATTGTGGATATTGTGAGTCATTGCCACCACTTGGGCAGTTGCCCTCTCTAAAACACCTTTTCATTCGTGAGATGAAAGAAGTAAGGAAGGTGGGTGTGGAGTTCTATGGGGATGCTTCTTTGAACAAACCATTTCAATCTTTGGAGACTTTAAGCTTTGAGGATATGGCAGAGTGGGAGGAATGGCATGCATTTGGAGGTGGAGAGTCATTTTCTTGCCTTGTAGAGCTTTCTCTATTTTGTTGCCCCAATCTGACTGGGGAATTACCCAACCACTTTCCATGTTTAAGGACACTCGAAATTTCTGAATGCCAACGGCTGGAGTCTGATCAAGCTGGGCTGCTGCTACAACACACGTCTTCTCTACAAAAATTGGAAATTTCAGATATGCCGAACTTGACGCAATTGCCACCGGAGTTTCAAAACCTGTCTTCTCTTCGGGATTTGAAGATCTCAAGCATGCCGAACTTGACGCAATTGCCACAGGGGTTTCAAAACCTGTCTTCTCTTCAGGAATTGAATATTTCAACCATGCCGAACTTGACGCAATTGCCGCCAGAGCTGCATAACCTGTGTTCGCTGCAGAAATTGGAGATTTCAGATATGTCTAACTTGATGCAATTGCCGTCAGAGTTGAAACAGCTGCATTCTCTTCAGGAATTGATAATTTCAGAGATGCCGAACCTGAAGGAATTGCCGCCGGAGTTGTGGAGACTAACAAGACTGGAAAGTTTGCGGATAAAACAATGCTCAAGCCTTGTGTCATTTCCGGAGTTTGCATTGCCGCCGATGCTCAAGACTCTGGCAATCTGTTACTGCGACGCTGTAGAGTCCCTACCAGAGGGAATGATGCGCTTCAACACTTGCCTTGAGGATTTATTCATCTCTGATTGTTCATCTCTGGTGTCATTCCCCATAGGTGGTACAGTACCTGCCACATTGAAAAAGATTGACATATCTGGTTATGAGAAATTGGAGTTTCACATAATGTTCAAAGAGGAAATGGAGCCCTGCTCCACATCCATTGAACATTTGGAAATATGCAAGAGCTGTGATTCTCTCAGATCTCTTCCAATGGGTTTCTTCCCCAAGCTTCATTGTCTCAAAATCGATAGGTGTAAAAATTTTGAAACCCTTTCTTCGATTCCAGACGTTGGGCTTCAAAAGCTGACAATGATTTCCATCTTCGATTGCCGTAAAATGGTATCGTTTCTCCATGGAGGATTACCTGCTCCCAATCTGAAGTATCTTCAAGTCAAACATTGCGAGAAACTGAAGTCGCTACCGCAACGAATGGACACCTTACTCCCATCTCTTGAATCATTGGTAATAGTGGAGTGTCCAGAAGTTGAATCCTTTCCAGACGGAGGCTTGCCTGCCAACATACGTCAACTTCATATCATTAATTGCGAGAAACTGATGAAGCGCCGCATGGGGTGGGGTTTGCAAAGACTCTCCTCTCTTGAAGAGTTCAAGATCGGTGGTAAATATGAAGGAGATGTGTTGGAGTCATTTCCAGAGGAGTGGCTATTGCCCCCCTCTCTTACCACTCTTGCAGTCCATTTCTTTCCAAATCTGAAATCACTGAATCACGAGGGCCTTCAACACCTCACCTCTCTTACACGTCTACACATCCGGGACTGCTGTAAGCTACTGTCCTTGCCAGAGGAGGGGCTGCCCAACTCCCTCTCTTTCCTGAATATATACTACTGTCGATTGCTGAAAAAACGTTACCAGGGGCAGACCGGGAGAGATTGGTCCACGATTGCTCGAATCCGCCACATAGTGATCGACAACGAAGACATCGTAAACTTGGAGTGAAATTCATGCTTACATTGTGTCCTTCTGGTTTTAATTCGCACTGGAAAAACCCCTAATTCCAGTCTGGTACTTGTTTTACTCTTTATTTGTACAACATAACCAAAAATTGCTTTATTTCTTCTAGCTATTAATTCTTTTTCCCCTTGCTTTCATTGCATCTTCAACAGCAATGGTGTGGGTTTTTTGGACCGAATCACTGTAATGAGCATGCCCAGATGAATCCTCACATTTCTCAATTCTCAACACTAACATTGCCGAGAAATCTCATTCTTCATCAATCATCAGGTATGTGCCTCCTCATTTGGAAGATATCATCTTAATTAATGTTAATCTCCAAGTATATGACGCGTCTGACAAATTTGCCATCAACAACATGCTTAATAAGTCCGGTTTAGTTTCAAAGGCTACTATTGCCAACCAATATAATCTTCTTTTGCCGCAAAGTATCCTTTGCCTCTGTTTCAGTTCTCAGAAACAATGAGGCAAGCAAAAAGCAAACATAATTGGAAAGGAAAGGAAATGAAATGAATGATATCTTTACAGGTTTTCTGGTATTTTCTTCTTAGTTTGAATGGAAATTTGAATTTTTTTTCTAAGTTATAAAATTCCTCTTTAAATTTTTTTTTCTCCTTTTCCTTCATTTTTTTATTTTCCCACTGTTTTCTAGTACAAACAAGCAATTAAAATAAAAATAAAAACAAACCACCCAGTAACTTCTTTAACGAGGAAATAAGATATAACAAATAGGTAGGACAACTGACAGCAATTCAATGGCTTTATGGAATAATCGGTAAACTTTCTATGTAGGCAGGCCCAGCGGTATCCAATCAATGTTGTCCATGGAACAAAGAAACAGAAATGGGAGGTGTTTTAGACAAAGATCTGGGTACCAAGAGGGGAATGGAGCTTAGCATTCTTCATCTTTCCTTTTTGGTTCTGAACTTCCATTGGATTCTCCATAGAACTGCTAAACCTTCAACTTTCTTTAAGATTGTGGCATCTACTCGTGTACAAGAAACGTTGTTGCAGAGGAGCAACATTAATCTCTGGTGAGTCCTATTTGCAACACAGGTAGTGTTGATCACAAACATTTTGTTTTCTGACATTCATGAGAGCTATTTCATTGTCCTTGTTTACTAGCAAGATCAATGAATTTCTCTGAGGGCGCTGCCTAGTCCAGCAGTAAAACGCTTGAGCTTCGTTGTTCTAACGCGAGTTCAAGCTTCAGACCAGTCAGTCCAGAAAATTCTAAAGATTATGTCTGTCTCAAGCCCTCCCTCCCCACAACCTTGCATTGGCGTGACCAAAACTAGGTAATGCCTTTTTTCTCTCTCTTTTTTATCGACGAACTCTCTAAATTCCTCTTACATGACCTCTTGAGCACATGTTGCAATCATAGTTTGCATGAGTGTTGGTTACTTCTAGTTATTTGATTAAATTCTCCTCATATTTGTAAATCTTGATTTCTTTTGTAAGTATCATGGTTGTCAATAACTAACTTCCTAAACTATGTGACAAACATCAATTCACTTTGGGTTTTACGAGGCAATAAAATCCTTGATGTTTAACTTGTTGCACTATTCATGCATGCTAGAGGGGAACTGAAGCAAGATTCATGTGCCCTGCAGCTCACATGGACCTGGGCATGACCTGAACTTGGATCCAGTTAACCCTATGTTAAGGTAGGCAATATTGACTGGCATCTTTTCGAAACACATGCAAATTCTATAGTTCTATTTGAATTATTTTTGGTTAATATTCACTACATTGTGGGATCTGTTTGGCTGGTGTGGGGGGATTTTAGTTCAATTGTTTTTCATAATCCCCTGCCCTTTCCAGAAGAGAATGGCAGTATAATAATTGTCTCAGAACTTTTAGTTACTATAATTTTTAAAACTCCTGATTTCTGACATCTTGGATGCTTTTGCAGAGACATATGGATGTAAGTGGATTCTGATGTTGGAAGTCCTGTGGAATAAGAAAAGCACTGATCTCTAGTAAGTCATATTTTTAGTACAGACACTGTCCTTGTGAATTTGATATCGAGATTTATGATTCTCTAACTAATTTCATTTACATGAGCCACTCAGGCACTTGTATAAATTCTACTTTGCAAGACTTATTAATTACTTCTATTCATTTGATGACAATTCACCATATGCTTGTAAATCTAGATATCTTCTACCAGCACTATGGATTGTATATAATATACTCCCTAAGTTATGTATTGCAGGTTCCATTCTCTTTGGGTTTATTGCATCAGCATATCCCTACATTTTTTCAGTAATGGCGTTGTGCATGTTGGAGTGGAACTAAGAGAGAGTTCATATGCCTTTGGCATATACGGGTATTCATGTTGTCTTGCATCTTTTCAAAATTCATGCAAGTTTCTGTTAGAATCATTTTTGGCAAATATACTGGTATATGCCAAAGCCATCAGGCCATGGTGACAAAGGCATTTGTAGGAGTTGTGTGGGAGTGTGAGTTCAATTCTTATTGAGAGTCCTCCATCCTCTCCCCTAGAAAGGGCAATATTAGAATTGTTTCAGTATTTAGGTCTTATTTTTCAAATTATTGATTTATGACATCTATGATCGCTTTTTGCGTAGGACAATACCAACGAGTGGATAATAGTGTTGGAAACACGGAAGAGTGGATAATAGTGTTGGGAAACTGATACATTATCACAAAATTGTGGCCTCTTGCAACAGAATCGCAAAGTCTTAATAAGGGTAACATACTATGTCTCATCCCTGATTGTTTCAACATTAACAACCATGAGAATTTCATGTGAAGTTTTCATGTGGTTTACAAGTTTATTGGAATTATTCTTATAATTAAATTGTCTGTTTATTTTATCATAGTCAAGGAAGACAACTACTGTATACAGAACTACCTGTTGGTTAAATTTGAAAATAATGTCATTGGAAGAGCTAGCTTTCCTTTGAAGTATTTGCATCTATTAGTAAAGAACAAATGTTTCAGTCATTATAAGGATGAACGATTATGTTTGCTGAGGCCGTGGTGACTTTTTTGGTGATGTTCATTTCATTAACTCAAGGATAGAATATGGCTGGCATGTTTCTCAAGTAGATATATTTTGTTTTCTTGGATTTCTCAAATACATTTTCAGTGAATAAAATGTTATTATCTGAAAATAAAGAATTTTTACTTACCTGGATGTGTTCAATGGGAGGTCAAGGATGAGGACAAAGGTTGGCGGCCTCACTGCTGGTGGGAGGGGTGCTTGCTTAACATCTCTCAAAGTGTGTGACCTTACGTTAATCTGTTATAGGAGAGGTTCACCGACACAGGCCTTTTCTATTTTTCAAAAAGAATTAACCAAGTAATTATATTTGAAAACAATTAAGATAATGGGAGAAGGGTAAAGTTCCTTATGGATTGAATGAAATTGAAGTTAATAAAAAAGATAATTTGAAAAGAAAACAATGTTAAAAAGGAAAAAATGTCCTTAGAAAGTGGCTGGAAAATGTGCAAAGATATAAAAGCAACTTCGTATCTTTGGAGATCTGGCATCCTCTTCCAGCACTATGGTTGTCTATAATAGATTTTCTGACATACTGGACTAGAATCCACTTTGTTTTGAGTTTTATGAGGCCAGCAGTTCCGTCAATCTTATATTAGTTGTAGTATATATGCATACTGGTAGGAATTAATAAGATTTAAGTGCCTTAGGAGCTCACATGGACATAGGCTTGACCTGAATTTGGATGGATTTAATACTAAGAGTGAGGTAGTAGGCAAATTCACTAGAGATATGTACAAAAGACATGCAGACTTCTACTAGAATCAATTTGGTGACTGTATAACTACAGTGTGGCAAAGTCACTGCAAGATTGTAACCAAGACTACAATTCACTACTATTGGACATTACTTTTTTCAATTTCTTATAAAGCCTATTGCAGGGGACATATGAATGCGAGTGGATACTGGAGCCTGAAGACTGATGCGGACTCACAAAATCATGGAACTTTTTTGAAATGTGGTGGGCTGTCCAATACTCTATCATTTGCTTATTGTGACATGATCAAGGTTGATAGATGTACTGTTAGTGATGGCCACTCCTAAGCCATGAGAAATATTGCTGGTGGATCTGTGTTGAATGGCTGAATTCAGTTTGTATTCTTAATTTCCTTTGGTCATGATTTGCTCTCCTTTTTGCTCCAAGAAACAGTAAAGTAATATTTCTTTTGCATGCCATCGTGTATGATGCTCCTTCATGGGGTTAGACTAAGGCATGGGAGAGAATATGATTTCATCTTGTATCTATTCAACATCAAGACCTGCGTGAATTTTATGCAGCATTTACTGTAATTCTTCTTATGATCAAATTGATTTGCATATTATATCCCTAGCCAAGGGAGACTTGTTGATTTGTATATTATATCACTAGCCAAGGTAGAGATATCTTGTATGTGTATTAGACTATTGGTTAAATACGAAGATGGTCATATCAGAGAATTGGGATCGAAATATATATATGGGTAACGCAACTTTGTGTCTAAATTTACCTCCTACACGACCCACTCAGGGCACATATGACATATTATAATTCTAATTTGCATTAGTTATTATATTACTTCTATTTTTGTATTTATCAAATTCTCCTTATGTTAGTAAATCTTCAGATGTCTTGCCAACAATGTGGTTGTCAAAAGCAGACTTCTTGGGCTACAGGACAGGTACCTGTTCGCCTTGGATCTTATTAGGGCAGAAAATCCCTCAAAGTTTTTTATTTGTTGCAGTATATATGCGGATAAAACAATGCTCAATCCTTGTGTCATTTCCGAATATGGAGTTGCCTATGCTTAAAGTACTAGTGATAAATATATGTCATGCTCTACATTCCCTACTGAAGGGAATGATGCGTACTAACACTTGCATTGAAGGTTTGTCATCTCCTCTTGTTCATCACTGGTGTTTCCCAGTTGGTATGATGCGTTGTCCTTTGATTGTCTGATGAGACGGAGCACCAAAAGACATCCAAGTCGTGGAGGTAGACAATAGTTCTAATTTTATCAGAACAGTATGCTCCTCCTGGTCCTATATTCGTGCCCAGGAAACCCTGATTTCCATTCAAGTACTTGTTCTTCACTCTATACAGCATTACAAAAAAATTGCTATATTTCTTCTATCTATTGATAGTTTTTCACTAACTTCCCTTGCATAGTCAACAGCAGAAGGTGTGAGATTCTTGGACCACTAGCTACAATCATTTCTTCTATATTTTGACCAAGCCCAGATGAAGTTTCACCCTTCTCAGTACTGATAGGTGTAAAGAAATCTCAATTCTCAGTCAGGTAAGTGCCTCATCATTTTGCAGATAAATTTTTATGAGCCCTTTATACACTTTGAAATCGTAGTTTGCATGATTATTAATTACTTTAATTTATTTGATGGCAATTCTCTATATTCTGTACTATGAGTTGCAGGTTCCATTTGCTTCAGTCTTTTATTGGCCTGCATCTCCCTCAATGATTTATCAATGGTAGTGTGCAAGCTAGAAGGCATGCATGATTCATGTGCGTTTTCAGGTCACATGAGCCCAGGCATGACTTCTACTAGCTAGAATGATTATTGACTGCTTCAATTCTTTAAAGCTTTGCAACAACGTAACAAAGGCATCTCTAAAGTGATGGGTTAGGAATCTGAGTTCAACTCTTATTGATCAATCCTGCACTGTACCACAAAAATTATAAAAAGATCATTATTGACAGGGTTCGATTTTGTACGTTTTGCACTTACCTTAAGAAGAATATATACAAAAACTTAGCAGCATCTTTCAAATCAGTGATTATGATGGTAGTTGAAATGATTATGATCGTCTTCATTATCACTTGTGGTATAATGACAATTGTCCGGTGCTTGCACCATTTGCTTTGCTTCCTCTAGTTTGTTCTCCTTTTCTGCTAGCTTCTTACTCTTCGAAATTCCAAAATGTCTTAGTGACAAATAAATTAAATCAACAAATGTGTGGTGACGGAAGAAGGTGGCGGTGGAGGTGGTGGCGATGGTGTGGTGGGGGTGGTGGTGGAGATGGTGGAGGAAGGTGGCGATGTGGAAGTGGTGGGGGTGGTGGTGGTATAGTAGTGAAGAAAGGTGGCGATGCGGAGGTGGTGGAGGAATGTGGTGATCTAGAGGTGGTGGTGGTGGCGATGCGATGTGACGAAGGCGACAATGGTGGTGGAGGAAGGTGGAGGTGGTGGCGATGCGATGTGACGACGGCGACGACAATGGTGGTGGAGGAAGGTGGCGATATAGAGGTGGTGGTGTGGTGGAGTAGGAAGGTGGTGATGTGGAGGTGGAGGTCGCAGTGGTGGTGGTGATAAAGCCGGTGGTAGTGGTGGTGATAGAGTCGGTGTGGTAGTGGAAGTGGTGGTGGTGAAGGTGAATGATCTTTTGGTAATATGAAATTTTTTTTTTTTTTAATTTTCTTGGCCTATTTTATAGGTCTATGAAATGGATTTCCATTCTAAGTGAATGATCATTCTCACCTTAAAATTCATACCAAACAAAAGAATGGTTGAAATGAACATTTCATTCCATTTCATTCCTGCATAACAAGCGCTATTCAAAACAAATTGAATTTAAAAGCAAATGAGTTATGTTTTTAGTTTGAATTTAAATTAAAAATAATGATAAACATAGTGAAAGTTATTAGTGAATTGGAAAAGTGAATCACTCTAATCTTTAAATAATGCAAATGGAATCTACACTTTCACAATCCATAAACGGACACCCTTTTCAATACACATTCAGCGATAACTTTTTATTCTACAAATCATTTTTCTTAAATTAAAATTTAGAATTAAAATAATATTATATTATCTTTGTTCTTGTTAAAATAATAAATAAAATACTTATTTTATTGTAAAATACACCTCAAAGTTAAGTCAAGCACGAATAACCTATGATAACATAAATTGATCTGTGAAAATTATTTAACAAATTTATTGAGAATAAACAATTATTTATTATTAAAAAATGTCAACTTATTCAACTACCATCATCAACATATTTAAAAGTAAACTAAACCCATAAAAGCATGCAATCATTTTCCAAGATAGTGAAGTTTTACGCATCTCATCCGGGCACCCAAAAAATGCAATCTGTCATAAGCAGAAAAAAGGAAGGCATTGTGAATTTTGTCCATCTTTTTAACTTCGAAAATATTTCTTTCACCAAAATAAAATCGACATTTACCTTTCTCAGCTATAATGTTAACTCTATCCCTTTTAGTTGGTGAGTCATTCCTTATTTTAGCTATTTAATAAACTTTACAAAAAAAATTTTTTAAATATATCAAATCATATATTGTTGGTTTAAAATTAAAATTTCTCATAATTTATTAAAGTTTAATTAATCACATGCATTGCGCGCATCTTTCTACAAGTATATGTATATGTGTTATCTGCATTAATTAGAAGATAACAAAAGAGTTTGCTACACTCACTCAAAAATCATATTAATTTCAAACATTAAATGCAAAGAAATAGAAATTAGCATATATATATAAGAACATATATATAACATATGTCTCAATATATATATATATATATATATATATATATATATATATATATATATATATATATATATAATAGTGTTCCCTACTCTTTGGTGAGTAGTCTACTCACCATTAAATAGAGGTCTTTGGATCGAATCCTATAATTTTGCTATTGCAGTTAATTTGGGTGCTTGTAGTTGTATGTATTACCATTCCTTAATTAAGAAATGGGTAATGCTACTCAGGCAGAATTCATAGGCAGAAAGTTTTATATCCATTGGATGCATGTGGTAGGCCCCACCACATACACTTACCACATGCATTCAATGGATATAAGACTTTCTGCTTATGAATTCTGCCTGAATAACATTATCCTTAAAAAATTTGTGTTCCTCTCTAACAACAATCAACCAGAAAACTGATTGTTAGAAATAAAGAAGAATAGGCCTCCCACTACAAATGAGAGATTAATTGTAATTTTAATGAGTAGTAAGTTATCATTATTTATAATTGAGGTAAAATGACTATAATGGACAATTTTATAAAAGAAAAAAAAATCATTTTTTGTAAATACATCTGTAAATGCAAAAATTTACTCACCGGAAACTGTAAATAAATTAAAACAGAAACAATTTGTTATATGGGAAGTTCACCACCCTTTTCTAGTGCTCTTTTCCCGTTTTTTATATTCTTTCTTCCCTGATTTGGGCTTGGCAATGGAGAGACTATGCATGATCATTGGGCCGTATCTTGATTTGGAGTTCACACATGATATACAAGTATATTGTAAATCTTCTTATAATCACATTGATTTGTATATTTTTAATCCTAGACAAGGGAAACTGGTACTGTGTTCAAGCTACCCTGTTGGTTAAAATTGAAGATGATCATTGTACAGAATTGAGATCAAACATCGCTTTGTTTTGGGGGTTAGGCGAAGAATATTATTCATGGATATGGGATTAACAATTCCTTTATAATGTCTTGGGAAGAAGCTAGTGTGTGTGTGTGTGTGTGTATATATATATATATATATATATATTCAAACTTTAATAGTCAGGGTTGCTCAAATGGCAGCATCTCCGAATTATTTATGTTGAGTCTAAAGATTTGCCCCGTCTCATGGAACGAAAATTTATCAATATCTTGTCACCAAATTGAGTCATTATCATCTTTTAAGGTCATTATCATTATGTTGTGTCATAATCAGTTTCCTAATCAAAATTTGGCTTCTTTCGACACTTGACAGGTAGTGGGGTACCTAAAATGGAAGAGACTGAATGCAACATTGCTTCATTTCAACTAACTACATGTCCCTCACTGTGAAGTAATGCTTCTTCAGTCTCTCTTTTAGTTTGTGATTTACTTTCTCAGCGGATATAAGTAATTAAGTTACATTCACTCTAACAACTTAAACTTCAAATATGTCAGAGTTTCAAACAATTCGTTCTCAATATGTATCATTCTATTCGAATAAGGATTTGAGACCTAACTCGTGCTAGGATGATAGATGGGTAATGTAACGTTGATCATTATTGTGTGTAAGATATATTTGGGATTTCATTTCTTACAAATTTTTTTAATTATTTTGATATTGATCAAGATTATGTTTAATTCTGCTTGCCTCCTTATAATATTTAAATTTTTTTAAGTTTTCTAACAAATGCTAACATGAATTCAAGTTACATCAAATGTACAGTTCACAGAATCACAGTTGTTATGACTTTGAATGTTAATGAACTTGCAAAAGGGAACCAAGTGTTGGTCTTTTGAGACAAACACTGTATGTATTGGGCCAAACCTGACAGCAAAGCTTTATTCAATTCAAAAGGATTGTGTTGCACAAAATACTTGGCCCCAAACAGAGTATATAGCTAGATGGAATGAGAATGATTCTGTGTATCTAAATGCAAGACAAAAGAATACATCAATTACAACTATTTGTACGAAGGTGTCATTCAAGAAATGACTAAATAAACAGCTACAAATGAATCGAGCCGTACTTGAGTCTGTTTGGGTTCGAACTTGTTTGTTTGTGGGTTCAACTTGAACTAGACTCGTTATTATTTTGAGAAGCTCGAACTTACCTCGTTTAATTAAAAAAAAAATTTGTTCGGATTCGATTTGAATTCATTTTAGCTCGGTGATATGAACGTAAATAAGCATACACCATCTTATGTTCATGAACATGTTCACGAGCTTACGAGCCGTATACGAGCTTTGTTCAGAAATATAAACGAGCTCATCTTCACAAATTTACATAAGTCGAACTCAGTATTGTTCGGGATCAGCTCATTTATTAAACGAGATTAAAAATTGAGTTTGATTTCGACTTGTTTGTTTAACGAACGAGTCCGAACCGAACTCTTAACAAGCCCAAGCCCACAATTCAGATCATTTGCAGCCCTAAATACATAGCTTAGAGTGGTATAGAAAAATGCACTACGAAAGGCCCTCTTTATATTTTCACTCTTACATTCCTTTAAATGACAATGTTTCTAATTTTATTGTTAACAAAATAAAGTAAAGTAAAGAGAAGTTTTTCCTTTTATTAATTCTTGTGGATCAGTAAACTGGAAAGTAGAGTTGAAAAGTAGTTATAGACATTCAGATGTCTTTTTGACTTGGAAGTAATTTCAGGCATAAAACATATTATGTATCATATGCATTGACAAGAAAACCATATGATTGGGTTTTAACAGTTCCCGTGGATGAGTTTTATGCAGTTGGGCATTTTTAGATCATTTTTTATTGAAAAATGCTTCACAAGCCCAACATTTCAACCCAAATGCTAAAATATTTTACTTGGTTTTAGAACAAACAAATATCAAAAAATGTTAAAAATATTTTTTTCAAAAATATTTTAAGCCGAAACAAATGAAGCCTAAAAGTAAAAAATACCCAAATCAACCTCGAAGACTTCTTTCCAAAGTTCTTGACGGGAAGCTTTCTAGTAAAAAAAAACTTGGTGCCTTTAGGAATTTATTAGCAAGTTAGGCATTCAATCACTAGGGCTGCAATTCAGACGGGTTGGACGGGTTAGACGTACAACTTAGACTCAAACCTGCATATGAAATGTTCAACTCTAACTCAATTCTAACCCTACTTTCAATCCTAACTACTCAACTCTAGCCAAATCCATCATTAAATTTTTAAACTCAAGTTGAGATTTCGAATTAGAAAGTTGAGTTAATTCAGGTTATCTATATCACCAATTTCTGTATTAAAAATTTAAAGTGATATTTAATAAGTTTCACATTAGATTACTCCTGAACACAAAAAATTAAGAACTTAAAACAAATTTCTAAAAAATTACAAACAATTTTTTAGGAAATTAATTATTCAAAGTGTTAACATACAATAAATTAAGATTTAAATAAAGGAAGTTGAAAAGAAAAATGTTATCATAATTTGAATATTATATATAATATATTTAAAATAAAAAATATGTATAAAAATAATATTACAATTTGGGTTTGGGTTGGGCTCCAATTGTTGGCACCTCAACCCAAGTCCAACCCTAATTAAGTTCTGGTTGAGGTTTTTCAACCAAAGCTCAAACGTAATTGTAAAAATAATTGTTTAAGTCCGTAAAAAATCGGGCTGGACTCAAATTAAGTTCCGATTACCCAACCCAAATTGCAACCCCATCAATCACCAACTTTTGTCTTGAACAATAGTCTTGTCTCAATTTAATAATTAATAATTATGCTCTTCCTCATAATTGGTTATATATGTATATACTGTTTTTTGTTGTATTAATCATTAAATTGGTGCTTATACTTAAGCTGATAAGTGAAATTCAAATCATTATGAGTGTTCCATATAGCTATGTCTAAAGTTTCAGTCTAGTTCAGATACCAACGGTAATGAGTCGGGCGTTTACCAATGATTCAAAAATCTAAACTATTGGGTAGTATTGTCTACCCACCCTTATATACCAAGTCCTTTCCATTCAAATTCGATGTGGGACAAAGAAAACCCCTCCAACTAATGTTCCTTTTGGTTGGAGGGAAGGATTGAGGAGGGAAAGGAGAGAGTTGCCTTGTTTGGTTGGAAGGAAGGGAAGAGATGGAGGAAGCAAAATTAGCGGTTATCAGCGGTAAAGAGGGATGAAGCATCCCTCCTAATTGCTGATAACCGCTAATTTTTTATCCTCCCAAAATCGGGCGAAAGAGAGGAAAGAAAGAGTGAATGACTTACTTTAAAACTCATGTATTTTAACCTTACTGCAATTATCTCTAATAAACAACTTTCATGTATTTATAAAATGACTTATTTTAGCCTTTATATATTTTAACCCTACCTTAATTCACTATTTTTTTTAATACAGAAATAGTGAATCACAATTTTGTTTTTTAATACATGGATAATGCATGATTGATCAACTTAATTAATAAGGGCATATTGGTAAAAGTGATATAAAACCTCTCATTTCCTTTCTTCCAATCAAACAAAATTCAGCTCTCACTCCATCAATCATTTCTATTATTCCTTTCATTCAACCAAACAAAAAGTGAGAAAGATATTATCCCTTCTCTAGGGATGCCTCATCCAATCCCTCCCCCTCTTCCTTCCGTCCATTTTTTCATCCATCCAACCAAATGGAGGATGAGTCATTAAGCCAAGGACTACTAAGTATGTTACGTTTGGGAGTATCGAATTGACGCCTTAAAATTAAAATTGAAAAAAAATGAGTTTAAACTTTGAACTAAATTTCTTTAAATTTTAAATCCAAGACGCGAATTGAGTGCAACCAAACATAACATTAGTGTTTTCACTTATGTCTAAGATCAATTTATTATTTGAATTGCTGAGTATTACCAAACATAGCATTAGTGTTTTCACTTATGTCTAAGATCAATTTATTATTTGAGTTGTTGGATGTTCTTATTTTTCTTGTTACAAGAATACAAAAACTTAGTAGCATCTTTCACATCAGATTGATACCACTCTGATGTGGTGGGCCTAACACTTGGCCCTATTGTTTATCTTCTTTTTCTGGTTGCCTTTTATGTTTGGACATGGGTATTCCAAATGGACTCTGATTGCAAACAACAGACCCCACATTGTTGTATCAAAAGATTTCACAGAATCTTGTGAGACCTATATAGAAAAGGCACAAAACACCAATTATAAAAGCACAGTCTAAAAAACTAAAAATCTATTTTTCTTTTCTTATTTTCTGGGAAAAAAGAAAAATGGGTATACAATAGCACTTGCAAACCACCAGCTCTCTCCCATTCAGTGAGACTGGATATCACGTTATTGATATGCCCGTTCAATAAAAATGAATCCTTTAGTATAACAACTGCTCTCAATAAATTAAAATAATATATCTTTATTGGTCGGACATATCAATGACGTGATATGTCAGACTCACTGAATATCTACTCATTGTCGTGGGGACATTAGAGAGAAAAAGAGCATGTGTGTGTGTATATATATATGTGTGTGTGTGTGTGTGTGTGATTAATTTGTATTATTCATCCACTTCGTGGTGGTGGGTCAGTTTGCGCTTGGGCCTTGGTGCATGAGTTAAAGTTTTGAGTGGTAATGAGCAGACAGGAGCCTTGTAAAGGACACCAGATCAGATGTGTAGGGAAGCTCAATTTCAGTAAAATCATATTCATACATCTATTCTTTTTTGCATTCCCAGAAGTAATCCTTGTGGGCCCACCCAAGCTTGGGTCAGATGGGCTGAAGTTTGCTCAACTCAATCCAAGCCCAAAGCAACCCTTGGTTTGATATATATATATATATATTTATATATAAGAGAGACAATTTATTTGACCTCAAATTTTAAGTTTGGGAACCGAAAATGTTTTACACTTTAGTTTTCATTCAAAACAGAAATAACTTTTTTTTGCAGTGCGTGTTCAATAATAATTGAAAGTATGTTTTGGAAGCGGTGTTTTCGTTTAGAGATAAAGATAGTGATTGAAGTATTTTTGCAGCAGTGTTCTCTTTCGCAACCTAACCAAGGGTCCCATAATAAATGCTTGTCACTGTGCACAACATATTCAATTAAGTTGGTCTCACTGTGCACAAATGAAACAAAATCTATGTAGTTTAATACCCTCTATTTTGTTCTCAATGGTATATATTATTGCCCAGCCACAAGTTCCTTTCCATGTTAGGTCACAATTTGCTTGATTTCCTTCATATATAACTCAATCTATATAAAATCTATAGAAACAAAGAATTTATTTCATGAGTGAACTCTAATCATAAATCTGAAAGTGACATAGTGTTAGAAACAAAGTCTGGGTTTGGTAGATATGTTTTCATGTTACTTAAAAAGAACAAAAAATGTACCTTTACTAGTTATGGAGACTAATAGAAAGCAAATTTGTTTACAGCATATGTACCTAACTTCATTTTAATATCAGTAATCAAGTTTCATCATTTTGCCCCTCCTTAAATCATTCATGCAGTACAATATACAATGATTATGATGGTAGTTGAGATGATGATAGTGACTCAAAGATTAATCATAATTAATTAAAATTTAACCACAAATTATAGATTACAGTGACTATGAGGTAACTAATTATGTATTTTCGGATAATTATTGGTCTTTTGGGAGTTACATGAGGTAATACAATATTTTAGTAGCCGTGTGCTCTAGATTATGAGTAATTACGTGACATTTCCTTTATACAAAGCATTTGAGATATTATTGCCAGCATTATTATATTAGCAAAGGTGTAAATGGTAGGGTTCGAGAATGCTAACAGGAATAATTCACACTCTAGACTAAGCTGGAAAGCCGTGAAGGAAAATTAAGAGCTGAGAATTGGAAGAGAGAGGGCAAAAGAGGAATACCAGAGGCTCGTGAATGTTTTGCCTGAATGCTCTTCCTTTGCACCACAAATATCCTAGTATTTATAGAGCTTTCGGCACAAACCTTTGACAGTTGCCATCTTTCATGACGTCATGTGTCTAGTTCGTTATTTCTTTAGGTCAGCCCGCGAGCATCTCATATGTAACCCTCGTAGATCCAGATTGATGAGCCCTTCTTTCAAGCCACCATGCCTTAATCCATTTTTTTGTCTGGACTATAACACCACACACACTGATGTGACACCATAACCGCAAAAGTAGTGAAGGGGGGTTGCCCCCCAAACCTCCCCTTTAACATTCGCGGGTGGGAGTCACCCACGACCGCAAGTAAAGCCTTTGCGGGTGGAAGCCACTTCCACCCGCGACACAAGTAAAGCCTTTTTACGTGTTTATCTTCCGCGTCCTTGCATGGTTCTAAGCCTTCGTACCATGTGGGGGAAGATGCCCCCTTTGCTTTTTCCTCCTGATTTAGACGTTTGTAATTGATAACCATGTGAGCTTGTTTTCTCACAAGCTCACTACAGTTTCTTACCATAAAAGCTGGACTAGAATGAGAACTGGTTGTGTTTTCAATTAGCCCCATGTGGAGAAGATTTTTGATTTGTTTATCGAATTCTTCAATATTTTACCTCAAATATATCATCGGCTTGACCCGTATTATTATATCCAATTCGTTTAATTGGAGAGAACAATATTTGGGACTTTTTGACCATAACTTTAGTGATTTTCACTAAATTGTGGTTCTAGTATTTTAAAAAGCCAATGACTTTTTCTCAATACTGGATATTTCATTCTTTTTTTAGGACTGAAATATTTATCACAAAGATAAGTATATTTATCGAGTAATTTAATAAAAATTAACTCTTCTTTTAGAATTAAAGTAATAGAGTTAGGATAGATATGCATAGGTAGATAGCTATTAAGAAAATTGTTACCTAGCAGGAAGTCTCCATACATATTTGAAAAACATAAAAATTTTTGTATAACAAATTGCTTATCTGTTAACCAATCAAAACATCTTTTGCTTTATACTAGATTAATGTTTCAGTGTCATTAATTCCTGTAACTAGAACTGGATGTTTCATCTTTTGCCATTTTTCTTCTGGTAATACATTACATCTGCAGCAGCAAACTGTTGCTCTTGTATCTGCAAGAACACTTAGGCTATATGGTTCATAACCTGAGAATTTAAATGTACCTAGAAGGTAGGTGTACTTTCTTGGTAAATGTTTTGGAGCAAAAATAATCTCTTCTTTCCCTACTTGGAAATGAGAGATTAATGCAGAATTTATATGATATTTTGTTGATGAACAGGGTAATATGGGTGTTCCTGATTGATCAACATCTTTTCCTTTGTCTAAGGAAAATCGGGGTGGAGTCATAATAGGCAGATATTGTCTAGGTTCCCTAAAACTTATTCCTTTATTGGAATATTATCTGCTTAGTTTAGAGAAATTTTGATAATTTGTATTCTAAGGAAATTCCTTTCTCCATTTAGAATTTTTCCTGATGAGAGGCAGGCTCAAAAGTGTTTTCTTCTGGCTTTATATTGGTGATATAGATATTATCTCTAGAGGCTTGAATCTCTATTTTGGAAGTTTTACTATTTATCAGTAATATTTTGAAATAGCCATTGTTTTGGTATTTTTAGATCAAACTAGTTCATTAATCTTGGTTGGATTACTGAATCATATGGTCTTGGTTCAAAAACCTCAACAAGCATCATTCGCAGGTCCAAGCTACTTGCGATCGATAAAGATGATCATAAGACTCCATGGGGTAAAAGATACCAGGGTCAAGATGCTAAGTATTTTTAAGATGGTCAAAATAACTAAGTGCTAGTTTGGATTGATGGAATTGGAAGGAAAAGAAAAGATTTAGAGGGATAGTGTCTTTTATATTTGGTTTGTTAAAAATGAGAGAAAAGAAAGTGAAAAGATTTGGAGAGAAATGAGAAGGTTTAAGTAAAACTTTCTTAATACTAAAACTAACCCTAACATTTTAAAAGACAAATGGGCATGATAGTAAATAAAAATGGATATAATAGTAAATTGATTAAAATATTTTCTTCTTTTTTTCTCTCCTTTTAACTTTTTCAAACAAGAATGTTATCATTTTCTTTATTTTCTTTCATAATTTATCCAAACATGAACATAAGTTATTGCTATTATTTCTTTTCTTTTTTTTTTCTCTCTTAACTAATATTATCATTTCTTTTCTTTTCTCTCTTGTTTATTCAAATAAAACCTAAAACTCAATTTCACAATTTTATTTCAATTAAAATTCAATTCCATAATTTTAATTAAATTAAAACTTTCACTTTTATTTCAAAATAACTAAAACTAAATTTCATAATTTTATCAACTAAAACTCAATTTCATAATTTTATGTCAATTAAAACTTTTAATTTTCATGAGATTATAACTAAAACTCACTTTCACAATTTTACTTCATCTAAAATTTCTAAATATATGAGTTTAGAACATTATAAAAAAAATTTAAATTGTCTTTTCGTCAAAAATACCAATAACTTAAGACACCAGAATTTTACTAAAGAATCATATTGAGAGAGAGGAATTGTAGTATCACGTGCAGCTCTAGTAATGACTTTAATCAAACAACTTTAAAAGCTTAGAGGCACAAAATGGACACTAATAAACCATCGAATAGTGAACTTGCCAACTACCAAGTTCAATACTCAAGAACAATCATGCAATAAAGAAAAATTGTGAAGTAAAATTGTAAGTTTTAATTAAAATAAAATTATGGTATTAAGTTTTAGTTGAAGTAAAATTGTGAAATTAAATTTTAGTTTTTTTGTGAGAGAGATGAGGATGGTTTTGTAGAGAAAGAGAGAGAAGTTCCGTGGTGATTATCACAAATAACATATATATATATATATGCATGATCTCTTGTTCACCGGTGAGTAAGAAATTCTTTTACACCATATATATATATATATATATATATATATATATAAGGAGTGATAAGGTATTAACTATTAAGTGATTATGAGGGTAGTTTTGGGTTCAAAGACTACGTTTTTAATATTTTATAAAAATAAGACACAAGTAATTAATGAAATTTTGTGATTGGTTACCAATCACAAAGACCGACTGTGGCAGAGACCCTAGCACTCCAAAAATCTTACTACATATAAATACACATGTTATTACAATCTGTATTTGTACTCATTGATAATTATAGTTGTTCAAAAGGTGTGGATGAAGTAAACACCTCTTTACCACTGCAATAATTACTGAAAAAGAAAAAAAAATGTTTGGATGAAAAGTCGCATCTTTTTTTAAAAGAATTTGGATGAGTGTTTGGTGTCCATATAGCTAGACGTCTTTGTTAATCATTTGTGACAAGGAATGCTATCTTCTTATCATTTTCATGCCATGTTTTTTGTGTGTAAATAATATTACTCCTCTTTGATCGAGGGAGGTAGTTCCATGCATGCTTACACAAATAATTAAGGAGTGTAGCTTTCAATTATCTTTAAGACTTGGGCATTACCCTCGAGATGAGATTTTAATGGCTCCACCTGCTAATCCACACCTACACCAAGACAACATTAATTATTCATATATATATATATATATAGTTTGATTGAGGCCTTGATGAAAAGAAATGAAAAAACAAATTATTTAACGAACTCCAAATATTTTAGAAAAATAAGCGCTTTTGTTGCTTCTGTTGTTGACTTGTAATTTTAAAAAAAAATTAGAGAAAATAAGAAATAAGTTGTTATGGGAGAATTCTCAATTTGGATGTTTGCAAGGCGTAAGAGTCTAATAAGTTCGGACACGAGACACGGGTATGATATAACATGGACATAGCGATACGAGAAATTATATGACACGAACACGACGATACGAAAAATTTTAAAAAAAAAAAGAACACAAACACAGCAAGCGTACGATTATAAAATAATAATATAATATATTAATTATTCAATAAAAAATACTACATTATAGAAATACTTCAATTCATTATCAAACAATTAAGAATCAAACAAACTTATAAACAAAAATAGACAAATAGATTAAAATAAATTAAAGAATCATACTTATTTAGTCTTCTACATATATTTAGCTTAGATTTTTAATCACAACTTAGTAGCATATAATTTTCATTCGAAATACCTAAATATACATTACTGTTACGAAGTGTCTGACATATGTTGGAGGAATGTTTAAGAAGTGTCCGAAACGTGTCCTAAAAAGAAAAATGTTAAGAAGCGTCCAACACGTGTCTAAGGAGTGTCCGACACAAGTACGACACCTTCGGTGAAGTGTCTGTACTTTCTAGGTAAGGGCTTAGTAGAGACATCTGAAAGTTTTTTTTTTTTTGGTATAATATACATATAAGTCTCTAAAATTAGAAGAAGAAAAAACTCTAATATATAAATAAGTGTGCTCCACTGAAAAATTTAGATTTACTTTCTCTCCCGTTTATGTTTTGCTGCTGTAGTTTGAATTTGTTTTATTTAATTGTTGCTAAAGGCTGTCCTCTCACATAATTTTTTAGGTCTAGACATATGTGTCGGAAGTCGAAGTGAGAGAACTCTCTGAATTCAATTATTGGTAGGTATGTTCATAATCTCCTAGTATACTTACAAAAATCCTCCAAGAAAAAATTGTGAATATGTCTAATCCAGTTATTTGAAAATAATATTTGGAGAATTATAAAATTTTGTTATCTGAAATTGACATTTTCTTGACTCAGTTTTTGGGAAACTGTCAATTCTAACTAATCTTCGTATCAAGAAAAATAGTGAATCAAATAGGACTTACATTTTTGTTCTAATTTCACTATTATCCCCCAACAACAATTGAGAAAAATAATTGAAGCAGAAAATAATTAAAATAGTACGAGACAACTGCAATCATGCATCGTCACATCTACGAAAGCGCACACACAGGAATCAAATTTGTCTCCGATTGCCCCTTCACCCCCATAGTTCACCTTGTATTACTCTCTCTCTCTCTCTCTCTCTCTCTCTCTCTCTCTATATATATATATATATATGTATACATGTGTGTGTACATATACGTAGCAAAGATATTTGTGTATAGCAATTAGCAAGCGAGCTGGTAACGAACCCAACCCACATATATACGAACTGACTCATTGATGACAATGCCTGCCCCGTAATTCTAGGATGAGAGACATTTCATGGACCAGATGGGCACATGCTTTCTCAGCTCTCTTTATATCTTTGTCGAATAAACTGCGGTTTATGTCTCTTTCACTCTCATTTCATGATTCTATCATATATATATATATATATATATGATTCCCTGAAATACATATAAGAGAGAATGGATATTTTTTTTAATGTAGTTTTCATTAAAGGAATTTACTTCACAAATTACAATTGTAAAAAGCATAAAGCAGATTATAGTTTGAAGTATTATGATCACAAATTAGAATTGATAAAAACTCCTAATTCATAAAAACTAATAAGGGTATAAATGCATTTCTAAATGATTCTTAGTTACAGTGATGACCCAGAAATTCAATTTGGGGAAAGGGGCATTGAAAAATATAAATAAATAAAAATTGAAGATGAAATTTCTTTGAACAAAATAATAATAAATATAATAACATAGTATTGATTGATTATATTTTCGTTTCTTACATTTACAATTGCCCTAAAGTGAAATTTTATATTAAGCAAGATTTTCCAACAAAATGAGGAGAAATTTTTTGTATATTTAAGTAACACAATTCTACGAAATAAAACAAATTCAAACGTGTGTGTCCTTAATCACTATTATTAAAAAATTTTGAATAAATTAAATTGGTTAGGACTCAACAAAAAAAACAAAGAGACTGGTCAAAATTAAACTTTTTCATCTTTCTATAAATACACTTATTATTATTATTTTAAATTTAATAAAGTAAGTAATTTCTTTTAAGAAAAATATCAAATTTTAAAATAATAAAGTTCAAATAATATTCTTTGTATAATGTAAAATATTATTACCACCACCATCATCCTTGCATTAATTTCATTAATTTAAGTTTTTGGCATTCTTTGATTTTTTTTTTTAATTTTTAAATGGTATATATAAGGGGTAATTTAGAAATTGTATTTCAAAAGTTAACTGAAAATGGTTTGAAGCGACATCTTGTTCATTTTTTGAAAGTTCGAGGATTTATTTGCTTACTTTGTAAGTACAGAAAGATATTATGCTCACTTAGGGAAATCTCATGGAGGTTTTTTACACTTTTGCCAAGAAGAAATGAAAGATTTGAGTATTTATGAGTGTATGCAAGTATTTATCTAACAAATATATAAATATATATGAATAGGGATCTCTATACGATAGAAAAAGAGGAGAAGAAAAGGAAGAGGGAAAGGAGAGAAAAGGAAAAGGAAAGAAAGCAACGGGGAAAGAAAAAGTGAAGAAAGTTGGGAGGAGGGGAAGTATCTTGCTGAAAGGAAAAAGGTTGAGGAAAAGAGTGCGATGATTAATATTATTTTTCACAATCCTACTGAGGTTTTCTTCTATTATAACTTCACTTAAATTGGCAAGTAACATATATAATATTCATTTATTTCGTTTCATCATTGTAAAAGCACTATTTTTATATACGAAACAAAATTATTATTGGTGTAAGACAAATTCGATGTTGACTATGTGTAAATATAATAAGTACATGCATTTTCACGACGAGCCCAAAATGGTCATTTCACATTACACATTGGGCATTGCTTTCGACGGCATTTCTTTGCTTGATTCAACTTCACATCTTTGACTCTCTTAAGCAATTAATTCGGCAAAATTGGGCGGCCTCATATATAATTTTCAGAAGCCGACATCGAGAAAAACGTGCGAATTTTTATTCCTATATTTAACTTGTATGTAGTATATGTGAAATAAAAACCAATTTTGGTTTCTTAATTCAACATGTTTGGACCACCATCTTCGTAATTAACTGAAGGTAAGAGGAAATATTTTAAGTCACTTGAATGAGTTGATGACAGGGCGACGAAGGTACTATAGATTTTTGACAAAAGTCCATTAAACTCTCTTCAAATATTTGATTTCGTGCAACAATTAATGCACCTAATATTCTTCAACTTTCAAAAAACTTCACACTTCACTCCTAAAGCTGATGTTCGTAAGACTTCACACTGCACTCCAAATATTTGATTTTGTGCAAAAATACACCAAATATTCTTCAACTTTCAAAATACTTCACACTCCACTCCTAAAGCTGATGCTCGTAAGACTTCACACTGCACTACTAAAGTTGACGTCTGTGATACGCATGCATTGCATGTGACATCAAATTTTTTTTAAAGACCTAAAATACCTTTCATAAGAAGAAAAATGATGCATTTGCCTACACTCTCATTTTTCTTCTTTTGTGAGGGGTATTTAAGTAATTAAACAAGTTTGTTGGTGTCACGTATAGTGCATGCATCTCACTTAATGGTAAAACTTAACGACCCTCAATTATAAGAGTGCAATGTGAGTATTTTGAAAATTAAAATGTGTTAATTGCAACAATTGATAATTGAGAGATATATTTGACAACAAGTCAATAACAGAGGTGTTTAGTGCATTTTTGCCTATATAGAAAAGAGGATGAACTTTAGTAGTCAAATCAACAAAACGTTGTACGATAGATAAGACCCTCTACATTTAACCTTCCTATGCCCTTTTTTTTAAAAAAAAATTCCGTCTCTATGAGAAATATTAGTAAACAATAAGAGACATTGTGGTCATAGTTTAAAAAATTATGGTTGCATGCATGATGATGTTATTTTAGGGAAATGCTAAATTTCATAAAATTATTTTATAAATTTATATCATGAATGATGTGACAGATGATAATATCATGAAGATTCTGTGTGGGAGGAATCTAACCAATACTAATTCACCATTTAATTTTAAATTTTTATAAATATAAAATTATTGTCTGTCACATCATTCATGATACAAATTCATAAAATAATTTCGTAATGTATATCATTATAATGTATATCATTGCTCGTTATTTTACTCTAGTTTAACAAATATAACATGGGACGTTTTTTTGGTTCCTGATTCAGTAATTCATGTATTTATCTGACAAAAAATTAGTATAGGATGACGGTATCAGTACGAGAAAGAAAATATATATATATAAAAAGTTCTACCCTTTCTATTCAAGGGAAAATTGACCCATAAACAAATAAAGTTCTACCCTTTCTATTAGTTTAACTTTTTTAGAGCAAATGATTAATATAATACTAAAAGTGAAATCATGTAAGAATCTGGGTATGAATCTCACTGCCACTATGAAAGTTATAATATTTGGGGCATTTAATAAATAAAGTTACACTCTTTTTTAGCAATTTTAAGATTATAAAATAGTAGGTGGTCTTAAACTTTTAAGCCAACTTACATTTACACTTATTCTCTTTCCTTCTCGTTCGAATTCGATGCAAGACAAAGAAACTCAAGACTCAAGACTCCTCTAACACTCTCTCTCATCAGAATTCGCAACGCCCTCGTTGTGAAAAAAACTCAAGACTCCTCTAACATTTTTTTTCACCAGAACTCGCAACGCTCTCGTTACAGTTAGACCATCATACATACATGTCCCCCCTAATAACGGGAGGACATAGTAACGACTTGAACTCAGACTCGGACTCTACCCAGGTGAGCGTTAGGAGTGACATCGAATCAAGAACTAGATCTGACTTTGATACCAACTGTAACGGATTGTGCATTTACCAATGAGCTTTTGGGTCGTGTTGTATACCTGTCCATTTATATCCATTCTCTTTCTAATTCGGATCCGTTGTGGGACAAAGAAGGCTCCTCTAAGAGTTAGTTTTCGCCGGATCATAACTTTTTCCATTTTGTCATCGTATTTATGTTATCATATCTCTTAGAACATAGTTTGTTCGCCTAGTCAAATTATTGTTGATTATGAAGTGTACTAATTTATAAATTTATAAATATTCCTCATCTTTCTCTATTTAATATTTTAATATCATAAATTATCCTACATACCAATATTCTTGGCAAATTTCACTTACACATTTAAATTTAGTATTCCTCGATGCAAATTCTCTATTAACCATTAAGCATCCATTTTTGTTTCGTATTGCAGATGGTGTACGATTATAAAGAAGCAAAACACTTCAATGGGTTTGATAACTTTTGTTATCATTTGAATAATATTGAGTTTGTTGCCAAAAAGAGATCCAAATAAGAAACAAAATATTATTGTTTCTTAATATTTTCGAACTGTGGCAGTGAACAATATCAAAAAAATAAAAAACTCTTGGTGGCCTTTTTTAACTAGCTATTTTATTTTTTAATCTTGTAACATTTTTTTACAAAACATGTTTTCATGTGTTTTGCTTCCAAAAATCTTTTAATAAATTTTACGTTACCAAACATATTTTCAATCACTATTAAACACACTTCACAACAAAAATGTTGTTTCTATTTTGGATGAAAATAAAAACGCAAAATAAAAGTAATTGCCAAACATGCCCTAAATGAACTAAAGTAATCGCAAAGGTAGTAAATTCCACTAAAAAACCAATTTTCCTTGATGATATAGCTGTCAAATCAAATATCGTGTTTATTATTTTGTTGAGAGCTAACAAGGAAAACCTAAAATGGTGGAACAAGTAAAAGTACATGGTTGACAACTGTTGTTATTTTCTATTCTTGTTGTCAAATTGGTAAAAACGTACAAATCGCAAAAGTATGTTCGATAAATATAAGTAAGGTTGCAAATGAACCGAGCTCATATCAAGCCGAGCTCGAGTAGTTCATGAACGATTGGACTCGTTTGCAATCCTAAATATAAGTATCACATTTATTTCAAAAAAAATCTAAATCTAGAAGGAAGAAAAGATATATTTCCTTCTTTTCATTATTCTAGCTGACTGTAACGATATTTTTAAAACAAAACCAATATAATGTAAATACTATATTTATTTATAATCATCCAACAACTTTTTCTTTTTTTTTTCTTTTGAAACATTGTGTATCAAATTTTTAGTTATGAAACATGTTTATGTTTCGAAATAAATCGCAACACAACAAAAATATTGCTTCTTCGTATAAAATCAAAAAAACAAAATGGAAGCAGTTACCAAACAAGTCCCAAGCAATCAGTTGTCGACTTGCGGTCATATATATATATATAGATACAGTTAAATGTATAGAAACATTAGAAACTATACTGATTTCTGAGGGGCTAGCAATTAGATAGGGGACAAATTGCTACAAGGCAACTTCCGCTGCCAAAGATACTTAGCAATGTTTATGAGCTTTTAGCAACGAAAATTAGTATGCATATAATGTCTATATTGCATGGGTGTGCATTTATATGTTGTTGTGACATGGAAGTTGTCGTCCTAGACATTGGTTTTTGTTAATGTAAGGCAGTGCTTCACTGCTTCTTCCATCAATTAATGAATCTTCTAAACCCATCACAGTATATATGTGTTTATATATATATATATATATAGAGAGAGAGAGAGAGAGAGAGAGAGATGGCTCTGCAAGTGAGGAAGGGGGATAATTGACTTTAAGAGATCTTCTTGGCTTCCCATCCCACTTTTGATTGATTAAAGAGTGAGAAGTGGGGTGGGGTCAAAGCGGGGGGAGAGACTCAATGATGGAGGCAACTTGTTGGAGCGCTGTTTGAGGGACCTCTCTCATCAATAAACATATATATATATATATGTATATGTATATGTATATGTTGGTGACATATAACTTTCATATAACATACATCCCCTCTCCTGTATAAAGTTCTTTTTCTTCAAACTTTGAAGGGGACATTGTATGCGCAAACGACAAAGTATATTTTCACGTTTGATGATGAGCTCCACTCTCCTACATACGGCTGTCCTCTCCCCTCTCACTTATTAATCAATCACTTCCGATGTCTCTTTCTTTTAATTTCTTAATCTAATAATTGATCACAACCATGGTGTTCTCTCCCAATAACTTAAAAACCAACCAGCTAAATTACATGAAAAATATCTATAAATTCAAATTCTAATTAATAACTTTATATTATATTAAATTATGACTCTAGTTTCTCGAAATCCTATTATTGTTATATATTCTAAACATTTTGTTACATCACGTGCCAACCACCAATTTTTTTATATTAAATTAAAATTTGGACTACCTCTCTCTTCCTGCCCGATTTTAGATTTGTACGGTTTTTGGGAAAATTTTAATTAAATATTTTGCTATGATTGAATATAAAAATCTATGTACATTAGAGATAATTTTACATCCAATCAAAATGTTAGGACAAAAATATTTTGTTACTTTATTAGAGAGTTGTTGAGGGTTTTCATGTGTGATTGTCAGTTAGAATCACTCATGCAAACAATAAAACCTACTTTAAGGCCTTGAATGTGGTGTAAAGCACAATGCTAAAGTTTCTCCCATAGCTAGCTCACATGAACAACACTAATGTGTGTGTATATATATTTATGTGTTATCCAATTTTGGTTGGTTTTGTTTGTCATTCACTTTGGATCAAACCATTAATTATCCATGTCGAGAATTGTACTTATTTTTCTTATAAAACTCATTTTTGACATCTTACCAAAAATATAAAAAGTAAAAAATAATTAAAAAAAAATCTAATTTTTGAGAGAAAGCTCAACATATATATAAGTCTGTTTAGATCGGCTTTTGAAAAGAGACTTTCGACTTTTCAAGTTCAAAAGTCATTTTAAAAAGTATTTGAATTGGTAAGGCTGAAGAGTTTTAGAGTACAACAAGAACGTTCAAAGGAAGCTGGTGGGTACCAACTTCCTCATTTAGCTTCTGCTTCTCTTTTTCTTCTGCGTAAAAGTCGAAACAAAAGTTCTACCAAATAGGATCATAGTTTGTTTGCACGTATCACGTGAAAATGCTTATAATATACACATATATGATTATCATTTTTACTTTTTTTTTAAATGATAGAGAGTTCTTCACATGAATTCTCTTTTTTCATTCTTTTATTATAGATCATGTTTCTTCTAATATATAATTTCTTAAATACATTTTAATTACTTAGTTACATGTTAGTTTTGTTCAGTCTTGCTTCTATCCTAAATCTATTTTTATTGAGAGCCCGATTTTGTGGGTTTTTCGCGAACCCAATGCGAATAGCGTGGGCCCCATTTGGGGCTCATGCTGGCTCGGAGTTTTGCCCGACCGAGCTTTTACCCCAACATTCTCATTTTGCTTACGTGAATGCATTGGAGCATACATATTAGGCTCTTGAGAGTCTAATTTTATGAATTTTCTGCGAGCCCATGCCTACATTGGGTACGTGTTGCATCGGAGTTTTGCCCGAGCCTTTCTTTGATTGAGAGAGCTGTCAGTTGGGCCAGCATGCGGGCCCGATTGTAATTTTAATGTTTTCTTTTTACTAAAACAATAGTTTCAGGTTTTTTTTTTTTTAAATAAAGAAATTAGAAGACTTAAACTTCAAACCTTCTCCAAGGAGAGCAACCACATTATCCACCAAGCCAATTGATATATTTGTTGTTAAAAATACAATTAATATATTTATTGTACGGTTTGAATTCTATGGATCATTTTCAAATATATATATATATATATATATATATATATATGTAGTCCAACTAAAATTATATTCAATCAATCATAAAATATAACACGTAAACAAATTTATTTATATATGATTTATTTTATATGTAAAAAATTATATATTTCTTTAATTTATTATGATTTATCACATATTATATATGATATCAATTTTAATTTATTTCTTGCTTAAATCTATTAATACTATTAATAAAATATAAAATAAAAAAATTATTTATATATATTTTGTCTAGCAAAAATCTGAAGAGGCCAATGTGAACCAAAATTTGAAAAACTATAAATACCGACGTGGCTCTTGAAAAAACTGACATGGCTCTTGAAAAATTTGAGATTGGCAAATTTAGAAAGTCAAAATATAAAAAGGCCAATATGGATCCTCTTGTTCTTGTTTTTTTTTAACGTCCAAAACTAGCTGATGTAATAACATTTTTTTATATATCACATAGGATACCATGAGTGTGTCTCCATTTGGTCAGTCTAACTTCAATCCTAGTGGTTTATTTTTATATACATACAAGGAAATATATCCATAACGTGTATGAGTGTATCTCATGTATATGCACATATATTTTATTTGTGGCAAAGATAAAAATATATATTTGTAGAAAATATTTGTATTATAACAGTTCAGATAAAAGTAGGTCATTAAAAGCACCTTGTATGTATGATTGAGAACTCCAAGTTTAATTAACTACCAATTAAATCGTTTTTTTTGAAAACATGTTAACCACTGTGCTACTCTGTCTTAGATTTAAAATGCTTTAATTACTTGGACTAACTTATTTGAATCTCATCTGATTTTTGTTGGACATTTAAAAGTAGGTATATAAATCTTTTACTGTCAAGTTTTTTGTCACAATTAGTTGATCATTCTGTCTCTTGATAAATATCTCGAAAGGTCCTTTAGACCTTAGATTTAAAATGTTTTAATTACTTGGACCAACTTATTTTAATCCCATCAGATTTTTGTTGGACATATATTAAAATAGGTATATAAATAATCATAAAATTGTTTTTAGAAACTCAAAAAATAGAAAACTGTTTTAAGATAGCTATAACGGATGGTTCTCTGAAAACATGTCTTTTTGTTATCTGAGTTTTTAGATAACGGTTAACGAAGTTAATTTTTTAACAATTTTTTGATTTTCAACTCTTAATAACGATTTTTAGAAACTCTCAACAAAGTTAATTTTTGTACAATTTTTTGATTTTGAACTCTTAGAATATCAAAAAATTGAACCAAACACGCCCTTAATTTTCTCATCCCAACTTAACCTAGATTCAAATGGAGTCATCCAATCTAAATCCAAATTTTCTTAACTTTTAGTGGCTTGCTAATATATCAAGCAACATGGATTCAAGACATGAATTAGCACGTGCATGTGCACATAAACACATGCAAAAATAGTAAAATATACATTATGAACATGAGGCATAAGTTAGACAAGTTGATCTGATATATGTAATTAGAACCATAATGGCTTATTCTCGAATTGAGATTCCCAAACAAGAGCCCGTGCAATTAGGAGGCATGCAAGAAGATGTTTTTGTTGTACCCATCTCAAATCTGATCATGTTCTGCCCTATAAAAATGAAACCGACCTTTTGCATAATATTTCTTTAATTGTAAATTTTCGTAATTTCTTATTTACATTGGAGTTTTTTTTAATAGACATGGGCCCATGGCTTATAATTTTTAACAAAAATTCTATTTGACATCGTTTAGTCATTGGAAAAGGAATAAATTTCTATTTACAAGGACATTTCTAGAGAAATTCAAAAGTTAGATAATCAATAGTTGAAGAATCAGGACTGATGAAGATGGGTAATTAAATAATGGTGGAGTCAGAAATTTAGTTCAAAGAGGACAATCATTAACAATAACATGATAAGAAATTTTGAATCAAAATAATAAAATAGCAAATGAGGAGTTTTTCTAAATTTTGATTCTTAAAAATTTTGCGGGACTGCTCGAGGAAAAAAACATGGGTCTTTTGTTGGACAAATGAGTTAGAAATGAAGGGTCTTTTTGAAATTTGAAAGTTTTTCTTAGGGTTTTTTGTGATTTTTTTAGGAGTTCAATTGAGACACTTTTATAATGATCAAAATTTGTGAATAAAAAATACAAATAACACAAAATCAATAGCAAAGGAGGATTATTTTCTTAATTGTGATTCTTAAAAATTTTGTGGGACCAAAAAGATGTAGGTCTTTTCTAAATTTTGAAAATCGGGCAAATGAGTTAAAAATATGATAGATCTTTCTGAAGTTTGTAAGTTTTTTTTTTAAAAGATGTTTTATGAATTTATTAAAAGTTCATTGAGGACAATTTTAGAATTATGAAAACTTACGTATAAAAAGTACAAATAAAAAAAATTCCAGTGGGAGCAATTGCCACAGTGGCCCCAACGTTGCTCCGCCACTATAATTAACGGTTTTAAAGGTCTATAAAGTTGAGAATCGTGTTATCAAACATGAACCTAGTTTTGGTGCTACTCGAGTGTTTTGTATGATGAACATGTTCTCTAACTTCTTTACAGATATAGATCTTCTCATCCATTGAAGTTGATACACACCATGATATATATAGATACTAGTCTATATATACATAGATTATGGTCTCGTTTTCCTTTTTGTTTTTCATTTATGTGATTGCACTCTTGGGAACACAATTGCTTCTCTTAATGGACATTCTCTGTCTTAATTTGTATTATATCTTTTTATCAAATAAATAAATTAATTAATTGATAAATTACATATTTCAAAATTGATTCATGTGAGTGGAGTGGTGAGTCTCATTATCGT
This sequence comes from Cornus controversa, assembly GCA_026545225.1. NCBI lineage: Eukaryota > Viridiplantae > Streptophyta > Magnoliopsida > Cornales > Cornaceae > Cornus > Cornus controversa. The sequence goes on along the minus strand of CM048853.1, from coordinate 49,607,008 downwards.
GATGTCCCACCACTCTCATTCACAAAACATATTTTTATCCGATTATTATTTTTAGGTTTATGACAATTTTAAGTGAATAGTTAGTCTTTCATTTAACCTACAATCTTGAGTACAAAGAAATCATTATTTAATGAAATTAAGCTCTATATGTAATTAACTTTGTGGAAGCAATAGATACTCCGTTAGAGGTGTTGTAATTGTATCAAACACATGTCTAACACGAAAGTGCATAGGCATAGCCAGATACATTCTAACCCAGTTAGAAGCACCTTCAAATTTAAATATTTTTTTTGGTTAAACACGTCATGAACACAACAAAAAATCGTTTATGCTCTTTCAAAATACAATAGAATAGTTTTCCATTTTGCAAATATTTTTTTTCAAAGAAACGAAATTCCTGGGTAATTTCAAAACATGGGTTAATCATATAAAATATTAGTAAACAAAAATGCCATCCATGGAATTCTAGTTATGAATTAGTGATTACATTTATGATAATGTAATATAAAATGAGCATTTTTTTTGTACTTATAATAATATATTATATTATTACTTGTTAATGTATCTATTCCATGACCATGTCTTATTTATTTAAGAATTGCTTAACCATAATGTCTTTATCGTGTTGTACTTTATTCTCATATCCATATACATATCCTACTTACTTTTTTTTTTCTTTTTTTCTTTTTAACCCTTCGAATCGTGCTTCTTACTTTACTTCTCTTCTGTTTTGATGTGATTTTTTTTCCCAGTAATGATTTATACACGAATATTCAAATAGCTAGATATATGATTATTTGAACCTTTGAATCTTTTACTTTAAAAAATTAGAAAGTAGCAAATAGTACCACCCAAGCCTACAACCCTTGTAATTATACATATTATTTAAATTAATTTACAATTTTTAACCTTCTACTTTGATGGACTATTAAAGAATAAAGCTAAGGACTATTAAAGACAATTGAATTGTTACAGTTACTCAAGCATGGTAAGAAAATTGTAGAAGGATGCGTTTGGCGCAACAGAATTGGGACCATCAAATTGGAGTTGGATGCTCCAACCATGATTGTCTATTTATTTCATAAGACCCTTGATTGACACCAACGTTGTTTTACTCGATCACCAGCCCCAATAACAATGATGAAATGAATTGACAAAATGGTGTCTGCACTGTCCAATTACCAAAAAATTGAGAGACAATAAGGACCTGTATATTCAGAAAGGCCATACAACTCTTGAGCTTAATTGCTTAGCACGTACAATTGCATGTGCATGTGAAATTATAATTACACTCCCACTAAAAACTTCATACATTCATCAATAATCCACATATTGTTAGGAATATGATATTAATGTTTCAAATATATATATATATATATATATATATATATATATATATATATAGAAAGTCACGAAATTTTTTGCAGGTGCTGAGAGAGAAAGGATGTGAAAGTCTCCTCCAACTTTACTTTTTTGTCTTGCTCAAAATGGAGGAAGAGAAAGTTAAATCAGTATTTTTGATTTATTCCTTCTTTAATTTTATAATAAAATATTTATTATTTTATCCATGGTAAACCAAAAAGATTCTTTCCTTTTCTTTCTCCTTGTTAACTTTGAAATGGGAAGGAAAGTTGTTACATTCCTTCTCTTTCTGTTTGCAATCAAAAGGACTATTTTTTCTTTCTCATTCTCTCTCTCTCTCTCTCTCTCTCTCTCTCTCCGAACAAGAGGTGAAGTCCCGCATCTCAGTTCACCAAATGATGTCAGAGAGGGTGTGGGTCCAACACTGGGATTCGTATAGGAAATGAAGAAGAAAAATTATGGTGTCCACATGCCATGTGAAAAACTTTCTATGGTTCACATCTCATAAGTGGTGGTAGTTTGTCTTCTCATCTCGTGAAATATATAATTGTAATTCACAATTTTTGGTGTGAAAAATTGTTCATTCAGTTGTAATTTTTGTGTTTGAACTTTCTCTTTATAATTGAACGAAAGTGTCTCTATGCTGTTGAATGAAAGGGGGACATCACTTAGTACATGTACGTGAATAAAAACACTCCATTTGAAGTTTGAAAAGTTTTGGACTTGGAGAAATAAGTTTTTAGTGAAAATTTTGATTTTTCTTAAAGTCCGATTGGTCTAAGTTTTTTCAGTTTATGAGAAAATCAAATCCTGCATAGTTTGATCAGTCCAACAATTTTTTGACTGGTTCAATTTTGCTGATATGTGCATAATTTATTTTTTTTAATTTGATTTTGTTGCCATATCAGTCGAAACTTTACTGAAAGTCCTAATACGATATTTAACTTATTTTCCAAGTATTCTTAGGACTCTCTATATTTATAAATATCTTCTAGTGCTTTAACCTAATTAATGCTTTTAGAGAGAAGATTATTTTTTAAGCTTAAAGAGATTTTATGAAGAAAAATTATCTTTGATTTTTTTGAATATATTTTTGAGAGCACACATGCACAGAGTGTTTAAGTTGTGCTACACGCTCTTCTTTATTTGATCAACGGGATCTTCAGAGTTAACATCGAGATACACAGTTTGATCAAAAGCACTAGTGTTGGTTCCTTGATTCTACTTGTTTGAAAAGAATGATAAACGATCACTACGAATGAGACATATTGTTGGTGAAACATTCGTGTTCTTCCAACAATTCTTCTATGAGAATTGTGGCATTAATTTCAAGTATACACTAATTGGACATGAAATTGCAAGTGTAAGCCTAAAGCGTTCAACACCATGTTTTTAGCAGAGTGGAATGGATGTGAGTCTGAGACATACAGTTTGTTATATTTTGCTTTGAGATAGTGGATTTAATTATCCGATACTACAGTTTCACTAGTGATTTTTCTCTCGAAAGGTTTCCACATAAAAATTCTGGTGTCATTTATAACTTTCCTTACTTTATTTATTTTATTGTAAGTTTGGATGTTTAATTAATTATTAATTTTTTTGTGGGTGATCAATCAATCATAAAAATTGAGCAAAGAGACCTATTCAACCCCCTTTAGATATAAGTAATAGATTCATTCACTAAATTAACCTAGCCACTTTCACATTGTGTAACTCACACATCATTCAAATACGAGTTTGTAATTAATTAAGAGGATTCAATATTAAGAATAAATGGTGTTGGTTTTGTGGAATCTTCTCAATTTTGTAAAGTAAAAGTTGATGTTTGAGGGGTCTTCTTCTATATTGGATCAGGTTTTGTGCACAAAAAAACAGACATGTAGTACTACTTAATAATTTAAGTTTTTGTGTTACATGACAAGTGGTTGGATCGTTACAAGTGGCAGGAGTGCATACCCAAAGAACACACAAATTGATAATAATTCAAAATTTCGTTTAATTAATATTTTTCTAAAAATTGTTCATTGAAAAAAAAAATCAAATTCAAAGAATACTCTTTGCTTAGTCTGTAAAAATTATTTTATGTTTTAGAATTCTTAAAAATTCTTTCCAAATAATCAACTTAACCCAGTTGATCTTTATTGCTTAATCTCTTTTATGATCAATTTGGTTAAATTCATTTCTAATAATGTGATTAATTTTGAGCGCCCTCTTTGTCTCCTACACTCTGCAAAATTGTTCTTCCTCCATTGCATATATAGATTTTTGTGTGTGAATATATCCTCTACTCTCTCTAGGATAAATTTGAAATTAAAAAAAATAAAATTGAACTTGCAATAAAATAATTGGCTGTTGAAGTTGGATTTGGATAGACTATAATTCTAAAATAATTAAAACTTAAAACCATCTCTTTGAAATCTAAATGGAGCCTTAAATTCTCTCTATATCTATGTCAGCTGTGCATATGCAGTACCACATTCAATTGAAATGGAGCTTTAATTTCTCTATATATCATCACATGTAAATATGTAATATTACGTTTGTCCTTGAGTAGATGAAATTTAAACCATACAGTTTGGTCCAATTTTAAAAAGAAATAGTTCAGTTTAGGTTTTTCAAATATTAAGAAATCATGAGTTTTTGTTTTGTTCTGTTTCATGTAAAAAAAAACCGAATCATTACTTATTTATACCTAATTTACTTTATTTTATTCCACAGGTGACATAATAATATGTAATATAAAAAAATATAAAGTCTTTAAAACTAACCTAAGTATTATTTTGCTTAATCTCATGGCTAGCTACTTATTGAGAGGACTAGTATATATATATATATATATATATATTGGGCTTCAAAATTTATTTGTTTGAACTTTTTTTTTTTAACATTTATTTTGAATAAATGGAACCGGATTGGTTTAATCTAATTTTTTACGATTCGGTGCAGTTTTAATATTATTTAAATATTTGATTTTATTGAGAGGGTTTGTTAACAGTAATATAATTAAAAATAATTTGATCAACTTTCAAACTGCACAGCACTGTCCCGTAATTTTGACAAAACAAAATTGTTTCTATCCTAATTACCCAAAAATTAAAAATTGTTTTTTTGTGATAAATGTGAAATGTTGTCTTTAATGAAAAAAATTTAAAAAGTGAAGAAAAAGTAATTGAGCTCTGCGCTGTAAACTATTATGAGGTCTGAGTGGCCTATTTTATTTTGTTTTATGAGTAGACCATGTAGATGTATAGAGATAGAGATTGCTAAATAATTTAGTAATTTTTGGTGGGGTCATCATAAAATAACGACAACTGATAGAGGAGTAATACAAGAACCGAGCTTTCGAAATATATATATATATATATATATATATATATATATGTACAAAAACCAAAGCCCTCCCATACAAGTCCCCATAACCTTTATAATTGTTTATTACTATCACACCATCTCTCTGTCCAACATGTATATATAAGAAAGAGCCTTTAGACATTATTCTGTCATAATAATCATCATCATAATGACAATAATTTAAGTGTTGTAGAGTCCTCATATATGTGTGTGTGTATATATATATATATATATATATAAAGAGAGAGATAGGGAGCATATATATGATAAGGAACATATATATATATATATATATATATGTTGGTGGGGTCATGAGTCTCCAATTATCCCAAATGATGTGTTTATAAGATCGCAAAAGCAAAGAGAATTTTTCTTTCTTTTTTTTCTTTTTTAGCAACAGAGAGTTGGATGGTAGGACTTTTATTTGATAGAATGTGAATGGAGAGCAATTGACTCTCTCCTAAAGCACACATGAACCAGGTGATAACAAATCCTACAAAATCATGAGTGAGAGACAGAGCTTATAGGTTAAGTGGGTACCACAACTTTCAATAAATTAGGATCCTCTCAATTACGTTGATGCTATGTTACAATTTTTAATTTTAAAATATTAATTTGATGCCACCGATCGTAGCACAAACGCTCTTGCATTTTAAATTCAGAATACAAAACACTTATATTACATAAAAAAAAATGATATTATAATATTATTAAATTTAGAATGTAACACATTTTTATCTGATTACTTTCTTAATTTAATAGTATTTAATTCTTGATTTAAAAGTACATCTTTGATTTAATTGCCGAACAAATTATAATAAACAAACATATAAACAAAGAGGCTAAATCCTCTTTACCGTAATTTATGCAGGACGATTGAGATCAATCTAACTACAAAATTTACTTGCAAAATTCATCCTTTCTTATCATAGCTTTTTTTTTTCTTTTTTTTTTTCAGTTCTCTTCTCTCTTCAGTACACTTCAAAATTTGATTGAACAGTGGAGGTGGGAGAGAGAGAGAGAGAGTTAGGATGCAAGATGTTCAACTTGCAACATGAATGTCATTTGCGAGTGAATGCACGCTCTCTAACTGCAAGTAGGATAAGCCCTCCTCACCAGCTCAAGAAAGAAATGAGAAATGGAGAGTAGTGTCAGAGGTTAGGGCAAGAGAACGTGCACTATTTCTTTGAAGCAGATCTGGATCCACTCAAGCACCCAACACCCCCACACTCTCTCTCCTTCTCTCTCTGTCAGTACTCCTACTGGTCTTTCTTTATATTCAAAGGAGAGAGAATAGTGAGGGTAGAGAGAGAAAGAGAGAGAGAGAGAGAGAGCGCTTTCAGCTGCACTGTCCGCTTACCCACAACCCCAGAAACAAAGGTAGGAGGAGGAGGAGGTTTTTGAATTAAGAGAGCAACACAACACAGCAGCAGAGAAGCAATTGATGGGTTCTGCTTCTCCTGTCACTGCCTACTGCTCTCTCTGCAACTCTGCATAGAAAGAAGGCGGTGGTTTGGCTTTTGTAGTAACTTTGATCTCTTACTATTAAGTAAGTGTTGAATGAGAGAGAAAAAACAAGATAGATATAGAGAGAGAGAGACATGAATGGCTGATCACATCGTCAAAAGAGAGAGACTACTAAAGATTTCAGGGGTAAGCTGTACTTTTGAGCACAGAGCAAGTCTTCTATTTTAGTTTGGAAAAAAAAAGGGAGAGAGAGAGAGAAATGAAAAAAACTTAATAATTTCTCCATATAGAGAGTGACATCTCTCTTTCTTGCTTTTTCTTGCTATCTTCATCTTCTATTTTTTGCTGCAACTATAGTTTTCACTTTTCTTTATTGATAAATTCAACCACCAAATTTTCCTTTGAACAAAGGGAACCTTCACCATCCTCTCCTTTTCATTACCCCCACGAGAATACTCCTTTTAACATTTCCTTTCCTTTCCTTTTCTTTTCTTTTCCTTTTGGGTCATCTCTGCAGGAACAAGAGAAAGAAGCTAGCTACTGAACTACTCTACTTCTGATCAACAGAACCTGGTTGGTAGGTAAAAGCTTTGTGTTACTCAAAAGAGAGAGAGACAGAGCAACATATAGAAACAAAACAAAAGGTTGGAGGGTTGGAGTGGAATCTACCACCAACCCTGACATGGATGCATATGAAGCAACAAGGATTGTTTTCTCAAGGATCCAAAATTTGGACCCTGAAAATGCCTCAAAAATCATGGGTCTTCTTCTCATCCAAGACCATGGTGAGAAGGAAATGATTCGCTTGGCTTTTGGCCCTGAAGCTCTTGTCCACTCTGTGATTCTCAAAGCTCGGAAGGAGTTGGGACTTTCCTCGAACACTCCTTCCACACCCTCCACTCCCTCGTCTCCGTCGCCGTTTCTTGCCAACAACAACCCGATCTCTCTTTCCCGGCAGAATTCCTCTTCCTCTCCGGCTTCTTCTTGGCTCCCCGGTGGTGGCCGTGGCGGTGGAATTAATCTTCCGTCCCCTCTCAGTATCCCAAACCCATCTTCGTCTACAAATTGGGCTGCTTTTTCTGATTTCCAAAATCCAGAAGATTTAATCAGTCCTAACTCTTCTTCAGCCTCCTACGTCGCCGCTACAAGTAATACAATCAATAGCATACCAGTGGGGACTTCTTCTGCGTCGATGAACTCCTCTGCTTCACCTTTCTACGGAAGTGGAGGGACTGATCTGATAGATGAATTTCAGCTCCAAGACCAGCTCTCCTTCCTCAACGATGGCTCGCCGACTCTCGGTCCGAAAAGCCCCGATTTGTACTACCCACAACCGGATTTAGCCTCTAGCCCCGGCGCAAACGGCGGTGACGCCGTGCTCTTCCCTTCATACGGTGGTGCAGCCAACTGGGGTGGCCTCTCCCACCGCCGGAGCTGCTCCGTCAGCGATATTTGCTTGGGATCTGATGACCCATCTGGCGGATTTGGGTGGAAACCCTGCCTCTACTTTGCTAGAGGCTACTGCAAGAATGGAAACAGTTGTAGGTTCCTCCATGACAACCTCGCTGACCCAGATGGTGCTTCCATGGTTGGCTCACCAAGCAAGCTTGAGATGATGGAGCAGTGTCAAGAGCTTCTTAGATCTAAATCAGCCCACCAACAAAGGTTTGCTGCTGCATCTCAGCTCATGGGTTCGTCTACCTTTCCCTACTCACCATCTTCGTCCAACAAGTGCATGAATTTTCTCCTCCAGCAGCAACAAAGTGACAGCCAGAGGTATCATATCGTCTATAAAACACTTACATTTCACAAAGTCTATAGCTTTCTCTGTATATATATATGTGTGTGTGTGTGTGTGTGATCAGTTTGGCATGATTTTGTTGTGATTGTGTTGTTTGTATGTTATAGGGCGGCTGCAGCAATGATAATGGGTGAAGATATGCACAAATTCGGGCGATCCCGGCTTGAAAGGAATGATTTTTCAATCAATGGTGGGGTGGGAATGATGAACTCTAGTTCTAGACAGATTTACTTGACTTTCCCAGCTGATAGCACATTCAGAGAAGAAGATGTGTCCAATTATTTCAGGTATTTGGTTTGTGTTCTTAAAAAAGTTTGGAACTTTGGACTGTGTATTATAATTATTATAGCTTGTTTGGTTTCTAAATTGTTTCAATTTTGTTCTTGAAGTAATTATGGACCCGTGCAAGATGTGAGGATTCCATACCAGCAGAAAAGGATGTTTGGGTTTGTTACCTTTGTCTACCCGGAAACTGTGAAGATCATTCTTGCCAAAGGGAACCCCCATTTTGTATGCGATGCTCGGGTGCTTGTCAAGCCATACAAGGAGAAGGGGAAGGTCCCAGACAAGTACAGGCACTCTCTCTTTCTCTACCTCTCTCTCTCTAACATTGCTTTGGAAATCTTGGTGTTTTTGCTGATGGTCATGGGAATTACAGGAAGCAGCAGCAGATGGAGAGGGGAGAGTTTTCGGCATGTGGTAGCCCTACTGGCTTAGATTCAAGAGACCCTTATGATTTTCAGCTGGGTAAGCAAACATGGCCAATGTGTCCATTGTTTCATACATCATTGATGTCATATATATAATCCAGTAAATTTCTAGTTTCCATGGTTTCAGACTTGAAAATTGTATACTTGTAATGTCGTATCTCAAGTATTTATGTTTCTCTATCCATATTCAGGAGCAAGGATGTTTTACAACACCCAGCAAATGTTGTGGAAGAGGAAACTGGAGGAGCAAGCTGATTTGCAACAAGCCATTGAACTCCAAGGCCGAAGATTGATGGGTCTGCAACTTCTTGATGTAAAGAGGCAAAATCATCATCGAACACTTTCTACCGGCGGTGCCATTCCATCCCCCACGCAGTCCCCAAATTTCTTCAATCAAACTCTGGTTCTTCCTCCCGATCTTACCAGCTCAGAAGTCATTGAAGGTATATCTCTCATTTGGCTTTTAAATCCTTTACTATGTATCACTTGTTGAATAAGTATTGAGTAGTTGAAACCTGAACTAGAAGTGAGAGTTGATAATTTAACAGTAGCATTGTTTTGTCGCAGAGAATGGTTCAAGTCCAGCAATGGCAAACTCTAGCACTGCTATGGCTGATCAGCAGCAGGGTGCAAATGTGGCTGAGAAAGAAAAGGATTCATCAACAACTGGCAGTGAGGACAGTGGCAAAGAAAGTCCCCATCCTGAAGAAAGTGACTTACAAGAAAGGTATGAAACTATAGAAAATTCAGATTAACAGAGGTAGCTCATAAACAAAACTCATGTTTTTTACTAAATTTTTCAGCTTTTGTCTGGCTTGTAGCTTTTCTAGATTCATACCATTATGGGTTATGTTACATGTGTTTGTATTTTCTCATTCAATGTCTTTAAAAGCGTTGTATTTGAGTGCAGCTTGGAGCACAACCTCCCTGATAGCCCTTTTGCATCTCCAAAGGCTCCCGGAGACTACATGACAGCGTTCTCCAACTCTACCAGTGAAGCCGAAGAGAATGCTGTGTTTCCGGTCATGTCGACTGCTAACAGCAATTTGATCGCTTCATCCTTACTTCCAGCCACTTCTACATTGGACATGGCTAATTCATTCAAATCATGTTACTTCCAAGTGCCCAGGTATTACTCATCATTTCATGCATATGAAATTATCTTCATTGTTATACACGTATCAATGTACGTAGTTTAGTAAAGGTTTTGATACAGGTTCTCTTCTGGACAAGGAGCCATTGAAATGTAGGCCTGGCCGGCATGCCGGACTCAACTTTAGCTTCCTTAGCTTAGGTAAGTGATTATAATTCTTCCATATTCTTAATCAATCCCATTTGTTTTTTGTTTCTTCACATACCAACAATAAGGATTTTTGCCTTTTTTAATGGGGTTGTTTGCTGTGTTTTGGCTGTTTTTTGTTGTATTTTATAGGAAGAAGATTGAGAAGTATAACCAAAAACCCAGTTCAGATCTGTAGAGAAATCACCGCCACCACCGCTACTAGCATCTCACCACCACCACCATCATCATCATAATCCAATGCTATACTACTTACTAAAATACAAATGATACGTAAAAAGGCAGTAAAAGAAGTGGGTCAGCCATTTCTCTCTTTGTTGGTACTATTTTCCATCTCATATCTGTAGTTGAAGTTGGACCACAGGTAAAAAAGAAAAAGTCAAAAGAAAATGAAACAATCAATGTGTAGTAGTAGTAGCAGTAGTAGTAACTGATGGGGCTGTAATTTCCTTCCCCTTTCTCACCCCCATTCATGGATTATTTCATGGCTTTCCCAGTACCCAAACAGAACCCATATGTAGTTTTATTAGTGTCTGTTGTTAGGAAAACACAATTAATGAATGTACAGACAGCAGAAGCAGAAACAAGAAGATGAAGAAGAGGAAAGAGAAGATGTGAAATGTGTAACTACAAGGCTGATTTGGTGCCCCAAAAGGAAAGTGTTTGGTGTTTAAAGGTCTAAAGTGGGAAGGGAAGAGAGAGGGAAGGTAAAAGAGAGTAGTCAGTCAGCTCACTTCAGCAGTTCTCAGGTACAAAAAAGAAAAGAATATTTTCTACCATAAGTTGTTTTGCTGTTGTTGTTAATGTTATACACAGCATCAAGCTTTTAGAATATTAATAGACAGAAAGAGATAAATTTAGAAAAATTTGAGAAAAGAAAAATAGTGTTTCAATCTAATTGGTAGCTCTCTCTTTCTTTAATGTGCTGTGCCTTTTTATATGTTTAAGTACTTTGTCTCTTTGTTGCAGTTGGTTCCTTTATTATAAGGTGGGGTATCTTTGTGTGTGTGTGTGTTTTTGTTTTTTTTTTTTTCCTTCTTTAATTGAGGGGGAGAGATCAGAGAAAGAAAGGCCACAAGAGGGGGCACATTGTCACATGTGTGCCTGCCACTGTTTGTGGGTCCTACCTATTTATCTAATGCCAGGTTGTGTGGGGACCAGTCCACCAACACCCATGTGAGTGATGCCACAACTCTCTCTCTCTCTCTCACTATATGTATATGTATATGTATATGTTTTTCTCTCTCTCTGTATATATAAAACTGTAGCAGAGGGGGGAGTGAGAGTTGACAGGAAAGGACACACGGATCTAAAGAAGATGTGATGCCACACGTATATAACAAAAGTGCACGATGCAGGAATCTTTTGAGGGCTGTGGCCTTGTGTGAATGTGTGTTGATTTTCTTTTTTTACTTTCGTCTTTCCTCGACAAATTTTAAAACGTACTGTGGTCTTCATTGGAATTCGTAACAAAAGGTGATAAAGCCAGAGAGAGAGAGAGAGATTTTGAACAGCCTGGGAAAGTGGATAAGCACGACCTCTCATAATGTCATGCGTTGATTTGAATTTTTATGCCGGATTGTATCCAAGTCTGGATTGAGCTGGCTAAACTAATGTTGACTAATATTTTTTATTTTTTTTGGGTTATGATACTCTGACGGAGGGAGAACACAAAAATATACCCCCACGGTCACCATCACTCACGTGTGTGATCATGCATACGTGAGTGATCGTGGCCGTCTGTTGGAGTACGTTGACGTACTCCCCCTATATTGTATTGCTCACTAGCAGGGGAAAGTACCATATCTCTCGTTATTTTATTATTATTATTATTATTATTATTGGTGAAGGTGTTTCTATCTCTCAGCATTGTCAAGGGAATAATATTTAGAATCACATAGGTGCTAGACATCATCAAAATGAAATGATGTACATCACAAATATTTTATGGTGGCCCCTTCTGACCTCATTGCACTACATAATTTAAGTTTTATTTGATTTCATAACAATATATTTCGAAAATTGATAGATCATAATTTAATAAGCCTTCTTTCAGTCTATGTACGTGGTACATTTTATTATTATATGAGTTTAAGTGGAGTCATTATATTATGAATACATTTTCATAATATAGTGTAACATTATTCTTGTTCCTAATTGATCAACTAAAAAATGGATTTGTGTTCCATTGAGAGTTTGACATTGTATTTTTTTAGCTACACTCTACGCTTACCAACCTTGACTTTTAAGGTTCTTTGGCTACTATTTTGGTCATGTCCATTTGGGGATTGTAATACATGCATGAATCTCATAGTATTCTTATGCCTAATTCAATCCCACCTTCAACACTTTACTTCGACTAGAATTCCAACACATTCTAAGTTTGACAAGTTCCACATCAGAGAGGGTAATGTAACAATTATTTTGGTGCTTTTAAATAATAATAAAAAGACACTAGTCCAGTGCACAACCTTTCTGTCACCGTAGGGGTCGTGGGTTACACATAACTGGCCACTAAGCTACTCTTACTTGCATGCAGTCTTACTTTTGTATGCAAAGAGGCCTCCAGATTATTCAACCTTATGAGTAGATTAGCGAATAATAATCTGGGTGAGAATGTCCAAATTATGCGTTATGAGGGGCTTAAACCTTACCTTTGACCTTTTCTTTGGGGGAGATGGATGTCATACCACCTAAGTCAATGATCTGGTAATGTGTAGGATTTCCAGGTTTTCATGTTAATTTTCTAGCAGATTAGTCTAATTGTTTTGCTGCTCTTTACTATTTCTCGATGGAGCTTCCTTTTTACAACGTTTTGGTTTTCAAGGTAGTTATTGATAAACTCATGGATAAAATTTATCCTTAAAAATCGGCTTATAAGGAGAGGGTGCTCATATGTATATACACTGCACATTCCAAAGGTACCCCAGACGATGTGGGGACTATGTTAATACCCCCCTTCAGTGCCGGAGTAGAGACACTCGCCTTTTCCTTTCAAACAGGATAGGAAATACGAACTTGACTCATCACTGCGGTACACTTGCTCTGATATCATGATAAATTCATGGGTAAAACTCATTCTTGAAAATCGACTTACAAGAAGAGGGTATCCATGTGCATATACACTGAACATTTCAAAGGTACCCAAGCGATCTGAAACTATGCTAACATTTATAATTGAAAATATGGTACCATTTACCTCTTTCAGTTTCACCCATGGATGTAGAAATACTAACTGTCATTTACAGCAATTCACTACAACAAGTAAGCCCTTTAGCAACAAAAAAAATCATTGATAAATCATGGATTTTTGTCGCTATATGTTTTGGGAGGCGATATTCGCACTCCCCTTCTCTCCTATTGCATTTCACTTGCCTTTTTAAAAAAAAAAAATAAATAACAAAAAAATTGATAAACTCATTAATGCATCATCTTTTATTTTATAATACTATATCTACCCTTTATCCTATAAACTTTTAACTTTTTTTACCTTCTTTAGTACCTTTTTTTTTTGTTTTTCTTGGAGTAATGTCAAAAGATATAATTTATTCAGTAGAGATAAATTTGTTTGGATCCTTTTTTGTGTAGTATATATTTTTTTTCCTCAAATGAGCTTATTTATTTTACATATGATAACTCTTTTTGGGTTATTTCAAAAGAAATAATTAAGTTACATTTTTTTGGGTTTTTCATTTTCGGTTCTTGTCAAAAGAGATCTTTTTATTCCATATAAATAATTTTTTTTTTAATCCGGTAAAAATAGATAATTTATTTAGCATAAATAACTTCTTCTTTTTTTGTCATGTCAAAAGAAAACATATTTAGAATAAATAACTCTTTTTTTTTTAGATTCTCACAAAAGAAACCTAGAATATCAAAAGATGAAAAGTAAAGAGGGGATATTTTAGAGAGTAGTTGTGTAATTTGATAAAAATTATAATCATTCACTTGTAAAGTTAAGATTATAATGTCATTTTATTCAAAATGAGAGTGCAAATGTATAAAAGGAGAGTGTGAATATCGCCTCTTTACGTTTTTAGGAGCGAAATAAATTTTGTTGCTAAAATTTTATCACAAAATGTTACTTTTGTTGTAGTGACATTATTTTATAGCTATAAAATAAAATAATCATCTCTATTCTCATGTAGATATTTTTCTCTTTAAATAAACATTAGGGAATTGCAAAAAAGGTGAATTTGTAAAGAGTTGGTTGCTCTAGCCTTTAGATGGAATTTGATGCCATCTTGAAAATGATAGTTTTGCTCAGCTACTGCAATGAGTAAGGTCTACCATGAGTAAAACCATTGTAAGTACTTTTTTTGCCTCTACTTGTATATATAATGTTTCAATAAATTGAGCTAATACAAGCTTCATATTTTGAACCAACCAATGTTCATAACCAAAGTAAGAAGATAAAGCGAGAAGCATGACCTAAAAATTGAGTGGAATTTATGTGGGTCTGTATATGATTCCGAATTCAATATGAATCTTAGGGACCAATGTAACCCATAGATAATTCAAATAAACCCAACCCTAATGAAATGGAACTTTGGTTAAAAACCCTTCTATGTAATGCCTTTATTGATACTTATATATGATCTGACCCAGATCTTCTAATGAATGGCGAACCATTTTCAATTTCGGATTAAAATTATAGTTAGATTTGATCGAATCTTGGGTCAAATTAGATCCATTTCATGTCTAGGGAAAAGGTATATATTCAAACCACTGGCCACTGATCACTCGAAAGCTTAATGCGTCATTTGGTACAAAATATGAAAAAAAATGAATGGAAGTTAGGGTGGATGGGATAAGAAATTTCTAGAAAAAGAAAGCTGTTTTTTTTTTCACATATTCTACTGTTTGGTAAGAGGGAAAGGAACGAGGGGCTTTATATTTTTTCCCACATTCAATACTTTCATTATATAATTTTACAAAAATTAATTAAAAAATGGTTGAAATTTAGAGGCATGTAAAATGGTAAGTGTAACGGGTCGAACGCTTATGAATAATTCAAAAGTCTAACCTATTCGATAGTCTTGTCTTTTCAGGGTCGACTAAACCCTTAGAAGACTTAGGCAGGTCGCCTAAGACCCTAGCCAATAGAAGGCCTCCAAATTATTTTATTTACTTAATTAGAGTTCCTAAAATTTTTATTTTCTAATATTATTAAACTTCCTAAATTTTTTAAATTTCTAACCTTATCTCAAAATCTTCCTTTTTTTATTGTCGCTCCTCACTTTTTTATGAATTGTTGAATATATACTTAAAGGATAATTGTAAAAAATTAAGAATTATAAAACTTTCCATCTTCTCCTATTAACTTTAATATATTTTTTTCCTATCCCTCGTGTTTTCTCTTCTTTCATTACAACAATTTTTTCTTATAATTAATAATAAAACAACAAGAAATTTAGGTGAAAAATTAACAAATGAACAACCAAATTATCTCAAAGAATTAGTGGATAATACAATAATGAAAGAAAAAAATATTAGCGACTTAGATTCATAATGATAAGAAAATTCTTTACGAATAACATAAAAAAAATAAAATGAATCAAGTAAAAAAAAATGAAGATCTTATTCAAAAATCATATTATATTCCCACAAATATCTATGCATTGAAAAAATATTGTTAAAAAATTAAGAGATTTGTTAGTAGAAAATGTTCCAATTAAATATAATAATTTCAATAAGAATAATTTTTATATAAACATTATTAACTAGTATTTGATACTAAAATATTACATGTTAAAGGGTCACTCTTATATTTTTCGCCTAAGGCCTCAAATTATGTTAAGCCGCCCATGTGTCTACCTGCCCATATATATTCATTCTCTTTCCCATTTAGATCCAATGTGGGATAAATCACCTTTAATATTCTCCCCCACTTGAACTCGCAATGCATTTGTTGCAGTTAGAGCACTCTGCTTACTCGTCCCCCTAATGGCAGGAGGACCCTGTAACGACCCGAACTCAAATTTCACTCGAATGGGTGCTTAGTGTGACACAAGATCAAGGAATGGGTCTTATTATGATACCAATTGTGCTTCAAACCAACCCAATCAAGCCAACCTGACTCTTATACCAACTGTCGCTGGTCGAACACTTACTAATGATTCAAATGCCTAAGCTATTAGGTAGTGTTACCTACCGTCCATATATACCCATTCTCTTTTCCATCCGAATACAATATTGGACAAGTCCCCTCTAACAGTAGGCTAGGGCGATGCTTGATACATTCTCCTTTTCCTTCCCAATAGTGGGCCGAAGGGATGCTTAATCTATTCATCATTTCAGTCATTCTCTTAAGTAATTTTTTTTTTTATTTGCTCCATCCCTCGTCTCTTCCCTCCCCCATATCTTCCCTTTCTCCTGACAAACATAACCCAAAGATCTTCAAGGTTAGAAAAAAAGTCACACGACATCATACAGACCCAGTGATATAAAAAATTTCAAAAAAAATAGAATACATATACAACATGAAACATAAAAAACTAAGAATATATATATATATATATATATATATAATATTTTTTGTTCATTTTTATTCGTATAATCATGAATGAAATCACTCATTTAAAGCTTAGAACTAGATGCTTGTTATTTTTGTTTTCTTAAATTTTATATTATTTTTCTAATTAACACAGCCATAATATATTTTAAACCGAATTAAATATCATTCTTCTAAACAAATAATTACAAAATCATTCCGTTGTGTTTTGAAAGTGTTTAAAATGTGTTATTGTCGTGTTTCAATCGTGTTGAACTATAAAATAAAATATTCAAATTTTAGAAAACTTTCGACTATATCTAACTAGTGTCCAAATATTCAATATCATCACGTCACATCAGAACATCTTGAAAAAGTGTATGTGCTTCCTAGGCTGAGTTTTAACTGATGTTTTAAATGTTCCACAACTCCTTATCATGAGTCTTCGTCTTGTCAGCCTGATCAGTGATCAATGTGAGATGGCTCAGTTGCTATATAGTATGTGAATGTATTAATTTTAACTTGTTTGAAAGCTAGGTCTCTGCATGGGAATACCTCTTGTACTTATCTACAAAACAATGAAGATTAATGATAGTAATTAATATATAAAATAGATGGCAGTTTGTCCTAACATGTACGCCTTCTATAGGTCATTGTCCCCTGTGAGCTAGAACTCTTTTGGAAGAACATGGTGGGGTTGATTAGTGTTTTGGTTAGGTGTTTCAATTAACCATCATTTATATATATATACATATATCAGTGGATATTGATGTTGGTCCAAATTAAACCTAACTTACAGGACAATCATGCTTTTGCTAGTTATTAGTGTATTGGGTTCTCGTCTGATCATGTTATTGTTTAGTGACATTATTAATGAACCAAATCCACCTAATTATGTGTAAAGTATATTATTTATAAGCAATCGTTTGTTAAAAATTAATCTCCTTTTGTTCGATACAGTAAAAGCATATCATCACATATCACAATCATTCAAGCATATATGAAGATAATAATCAAACACATATACGCACAATACAATATTTTACATGGTTCACCCAACTCTAGAGTTACGTCCACAGAGAGAGATATTTCACTATATTGAGAAGAGAATATACAACACGCATAAAACATGTCTACCACACACACTCTTTCACTATCTCTTGGCATCTTTCTCCTGAAATTACATATACGCTCTCTTCTCCTCACAACACTCACCAACCCCTTACATCTTTCCATTCTCTCTTTTTTTCTTTTAATCCTACTTTTATTTATAGAGTCTCCAAACTCATTCTTTGTTGTACAAGGATTACAATTTACTTGAAACTCAATACGTGTCTAACAAAAAATTACTAAATAAATTACAACTCTAAAATAAAAACTCAATTATAATAGAAATATGAGCCACAATTCTTAACAATCTCCACCTTGGCTCAAATTCCATCAACACACTCCTCCATAGCTCCACCTCGACTGAAGATTCCTTTACCTCAAACCGAACTGCATCACATAATCCCCATTGGTGTTCAATTGCTCATGCATGGCAACCCACCAATCAATCATCATCTCTACCCCTATTGTTTTTTTGGACAGAAAATAGCAAACCTCCCTTCTTTATATCATCATCTTGTTCCATCTTAAAAACGAGCATCATCCGGTATGTTGTAAGACTTGTTCCTTATGGCCTTCACACTATCATCATCCTCGTGTCCACATCAACTTTTATTATATCTCCATATAACTTCACGATTAACCTTATGCTCTAACACACCGCCACTCTCTGACTCTGATTTTCAGGACTAACAACAAGCTCTGATACTAGTTGTTGGAAATTAATCTCCATTTGTTAGACACATCAGAAGCATATCATCACACCTCACAATTATACAAGCATATATAGAGATAACAATCAAACATATCCATGCACAACACAATATTTTACATGGTTCACCAAATTTTAGGGCTACGCCAATAGATAGAGAGATATATACCATCTCTTCTCATCATAACACTCACCAACCTCTTACATCCCCCCCCTCTATCTCTCTCTTTTTCTTTTAACCCTACCTCTATTTATAGAGACTCCAAACCCATTATTTGTTGTACAATGATTACAATTTACTTGAAACACAAGACGTGCCTAACAAGAAATTATCAAATAAATTATAACTCTAAAATAGAAACCCAATTATAATAGGAATATGAGCCAAAATTCCTAACATCATCTTGTCCCCTTGAAGAGGATAAACCAAGTGTACCTTTTGTATTTGGTAGAGGATGGATTAGTTGTATGAATTAGTGTTTTAGAAAGTTTGAATGGATTATGAATGGTCAGAGAAGATGCTGGAAGAAGAAAGAGAAGATGGGATGGTAGGAGAAAGAATTTGGGCAGAAATGCCAGAAGTGCATAAATGAGAATAGGATTTCTAGAACATCGTGTCCCATGTCACTCAGTACCCTTATTCATAGGAGTCCTGACACATTTTGACACGTGCCGTGATACAACTTATTCCATACTCGTGCCCATGTACTTTAGTCATTTTTGGCTAATATATGGTCACCCTCTCCACTAAGGTCCCATACCAATATCTTGGTTATGTGACCCACCTAACGGGCCATTCTTTCAAGTTTCCATGTCATGACACACCCCTTTTTTCGTTTGGGATCATGACATGCCGCGACTATTTGTCACACCACGAATGTCTGAGTTACAGGCTGATGTGCACTATCACTATAACTCCCCAATCTATATATTAGATCACGAGAGTGCTATCAAGAGGGAGAGTGTAATGTCACGACACATTTTACTATTTCACCATGTAGCACTAACACGTTTTGCAACGTAGTTTCCTGCCAAAATTAACACCTCTTAGGCGAATACATGGGTTCACTGCATTACTTAACCTCTGTGAACAGTCTATATGACTGTCTAGTGAGGATTATAAATAAACAGATTTCCATACCTCAGAGGCATCGTCCTATATCAGTTGAGTATAGTGAATATTGATTATGACTCTAGCTGTACTAGAAGCCTCGTGCAATATATTACCGTACCTCAAGCTCCCATCTCTGATAGGGTAGTTGGATAGGAGGATAATATACATGCACTTTTCGTAACACAACTCCTTCATCAAGATTCCTATTTAGTACTCGGGAAGCCTAGTGTCTCATAAGTAATCTTATTTAGACTGACCCATCTGCCATCGGGACATTTTAGACTTAGTTCCTATAACATAGTCTCTGTGCTTTATACCTTCGCTCATCACTCATGCTTAGTATTAACACTCGACACTTATGTTCGCGTATACATTTGCTTGACACTTTTTGTTTAGCACTAACACTCGAGACTCATGTTCGCGTGTTGGGTATAGATTTTACAAATTGCTCCCTTATGAATACTCCTGTGATGCCCAACACTTATGCCCATATGTGTCGGGTATAGGTTCCTCTACATATTTTAGAAAGAAAAGTAACAAATACTTTAATAATAGTACTACTAATCCAAGAGATATGTGTTATGCACATGCAACTAACACCAATGGACTTTTTCTTTTACATTTTTTTTTTGGGAGTACTATGAGTGAGAATATGTGGAGCATATTTATGCAAGCATATCAAAGGGTTCATGTCAATTGAGCCACATTCTCACCCTCCTTGTAACATGATGTTGGGAAAAACAATCATAATCCAAGATCTATGAGACTAGGAAAAAAAATACAAACATCAACACTGGATTTACGTGATATCTATCCAAACTAGTGTTACGTTCATAGAGTCGTTAAGAATTTACTATGATAAAGAGTAAAAGGAACAATGACCAACATTCCATAATAATACTCATACAAAATTAGGGTTATATTACCCATAGTAAGGTTTACATAGGGGTGGCAAATGGGTAGATTTGGGTGGGTTTTGAGCGGGTCATAAACAAGCCAATAACCCATTATTAACTTGTTATAGTAGGTAATAAATGGGTCGGACATTAAATGAGCTGGTTAACCCACCGCCAACCCGTGTACTATTTTCTATTTTTTGGTTGTTAGAACAGACTCATTCATAATATCCGACTTGATAACCCAAATTTGATACTAGAAAATTTTGACCCGATTTTAAAAAATCTAAAAATTTCAATTATTCTAACATTTATCGTCTACACTTTAAATATTATATTAAATTAAAGTTATAAAAACACTTTTTTTTAAACCATTTTCATTATAACAATACATATATCTTTACACGTGAATTGTATTTTTTGTTTTGCGCTTTTGGAATCTGTTAACCACTAGTGCATGTTGAAAAATAATATGCAAATACAAAGAAGTCATGGTATTGTTTTTGTGTTAACATGGAATATATTGTGCTTAATTGGGTAAAAACATTTAATAAGATGTATTGCGAAGATATATGTAGATTCCAGAGGTAAAAACTAAAAACATACGAAACAGAACAATCTTTAACAATTTCACTATTTTTAAATTAGAATTGGTGATTTACATTTAGGATCGAGATCAAATTAAATAGATAGATCGAATAAACAAAGTCTGAGAATTAGTATTTGGTCCTTACTGGCATCATTGTATATATCCAATCAAATGATATGCTCAAAAGTTCTGGGAGTTAAGCTATTACAATACATATAAATATTGTAATAAAGCATGCTCATATACAAATATATATACCTATACATGAGTCAAGTGGATCATGCCCATCCATTTGTTTTTTCCTAATTATATAAGGAATAGTCTCTGTTTATATATAGAGAGTTAGAGAGAGAGCTAGAGGTGAATTGTTTATACAAAGAGAGAATTTTGAAGAGAGAGAAAGTGGTGAATTGTTTAATGCTAAAAACCTCCTAATTACACTCTTGTTTATTAAAAGGTTGTTTGGAAACCATTCCAATTTCAGATTTCGATTGCCAATTTCAAAATTTTGAAAGTTACACTTGAAAATGCGTTTGATAATTGGTTTTCATTTTTAAAATTTTAAAATCTTATTCCAAATTTTTGAAACTAATCAGGTATATTTTGAAAGCTAAATTTTGTAGCTTTCAAAATCGGACTCTCATTATGGGCAGTGTAGCACAGTGCCACTTAAAATTTACGAAAACACTTGTGTCGTAAATAACAAGAGTCATTTCTCTCTCTCTCTCACTCTAACCCCAAAAGTGTGTGTATATACTATAGTTTATAGATAGACCCATGTCACCATTAAATGGGCTTTGACGGTGAAGAAATTGGGTGCCAAGGATCACCACTGCAAGTTAGATGAAAGAGGGCAACTGTTATGGTAGGCGAAGCCGCCGATTATCACCACCACCGACACCGGAACCACCCCCGCCAGCTTCTTCACTGTCTCAGTTTTTGTTCAAAACTTGTCTAACTCCTCAATTTCTACCGCACTTGATCACAAGCCATCTCAAGCGTTGATCACTCATCCCATGCCACAAAACTTGTGATTGGAATGTTTAATTTGGGAAGGGTGGTTCATGGGTTTGTATTCAAAACTTTTTGATGAATGGTGAGTGTACTGAGTGATATATATATATATATATATATATATATATATATATATATATATTTTGATGATTAGTATGTATAGATTGGTTATATCTATTATGGTGACAAATCACAATGCTTCAGTTTGATGCCATATGAATTCAATTTAGCTTTAGGGTCTCTTATGGTGACAAATGGCGATGCTTCAATTTGATACCATGTGAATTCAATTTAACTTTGGGTCTGCTTGGTGCAAATTTTAGGGCTTTGGGGTCTATTTGTTTGTCGGAAAGAATGAGTTAAAAGAAAATTTGCTAGAATAATCAATGTAATATTTTAATTTGGATACTTACTAGAACACATGTTTTGTATAAGATTAAAAGATGCAATATTTAACATTATCCTATGTTATGTGATTTTGTAAGGTAAAAATGTGAGGACAAATATGTACATGCTTAAATGCGTTGTTTGCAATATTAAAACAAGGTTATAATATGTATAGTTCATTTATGTTGTTTAAAATGAGTTGGAAATATATTACTCAAACACAATTTAGAATCAAAGATACTACTAATTTTTTAAAAAATTTTAATTTTAGGTTACCAAACATATTTTCAAATTTCAGCTTTTAAAATTTTGACATCTGATGACATTACCAAACGAATTCTACTTTTGACAGAAATGGCAGTACAGCTGATTTTCAGATTCCATTTTTCAAAATCAAAGAATAAAATTCGACAGCTTTTCCAAACAGTCTCTAACTGATCCATTTATTTAAATCACTCAACGGTATTCATGAATTTGAACAGAATTTGGCAACCCTAAGTTTATGGTACTATTAGAGGACTCCACGTTTTTATTAGATGACACGTCAAATAGTTAACTAATGTGATAATGATTTCTTTCTTAAATATTAACTCTATCCAAAAAATAGATATTTTTCTATTAAAAATGTGGTCGTATGTGAAGTGAATAATGCATTTCAATTTCTAGACATGTAAAAAATGTTATGAATAATTAACAAAATGAAAAAGATAATGTGAATCCATGGACTCTAATAATCTGACAGAGACATGTTACACCATTATCTTGCAATTCAGTCTGGACCAAATTAAATGAAATATAAATGAGGGTAAAAGTTCAATTGATTTAGTGATAAGAAAAATGATTGTTAGGCCCAATATTTTAATAAAAAATGAGGGGTGATAGTATCCTAACTACGGGATGTGTCAGGTAGAACCCATGTGAGTCCCATTTGATAGCATTCCATGTCGGCCTAACACTTCGGTTGAAATGCTAGGCCTATTTATCATAACTAATCTAGTGATAAAGGTCAGTGATGATTATGGTATGTGTAGACACATAAATTTTGTGATGGTTTAATCACCGTTCGATTGATCAATAAGTCAAACATTCTTGGTCAATTAAATTATACAATTACGGATCCTGTCAATAGACATGTGTCAAAATCCTAAAGGTTCAGGCCCTTTAAAAAAATATGTGATAATTCAAATTTAAATTTTAATATACTTCCATATAAAAAGAGGTAAAATCTCTTTATTTATGGAAGTTGACACAAATTAATGGGGACTTACCAAATTAAACCCCCACTTTTTCGCCTATAAATACAAGGTCACCTTACACATTTGGGGACACACAGAGACATAGCGATCAAGAGAACACAAAAGCTCTGCCGAACCTCTGCCTCGACCAACACTCGAAGTTCTAAAGATGAAAAATATCAAGCACGCTACACAAGTGCCATTCTACTTCTAAGACCTTCAACTAACTAAGTTCTGAAGACGAAGAATATCAAACACGTCACACAAGTGTCGTTCTACTTTAAAGACCTTAAATCCTAGAAGATTCTGAAGACAAAGAACAACAAGCACGCCACACAAGTGTCGTTCTTCTTCTAAGACCTTCAACCATCGAAGAATCTGAAGACAGAGAACAACAAGCATGCGACACAAGTGTCGTTCTTCTTCTAAGACATTTCAACCATTGAAGAATCTGAAAACAAAGAATATCAAGTATGTCACACAAGTGTCGTTCTTCTTCGAAGGCCTTTAATCCACCGTTCGAGATCAAGCTCTATCGGCCCTCGATCGAAAATTGCGTCAAGCCTTCCTCAATCTTGAAGATTTGAAGAAAGCTTATCATTATCGGTTCAAGAACAAGCTTTTGAAGCCCTTGCACCAAACATCAAGGAGATTAAATCAGAAGAAGATTCTTTATTGTAAAATAATCGACTACAGAGAATTGTATCCATTTTTTTGAAATTAATAAAATTTATTATTTGTTACTAAAAAAAAAAAAACTTTGCCTTCAATCACGCCATACAAGTGATCTCGAACACTTGAAGTTCGACAAATCTTTTGTGTTATCTTAATCTCTCTATCTGTCCGTGTGTGTCCCTGAATGTGTAGGGTGACGTTGTATTTATAGGCGAAAGTGTGGGGGTTTAATTTGGTAACTCCCTATTAATTTGTGCCAACTTCTATAAATAAAGAGATTTTGCCTATTTTTATATGAAAATATAATCAAATTTAAATTTGAATTATCATATATTTTTTTAAAGGGCCTGAACCTTCAAGATTTTGAAACGTGTCCATTGATGGGACCCGTAATCGTAGAATTTAATTGACCAATAGTGTTTAACTTGTTGACCAATCGGATGGTGATTAGATCATCACAAAATTTATGTGTCTATAGTATGTTTAGTAAACAAAAGTCTTTGGCACATAAAGACTAAAAAAACCTGTTATTCGAAGATGCCAAGAGAGAGTGAAAGAGTGTGTGTGGTAGACATGCTTTTCACGTGTTGTCTATTTTTTTCTCAATATAGTGAGATTTCTCTCTTCATGGATGTAGCCCTAGAGTTGGGTGAAATATATAAAATATTGGCTTGTGCGTAAATGTTTTTTTGATTGTTATTTTCATATATGCTTATGTGATTGTTGATGTGATGATATGCTTCCTCTGTGCCAAATGAAAGGGGATTAATTTGGAACAAGAGGCTCTTGTGTTGCGACAAGCATTATTGAAGGTTCTGGACTGAAAGTTCACAAAAGTGTAGTTTGAAATTGATGCTCAAGTTATAGTTCATGTGGTGAAAGGAAAACATTCTTGTCTTTTACACTTGCAAGTGTACATGGAGGACATTATTTCTTGTTTGAAGTCTCATTAGTATTTCACAATTCAGTATACTCATCGCGAGAGTAATGGTCCATCTCATACATTGGCTAAATATGCATTGCATATCAAAGCTAATGTGTGTTTTATGGATCATTTTCCTCCAGATCTTATAGGTGCTGTGGAATTGGATTGTGACTCTTTTTGATCTTGTTGTTCTTTTCTTGCCGAGATTAAAAAAAAAAGTGATTAGAATAAAAAGAATTTGAGTTAGAAGCAAATTTTATATCAATGAATAAAACAACCAAGAAAAATTTAATTTTTTTTTCTGGTAGATATGTTCAATTGAATTGAAAATAAAAGAAAAACTTTGTTTTACTTCAATAGAAAGTATGTTATATAGTTCAATAAACAAGCCAATGCAAGCTTATTTTTTTCAAAAGAGAACTTTTAAAAATTATATTATTATGTGATTAAATTAACTACTGATAACTAGTATATAATATAGTGTACATATATTTACAATATGTATATATATTATATAAATTTAGAGTGGCATTTTAATGAAAATTTACTTTAGGGGGGTTATCAATGTTATCCCAAATAAATTTTGGTTTCCAATGTTGGTGATGTTTGATTTATAATATTTCTCTTTTCTTGCTGTGAAAAAAAATAAAGAAATAAAAATTATAATCTAATCTAAAATGATGCATTAAAACGAAAATAAAGAAAAAAACCTATAATCTAAACTTAAATAAGGCATTAAAACTAAAGAGAAATTTATTTTTTTCTTCAATACTTGCCCCAAAAAAAAAGTGAGAGAAGACATTCGAATTGGAATGGAAGAATCTTAACTTTAATAGAGAATGATAGTTACGGTACTAAAAATGTAAGAACCAAGTATTCTGGGATTTAAAGATTATTTTGTAATTTCATTTTAAACAAAAAAAGAGAGTGGAGCGCGAATATTAACAGCCTTATTATTATTATTTAATAAATTTCATTTGATATAAAAAGGGAGCAAAAATGGAAGAGTGCATCATCAAAGTTGCTCAAATAACAGAAGTTGAGATTTCAACTTCGAGTTCACATTGACAAAACAAAGCAAATCGAAGGGCCTTTAGTCGAATTGTATAATCTTCTTACCCTCAAAGAGAAAGGGAGGGGTTTTGAGATTAGCGTGCTCCAACTCCAAAAGAGAAAGGGAGGGTTTTGAGACTAGCGTGCTCCAACTCCAAAAGAGAAAATAGGATTGAGTCAATGGACAAATAAAAGGTGTGAAGGGAGAAAAAGAAAAGGTCGAGCAAATATGAAGTTGAATGGAAGTAAAAGTTGAAAGTGTTTATCTACTTATTTTATTTTAATGACTGAAATAAAATGGAGATTTTTTAACCTGTTAAATAGTAATTTAATTGTTCTTCAAAATTTAATAAATTTGAAAAAGGTTAAAAAATATTCATTTCACGATTATTTATTATAGTTAATAAATTCCTATTTTGTCCTCTCCAATTACATAATAACCCATTTATTTTCTTTCTTTTTTTCCCTATAATCTTTACCAAATTTATAAAGAGTTTATCAATATGGTTTTTTTATTCCACTCCTTGTTATCCAAACAAAATAAAAATCAATAATATATATTGTACACACAAATTTCGAGTATGGAAATAAAATCAAAACACGTAGACAAATAAATCAAATATATTAATTTCGAGAAATATGTGTTACAAATCTCTGTAAATTTTTACAAAAAAAATAAATTCCTCTAATTCAATCTCATTGGTGATCCGGATTCAATGGCTGCTGGAGCTTGATATTGAATTGTATTGAAACTTTGATGAAGAACGACACATGAATGATATGCTTATTGTTCTTCTCCTTCATGGTTTAGATGTTTTGGAGTTTTGGATTTTGAATGAAGAATTTTGTAAAGTTTAAGCTTTCTCTGAGAGTTTTCTTGTTGGTGATCCGGATTTAAGGGCTACTAGAGTTTGATTTTAAATCGGGTTGTTGAGAGTCTTCTTCAAGTGTTTGTTGTTGAAGAAAGCCGGTGAGAATTTATGATCGAGGGTTGAAGAAGCTTGATCCCAAATAGTCTTGTTGATGATTCTTTGAATTTGTTGAATTGTGGAGGAAGAACGACATGACTTTGAATGTGCTTGTTGTTGTTCTTTTTCAAAACTTTGAAAGTTGGATAAATGTATGTCTTCAAAACTTTAAGTGTTAATTGAAGGCAGAGTTTGACAGAACTTCAGTATTCTGTCAGAGTATCATCCTCCTCTCTTCACTCTCTACCTCTATTTATAGACTTTATGGCGGAGAGATTTGTAACTTTATTTTCTTTTGATAATTATCCTATAATTATCTTTTATGATGATTGTGATAATTATCCAATATATACATAATAATTATCTTTGATGATATATATATATATATATATATATATATATATTATTTTTTCCATTTTTAATTAATGGTATCTTTTCGTTTTATTTCTCTTCTAAAACCTTTAAAAAGTAAGAAAGCTGTTTTCCCTCCTCATTTTCTTTTACCTTGGAAGAGAGAGTATGGTGAGTGGAAAGAACTTTCCCTCTTTATTCCTCTCTCTTCTAATTACCTTCCGTTTTCCCTCCAAATGTTTATTAGAGTTTACGAGGGAAAGGATCAACCTTCACCTGCAAAGATTAGAACCCATATGTCCCTTCAAATAACGAAAATATTAAACCCTTTGAATGATCCGTTCATGGGTATGCCAGAAGTTCAGAACATCATCGTCCATGTCTTCTTCTCTCTCTCATGGCAACAACTAAATGGCACAAGAAACCCAAATAGGTACGAAATTCGCATTTACGAAAGAAACCCAATATTTTGAAAATTGAGTTTTATTCTGAAGCATGTCATACCACTATCGAGTTTGATCTCTATAGCTTCGCTGTTGAATTTAAAATTTTGAAGGGAATGGCATGTATTTTCTTGTTGCAATAATAGTAGTTCATGCGTTTGATTCAAATGGTGATAACATTGCTTTTGTTATGTATAATGTTTAGTCAATGACAATATCTACGAATGCCTATGTATATGTCGGATGCATCATGCTTGTGATACATATATGTTTTTATTTTAGGTCGTTTCTTTGAAATAATGTAGTTGTTAATGACTCAAATGTTGAATGATTTCTACTCTCTTATACAGCAACAACGGATAATTCAAGATGCTAGAAATGAAGGTATTCTAAGGCATTTGGGGAAAGAAAATTGGGAGATAGGTGTGACATTCTGAATTAGTTTTTCAAATTGATCTCTTGATGTTTTCTGTTAGCAGATTCTATGTTTTTAGATGGTATGTATAAAGCATGGGAATGCCTGTCATGAACCAACTAGACACTGCCTTGATGGTTTCAACAACTTTATGTCTGTAGCTGGTGTTGGTTGACTGGAGAGAGGTAATTTCTT
The DNA here is from genome assembly GCA_026545225.1 of Cornus controversa. NCBI lineage: Eukaryota > Viridiplantae > Streptophyta > Magnoliopsida > Cornales > Cornaceae > Cornus > Cornus controversa. The sequence goes on along the minus strand of CM048853.1, from coordinate 49,578,445 downwards.
TGATTAACAACTGGGAAGAGTTATTACATGGACGTACTCAATGTATTTGGTGCTGTATCATATTTGCAAAAGATGGTTAATTGTGCAACTCCTAAGATCACTACTCTATGATAGTCTTTGATTTCTTCAGGGAAATCAGAATATTTTCCTTGGATGAACAACTATATCTTTAAGGCAATATTGTTCTCTACATCTGCAGGATCATCAATGCCCAACATAATTTTTTTAACATCAACAATTTATCTGTCGAAATCTATGGATTTTTCAATCCTGTTGAAGGGAAGTAGCGTTTCTTGACAAGCCCAAAAGGTCCTGTACTTCAATCCATCAAGATTCTATAGTGCATTGTGATTGAGAAAGCCTTTATCACTGTTTGTGTGATATTTCAAGAATTGTGATTGGTTTGCTGGAATAGATGATTTACCATCCTAGAACCAGAAGAATAAAAAAAAAAAAATTAAGGAAAAAAAAAAGGCATTTTGGAAGATCAAAAGATCATTCTAGCATGCAGAGTTGTTGCATCTCTTTCTTTGGAGCCTCTGTTAAGTTGAACCTTGCTGAGTTGCATTACATCTCTTTCTGTGGAAGCAAGGATGGAAAAACCAGAATGGTGAATACGATGTATATTCCTAACTTCAAAAGCATAGATTGTTTTATGTTTTCTTTAAGCTGGTAAATACCGCCTTCTGGGAGCAACAGTTGTATCAAAGGTTTCTACGGTAGAGGGAACCAGTTCATTGTGTTTGGGTGCAACCAAGGTGCCTCCTGACCTTATAGTGAAGAGCTGCACTCAGTTGACACTGATTCTCTTTTTATGATGTTGTATGCAATTCTCACTGTAGTTATGGTATATGTATCACATATTTATTAAAGTAGTTTTCTTCACAGATAGTTTGTAACAACAATTTCTTGTGTTCTGTTGACCTAATTTCATGAATGAAGATTGACTGTGGTAGTTATATAATTGAACTATCTTGTTCTTGTACTATCATATTTTCCTCACTCTCTCTAATGCCTTACTGTGAGATGCTCCTTTGCACCCAAGTTTTTCATTTTTCATGAAGGCCTTAAAAACACACCTATATATATTGTTCAAGTATCTAACATTGGGCCAACAATTCGACTCGTCAGGCCAGGTCATATTGGATATGTATTCTTTGTGGTTTTTGTTCTAGACCTGGCATGAACATCTGTGAGAATGGCATTTGATCTAGAGAAACCAAGCTGATTGGAAAGTTTTTCAGTTACAAAAAGGTTTGAACAACATTTAGTTCATAGCATGTACTTGATTTTTTTCAGTAAGAATGGCATGTATTTGATTCTTATATACCAATCATGATACTTTGATTATTTATATTCCCCCTACTCCATGTTACTCAAGTTCTTAGTTTAATTCGTTTAAAATTTCATGTTATTTCGCTATAACAGTAGCCATGACTTATGACTTAATTTGAATAGATATTGCACTTTTTTTCTTGCTCTTATATCCACTGTCATTCTTGGGAACATCCAATTCTTAACCTGTTATTTGGTGGAATAATCTTTACAGATCGGGATGACTGCAGGTTTGGGATTGAGTAATCACTATCTAAAATTTGCTGAAGACTGCTGAGAGCTCACATTGATTGATGATTAACTTGTGCTCTTCTCTTAAATTCACTGCTTCAACTAAATCATGCATTGTTCTTTTGCATATCATGTAAAAAGAATTAATATTTTATTTTAGCATTCATGTCCAAAGTGCATAATTGTTTTTCCTTCCAATAGCTCGGATGGTGTTTTTGAGTAGGGCACCAGTGACGCAACCCTGAACTCAATCTTAATGATGCAGATTGAGCACATGCCTTGAGGAAGTCCCACAACCAAACTTAGCATGAAGTGAGGCAAGCACTGCACCTAGCTAGCTCTTGCACGTGCTGAATTTTATATGTTTGAATTTTTATCCTGGATGGTTTGACATGCATCAGTATTTGCATATATAAAGAGGGTGTTCACAAATTTTTGCCACTATTTATTGTTTTTGATATCCAGTTCATATTATTTGTTCATTCTTTGTAGCTATATGGGTTGTAATATTCGTCAAGGCTTCAATGTGTTGCTTGGGCTCAACCTAGAATTTGAAGTTCTGATGTTTTTAGTTCTCACGTGGATCATAACAAGCTCAGGTTCTCTCTCTGCCCAAGACAAAGAATTCTACTATTGATTGAATCAGGCAACTCCAATTCATTGGCAATTGAAAAATCTACTGCTTTAACACTCTAGGCATGTAATTCCAGAAAAGTGGCTCAGTTGGTTGTACACAAATGAGACATTATAAATATATATATTTGTGTGTATGTAATACATTTGTTGTACCATTAAGGACATTGTTTTACTTCGTTTCTAGGAACCATTTCCTTGAGGCTTGAACCTGTAACTTTAGAGAGGAGGATCCCACTTGGATACCATATCAGCTAAAGGCTCGTGGTGACACTGGTATATATGTTTTTGTATAAGAAAGTAATACTTAGGCATCTTTTAAAAGCCTGTAAGGTCACTCTGAATAAACTTTGTGCTCATTGGATTTATGCAACTTTTTTTTCTTTTAATTATCTGCTGTTATTATTTTTCATTGAGATTTTCTGCATGGAATTTTATCTAATTGCCTTCTTTTATATAGATAAAATTTTCTTATGTTATTCACATGTTATTGTTATACTGGATCTGCAGCATATGAGTAGCAGTGATTCATTCTGGTGCTGACAGAGGTAGCTAATATAGCATTGCTTGCAATAAATTTCATGTGATGCAGGTTCAGGGTCATCTCTAAATGGATATCTTCATGATATTAACTTGACCTTTATACCATATAATGTCTGCATGTTTTCTTGCTTAGTAGTGACCTGGAAAAGGTATCGGCTGGCTCATTCTTTAGGTTTTGATATTTACTTGATGTATTTTCATACACAATGATCTTGACATGGGTTTTGCTTGGCGATTTGTTAATTATAAGCTGTACAATCTTTTTTTTTTTTCAATTCTGGAAAAATAAATGTGATTCCTGCCTGTAATTTTAATTTTTACATACTGTGCTATGCATCTTCTGCTGTGAAATAAGTTGTCTTTACCTCCTCTGTAGCATCACATCTTTCAAATGTGTTGAAGAAGAATAATATTAAAAGAGAGGAGAAAAGACTAAGCCTTTATATTCATTTCACAATCTAAAAATTGTACATCAGAGACTTATTTATAGGAGAGGGTTAGAGGTTGGTGAGAGCTATACAAGGTAATTGGGTTGGTGAAAGCTAATCAAGGTAAATAGAATATTACACTGGAATATAATAAGAAAGGAAAGTTGACTTCTGATTAACTATTTCCACACTCCCCCCTCAAGTTGGAGAGTAGATGTTAATGACTCCCAACCTGCTACATATAGAATCAATGGTATGCTTTGGAGGCGCCTTCATGAAGATGTCTGCTAGCTAACTTCTGGAAGGAACAAATGGAGTAACTATCTCATTCAAAGTGATTTTGGAGCATATGAAATAACAATCAACTTTGATATGCTTGGTTCTTTCATGAAAGACTAGATTACTGGCAATATGGATGGCAGCTTGATTATCACAATAGAGAGGAATTGGGTATTGTACTGAAATCCCAAGTTCCTATAAAAGAGTTTTCAACCAAGTGAGCTTACAGGCAGTTTGAGCCATTGCACAGTACTCAGCTTCAGCACTGGAGCGAGCTACAACCAAGTTACTAGATTCCCTCATATGAAGATACAATTACCTGTGGTGGACCGTCGATCCCCAATCAGCATCCGTGTAACCCTTATTGCGAAGATGCCCAGAAGAACGATAATGCAGATCATGACCCGGAGCACCCTTGAGATATTTCAAAATCTGAATAATTGCTTCCATGTGGGGAACCCTTTGGCTGGTCATAAACTAACTTACAACACTGACAACATAGGAGATGTCTAGACGAGTGGGGGACGAGTGATCGTTAGGTAAATGAGTTTACCTACGAGTCTCCTATACATCTTTGGGTCATCAAGTGTGTCACCGTTATCCACTGTAAGCTTCAAATTACTTTTCATGGGTGTAGTTACAGGTTTCGAACCAAGGTAACCTATATCTTGCAAGATATCAAGAGTGTATTTTTGCTGAGAGAGACTAATGCCGTACTTTGATTGTGCCACCTCAATCCTTAAAAAGTACCGAAGTTTTCCCAAATCCCTAGTCTAGAAACTAGAAATCAAGTGATTGATTAAAACCTGAATGCCGTCTCTATCACTACCGGTGATGACAATATCATCCACATAAACAACAAGAATCACAATACCAAATTTCGTCTTCTTAAAGAAGACAAAATGATCAGCTTGACTTCTAGTTATACCATGAGTAACTACTGCTATACTGAACTTATCAAACTATGCACGTGGGGACTATTTGAGTCCATAGATAGATTTCTTGAGATGACAGACACACTCCCCCTTGAACTCAAATCGAGGTGGTTGAGCCATATACACCATCTCAGTAAGATCACCGTGCAGGAAGGCATTTTTAACATCAAGTTGGTGAAGTGGCCAATCTAGATTAGCAGTAAGAGAAATAATCACACGAATCGAGTTAAGTTTGGCCACAGGAGAGAATGTCTCAGTATAATCAAGGCCATATGTTTGAGTATAGTCTTTAGTAACTAAACGAGCCTTTAGCCAATCAACAGTGCCATCCAGATTCTGTTTAACAGTGAAAACCCAACGACAACCAACAACCTGTGCACTTGCAGGCTTAGGAACAAGGTCCCAAGTATGATTCAAGTGTAGAGCATACATTTCTTCTTTCATCTTTCCTCCACCCAGGATGAGAAAGTGCCTCCCTGTAAGACTTAGGGAGAGTAGTAGATGACAAAGATAAAGAAAAAGCTTGAAAGGACGAAGATAATTTATTGTACGATATAAAATGTGAAATAGGATGATTAGTGTAGAACCATTTACCTTTCCGAACAACAATCGGATGATTAAGATCAAAGGGAGAAGAGGTGGATGGATCCGCAGGCGTTGAGGAGAGTGGTGGAGGCGAAATGGAGTGCTCTACTACTTCAACCGCAGGCACTGGAACAACAAGTCTCTTCCGTCGTCAAGCATATACTTGATGAACTGGGAGAACCTCAGAATCAAAGACTGGGGTTGGTAAAACAGTAAGAGGTGGATGGATCCGCAAGCGTTGAGGAGAGTGGTGGAGGCGAAATGGAGTGTTCTACTACTTCAGCCGTAGGTGCAGGAGCAACAAGTCTCTTCCGTCGTCAAGCATATACTCGATGAATTGGGAGAACCTCATAATCAAAGACTGGGGTTGGTAGAATAGTCTCTTGTAGAACAATCATTCAATTGTCTACCCTCCATGGAATAATAAGGAACTTTCTCAAAGAAAGTGACGTCAGCACACACAAAATGTTTACGAAGAGTAGGACTGCAACACTTGTACCCTTTTGGGTGCGAGAGTGACCTAGAAATATGCATTTGTGAGCTCGTGGATCAAGTTTGTCTCTCCCCGGACTTAAATTATGAACAAAACACACATAACCAAACACTTTGGGTGGAAGGGAAAATTGTTCTTTATCTGGAAACATCATTTGGAAGGGTGATTTTCCTTTAAGAATCCTAGAGGGCATTCGATTTAATAAATAAACTGCTACAAGAACTGCATCACGCCAAAAATGTTTTGGGACATTCATTTGAATCATTAAGGCACGAACAATAGCAAGGATAGGCCTATTCTTTCGTTTAGTAACTCTATTTTGTTGAGGAGTATCAACACAAGGTGTTTGATGAATGATATCCCTCGACTCAAGGAATTGGTTAAAGATATTAGGTTTATATTCAAGGGCATTGTCAGTTCTTAGAACAAGTAATTTGGCATCAAATTGATTTGTAATTTGAGCATAAAAGGATTGAAAGACAATAAAGACTTGAGATCTATCTTTAAGTATATAAATCCAAGTCAAATGAGAATAATCATCAATAAATAACAAAGTAGTGAGCACCAAATAAAGCAGTGGTTCTAGCTGGTCCCCAAACATCAGAATGAACAAGCTCAAAAGGTTTTAAACATTGTTTATCAGGATGAAGCTTAAAAGTAGCCTTATGGTGTTTACTGAGTTCACAAGTAGTGCAATTAAATTTAGAGAAGGTAGGTAAAGAAGGAATTAAAAAGCGAAGATTATCTGATGATGGATGTCCGAGATGGCAATGCCATTGATAAGGTAAAAAGGTGTTTAAATGAAGTGTTGACAAGACATGAGACAGTTGAAGGTAGTAAAGACCATCCTTCTCAAATCCCCCACTAATCGTCCTCTTCATCTTTAGATCCTGGAAGACACAATGTGATGGAAAAAATGTGACAACAATTTAATTCTAATGTAAGTTTATGAACAGATGATAAATTAAATGGGAATTGAGGAAGATACAAAACTGACGAGAATGTTAGACTAGAGGAGTGAACAGTACCAATGCCATGGATAGGAGATTTGGTACCATTTGCCATAGTAACAAATGTAGGTGAGGAAACATGGGAAATATCAAAAAGGAGAGAAGAATTATCTGCCATGTGGTCTGACGCCCCTGAATCAATGATCTAGGGTGAAATAGATGAGGAATGAAGACAAATATTACCTAAAGGACCTACAACAGCTGTGGAGGTGGAAGACTACTCAGCTTTAGAAAGAACAACATGTTCTTCTGTAGTAGAGGTATTGTTCTCCCCATGAACTGATGCCTGATTTTCCCAAGTTGGCTTGCCATGAAGTTCCCAACAGTAGTCCACAATGTGATTGTTCCGGCCACAATTTTGAGCCCTTCAATTTGATATTGGCCATTGACCCAAGGAGTAGAGACTCTTTTGTATCCGTTTAGAAAAGAAAGCGAAATAAGCAAAGGATGAAAGAAACAAACACAAAGAAACCGAGTAGAGAAAAGAGTTGATCCGAAGATCCGAGACGAGTTTAGAGTAGGGTATGAGAAACCTACTCTGATACTATGTTGAAGAAGAATAATATTAAAAGAGAAAAGAAAAGACAAAGCCTCTGTATTTCATTTCACAATCTAAAAATTGTACATTAGAGACTTATTTATAGGAGAGGGTTAGAGGTTCGTGAGAGCTATACAAGGTAATTGGGTTGGTGAGAGCTATACAAGGTAAATAGAATATTGCACTGGAATATAATAAGAAAAGGAAAGTTGACTTCTGATAAACTGTTTTCCACAAAATGCAAGGTAAACTTTGAGACTTCTTCTCTTATTTTCTTTCTTTATTTATTTTCTTCCATTTCTTTTTCTGAATAGAAAGAAGTTCAATTTTTGAACATCTGTGAATTTTGCTGGATATTTGTCCTTTTAGGAATTTACTCGGGGTTCATTTCATAATTGTTTGATAGGGTGCATTCTAGCTTTCAATTTTGGACCGAGTTAAATGATCAATCTAAGAATAAATGAGGGAGCAATAAGAAGCAGAACTTTGTTTACTTCTTTGGGTGTACTGTAGGATGTCCCGACCTTTTTTAAGCCCCTAGGTACACTTTCATTCATTTGCAATGGGAGAGTTAAACCTGAAACGTTGCATTCATAAGTCATTGCTTTGCCAACTCACCCACCAATCTAAGTTCAACAAGAGACACGAATCTCAAGGAAGTAATTTGATATGGTCATTATGATTTGGCAAAAATGAAGGTACATTGTGATCCACAGATTCTGTTTTTTATGAAACTTATAAAATAATCACTGCATGAAAGAATCAGTAAATTTTAATAAAAATATATATATATATATATATAGTTCAAAGATATGATCAGGAAAATCTTGTAATCATTGGAATGTCGAATAGATACAACTTTAAGTGTAGGACGACCTTAATGTGCTCTGCTCAGCATACTGTCCACTCATTTTCAGTTGACTGGTGGACTGTGTGATACCCTTTATGGAGCAATTTTTGCTCCTTGACCATAGTCCTTGGAGTGTAAGGAGAGTCATATGAGTTAAGGGATGCTTTCTTTTCTTAGATTCTCATCATGAATAATAGTTATCTTACTAGATTCTGGTACTGATAGAAATTTAATTAGAGGTGCTTCTGACAGAAAATGAACCTTTTCCTTTGGTGGCTGATTCACCAACAGAGTGTGTTATTGCCACCAAAGAAGCAACATTTGAGTAAGCAATGTCTTCTAGCAAGGCAACCTGCTGCTATTGGAGGAAACTATAAATTATGGCAAGATGATAAGTTCTACATATTGTTATTAAATAATGGGTATGATGTTGTAAATTAATTTTTATTTTTATTTTTTGATGATGATAACTATATTTTTTCCCAAGTGATGATAACTTCTTACATATTGCTTACTGATCTGATACCATAGGGTTATGTCCACTCGCTGGATGAAGATGTTCTATTTTTGGTGGCAAAAATGGCCTCTTTCTTTTCTTTTTCTTTAATTTGTCAACTCCATCACATTTATCACTATTTAAGGTAGTTCCTTTTCCTATGGAAAGACTTGCTTCAATGACAAACTTGTGGTTCAGTTCATTAGATCGTAATCATAGCTTTAGAAGACTCACTGCAAGTTTGAGTGGTTGGAAAGACAGCAAATTGCTCTGATCTCATGCGGCCACAGATCATGTAGTTGGCCATGTGAACATCACTTTTTCACTCAAACATATATGGAAATACAGTACATGAACAGAAACATGTGCTTGGCAAACTATTAAACACCATTGACTTTACAGTATCAACGATCAGCCTGAATCTCTTGAACAGCTAAATTTTTCCCCTCTCAGAGTTCACTAACTTTTTGAGATCTTCCTGTTAGGCTGACGTTAGATGAATACAAGTAAATGAAAGTGGAAATGATGCACTGCTTTGATAAACTTTACCAAAATAAAATAAAATACATGGAAAAGCAACTAATTCAAATGTCATATAAATTCAATAATATGATTCTTAATAGTAAATATTTAGTTTTACGAATGCTATGTTTTTTATTTCATTATATTTCTGATTAAATTGAGTATTTGACCCTGTTACTTAAAGATTTTCTTCTATATGTATAGCTTCCATTGTTGCTCAATTTGATTATGAAAGGATATATTTCATGACAGTGATCTTGCACACTCTCTTAATTTTTTATATCTTGCTTCTGATAATATGACTTCAGATGAAGTATTTTGTTTTTATCTATCCTATCAAATTTTCAAAGGCATAGCTCACACAGGCATCTCTATGCGCTCTTGATGGTATTTCTGCTTGAATTTCAAAATTTTGGCCTTCTGAATATATCAACTAAGATGAAGAGAGCATGAGGGATAAAGTGATGGAATCCGATCATTGGCACATGTCATACATAATATGTATCAAGGCAGAATCAGAGTGCTCTACGAAAGGCGGTGGTACTTGATAATGGTGCAAAGATGAAAAGAATGCTTCAATGTTACTGCATTCATTGCTAGTAACTTCAAAGGGATGTGAACTGTGGAGGCTGCTTTGGGGCCTCTTCAACTGATGCAACAACAGCCTTTTTGTGCCCCATCATAGTTTAAATTTGTGCTGCCTTCATATCACCATATAAAATTAAAATGACTAAATTACTAATGTGACCCTGTTGTTGTTCTTCTGAATTAATTTCAGCATGCTTCCACATGATATTGTGCAGTCACCTGCAGTAGGTCATTGCAGCAAGAATGTTCAAATTCCTCCTTAGTTCTATTACCAGTCGCAGGTCTGTTCATGAATCCTGATCTATTAAGAGTGCAACTTACATAAGGGTATTAACTTAGTTCACTCATCATATTTTTTCTTTCCTGTCCTGTCCTTTCTTTATTTCCTTTATTATTTCTTCCACACCAATTTCTTCCTTCCTTTTTCATGTTTTGGGAATTATTCCATCTTTCTGTTATCATTAGTTTTTTTTTTTTTTTTTACTTTTGCAGCAAATTTTATCATTTCTTGTCTTTGGAATTTGTGTACTCTCAGAGATATAAATTGGCTCTTTGTTTACCAACTCAATACATACAATCATGTGCTGCTGACAATTTATATTTGAAATATCTGACTTATCTTGTCTACTAAATTTCAACGAGCTGCCGCGGCCTCTCAGTTATACTTAAATTGCTATGAAGATGCCAAAAATATTGAATTAATAATTATCAATCTACAGCATTTTTTTTTTTTTTTTTAAATTGTGACAACAACATGTGCTACCAGTGTGTTCCCTACAATATTCATCTTAAGGCCTTTTTTTCACTTTTTTCGAAATGAAAATGTGGCCAATGTCATAAGACGGATATTGCCTTTTGAAAAATTCTCTGACCAGGAGCAAGGATCGCTAAAGGGTCATAAGCTAATTTCCTCTGTCTGAAGACTTCCCAACGTAAGCCAAAGTGAGCCTGCCACTCTTCCTGTGTGTTGTAGTGTGGCAAATACTGCTTTACCCCAAGGTGGGCTGCCTCACAGAAATCTAGAATCCTTTTGTTCTGTGTTAAAATGTGTTCTAAGCTATCAGTTCCTGTGGAGGAGGGAACTGCAGAGGAAAGGAAAGCTACCATGTAGAAAATATCTTCTTCTGGAAGAACGGTTGAAGTTCTGTTGTCCCACCTGACGAAAATAAAAAAAAAACAAAGTAAATAAAACAATCAATCAACAAAAAATTAAAAGGTTTATTGAGAGAAAAACTTTGTGAAACAGTTACTTTGACTTGTTAACTGGGTAGATGAGGATTGGACCATTGCTTGTATCTGTTAGAATGTTGCCGAAAACTTCTTCAGCAAAATTGTGTATTTTGCTTTTGGGGATGAAAAGATTGAGCCAAGGGTGTGGAATTTCCCACAAGCCTTTTGACCGTAGTTTAACTTCAGACAGGTGAACTCTGTCCAAGAATTCTACATAGGTAGCTTCTGACAGGAAAAGCGTTGATGAAATATAACTTAATTTAGATAATAAGCTCTCAATCTCCTGCACCAAGCGAATAAATAGACATGAGAATCTTTTTGTTTATGTACAGTAATGCAATTATATCCATTATAATGTAACAAGGACTTGGGCAAAATTGGTGGGTTCTGACTTGCCTCACCTTGTTTATTGTATCAGTTTTGTCTGGGTTGAAGTTTTTAGCCAATTCAAGACAGAAGAGTCTCCTTCCATCTGATTTGAATTGACTGGCTTGAACTGGGTCTTTTGGATTGAAGGACGATCTCCAGTTATTCAGGAGACCAGTTCTGTTTATAATCACAAATCCTTCAATGTAATCAAATGATTTTTCTGCAGATATTAAGTACTCCTGGTCTCTGACAAATGTGGAGAAATCAGAATACAGCACTCTGATCCATTTAACCTGTTAAAATTGAGCATAATTTGATTTATGAAGCAGTTAGTTTCTACTATGCCCAGAACTTATTTTTGGAACCCAACAGATATAATGTTTTCTTACCATCTCAGGTGCCGGTTCCAGAGAAATTCTTGCTCTGGTAATTATGCCAAACTGACCAAGTCCTCCAAGAACGCTGTGAAAGAGGTTTGCATTCTGCTTCTCTGAACACTTCACCACTTCCCCCTTTCCTGTAGTCAGTCAATCAATATATTGATTTTAAGCATGAGATGAAGATAATTTACTTTTGATGTATTCTTCATGAGAACAAGGTCAGATTCCAACACAATATGATAAGCAAACCTTGGCAGCTTGCTAGTCCAGTTTACTATGAATAAAGAAATCAGATGGGACAAAGCAAAAGTTACAACTTATATGGTTTGCCCATTTTAATGTTACATGCGGCGGCTCTTGACCTTGTTCACATATTACATGATGTGGTCTATCACCACAACACAGTACTTTTCACATTTTTTATTCAACAAACCTGTAACAACCTCCAGCTGGTGGACATTGCTGATCTGGGGGCCATGCCGAAATGCCTGGCCACTAACGCCTGCATTGGACAAAGTTCCGCCAACTGATAGATGTAGGTAATCTGTCCAAGATTTTGGCGCTAACCCATACTTAAGGCTTTCATGCAGAACATTTATCCACAGCTCGCCACCAGAGACATCCACATAAGGGAACTTTCCAGCATAAACCTGCATTTCTGGTCCATGGAGTGATTTCATGTTGATAACAATTCCTCGGTGAGCTTGTGCCTGGCCTTCGAGTGAGTGGCCATGCCCTCGTGCTGCAACCGTGAGCTCTGAACCAGGACCCATTTGCCAAATATGCTTTATGGTAGTGGCAATATCAGTAACTGAGTTGGGATAAAGGACTGCCAGAGGAAAGAACTGGTGCCGGTTTCCAAAGTCTCTGGCTGCATGGTGAATGTCATCAAAACGGAAGTGCCCATCAAGAGAGAGGGTTTTCAATGAAGAAGGGATACCGGAAGAACAGAGATTCAATTTTAGAGTCATGCAGCTTAAGAAAAAGATCATGAAGGTTCTTATGAAAAGAATGTTACTTTGTCTGAGAAAACTAACGGGTGGGTATCTCATTTTTCTGTTTTCTTCAGAGGAGAGGAGAGAAGGGAAAGGTGGAAGAACTTGTATTTGTTGTTTCTTCGTGAGCAAAAGAAAAAGTAGAGGCATAGAATAGCCAAGGAAGTGAGGGTTGAGGGGGGATTTAAAGAGAGATTTGGGTGGTAGAGTCAACCTATCTTCAGTGGTGAGAATCCGTATGAAGACTGCCTACTTAGGTGGGAGAGTTTTAGGATTTTGCTTTTAGTTCTTCTTTTTGGGCTCTTTTGTTTATAAAAGAAGCCATCTTATATTCCAACTTGAAGCGAAAAGTCACAAGAAAGAAAGATTTCACAATCTTTGCACTTTTTCTCACAGTTGCAACCACATTCTCACCTTTTCCATCAATGCTAGCATTTCTCAAATATTTTCTCATTAACCATATTGAGGATATTTTTGCCATTTATAGAAATAGGTAATGAGTTTGCCGGAATGTGGATTTCTTTGCCACCGATGACAGGTATGCTATTGTTGTGTCTTACATGGTTGATGAATGTATTCCTTGAATCCATTGCTGTCTAAAAGCAAACATGGCGTATCTACTTTCATATTGGATGAGAGGGACTAGCAGACCAGCCTTGATTTGTTTGCGCAGAAAGAGCAACGATGGGTCCAAGCGCCACGTGAACTTCAAGAAAATGTGTGCTTTGTGGGGGGAAGAGCTATGATTGGTTATGCTGGGGACCCCTTGGGGCCAATGTATGGCCTAAGTGAAAATGGAAGAATGGACATGGAGATGACATATTGCTGGAACTCCGTAATCCTATTCCCAATCTGCTGCAATGGATTTGAAGCCTTAGTTCCCTGCAAAAGGGACAAGCCATAATGATTCTCTCGTTTATGTTTAGATTGCAATGTAATTAGTCTTGTGCAATTACTACATTTTGGATTTGGATACAACTTGTTCATGAGCAATTATATATTTTAAGATTTGCAGATTAATATATTAGAATTGATCACTTTTCTTTATGGAGCACCTGGTTTTATACTCAAAATCTTCTCTAGCAGATCTTGGAAAATCAAGATGTTATGATGCAGAAAAGGAAGTAAAAGTTTACATGCCTTCATTTTTTAAGACAGTAATGCTTTTAGGGTTTTATTTATATCTGAAATGAGCATCAATGGATGGAAAATTCCATCAGCTATCATGATTGATATGATGACAAAGCCTGCAGCAGAGTATGTGACAGAGGGTATGTATTTAGTTCCTTTCAGGACATGCTATGCTTTAAAGACATATGGTTTTTCCATGTTTCATGCAAATTGTTGGTGTTGGGGGTGATTTTTTAGATTTTATGCAACCAAACAATCTAAGTGCAGCAAGTATTATAAACAACATGTTGTCATCTCTTGGCCCATTTGCCCTTTCCCTCAATCTTTCATTCCTTTCAAACCAATTGCACCATTGGGACCTTGAAAGTAACATATTTCTAATACACAGTTAAGGCTTAGACATACATAGGTACCCTACAAATGTCTCAATCAGGATTACAGTTAATGCTTTCTTTGTTTTATAATGAAATTAAGAGACTATAATAATATGGAATAGATACTGCACTCAATTCCTCAGATTATGGACTCTAGTGTGAAAATGTGAACTAGTAATCTGAACTTTGTCATTTGTGGTGAAAAACCTAATACTCATTACATGTTTTCTAGAAGGAGACCGACCTAATAAAGAAATTTAACAGTGATTAGGCCATTCTTAATAGATTAGATTATTGATTTCACACATGGAAGAGCCCTAAAACATGTGGGACCTGTCATGGCCGTCCAATGCCTGTGAAACCCTTGATTTTTTTGACGAATCAAAAATCGAATGGTGGCACTTTTATGGTTTAAAATCATTTGATCAACAAAATGACAAAGATGAAAATGAATGCCACATCAGCGTCTTCTCCTGTATTCTATTGGCTAATCTTGGATTAAGCATGAGCGAATGACAACGCGGCAAGTGGGTGGAAATGCCACTAGGCCGGAGGCGAATGGTGGGAGTGCCACATTTGGATTGTCACCACCCTCGTCATCATCCCACGGAGAGTAGAAAATTACAAAATAAAGAGGTTGGTAGGGCACAAGTTGATCTAGGATACTCAAATCTGTGAGAGATTATATAACTAATCAATTATTCTTATCATGTTTCCTATCCCAAATTCATTCTACTTTAATCAATGTCTCCTTGTCCCTAGCCACCCATGAAGTTAAAAGCCAAACTCTAATAACTTTTACCCATCCTGTGTTTGTCCTCTCCTTCCTTTATCTCTTTCTCTCACATGCATACACACATGCGCGTGCGCGCGCGCGCACACGTTGGAGAAATACGAGGGACTTGGATCCCTTTTAGGCAAGGAGAGATTTCTGTATGTGGAGATTGGATGATCAGGTGATAAGATTGGACATCCTATCATCTACATTGCTCGAAAGGATCCAAATTCAAAAATGAATCAGCAAAGAGATATGATGTCACATCTCACATCGCCTAAGAGAGGGGAGAGGTTATTGGCTGATGTCTTCTAATGGTGTATACACGTTTTAAAAATAATGAGCATAAAGAATGTACAAAGCATATAATATCTACACAACGAGAGAAGTTGTGACACATGTTTTTGTTTCTAGTAGAATTATTCACATTTGATACATTGAGCATATGGAGTAATATGGAGACCTTGTAAATGGTAAGTTAAATTAGGAAGAATTAAGAAATATGGTGGACCCAAGATGAGAATAATAAAAGACATGTAGTTCATGGTGAATTGAGTGAATTTAGCTTTTGTCACTGTAGAAGTTTTCACTATCATAAACTAATGAAGAGAAATGCATATCTTTTGTAGATGCTATTGATCAAGTAACCTAGGGAGCTAAGTACATTTTTTAACATATTTTTCTAATCCTTTTACCCTTTAATAATTAATGTTGCTTCACCATTTTAATATGGCCATTGCACCTGTCATGCACCAACCACTCCTCTTACTTTCATTTATATTATTTTGCCTAAGATGCACCATAATCATGTTGCCTAACTGTAAGTAGACTAGGCACTTTTCTAGAGGAGAAAATGTTGCTTCAAAGTTCAAATTTCTCACACGCCCTGTTAGATTCACACATAAATACGTATTGTCACACACGACCATATATATATATATCTATATGTCGGCAAACTGATGAGTCATATATAAACATGAAAGTTTCGATTAATGAATTTGGATCTTCTGTGCATTCGGGAGTAATCTCTAATCTTATTTATAAACTGAATCGTCTAGTGCATAGAACCAAATCTGATTTCCTTGATTAATAAGAATCATTAATGAATCATTTACATTAATTATCCTATCTTATAGGAAAATAAATCCAAGAAATTGTGTTGATTTGAATATTTCAAGATTCATTTATCAAAATGTCAACTATTTTTTACAATACTACTAAAGGTTGTAGCCCAATTGTACTTTTTCACATTCCAAACTCCAAAAAAGGAGGTTTTCCCTCTCAAAGTTGTTCATTTGAAAACTTTCATAATACTGTAGTTAGTTGAGAATTACAATTGAAATTAACAATAACGGTTAAGATCAGACTCCAATACTTATGTATGTTAGTTATTTTTCCTCCACCATTATATCTTATAAACTCATGTCTATTTACAAGCTAATATTTTTACGATAAAAGCATCCATTTAAATTAATTTAATTTTTTTGTTAATATATGAAATTTTCTATTTTTTACAGCCATAATTCATAACTCATAAGAGCAATTTTTGGGTAAAATATTTTACCACTTTTGGGATGATACAAAATTTACTATTAAAAGGATTAATCTATCCCCCTCCAAATTTTCTCTTTTCTGTCCATCTCTTTCCACAAATGTAAAACAAACATGAGATAGTGTACCCTCCATTTATTCTCCTCTCTTTTCCTTTCAATTCATTCAATTGAAACCGGCCTTTAGAGTTTTAGTTGGTCACGAAATGCAATTAAGGTACAATTGCTGTTTAGATTTTTCTTTTTACTTTTTGTTTTAACGATCAATTAATCTATCTGTTAGTCACTTTGAACTCTAGAACAATTTGCAAATTCAAGATTCACACAATCATCTACAAACTGCGTACATCATTTAAACTCAAGTAAGGCAGATTAAAAATGTAAATGCGTGTACTCATGAGTTTAAGAATTTCAGACCTTTATTCCTTCCTTTTTAGTAAATGCATTTCAAACGCATACATAGACACACAAACACTTGCCTTTTACTGTGCACTTTAGACCTCCTGCATTTGTATATAAAACCTTATATTATTTTTTTTTTGTGAAATTTGGCCTTCCACTCAAGCTACATGTGTTACGTGTACGTGTGTGCATATATATACACATGTATATATATATATATATATCAGTGTGTGCACGTGTTTGTATTGAAATTTTTGGCAGTGTCCATGGCATAAGAAGCTTCCATTTGACCTCATGTCAGTGAAAGTTAATTAATTAAAGAGTAACCAGGCAAGTCTCTGTCTTGTTTATGCTATCTGCTCTTTGTTTCCTGCGACCATTGTTTTCATTTCTCAATGGGGGAACTTACATGGTTTTTGACTATCAAGAAGTCATGGAATTACTTAAAAATATTTTTTATTGAAAAATAATAAAATCATATGTAGTAAAAAATTAAATAAGACGTTTCAAATGTGAAGTAGTGAGTGGTTTGACCCAAAATTGCAATCAAGAAATTAACCCCCACTACTATAAATGATTGGCTAGTTGAAATCTTCATCTGCTCATCAATCTATTACTTGTTTCAAACACTACTGATGGCTTGGCAATGCTAATCATAAATTAAACAAAACAGCAAGCATAATAGGCCAAATTTCGGTCAAGAATGGAGGCTTGGTGGGCTACATAGTTCATTGTCGCCTTTATATATGTAGTTGAGGAAATTAATTAATTTATTTTTATCATCGAGGAAATTAATTAATTTTTTTGTTTTTAATTTTTGAGATAAAGTGAGGATCGTTTTAAGCTGTTCTGATACTACAAGAAAGAATCTACAGAGAGTATTGGTATTGCTGAAACACAATAGTTAGAGTTTCTGGATGAGTAATACTTGCATCCTACAAAGTACGGACATTTTATTTAGGAGTTTTATGGCTGTATCAGATACTCAGACGCATGGACATGTGTCAAACATGGCTAAAAGTGTTCTAATATTTGAATATTTTATTTTTTGATTGGACACGGTTGAGACACAACATTGACACATTTTGGACGCTTAGAGGACAAAACAAGATAGTTTTGTATATATTTTTTTGGAGAATGATATTCAGTACAATTTAGAATATATTATGGGTTAATTAGAAATATAATATAAAATTTAAGAAAAAAAATAAAAAACATCTAACTCAAAACTTAAAATTAGTAATGTCATTCATGATTATATAGATAAAATGACCAAAAATTGATATATTTTTATACTATATAGTAATATCTTATATTATTATTTTTTGACATATCAATGCCATATCTGTATTCTATTTTTTAAAATTTGTCGTATTGTCGTGTCTGAATTATATTGTACTCATGGCATGTATCCCTTCTTGTGCTTCCTACCTATATATTTAGTGTTCCAGTGTAAGAACCCCTAAACAATGTAAACTAAGTCTTAAACCTATATAAAAACAAATAAAAAATAAAAAGAAGCTTCATGAAAGCATGCAAAAGGATAGATTTCTTAAAGTCCTTTTAGTCCGTTAAAATATTATATTTCATTAATAAATAAAAGAGTTAAATTCACAAAATCTCATTATATTATCATTTTTTTTGTCAATTTACTCCTATACCATAAAAGTGATCGAATCACTTTCTTTTCGTTAGTTCTTAGTTAAAATAAATGGTAATATAAAGTGCGCATTGCATCAGAGTTTTAAATGACTAAAAATACCCTTCTATGTAAATTTATTTAAAGGTTAAATTCACAAAAATGTACCTATACTTTCAATTTTTGAAACTTTACCCCTGTACGATAAAAAGTCATAAATAAGATATAATATTACACTATATAATATATTAAACTAAAAGTTAAAAATAACTAAAATTATCTAAATACATTACATTATATAATAAATTAGTAATTATATAAGAAATACATTTTATAATAAATAATTTTTTTATAAAATAATATATCTATATAAAAAAAAATATATGATATTTGAGATTTTAATTTAATATTATAATAATATTCATAATATATCATACAATAATTATATAATATAAACTATATATTATGAAAAATAGTCTAATATTGACAATTACAATATAATGTATCTATAATTAACTTTATTAGTATTAATAATTTTATAAATAATATATAATATTGCAAACTATATAATCTATTATATTAAAAAGAAACAATAAATTATTCATATGTCAGCAATTTGAATACACGCGCATATGAATGCATATGTATCTTTATGACTTTATGTATACTACGAGTGAATTAGGCTGTCTCCCTCAAGTTTCACTAAAAACTCACTTGACTTTGTGTATTGATAAATAAAGGGTAAGGGATTGGTGAGCATTAGATCGAGACTATTTGTATGACTATGAGCTTACTTATTGTCTAAGAAAGTGAAGAAGGAAGGAAACATCAAATATATTAATGAGTTAAAAAATATATATTATATTTCTTTAATATATATTTCTTTTAACTTTTTTTTCCTATTTTCTTTTGTTTAGTTTTTATTTTGGTTGCTTCTGTTTATTTTATTTTCTCTTTTTTCCCTTTTTTGCTTTGGTAGATAATTAACAAATACACATACTATATTGTTCTCATGTGGAGCTCGAACCTATTCACCTCCTCTCGTGAAGGTCATGTACACTTGCCCTAGTGGCTCGGTGGTTGCTTCTATTTCTTTTTTCATTAAGTCGGTTGCTTTTATTTCATCCACAAAAGTAACGTGTAATTGTTCTTTATAAAGTTCATGACTAGAAAGTTTGTTCTTTTTTCTTGCAACTATCAATTATTTGTTGAATTTTTTTTTTAATAATTGTTTTCGTAGTCTCTTTTTTCTTTTCTTCTCTTTTTTTTTTTCGAAAAAATTAAGCTAATATGTATATAATTATACAGGTAAATTACACTAATTTGAACAAATTACACACAGGTGGAGCGTTTGACCGTTATTACTTTGACCTCCTCTATGGACGTTAAACTTCTAGCTGACGTTAAGTTATAGTGCAAAATATCATTTTTACTCTCAATATTTCAATACAAAATATCATGCGTAAATTACACTGCAATTTTCTGAGGATTTGCCAAATTACACACGAGTAGAGCGTTTGAGCTTTATTATTTTGACTTCTCCTAATATTTGATATATATGCTCAATGACACCCCTACTATTTTTTGTCCATCAAAACTGTGAACAAAATTCTAAAAAATGACCATATTACCCTTCTATTGTATGAAAAGACAATAATAGCCACCCACCAATAGGGATGACAATTTTGTCCGCCCCGTCGGGTTTTCGCCCGGTCCCGCCCTGTTTAGGACGGGTATGGGAGCCATTTTTTTCCCGTAGGGTCGGGTTTGGGAAAGAAAATCAAAACCCGCCGAGGGTACGGGACGGGTTTGGGACTCTATAATAACCCGCGCCCGCCTATATATTTTATTATTATAAATATATTTATTTGTGTATATATATATATATACAAATTATAATTTTACTTTTGGTTGTATTAAGACTTATGTTTTCATTTTATCTTTTTGTTGTATTAACACTTCTTTAATTGTTCGATCAAACTTGTTACTAAGTTATTTAGTTGTGAAATATATTTTCTGTAATAGGTTATTTAATTGTGGAATCTTGTCATTTTACTTCTTAAACAAAGGGTTATACTATTTTGAATTTAATAGTATCAAACTTGGTACTACCCACTAGGCTCGTATTTTTTGAAAAAATTAAATTTTATTGATATTAAATGTGGTTACAATTTTGTGGGGAGGGGCCCTACTTCTCCCCATCTCGTCCCGCCCTTTTGAAATTTTAAAGGGGGCGGGGCGGGGTGAGGATGGGGTGGGGTTTCTCCCAACGAGGCGGAGATGGGTTTTGAAATTCCGTCCAGTTTCAAATCTACGGCAGGTTTGTGATTAGTGTTTAAGGCAGCGGGGCGAGGACGGGTTTAGGCAAACCCGTGCCATACCCGCCCCATTGCCATCCCTACCCACCAACACTCAGACTCTTTCTCTTTTTGTTTTTGTTTTTGTTTTTTTCGTGAAACCCACTTCCTCCAACATGGCCGATCTCCACCACAACCACTGATGGTGTTAGGTTCAGCCATGGAAGCTTGAGAATGAAACACACGAAGATGAAGAGGAGGATGAGAGCTTTAAAGCAAATCGGTGGTAATAGCGAACTGTATGATGAGCAAAACAAAGAGCAATTGCCACCATCATCACCTAACACCGTCGTCGGCACCAAAATTCTAACCTTCGACTTAATCATGTTTGCAGATATAAATATATATATATATATATATACACACACACACACACACACCTGATAAAACAAGAGAGACGGAGTTTCATTTATAACTAGCTTGACACAAGGTGTATTTAATTGAAGAACATAAAGGAATTTTCAATTTATCAGATATTTGTAATATAATATATCATAATTTAAGAGCATTATTGACTTTTCACACTTAATTTTAACGTTCATCAACTCGCTAACAGGTTTAAGAGAAGTCAAAGTAACAACTATCAAACGCTCTATCTGTATGTAATTTGACTTATCTCAGAGAGCTTAGTGTAATTTACCTAAATATGATTGAAGAAAAGAGCAGAAATGGTCATTTTTAAAAATTTGGTTAAACGAAAAGAAAACGTTAAGGGTGTTGTTGAGCACACGTACTAAATCTCGTGGGAGGTAAAAGTAATAAAACTCAAACGTTCTATTCGTGTGTAATTTGTCCAAATCTCAAAAAGAATCCATCTAATTTATCCTATATATATATATATATATATATATATACTCACGCACATGTTTGATGTTTCCTTCTTTCTACTTTTGGAAAGGGACCTATTTAAAGTGTGAGGGCTTGGTGAGCATTAGATCGGGACTCTATTTCTATGACTATGAGCTTGCTTACGGAGAAGGTAAGGCGACTAAAGGTTGAGGTCGCAATTAAATTAGGTATAGGGTAGGCCTAAATAGGTCCCTTTCCAAAAGTAGAAAGAAGGAAACATCAAACATGTGCGTGAGTATGAGCATATATATATATATATATATATATGTAAAAGCTTTCCATCCCCATGTGCCTAGCTAGCTATCACTATTAGCTACTGTTGTTACTGTTAATCCAATGATATTAGAATCTCCCTCTGTCCCATAATTCCAGCTTCATTCATGCAAAATCCCTAGCTCCATGACAAACTATATATGGAACATCATATATATGGTTGCTAGACATGATATATATGTTGTAATTTGTAAAGTCGATATATATATATATATATATATATATATATATATATAAAGGGAAGATTCTCCCTCTACTTACTATTTTCATCGTTTAGTTAAATGAATTCAGAGAAGAAAAATGAAAAGTGTAACTGTTTGTGAGAGAGAGAGTTTCCCACTAATGGTGCTCTTTCGCTGTTTACTAGCTGGAGCTAGCTCAGCATGCCACAAATTGATAATTTTGAGTTTACTTTTTTTTTATATAGGCAAGATTTTCGCACTCAATTCACAAGCACCCTTCAATACTCCTGTAGATAAATACAGGGATTGCAACGGTACGGATACCGTACGAATTAGTCTGTTTTTAATACTATTTTTAAATTTGTCACGAGTTTGAAATGGGATAGAATTTTAAAATCCGTCTCTATTTTGTTAGGAGAAAACTCATCCCGTTCCCATCCCGCATATTTGTAACCACATTAAAATATCAATCAAAATTTATTTTTTTAAAGGATACAAGCCTAATGTTTAGTACCAAGTTCGATGCTATTAAATTCAAAGCAATATATCCCTTGTTTAAGAAGTAAAATGACAAGATTCCACAATTAAAGAGTCTATTACATAAACAATATTTCACAATTAAAGAGTCCAGTAACAAATATGATCCAACAACAAAAGAAGGCTTAATACAACTAAAAGATAAAATAAAAATAAAACTTAATACAACCAAAAGATAAAATAAAAACATAGTCGAGATCCAATAATTAAGAAGGCTTAATACAACCAATTTGTGACTTTGTGAAAGGATAAGGTGTTAGGTTATGTTTAGTTAAAAGATTTAAAGATCATATAATATATATATAAATATATTTATAATAAGTAAATGTATTGGCGGGGGCGTGTCCTTATGGAATCCCGAATCCATCCCATACCCGCGGCGGGTTTTACTTTCCTTTTTCAAATCCACCCCTACGGAAAAAAGCGTTCCTATATGAGGCGGGAAGGGGCTAAACCCGGCAGGGCAAACAAAATTGCCATTCTTAGACAAATATGATAAAAAGTGATTTTTTTAAGAATAGTTTTCTATTTTTTGAGAATTGAAAATGAAAAAATTGTACAAAAATTTGTTTGATTACATTTTCTGAGAACTATTTTCTAAAAACTCAGTTAAAAAAAGGTCTATTTTGAGATAACTTTCTTTGTCTTTTGTAGTTTTTTGAAAAATACTTTTTGTTTTCTGAATTTTTAAGAAAAGTTTTCTGAGTGACAAATCAAACATTTTATAAAATACTAATCTATTAAGAGTATTCGGTAATTTCACATTTGTTATGTAATCTTAATTCTACAAGAGTATAGTGGAGGCGGTTGTTTATTATCTGAACACTCTGTAATTCATTTTCTTTTATCATAGTAGTAAAATATCAGCAACTCTCTGGATATTGTAGCACTATTTTCATGTAAATCTAGTGTTTTTGCTAGCTTGTGTTTTTTTTTTCCTGTTATTTTTGGAAACAAAATAAACAAATAAAAACTTCAACGGAATTTTGAACCCACCTTATCATGAGGAAGAGACACTATTTAAACGAAAAATTAGATAATTAATTTTATAGAGTAAATATAAGCATTCTTTTTTTATTTTTTATGACTGCATTCTACTTTAAAATAAAATGACATTAGTGTCCTAATTCCTAACTTACAAGAATCAAGTATTAGAGGTATTTTTGTCTTTGTAAGAAAAAGAGAAATTAAAAAAAAAAAATAGTGCATTTATCATTGGTCAATCACCTCTCCTAATTTTAATTATCTAGAGTAGTACTTATTGGATAAATATATTACATCCTTCTCTGTGAGCTTAAATTTTTAGAGTAGATTCTGTAGTCTTAGTTTGGCTAATTTTGCAGCACAATAAGAATAATTACACCATGGCATCTATATAGTTCATCTCTGTGTGTGTGTGTATATATATATATATAAATGGATTTAATGAGAATAGAAGTGAGAATAAATATAATTTTATTATAACACGCTTTTACTCCATTGCACATTTGCACATAGAGAAAGAAGCTATCCCTGCTGTCTTGCAGTATAGGAATTTCATACTCAAGACACATAATTGTCATCAAATAGAAATTGTTGTTGTTTTTATCTTTCAACTATATATATATATATATATATCAATTGGACAACTAAGCAAAAGCTGTAAAAGTATCATTAATTATAAGCTAGTCTTCTTCTTGGCCTTCATTGCCATGACTGCATGAACTCTTCCTAACATTGCAGAGCCGTAACCGAGTAGAGAAAAACTGGTCAATGGTACCAATTGAACACGCTTAATTTGGGTGTCATTTTCTAAACAATATAAGAAGAAATTCACATGCACGAGTCTAAATCGAAGCTTGTCCCCAGCTATAAGCAATATATCTTGAGAGAGAATAATGTTCATATTCTAAAATTTGCTTTCTAAGGTTTGTTGAATGACTTTTAATATTTATTATTTAGTATGTTTCCTGCTTCAACTTTCTTGACGCCTAGAAACATCTCTCTCTCTCAGAAGTCAATTAAGAGATATTTCTTATGTTTCTTCTGCGCATATATATATATATATATATATATATATCTTCTAGTCTTCTAGAAACCCTTGTGCTACAAAAAAATAAAAAATTGATTAGGTTCATATCCAATTACCAAATGGAGAACACACTGATTGATACAGCAACATTGGTGGAAGACATATTCACTTTCACGAATAGAATAAATGACTTAAATATGAATCCTTTTGACTTCAAATTTGCCATTATGTGTAACAATGCACCATAGTGAAAAATAAGGGATACTCTTAACTTCTTGATTAATAATTTCCATGTCCAACAAAAATAGATGATTAGCAGAATTAAATATACACCCTTTTATTGTCATTAATTTTGTAATTAAGTTAACAACTTAAAAAAGATGCCATTTGGACACTACTGGTAAAGTCTGTGGCCTATCAAAGACCAATTATGATTTAATTTTGTAATTCGTTTGGCAAATATATCGTTTTTAATTTCCAGGAATCTATTTACTAGAGAATTAGGTGGTGTCTGCAAATCGAATTTGAGAGTGTGGACATCTTGAAAGTTGCAGCTATAGACTATAGTGGAAGACATATTCACTTTCATGAATGTGAATAGTACTGTAGAATTGTAGATTACAATTATTGAACAATGATTTTTATATTTATTTTTATTTTTATTTTTATTTTTTCTGGTGACATATATATATATGGCTCTCATCATTATGTTGAAAGTTGAGTCTTCTTTTTTCTTTGTTCTTTTGTAACAAGTCTAGTAACAGGACAAGCATGTAATGGTCCTAATGGACATTGAAGCGACTAACATTTTGTGCTTTAATTCATTCAATTGATTTGTTGGTGCTCATTTGTTGGACTGCCCTAATGAGAATATTAAGGAATGGCCTAATTAAACCCATTCTAAACCCAACTTATTAGTGTCATTTTTCTAAACTAAAATTATACACACACACATATATGAAAGAATGGGCCAGTTAGATAACTGATAGGGTATCTAGGTAGCCTATCAAAGAGTCATATATGTTTGAGTTTTATCAAACTAATTAGTTGTTGTCATTGTTATTTAAAACTTAATATGACCCATCAGAAGCTCATTCACCTATGCCAATTTAGGATTCAGATTGTTATTTCTTGGCAAATATATCATTGATCAGATATTATGTGCTAGTTAGACTTGACCAAGTCTACATTCAAAGACCAAATATAAGAAGTGAAGTGATTTTGAAAGTTACATCCTTAGTGAGGAGATTTTGAAAGTTCATCCATAGTGGTACACATTCACTTTCATGAATGTAACTTCTGTAGACCAGATTTTTTTTTTCCTGTAGACTAGAATTATTGACTATATATATATGTGGATCTTCTTGCACATGTAGCTCTCTCATCATTCTCGTGAAAGGTAAGTCTTCCTTCTTCTTTGTTCACTTAAAACTAGTGCAGGAAAGGGACACACATGATGGTACATTCAGGTCTCAGACCCTATCAAAGTAATTAAATGAAGTTTATATCTCAACTATTTAGAGCTGGTTATAACAACCCTTTTTATTCAATTAGGTACCCCCTAAACCTCTTGCTTATTGTGGCTTTGGATGGCATGGGACATTGAAATTATACATAATGTTTGCAAATATATATTAGTTAAAGTGCCAAAGACAGCGGTTTTTGATTGGGAATTTTTTCTGAAATTTTAAGCAAATGCGTATGCGTATGCGTATTGTTTTACTCGATCTCTCTTTCCAGAATGAGATATCATGTCAGCTATACTAATGCCTATTTAGTAATTAAGACTTCAACTGGTTAGGATTTTTTTCTAAACTTTCAAGCAAACATACAAAAAATTTCAAACAAATGCACACAAGTCTACCATATTGTTCCTAGGAGGGCTCGAACACTCAATTTCTCTTTTAAAAATAAAATATATATCTTATCATCTAGACTAATGCCTATTTAGTGATTGAGACTTCAATTAATATAGATTTGCATATATATATATATATATATATATATATATATATATATAGTAAGACAATGCAATTAGATCTCTAACTTGATCAAAATTAAGAAAAAAAAAATTATAGTTCCCAAAGATGAGGAGTCTCAATTCATGAAGCCACCATAGTGTCTGGCTCAATCATATGTGGTTACTGCGTCTTTGATAAAGAGTTTAAGACACGATTGTCTATTCATCAACTAGGTTTCTGCCACGTAGAAATGACACATGTAAGTGACATTGACTTTTTCTTTTTTATGGTTGACTAGAAGAAGACAATCTGTCAAATTTAACCTAATTGTTGTAGAAAATCATTGGAAATCATTAATATAACCCAAACTCATCTAGACATATCAGTGGTATAGCTAGCTTTATTATCCAACTTTCGGTTCACTTGTTCAATTGGCCGGTCCACAAGGGCACCACCATATGTGTAGTTAGTGCCACTCTAGTACTGTCAATGAATCGTTGACATGATCTTGACCATGTCACATGTCACGTGACATTGTTTTAGATATTTTGTATAATTAATCTATGATTGGTCCTCTTTGGAGAACCAAATCATTAACCCTATGTTTTGGAGTGGGACCCTTGTAGTTAGTCGTCGGAATGATTATTGAATGTTAATCGAGAACCTATCACCGCTCGTCTGATGTAATATATAATTACTCGATCTAATTTGATAAGTTCATTTCATACAAAATATTGTCAAAAATTAAGAATATATTCAGTTCACTCTTTTCAACACGGACGTAGGTGGAATCCACCATTGGACAATTACGGTGTTTCCTCGTCAACACGAACATATATGGAAAACTGAATCATTAACCCAATGCTTTAGAGTGGGACCCATAAAAGTTGGTCATTCGAATGAAATGGTCATTGAATGTTTATCGGATGACCTATCACTACTTATCTACCAATAATGTATAGTATGTAATTACTTGATCTAGCTAGATAAACTCATTCCATATAAAATAGTGTCAAAAATTAAGAATATATTCAATTCACTCTTTTCAACACGGACCTTGATGGAATCCACCGTTAAACAATGATGGTGTTTCTTTGTTCTGGGTAGACATTACTTTGGCCATCGCTAGTCTTTTGGTTAACGGTGTTTCTTTGTTCTGGGTAGACATTACTTTGGCCATCGCTAGTCTTTTGAAAATGGCAACGACATACCATTTTTTTTTTTTTTTTTTGCAATTTCTTCCTGTCAAAGAATCATACGAACGGTGAATTCTAGTGTAATACACTTTAGATTAAATGAGAGAGTTTATCAATTCCAACAATTACCGTATAGTTTGGGGCTTTGTTGCCAAAATCAATTTCATACAATTGAGCCAGTTTGCATATAGTCTTTCATTGTTGGGTTAGGTCCAAAATAAATCCAATTTCTTCAATTCTCCAAAAGTTTGTACAAAATATTGGACCTAAAAATTAGTAAAATTCCCGTACAAAACAGGCCTTATTGGAGTTAGAACTCTTACTGACCAGTCCCAGAAGTCCAGAATACTACATATTGAATTTGAGGCCCAAATGACAAATTACATGGACTGATCCAAACTCAATTTATAGCACAAGACAAAACTGTATGAACATTACAAACAATAAATAATCAGCTTTACTTTATGAGAGTGGGGTAAAGAAACTTTATGGTGAGGGTAGGAACTATGAAGCTTACACCAATGGTGAAGTTGGATCAGAATGATCTGGATGCTCTCACTCTTAAGATGATATCTCCTTTAAAGCCATTTAATTCGTGTCCTGAAATAATCATGAATGGAACTTAAAAACATAATTCTAATAATAATAACGGCTGAAATTTTTTTTGGTGATTCGCATGCCGCAAATATATATATTGAGAAAAGAAAAGACTTACTTACGAGTCATGAATTCAATTGTTCGGTGTTAAGCAAACAAGCCGATCTCAAATTTGATTTATAAATTCGTTTATTAAACGATTCGATCGCCAATTGTATTGGGCTCGGCTTGTGAACATGAGTTCGTTTAGGCTCAGTTATATTTATAAACAAAACTCGTGAACATATTCAGAATCATATGCTTGTGTATGTTTGTTTACGTTCATGAACAAGTTAATCCGAACAAATTATTTTTATTAAATGAGTAGAGTTTGAGTTCAACTTTTTGAACTCATAAAAAGTTCAAGCTGAGTCCACAAATAAACGAGTCTGAATTCAAATAGACTCAAACTTCCTATTTATAAATAATTAAAATTTTAATATCCGGAAAAAAAGAAAGAAAAATATGGGTGGTTCCTATCATTATTCTTTCATAAAATATTAAGGTACGGAGAAACTAGAAAGTATATAGTATCTAACAATGCTACACGTTATGAAATTATTTTATGAATTTGTATTACGAATGATGTGGTAGGTAAGGTGGAGAGTTAGTATTGATAGAATTCAGTGATAATATTATAACACTATGTGTATGAGAGAATTCCACCAATACTAACTCTTCACGTTAACTGCCACAACATTTACGAATTTGTGTTTAGCATTTCTGTACAGTATTATATATATTGGTACTGTATACCCTCTCACTAACTTACAATCTCTAAGGTCTGAACATCTCCATGTAAGACACTCCGCCACCGTAGGATACGTTTCACTAAATCAAATAATCCGACGTGTCCTTCATCCGACCAACTCCTCGTCACTAATACAAGAAAATGAATCACCATCTTTCAACAAAGAGAAGCTCCTTCCCAGCATCTAAAAAGCTTTACAGAGAGAAACCTATACATAGAGAGAGAGAGAGAGAGAGAGCGAGAGATGCACAGCCACAAAAGGCTGTGCTCCGACAACGACGAAAATGACGGCCGAGAGGAAGTGGGTTTTCGGTGTTGGGATGGTCTGAATCCGGAGATACTGGCTCTGATATTCGTACGAATACCTGCGGAACAGATGGTACGGTCCGTGCCTCTCGTCTGCAGGTCGTGGCTCGCAGTGGTCGCCGGACCGTACTGCTGGACCGATATCGACGTCGAGCAGTGGTGTCGCCGGTGTAACCGTCCGTACCTCATCGACTCCGCCGTGAGGAAGCTGGTCCGTCGTAGCAAATGCACCTTCCGCCGACTCTGCGCTTACAAGCTCGGCAATGCCGGCTTCTCCTTTGTCGCCAACTGGTATATACACCACACACACACACACACACACACACACATATACATAAATATACATGTGTTGACATATATACAAAAAAAGAAAAGAAAAAAAGTTGGTGGGTTTGTAGAAAATGGTGTATACAAAGGAAATGAGTTTATTTTATTGAGGGTGATATGTGATGTACGCATTTCCTTCATGTATATATATAGAGGTATGTTTTTGAGTTTATCAGAGTTTTGGATTCTATTTTCTCTGGCTTAACAAAGTCAAGAGAACATATATTATGTTGGGTTTAAGATCAAATTGTTGCTATAATGTGGTCGATTGGCCCTGTGTTCTGTTCATTGGTTAGATTTTTTTAATATGAAATACATCTTCAATAAGGTAAAGTGTTTTCAGTGTTCTAATCTTTTGGGTTTTATTTTTATTTTTTATATTTCTGTATAAGTTTTTCTTTATACATCTTGATTATTTTGGACCCGTTGAGTTTTGTGTAATTCATAAAATGTCATATTGATGTTGAGAATCAGAGTCTGAAAGAAGTTTGCTTGGCTTTGCAAATCTCATACATTAGAAACCAGAAATGTAGTTATATGCATTACAGAGAATATACCATTTATTTCTTTAGATCATAACTGAAAGTTACTCTCATCTGATCACAAATAGAAGAAAAATAAGGAAATTTGCGAACTAGTGTTGGGATGGTGTTAACCACTCATGTAAGTGCAACTGATGGGGACATACAAATTCCTAGGATCCAAGAATTTTGTATCGGTTTAAAATACTTGTTCATTTGTGTGTGCTCTTGGAATTTTTCTGTCACACAAGTTTATATATATGTTCTGCATTTTAGTGTAATTTATGATGATGCTGATGTACATGGGCTGATTTTAATTTGTTTAAACATAAAATGAATTGGCTTGCTTTATGAAGCCATACCATGTATTGTCAATTAATTTACACAATTTTGGAAAACAGAAAAACTAGCTGAAATACTTTCTTTAGTTCATGGAGGCATAGAGCTCTTTGAAATTTAATTTGGCAAGTTTGTTGTCTCATTTTCTTTCTTTAATTAGTTCAGAGAATTTGTTTTCTTTCCAATATGCCAAGCTATATAATTTCCTTTATTCTTGAGAAAAATGGTATGTCAGAGAACCCTAGTGATTATCAAAAAAATTCTATATATCTAAACTGTTGAATGTAAGTAGTTGTTTTTCATTCTTCAAAATGTTTTCCTTTTCTTAGAAATGATCCAAAATATAATTAAGTTCAGAAGTGTCATACAGTAACATCTTAATCACCTGTATACAAATTATTTTCAAGTTCCAGACCAAAAACTGGTTAATTGCCAGTTATTGCAAACATAATAGACTTTTCTTTCTGCATTTTTCTTGTAGTGCGAGATGTCTCAAGGTCCTGAAAATTCCTATGAGTGAGGTCACTAACCAGATGGTGGAAAAACATGCTGAGTCACTTGCTAACCTGACATTCTTGGACATTAGCTATTGCTTGAAGATCACTTGCAAAGGGCTTGAAGCTTTTGGGAAGCAATGCAAGTCCCTGATTCACTTGAAAAGGAGCATGCCCCCACCAGAGTGGGAGGTCCCTGAACGAGCCACTGCTTCCAAGGTTGATGATAGTGAGGCATTGGTCATAGCTGATACAATGACAGGGCTCCACCATCTTGAACTTGGATTTGGTCGATTTGGCGACCATGGCCTTGATGCTATCCTTACTAAGTGTAAGGCACTTACCCATCTTGACATTCAGGGATGTTGGAGTGTCGAGTTGAATGGTAATCTTGAGGAGAAGTGTGAACAAGTTGTGGTCTTTAAGAGCCCTTGGGTTGATGACTATGACAATGAAGGATCTTCAGACAGTGAATGCAATGGAGCTGATCCTGGTGAAGAAGCTTCTTTCTCCAATTCAGATTAGATTTTGCTTTGCTTTGTTTTGTGGTAGTTTTGGTATCATATATGCATACATGCCTTGATTGGGTAGTTTGGTATATCATAATAGATTAGTGGGGAAAGTTTTTTGTTTCTTTTGATAAAATACATGAGATAGGGGCTTAATATAGATCAATCTACAATATTCTCTCAAAGTTTGTACAAGAATTGAAAGAAACTGGTTGAAATCAACTATATTGTCATAGAAGGTGGAACTGGCTACCTGAAGCTTCAATTTATATGGACTTAATTAGCATTGTATGTTAATTTATATGAAGAAATTTGATTTTCTTTCAGGTTCTTTACTCTGTAGCTTTCTTCAATTATGCATTTCTAGTGCACTTGACAGATTCTGAAATTGAATAATTTGTTTGCATAAGTGATCCTTGAATGGAAATATATGTAGTAGATCCGAAGGACAGGTTCATATTTACGTGCATATATACATATGTTAGGATGCATGTATTATGTTTTTGTCATACTTCCCTTTCACATCAACTATCGGTTGAAATGCTCGGCCAAACAGTCATTTCCGTAAAAAATATTTCAAATTAATTATATAGCCTTGTCTACATGTATCTATTCTTTTTGTGTTACCAACATAAAGTTTGTGTTGCATTGGAAGCCATGACCTGGTGCTTTGTGTGATGATCAAATAATCATTTAGAGGGGACATCAAAGATTCACCTATTATGACTAGTCAGCCAACCTTGCTGTTGTAGTTTCTTCTATATATCTACATCCACTACTCCTTCAGTTCATTAAATGTTCTAAATTTTAAAATGGAGTAATCGAGGCTAATTTCTATGTTTAGATGCTATTTTCAGTTTCTCTTAAAATCTTCTTCTCTCCACGAGTTACTTTTTGTTTTTGTATCCAGTCGGAGAATTTAGCTCTCCTCGTTATCAGTCTCAAAGTACTCAATTTGCTTTTCGAAATTGAATTTCAGATCAATCTACACTTTCCACATGCTGTATTTCCCTGTTTTCCTTCAAGAGTACATCAATAGAGACTTGGAAGTGTGCCCACATGTCAAGCTCAGTTATTTTCTTCATCCTTGAGTACAAAAATGCATGTTCATTTTTTTTTCCTGTCGTAAGGAAAGCAAGTTCATTGTTTTGTCCATCAAATTTAACATCCAGGCTTGTGATTTCTGAATTAGATCATGACAAGTTTTGTAATATATTTTCAGTTGTTGCTTAACAGTTCTGAAAACTTCTTGCGTTTGTCTTTGAGGGAAGGAAATGCTGCACTCTTGGCATTCATTGACAACTATTGTTTTCCATGGTGTCATTTCTTTATTTCACCAATTTAACTCATTCCTTTTCAATGAGATACAATTGACCACTGAATTATTTCCCAAATCATTTGGGCTGTTCAGGAGTTCTTAAGGATGGCTCTTTCCATTTCCTCTTTGCTCACTGAACTTACAAAATTGAGAACACCTCACATCTAGATATACATTATATTATACTATTGATATGGACACGTGGACACGAAAGAGATTTTTTTCTGTAGGTAACACCACAGAGATTTAAGTCCTCCATGCATGCCACTTTAGGAGCAACAACTCCTTACAATACTTACGTTTACAATTCATTATGCAATCCCAACTATTTCAAGATTATGATTTTTAGAGAGTGACTGAAAATTCTATAGTTGAGTATGAGGAGGGGTCTTGAGAGTTTAATTGCACAGAGATTGATCCTTAAATCTGCATTGACTGGGTTTGGAGGGCTGAAACTAATATATCTTTTTTTTTTCGGAAATTACTTGAACTTATTTTTGTGCTGCTGCAAAATTTTACACCCATTCTTAAGCTTTGGTTTGTCAATATTTTGGAATTTTGGCTTGTATTTAGTCAGATATTTCTCCTCAATCTCTTGGATAAGGGGAAATTTAGTGCTCACAAGGCATTGCCTTCAGCTTGCTGAAGAAACATAGGTTTTAACTGGAATTCTTATGGAATCATCCATCATTGTTCTTCTTCAGTTAAACTTCCTTGGAGAGTAACTTGGGAACAATCCAGTTGTTTGAGGATTTTCAGGCGTATCAAGTCTGTATTTGTGTTTGTGTTTTGTGGTGTCAGTTCATTCTCCTTTTTGTCTAAAATTTAGCTTTGTTGCAGTATTTCCTTCCTTGCCAGAAAGTTGCATTTTGTAATACATCATCTAGGATTGGAACTTGAAACACTATTCTAATTCAAACAGTTACTGCAACTGAGCTTTTAGTGCATAGAATGTAAGATTTTGGGCATAATCCCCATTGGCATGCCTAAAACTAGAAGTGTCTTGGGAATATTAGTGAAGGAATCAAAATAGATAAATCAAAAAAGACAGAAAAATGCAACTTTCTTTAGTTCATAATAATTTACAGTAATTAAGAAAACATTTTTTTCTAAGTTAATATGCCTGGGGACCTAAGCGAGCCCAGAACAATTGATTTTCAGCAGAGGTGCAAAGCCATTTGAAGAAGATATGTGTAGTTGTGTTAAATGTGAGTGGCTAGACAAGATTAGACAAAGAATACTTCTTGCAAGTTGGATCATCAGAAGAAATGTTCCATAAAAAAAATTAAAAGATTAATAGTGGTAGAGAAACACCACTTTTTCACGACAAATGGCTTTTTAGGGAGCGAAGAGCTTTTGGGTGTTGTTGCTTGAATTGCAACAAGCAAGAAGAATGATGTCAAAAAAGTTGCATTGCTGCATTGCCTATGTTGAAATGTCAAAAGAATTACATCCTCGAATTCTTTTTCTTTATATCTTGCATTAGAAAGAATCTTACCTACCTTTTTATTTGGTTGAAAAGACGAAGAAAAGAAATTGAAACATATGATCTTACAACTGTTTAGCGCACCAAAATTATAAATTACTGATATATTCAATGCCTCCAAGTTGAGATTTCAATGTCATCTATAAGAGCACATGAATTAATCTTTGGCAGAGACTGTTAGAGGAATTTTTTCTACAATGGACCATTTAGAATTCAAATATGATCTATTCTTCCATACAATTTAGTTGTAAAACTACTTTCTGCACTCAAAACCAACTCAGCTATTGTAAATTCTTGCTCCAGCCAGTGAATCAGCTGAAGGTACCATGTGATCCCAATTTGGCAATGAGCACTCGGAATCAAAGCTGAGATCCCTCAAAGTTCTGCTTGATTTTAAGAGACTTGGAAGACTTTTCACGCATGGAGATCTCTGTTGGAAACCTCTGGGATTGCCAATCCTACTGCTGCTCATCATGTCGCTATTGATAGAAGATATTGGAGAGAGCTTATACTTATACGGCGAATTGGCTTCAGAGCAAGTGTCTAGACTCACTGGCCTTAACCTCGGTGAGCTCATTGATCTTGCTTTCGCCTTGGCAGATTCAGTGGCAGCCATGTAAGTCGGAACAACAGGGGAGCCTGCAAAGGAATTGCCATCTCCAATGGACCGTTGCTTTCTATGATGAAATGATCTTCTGGGGGCACACATTGGAGAATCCAGTCCCTCTATGTGATATTGTTTTGGGGAATTTCTCAGTTTGAGTTGTTTTCCTCCAAATTCCTCTGTGATTCTTGCCTTTGGAGAGAAAACTGTGTCTGAGTTCTTAAGGTCTTCCCTTTTAGCCAATTGGGTGTCCACCCATTGTTCTAACAAGTGTCTCCATCTTCCATTTACCTTGTTCTCTTCTGATTCTGCTGACCTCTGAAAATATTTTCCTTTGTGAGCAAACTTAAGTCTTATGAAAGAAATTTAGAGAATTCTTATCTTAGGAATTTACCCGATGGCTCAAGTATTCCTTCATTCGTTCTCTCTTGATTAAGGCCTCTCTCTTGCTTAAGAACAGCGCGGTTGCCTCTTCCTTTGACAGAATGCTGTCATCCCACCTTCTCTGACTGTTTGAATCAATCTGCAAAGTTGAATAGATGGGTGAATGCCAAAAAACATGAAAGAAAATGATAGGAAATGAATGCATTCCTTAGAGAGAAGCAGCATTATTTAGAAGAAAGAAAAATCAGTTGAAAACTTGAAATGGTTTGGCGATGTTCAACGAAGAACAATCATAGCGTTTGTAATGAGTGATATGCTTGAAATTGAGTTATGTGGATCAAGAAAGACCAATCATTTTTTACATACCTTTATCTCCTTGTCTCTCAAATCTCCCAACTCTTGTTTTTCATGACAATGCCAAGTCCCCTCCACCTTTTGACCTCTCCTTGCACAGGCCTCTGATTGGATATGTACAATGGACTGCAAGCACCTAAGAGTAGTGATAGCTTGGCGTCTAACAGCTCGGCCTCTAACAATAGCTTGAAGCCTAACAAGTCCCTTCAATGCTCTCAAAGCTTTCCTTGCCTGCAATGCTTCCACATCAATGTTACACAAGGGGAAGAAATCAATTTTAAGGACATTTGTTATGTTAAATACCATTGTTCTGGCCTGTCTAGTACAGAGAATTGTTTGTTCTGTTTTTGTTATGAGATTTGGAAGAACGTGAACACTAAGATCAACATGACAAAATCACCAAATAGTCAAGGAAGAAAATCTAGAACAAAATCTGATTCCAAACAACAATTCCTTCTAGAGTCTAGACATTGCCTTTCATCCCCTACTCAAATCAACTCTTGAAGGTTTTAGACAATGTTTAAATACTTTTGTTATTGACAACATTGCAACAACTATAAAGAAAGATGAGATATTTTTATCTGCAATGGAGGAGCATATGAAGAAACTCACTAGATAGCCACGAAAGGCGGTCTGAATTATGGTGGCAGCTCGAAAATGAATCTCCTTCTCACATTGATGAACCAATTGAGGAGCAATGGTTTGAATGTGATTGGGTGAAAATTCTCGTGTTTCTTCCTCATATTGATAGCTAAATTGATCGGTGCCATTTAACCGAACAACCTCTGCAGCAATCTGAGCAGCAGCAACAGCAGCTTCAGCTGCAGCAGCTGTTGCAATAACCAAACTCACAGCATGCTTCCTCTGCTCTTCTGCTTCACATAGTGCACCTTCTCTTGATGGCGACGGTGCTGCAATTGATGTTAATCTTTTTATTTTAAGCCTTCCAAACACCCATCTCCTTCTATTCTCCTTCTGGAAAGTAGTAGTTGTAGCATTGAGTAAAGCTAACAAATAGTGAAAGTTGAAACCCATCAAAGAAGCAATATATATATTACCTTTTCTGGATTAGAATGTGTGTCTGAAATGAAGATCCTCTTCAGTAGATTGAACCAGCTCTTCTTCTTTGCCATTAAGAACCATCACTTCACATGAAACCAAGCAAAAGTAAGTGATTTTCAAAAGCTTCAATATTCAAACATTAAAGCAATTTACAACATATTACTGGCCAAGTAAAGTTCTGATGTATGAAGCCATTTTGCATATATGAACTACAATGTTGATTTTGGTACATATTATGAATTGAAGCTACAAGACTTTGTTACCCATTTCCCGAAATTGCAAAAACTGGTGAATCAAAGAAAATCACCTTTCATGAAATTGAGAAAGAATTGCTTTAACTTTCAGATGAACCATTGTTTATGACATCAAAGACCAGAAAGAGGCAGATTTTTTCAGAGCTCCAAAGGACTCAAGTTGATGATATCTTTTTCTGTGTTCAATAATTCATAATTCTGATCCTTTTTTCATGATAAGTTTGATCTGTTCAACACGTGGGTGTTAAAGTAGAATTGTATAGGAAAAGGCAGTCATATGTATTCAAGGAGGGAACCTTCTTTTGAATTATGAGAATCTTTTGTGGTTCATGGGGCCTCTGCTTCTCTCCAATTCCTCAATATAAACAGTTGTTGGAAATGAAATTACTGAAATAACCCTTGGTTCAGCTTTATTTGGTGCCAAACAGCATCAAGTGGCAGCCCACTTTTAGGGATGGGACTGCCTGGTTCATGCCAATTGGATAGGTCCCATATTTATGACAGATCTAAGGGTTATTGTTGCCATTTCTGTTTCATAAATATCATTTTTTTTTATGATTTTCGATCATCCATGATTAGGGATGTAGATGAGCCAACTTGTTTCCAACTAAATCATTTTGAACAATGTCTTTTAAGTTGATATTTGTTTTTAAGTTCATTCAGTAAATGAATCAAATTTGAACATTTCATTACTTGTCTCGTTAAGCTTGTAAATATGTTCAT
This sequence comes from Cornus controversa, assembly GCA_026545225.1. Lineage (NCBI taxonomy): Eukaryota > Viridiplantae > Streptophyta > Magnoliopsida > Cornales > Cornaceae > Cornus > Cornus controversa. Next base: position 49,540,700 of record CM048853.1, on the reverse strand, counting down.
AAACAAGTTCGAAAAGAATTGTGACCAGATGAGCAATGTCCGAGATTAAATTTCAAGTTAACTAAACGAGCCTTGTGAGCAATGTTCTTGACAAGTTTGAGTTCAAACGAGATCAATTATACAGCTCAACCTTAGAACATCAAAAAGCTCGACTAGATTCGATTTACATTTGTATTGAAATTTGAAACCAGTTAGTGAATGTGTAATCTAATTGAATCTAAGTTGATCAAAATGGATGGGAAATTTACAATCTAAATCAATCTTATGCGACATTTTACCTTTTCCTAAAACTACTCCTGATATTATTTGCTTTTGTCCCCATGGTCAACTCATCCAAAGATTAAGGGGGTATGATACTGTTTTATCACAAAAACACATGAGATAGAGAGAGAGAGGATTCATTATTGAAGAAAGTGGGGAAGTACCAATGTGCAATAGATGAGGGAATGTAAAGAAGAATACAGAGCAACCTTAGGTTGTAAGAAAGGAAAGACAGCTGTTGAGGGCCCAAGTGTTGTCTGCGGGTATATATATCTATATATATGTATATGCAAACCATCTTTTGTTAGAGAGAGAGAGAGGAAGAATTATCTTTTAAAGACTAATCAGCCATGCGTACACATATGATTATTAAATGATTTACTTTGATAAGCAGGTCAGTTGTCTCACAAAATTCCTACTAAGAAATTAATTATGGCTGTTGTGTGCCCTCCCATTCTAATGCCTAACCTTTTTTAGGACAATTGATGACACTCACTCACACCCAAATCAACTAACTATAAGCCTCACCAGTTGAGAGTCAAGTCTAATGTTTTGATTATCCGAGTTGATTAGGATGGTCTTAGAATGACAAAGTTAACAGGTACAAATAAAAATAAATAAATAAAAAGAAGAAGACAACCATTTGAAGACCAAATGGGTCGGCCCAAAGTTGGTGGTGGCGCCAGTTGCCATGGCCTTGTTCCGCACCAAGTGATGCCTTTATGATGGTATGCCACTATCACTGACATGGGATTGGACATTCACTCTGAAAATATCTCCTCAACTTCTCTAAAACAATGAAAGGTCGAGCTTTCAATTTGGTGTCGAGAGAAAATGCATTTATTATTTGTCAGAAAAAAACTGAATTGGACCTTCTATTTGAGTGATGTTTGCTAAGTGCACATAACCATCATACTTCCTAGGACTGCCTCTTCTTTATATTCTATTGTTCTCCATTGTGTTTCCTTTGTATACTCATTGTTTGCATAAGAGGGAGTAAAAGTTATGTAGAGGCATGTTAAACAACTATAGAAGAGAATATATATATATATATATATATATATATAATATATTAAAGAGCACAGGAATAAAATAAAGTTGAATCGTTTGGTAGGAGGGAGAGGGAGAACTCAAGGGAGGAAAGGATGGCTCATTCGAGTCATTCCTCTTGGCCCACCATTTTGCTTCTATAAGAGTAAAAAAAAAAAAGAGCTGAATTTCCAGAAAGATAATAATAATAATAAAGAGCTGGTACAAAAAATTGAAAAGGCATCCTCACCCCGCTCCCTTTCCATCCTTCCTATCAAAAGGAGCATTAGAAGATTGTCCCATTTTAATTAATATATCATTTCAAATGCCCTTTTATTTTTATTTTTCTTTTCTTTTTTTTGTTGTCACACTAATTTAGAACAAGAAAATTGAGAATGAACCCATTGTTCAAATACCATTTCAAAGTTCCAGGTTTAATTCGGGGCTAAAGTTGCAGGCTTAGTTTAGCATCAATCGATCAATGGGAACTGATACCTCCTAAATCAATCGATTGATTCACTATCCACAATTTCTTTTCCCCTCTACTCTAATAGCAAACTCAAAGCAGTGCCTTCAATAATAAGTTGATGAAACTGACAACTTTTTGGACTCTCTCGGGGTACTCTACAATACAGTTTTTTATCATACATAATGAAAAAAAGTATATCACCATTGCCACGACCATCTGCTTTCTATACATAACAATCAGAAGCCAGTATATCCCATTCCAACACCAAGTTGCCAAGGCTAAAAAAACAGCTAAATTGGAAAACCCCGCTCCATGCTTCATGTACAACACCTGCGCTTGGGTAATGATCGGGAAGAACCCATGAAATCGAAAAAAATGAGCCTCAGCCGAATATCAGGTTGCTTTTGACTCTCCGTGGATTCTTCTTGAAGCAAATAAGAAAATTCCAAGTTCTCTTCCAACCCCAATATCATAGAAGAAGAGAACAGCAGCAATCGTGAATAGAGAGATCATACTTCAATAAGGAGGTCATGATCCATGCCTGGGGGAGACAATGGTGGCACCGCTGCTTCATGAGAAGCAATAGTGGCGATTTCCAAAACTTTCCTAGCAGTTGCCTGAGACTCGCTACTTCTACCAATCTTTCTTGACGGATCTGATTCAGAGGGAACTGCTCTAGAAGAGTTACTACTCTCAACGGATGCTAAGAACTTGTCCTTTGATAGAGTTGTTGGAGCAGATGCAATAACAGAGTTAAAAACATCAGACTCTCTCAACCCTTGAACAATGGCCTGAACCACACAACAGCCAATAATAAAAGTGAGAAGATAAAGTGTATGTTGGTTGGGAAGCGGTGAGGAACTAAATAAAAACAATCAAAGACAGCGTTTTGAAATAACATACAAATAAAATTATTTTTATTGTAGCATTTGAACCAAGTCTCTATCATCCATATCATTCGGATGAGTAGATTCCAACCTACTATTTGTTAAGGATGAAGCATAAAAAGGAATAGAATTATCAATGATATTGACATGGTGCGATGGCACCAGATGGAATAGACCCACCTTTCCCGAAGACTCCGCCACCGGGGAAGAAAACAGAAATACAAGTTCACCATTTTCAGTAGCACTTACTCAATTTAACAGACGTACATGTGCTTTTAAAGGGAATAGGAAACAAAATGTAATCATTTAATGACAATGCCACATACCAAATGCAGTTCCTTTTTCTTATCTTAGCTGCTTTTTTAGACGGATAGATGAGAATATTAGGTTTAATATTTTTTGTTTAAGATATCTTCATTTTTCCAGCAAAAGATTTTAGTTATAACATAGCAGGGATCGTGCTTACCATGGGAGCATATATGCGAGTTAAAATACCCTTTCTCAATAGCTTTATGTTCAGTGCTTTGTCAGTCCAAACTACATGTTCACGGTACCTAAGCCATAACCAAAAAACAAATCGTAAATTTGTCTGAAAAATAAAGGATTCAGATCATAAGTATATATTCATTTCCAGGGAATTGTAATAATTAGATCCAAAAGAGTTCTCCGAAGATTCTGCTTGAAGAGACAGTCAAGAAAAATAGTAGTAATGTTTAGCAGTACCAGCTAAGCATTTCCTCATCTGTTGCAGTTGAAGCAATTATGAATGCCTGCAATTAGCAATGTGCACTTGTTACAACGAAATATCTGTCAGAAGGAAAATAGGACTCATAGCAAACTCAACTCACTATGAGATAAAATGTGTAGCAAATTTAATCACTTTGTTGTGCTGTAAGGTGTAGTTATATATTAACAACCAAATGACTTTTACTTGCTCTCATAATATAGAAAGTAACAGTATATCCAAGGCCTCTACTATTCGTAAGTAAGAACCTATTTGAGATTTGGATGAAAACAACTACATCCAGAAAAGGATTTGAAAAAGCCTATTCATTGTTGGGGAAAAAAAAAAGTACGATTGATGATAACACAGTATAATCTCCCAAAAGAAGCAGCTTTTTTCGTTTCCCGTGAACAAGCTATTGTCATGCTGTACGTGTTGTCCTGACATCAAAACCAATGATAATTGGGGTTTCTAAAAATTAACTACTAATAGAAATCACTGCCAACTCTTAACATAAACCAGTATAACCACTTCACCAACAGCTTTGCATGAAAGTTAACAGAGGCCTGTCTGCATCATAGTTGTCATCCTCATCATTCTTTCGAGCACTATCAAGCACTAATCAGGTAAATATTCCTGCTACGTCACTCTCTTTTTACTGGTATGTCTTCTATTGGCCTTTTTAAATTCTGTCACCTCAATTTATGTCTTTGTTGGCCTCCTGTTATCTAAGTAGTTACTGCGAAGTGCATCTGTGAACCCATCATCAGTAATAACTTGCAATAGAACTCTTCATTCCAAAAAAACAAATATCTAAATCAAACCTCCTTGTTTAATACTTTCCCTGATCATCTTATTCATTTGGGATAAAGGCAGGGATGGTGATGATGACAACTTTCTTTGATCAAATCCTTGTTACTCATCCTATTAGACTACTAATTGCCTCAAAAACTTACGCTGAAAGGTAATAGACTCAGGCTACTCAGCAATGTATATCAAATTCTAACCTCCATGTGCATCTTTGTCATGCATGTGGATAAGCAAGCAAACAGACTAATAGAACAAGGAAAACAAAGATATAGAACAGGTGATGTAAGGTAGAGACTTGAATCCAAGACCATACAAAACGAAGGCTTTTGATATCATGTCAGATGACTAATGTTCAAAAACTGAAGATGTTAAAAAATGGGCCTAACCATATAAATCAAACTCTAATACATCTAACTTAGTATCCTTGTTAACATTCATATGCAAATCTAATAATTTCAATTTTTCAAAGGAAAAAAAAAATACTGAGAAAAAAACCCACTTAACTCTGTTGACTTAAAACACCATCATAGCAAATATTTCTATGATGTTTCTTCGCACCAAGCTGCCCTGGCTTCAAAATGAAAGCACATCTCTACAAATCTACAATTTAAGATCCTTGATTAACTTAATTTTTTCCACTTGTGGGTATTGATTTAATATACATCATTCCATAAGGATCCGGGAAAGTTGTTGGCAGAGGTAGGAGAGAGAAAATGAGGGTGTAGCCACCATGTCCACAAAGTAGGTGGAGAGAAGTTTCTATGTAAGTGGTGGTTGTATCGGAACACAAGGCCACGTGTCAAGCCTATGCACATTTGAATGACAACCAAGAAACTAGGACATGTATCTAATGCATTGCCGCTCTTAAAGAGAAGCATATGTCCAATAGTCCCTTTCCCATTCCCTCCTCAGGTATCAACCTGTTAACAAGAGGTCGATACGCACAATGTCCAACGGAGAAGGGAACACCCATGGTGGCCCTTTAAGAAGCACAAATACTTTTAAAAAGGCTTTGTGTCCATGTCTGACACATAGTGGATGCCAACACTACATGAAGACTCCTAAACAGATGTCCATGACATGTCCATTATTTCAAAATAAATTTTATTATTTGAAACTTGGCAACCACATCCTGTACACTTAATCAACACATTCTATAGACTTCCCATAACAAGTCTTTTGTAACAAAAGCACGTCTAAGAGTAGCTATGTCCAACGATTTTGAAAACAAAATGAACACATATTGAAGTGTCCACCATTTTTAAATTTTTCTTAGAGTAAGCAGTAAGCACATGGTCAAAACAAGTCAAGCATGCAATGACATTCTTTAATGCAGGACAAGAATATAATTATAATGACAAAATAGGAGAGTAGCGGCATATAAAATATAATTATTATTACTTCTGTACATAACTTATGGAATTTAATTAAGAAAAACCATAGACCTAACAGTGTAAATTAAAATATATATACATTGTTATTTCTAAAATAGCATGCTTTCATTAGCAATTTTTGTGTAATAAATATTTATATTCACTAATAGTATTGCAATTAATAACATGAAGAAGTAGAAACAGATAGAAGAAACTAAACTTACAGATCTGTCAAATTCTAACATAAAGCATCTTTTCACATCATCTTTCGTAGGCTTGCAGCCACATCGATCTCGTCTGGAAGTCAAATCTGAAAATTTGGCGTATGTGTAATGTAGAACAGCAGCCTCTTCCAATTTGATCTCACTGTCAAAGAGTAAATGAAAAGCACATGTTAGAAATTGCAAAAATGATACTGCTCCTTTGACCACAAATTATATATACATATATATTAACGTAAATAACAATTAAACAAAGGCTCCAAGTGGGAATGCTTTATATGCATATGTAAGCAGGTATCTCTACATGCCCCTATAGATGACCAATTTAGCATACTTTGGGGTTTTCATATAATTGTGCCATCTGTGTGCACCATTTGGACGAAGATGATCTTGAATTCGAGCAGCTGACTTCCCGTTTCCATAAGTCAAGAAGTAGTTTGGATTACCACGGGTTGATTCTTTGTACATGCCAAAGTATGTATCCTTTGGAAGATGGTCATAGTTCTTCTTGAACATTGATACCTATTCGCATAGATACAACAAAAAGATAGGCATTCAGTAAAATGCATCCTCAAATTCATGCTGACATAATGAAATAAATGTGGCAATTCCTACACAAGATAACTAGATAAATGAAGTCAAAGCACTCCAAATCAGAAAGATGAAGAGCAAAGAAAGGGAAAGGGGAGAAAGACAAAGAAGAATCCCAAGAGGGAAACACGGGGGTATAATTTTTGTATCTCGTCAACTGTTCATCTCAGAGCCTGATGATAACAATACAACCAAACCAAGTCCTCGTATCGGGTGAAACTCCAAATGCTGCATCACAGTACTTCCGACTCCTCGTACATTTTTTCCATTGGCATGTTTAGAGGATCATCAGTAACATCCAACTTATTCCATGACTATGTGATCAACAAACAAAAAAATAAAAAAAAAAGAGAATTTCATAAGAACCCATTTGGACTGTTGTTTAATCAGGTTTTAGTTTAATTTTTATCCTTTTTAATATCAGGCTAATCTGCCGATAGCAAAACTTTATAATGCCTCTAATTTTGATTCATGTTATTATATCTGCCTGGTCAACTTCTGTTAACATGGTCTAGAATCTAGATTTATCAAATTTCACATATACTATATACGGGTATGGGAGTGGTTCATGAGTTTTATTTCAGCTCAAGTCATGATATTGAATCTTTATTATGGTCACTAACAGGTATAAAAGTCTTATTAGTCAAAAGTTAGTAGAAGAAAAAGTCAAACAATCCATGTATTTCTACATGTTCTTTTACTCATTGGAAAAAAATTTCTACATGTTCTTTCAATCAAAGATACTGAGATTTGAGATTTTAGAAGAAACTTGAGAAGCTTATGCATTTATATGATACCTAACCTTAAGAAATGGTTGCGAGAATTAGGAATAAGATACATATGATCATTCATTTCATTCCTTAGAACCAGAGTTTAAATTGTAACTATAAGCAGTGTACATATAGAAATTTCCAAAAGTATACTAACTTGTAAAATCAATTTTTTCAGTCCATTAGTGTACACATAGAGATTTCCAACAAATTAACGTACAAATAGAAAATGATAAGATATACAATAAAAAAGTTCACAAATACCTTGGTGTCAGATTTTCAAACTCAAAAATTTTTAAATACGGATCTACTCAAAAAAAACAAAGGGATATATTGAAAGAGAACAAAGTCTAAAGTAAGGCAAATGAACACCATGCGAATTTACCTCCGTGAAAGGATCCTTGATGTCATCTCGCTCCACACTGCTCTCCTGGATCAAAAATTAAAATAACAACAACAACATCATCATCATTCTTGAAGTTCTATGATGCATTTTCTAATTGATGGCTGTGAAAACAAGAGTACAGAGACGATAACAGAACTAATGTGATTAACCATCTTTCCACAATTAACAATAAATACTGTTGCTTGTATAGAAGAATTACAACAAATACATATTGTTTCACTCACATAATTTGGAAAGACAACCATATCCACATTCCCAGGCACATCAAGCAGCAACTGCCTCAAAGAATACTCCCGAGCACCTGCTGGATGTAGTAATTCATCGGTATCCAGATGAATTATCCAGTCCACACCAGCATTCTAAATTCATAAAAAAAAAAACCATAGGATCTATTGGTTAACAAAATAAACTAGAACAACAGTTACTATTTTGATACTTAAGGAGACAAGCATTCATACCCTTGCCATGACTATAGCCATCTCCATATTGAGAGACTGCTTCACAAAAAGCTCATAATTGCAGGGTTTGTAAAAGAAACTTGACAGCCATGTCTCATTCCAGATCCGGCTAACGATACCAAAAACAGTACACCGAAACACAAACATAATTAAGCAACATAATGGTTACAGACATAATTAAGCAGCATAATGGTTACAGACATAATAAGTAACAGAAGGGCAATAATGACAAACCTTTTAGCTTGTTGCTCTTCTAACTCTCTTGTTCTGTATATGACTTTTACTCCCTAAGAATAAAGCATAAAACTCAAGCTCGCATAATTAAAAATAAAGATCACAATATATTTATTGTGAACATTTAAAAAAAAAAAAAAGGCAAAGAAAGTTTGAGGGCAGAGGCTACAAACTCACAGGAATAGATTCCAGGACTTTAGATACACTAGGAGATGCAGCTTTTCCTTCAACAAAAAGAAAAAATGTTGTAACTCCAATAACTTTATGATAGTACATCCATGGTAAAATCTGCTCTAAGCCAGCTGATGTACTTGTTGTAATACATATCTGCAGGTTGAGAAGTAAAGTTAAACATGACCACAAACAATCTCAATTGTTATAGTTAAATATAATAATCAATAAAGTATAATGAACGCAATACTCATTGCCTGTAAAGTAGACATCACCCATACATGATCTAATTATAACGGAAAATAACAAGCTTTAAAAACCCATAATCATTACTGTCATTTTAAAATGTATCAGACCAAAATTAGGATTCTAACTGACTGGTTTTCTCAAGCTTGTATTCTCAAAATTTAGGATCTTGCCAGTAAGAAAACTTGAACAATGGCCCAGCTAAACTCCTCTCCATATAATTGACAAAAGAACCCAGAATAATAAGTTATGTTGCACAACATCGTCACCATTGACTTCAAATGTTTAAGCAAACAGCCTTGTAACCAGGCACACGTGTTCCTTCACCTTGGGCAGTATCAGAATAAAAATGCACTCTTTACAAGTCATTGGCACCATAATCATCGTCAACGCAACTCCGCAATGTTAAGCATAAAATTAGATTATGTTACATAAAGTTGTTACTAATACAAGTGAATATATACTTGTGATATATCTAACCAACACCATCACTGGTATTCGTAAATTTAGGTTATAATAACACGGGCCAAACACAACTACATCACGTCAATCATTCACCAAAATTATTCAAGAACTCTCCTCAATTTCAGCATGTTGGCTCATCAAGACTACTTGAAAATAGAAAGACTCCACAAAAATATACTTTTTTCAACCTCAGAATTTATAGTATTTGGGAGCCCCAAAAGGCAAAAAACTTCAGTCTGCTGAACCTAATAACCCTGATTAACTTAGTACGTGTCGATTTTATCATTTTATTTCAGATAACAAAACAGCATAAACAATGTAATACAAAATTTATTCTCTTTTTTATCCCTCAGTTTCGCATCAACCCAAAAAACAGCGCTACCATGAAGTTCGTATGACTCAATTATCTCATTTTAAATCAGATACCAAAAAAGCATAAACCATTTAACACAATCTATTCTCTTTTGTTATTCCTCAGTTTTGCATCAGTCCAAGAATAGCCCTAGCATACAGTTAAACGTCTGAAACACCTCAAAATGCGAATCTCGCAAAACCCAACAAGCAAACAATAATTAAAAACGACCCAGAATCAGATCGATCCTAAAAACCATTAAACCAACAATCTGGAAGAGTAATCAAACCTTGGGCTTGAGATCGGATTGAAATTTGAACTTCCAATCACGATAGTAAGGAAAAGAAGGCGAAGAACTGTGGCCAAGATGGACACAGTCCGAGGATGAGGAGTGGCCGATTGTGGGTAGAGGAGAGCTGTCCATGCCCGGAAACTTGTGCGCCTCCTCGGGAGACCATCGAGCGACTGGGTCGTTGACGGCACCGCCTCGCCATTGGAGGATGAAAGCGAAGGCTGCGAGAGTGAGAGGAAGGAGAGTGAGGAGGAGGAGGAGTTTGGAGGCGAAGGAGTGATGGGATGATGAGTTTTGGGGCCTGAGAGAAGTGTACAGACCCGCCATGAGAGAGAGGGAGAGAGGGAGCAAAAACAGAGATGCACAACGTGAGAAATGGGATTTAACGGAGCTCTCAGGGGCTGTTTGGTGTTTGAGAGAGAAAAATGATAGTAATTGCATTATATTCTTGTAATCTTGGATTGTACTTGAATTTTTTGAAAATGATTAATTACCTTGTAAAAGTCCACCTCAAAATTATGCAAAAAGATGTTATTACTATTACTTTTGAGTTGTAATATTAAATTTCATTTATTACAAAATTAAGTGTAATCAACAATACTAGATTGAGTGCACTCTTCTTTAATTACAAAATTAGAAAAGTATAGTATATGATTCTGCCAAAATATTGAAAATGTGTATTTTGAAATATATCAGCCACTAAGGACCACCTACTCACATGTCAATAGATAAATAATATTTGATTGTAATTAATAAAAAGTGAAGCACCTCATTATCATCATCATTATTATATTTGTCATAATCTTATATGAATAGAGTCGCCACATTAATTCTCTATCTCTAATATTTTCTATTACACCTCATTTTTTCTACTAAATTCAACTTTTTAAAATCATTTTCAATAACCTTATTTCATATTATTTTTGTTCGCTCTCTCCGTCTTATCTTCTATATTACAACTAGTTCTTATTACTTTACCTGTGAATGAGGTATTTGATATATGTGTCCAAATCATTTCAATCTTTTTTTATTATTGTTTTAGCACAAATCATCTCAATCTACTCTTTTTAATTTTTTTTCATAAATGAGTGTTACACCTAATTTTTCTCTCATACTCTCATTATGAACCAATGTCATAAATTATAATAAAAATTTTTCCTCCTCACAAATAACATAATAAAGGAGGGGGATACAGTTGAGTTTTGTGCTTTGGTAAAACTATTTGATTTTTTGCATAAAATTCTCGTAAACTATAAAAAAAAAATTGCATATGTAATAATTTTTTATTAAATAACTATTATGAAATACCAAATTTTTGCAACTTATGTTAAGAAATGCAGAGTCAAAGTATTGTGACTTTTTAAAATCTCAATTTATTCTTTTAAATTGATTGCATAAATCCCTTGAATGGTAAGAAATTTGTATATAGTGCCGTATTCTAAGGGTAACATGCAAATTTTTATAGGGGTGATGCCACCTCTTGACTTGTTGTCCTTGTTTGCTTGTAAACTTCAAATATTTTAGAGGAGTAGATTTTATTCTAGGATGATAATATATAAAAAAAAGTAGTTAAGAGAGTTTTGTGCAATTAATAGTTTTAAAAATATGTTGTAAACATTTTTAAATTTTTCTGAAACACAATGCACTCTCATTAAAAGTTTTAAAGATGATTTTGCATTTTCAAGTTCATGAAAAAATTTAAAATGATTTGAGAGTATCTTATTTTTAAAATTTTCTATCATTTCATTTTTTAAATGTTCCTAATCAGATAATAAAAAGAATAAAATATTTTTTTTCAAAAAAAATATAAAATCAAATCAAATATTAAAGAAAATGTGAAGTGAGAAAAGTGGAAAGGTGTTGAACAAAGATGATTGCTTCGAGAGCATATTAGATTATGTTTATGTGATTTTTTTCTCTGTGAGTGTTTGTGTTGAGCAAAATAATTCAAAGTTCCAATCACAAAGAGATAAATATAAGACCTAATAGTTAAAATTGGAATTTTATACAAGATTACAAGTATGAAAGTAGTTCTAGAAAATAATCATAACAACCCCATCTACGATTTACTCGTTTTACCGTGCACCAGATGAATTTCAGTTGTGCGTGTACAACATATACAGTGAGCCCAACTGCGTATATTTCACCCGTTGTATTTACATCAAGTGCATCCTATATTTTCTCCCACATAAAGATGCATTTGTAAGATGCATTTGTAGGAGAAGATTTACAATACACCTAATGAATTTGGGTCTTGCGAGGGCTTTACTATGTGTGTTGTACACGCACGACTAGAATTCACTCACTGCACAGTGCATTGTAAATACATTCAACGAATCTAGACCTTGCGTATTGTACACGTGTTATAGGACTCACTCTGTGTATTATACATGCACGATCTAGATTCACCAAATAGGTTGTAGACATACACATTAGAAGATATAGGAATTTGTGATGAATTGTGGATGTGGTTTACTTTGTGTGCACGATCTCAAGAGCGTCAAATTAAGTTGATATAGGAATTATAAGTTCAATATAAGTAAAAAGAAATAAGAATAGAGTAAAATAACTAGAGATAATTATTTGTATTTTAGACACTCGTGGGGGATAAAAGTCGATTGATCATTTTTTTTTTTATATTTATTTTTTATAAATTATATTTTAAATCTTAAAACTTATTTTGAAAAAATAAAAAATCCTACGTATATTATAAGAGTACATGTAGATCTAGAGGGAAAAAGAGAGATGGTGACTATAGTAACCAATTGTTGTATTAGAAAATTATTAACCTACTTAAATTTAAAAATAAAAAATATATATATATATAATAGAATGATATTGATAATAGAGTAAACTGTAAAAAAAATCTCTATACTTTACCCATTTTGTGAAAAACTCCCCAGCAGTTCAAATAACCTCCTAAACTTTATAAAGTGGGCAACAAGTGCAATTAAAAATAAAAAATTACAAACTACCCATTGATGAAAATGGTCAAATTTCTTTTTTCTTTTTTGCATCTTACTCTAATAATTTTATAGACAATGAATTTTAATGCACCAATAAAAAACATATAAACCACCGATGATAAACGTAACTTTCGGAGTTAAATGTAATTTTTTAAGCTTCACTAAACATATTTTAGACATGATTTTTGGTAAATCGTTTGATATATTGAATTTATAATTAAATTAATATTTTACAAAATAAATTATATAAAAAGAATAAAAATGCTATAAGTTCAAGAATTAAATGTAACCATTTAGGGTTATAATATATATAGTATAGATTCATTTATTTGTATTTAAAAATAAAAAAATATGTAATTTACTGTCAATGTTAACTGTTAATTTATTATGAAGTAGAAGAGAAATTTGGTAAAAGACGTATTTGAATATAAATGTAATTCTTTGTCAACAATCATGTAGTTTAGAAAATATTAGTAATTTATTTTTTAATTTATAAAGGTGTTAAAATGTATATAAAATATAAAAAATGTATACAATTTTACTCAAATCTCAGGGGCAAAGGGTATTTTTGGAACTCTTATTTTTTCATTGATGGAGAGGGGGGTCTTTTGCACAAAATGTGATAGTTAAATGGTTATTTGCACACAAAAAAAGTTTAGGAGGGTTTTTGAAAACATGGGTAAAGTATAGGGGTTTTTTTTTGCATTTTATCCGTGATAATATTACATAATATTTAGAGAGAGAGATATTAAAAAGTTTATATTTAAAATGATTTCCACCCCCTTCTATGCCTTTTGGATAAGATAAAATATTTAATAATAGTATAATCTTATAAATTAAATAAATAATATTATATAAAAATTAAAATATATATATATAATAGTAGTATAATCTTTTGAATTTATATAAATAATATTTTGTATACTTTTTTCCATTAAATATATAATTAGATATTATATAAAAAATTAATATAATGACCAACCTTTTCTCCAACTACTTGGGGTCGATTACATAAATCCTATACTTCCATTTCGCTCTATCTAAGGTCATGACCTTAGTCAAATTACGTGTTATCATATAATTCCTTACTAACTCTACTCGCGTTAATTTTGGTCTTCCTTTTTTCTTAGTATTACTGTAATGATGCATTTGGTATGTAGGAATGGAATGCCCATTCCACCCATTCTTTTATTTGAAATAAAAAAGAATGAAAATTCATTTTACATCTTAACCTATGGAAGGTTATTCCACTCCCAAGTAAAATTATTAAAAAAAAAAAAAAAAAAAAGCAAATCACCTTCCAAAAAATATTTTACGTTCTGAGTTCAAAAACCACCGCCACCATCATTACCACATCCACCACCTTCCGCTGCCACTACTGCCTTTCACCATCACCACCTACACTACTATTACCTTCCACCATCACCACCACTGCTACCTCCCACCATCGCCACCGACTTCCACTAACACTTACACCATTATCGCCTTAAACAACTGTCACCACCACCACAATCTTCCACCATCACCACCGCCTTCCACCTCTACTGTCGTCGCTGCCTTCCTTCACCACTGCATTAATTCATATTTACAACCAAACAGTAAAGTGAGAATGACTATTTCATTCTCATTCTCATTCCATTTACACTTACATTACATTTTATTCCATTCCTGCATATTAAATGTAGCACAAATGTATACCATGTCATTCTTCCTAACCGACATACCTAGAGGTTTGCACATGTTCAAATTATTTTAGCCGTTTTTTTCTCATTTTCTCTCCAATTAGAGCTACTTCAACCATCTCATCAATGTGATCATTTATAATTCTCTCATTTCTAGTCTTACTGCACATTTATCCCAACATTTGAATTTCAGACACACTCACTTTATACAGACGCTTATATATTTAACCCATCATCCATTAATCTATGATTAACATCATCTCTAATTTCTCCGTCATTATAAATAACTAAACCTAAATAAAGAAACTATTCACTTTTTTTTTTTCCTCTTGATTCTCAATCTTCCCTGCATATTCACTAAAGTTTTGTTCCATATGTTCTTTTTTATATCTACTTATCTTAGACCCTTTTGATTCTAGAACTTCACTCTCAACTTCTAACTTGGCATTGACTCATTCTCTAATCTCATCCATTAAATAACAGAAACCATGTAATCTCTTATTGTTTGTGTCTTGTTAGCTCATTCATAACTAATGTGAAAATGTATAGGCTTAATGCTCCCATGATGTGAGCCTACAGTAATTAAATATTGACTTGTTTTCCCTACGTTCATTCTAACTATAATCACATAACTATCATATATGTTATATTGTGTCAATATATCTCTTTGTGAGCAGGCTGAAGCCAGGATTCTAGTGTTTGGAAGGGGGGGGGGGGGGGATGGTGGATTTTTTTATTACATCAACTTAATATTAGTTTATATGTATATGTACAAAAGTATATATAATATATATGTATTGTATAAATGTATATGACTGTACGAGTAAATGTATATATACGGTATAAGAAGTATCACATATACACAATCTATTAGCTGAAAATGAAAAAAAAACCCTTAAAATTACCAGAGAATTCTGGGGGAAAATATGTTATAATGATGAAATTTATTAGAAAATTAAAAGTTAAAAATTAGAAAATCAAATTAGTAACAATGATGGAATTAAAGAATGTTTCATTACCTAATCACTGTAGTTTGTACTCGTACTCAATTTTGATCTTATGAGTGAGTTTTTGAGATTTTGCAACTGAAAATCTGAATCCAAGAGGACTCTCAGTATATCAGACTATTAGTATATAACTTATACAAGAGTACTGGGAATTAAAAAAAAAAAAGAAAAGGATTTGACTAATGGCAAAGTGATTTTTTAATGTGTGAGAGAAAAATTTACATATTTAATATCGTTATACCTCTTTTATCTTTTCTTGAGAGTTGAAGACCACCATGAACAATTGAACAAGAATTTGAATTGGTGCAAGTTACATATTTAGCTTCTCTTAGCTTGCTTGAAAGTCGAAATTAGCATCCTTCTCTCACCAAAATCTTAAAACAACAACTTTTGATCTTATAAACTTATAATACATGTATATCAGTATATACCACCGGGGCCATCAACAAGAATGAAGAATCAATGGAAAGCAATGAGAGCAGAGAGCTTGTGCGGTTGTGCCTTGGTTAATGTTTACTATTTCAATTTTGGTAAGATAAGTAAAGCGTATTTAGTGAAGGACAGCAGGTATGCGAACTGAATTGATATAATATATATTATAAAGGTGTGTATATATATTATATATATATGATATATTATATTCATGATTTGTATTGGGATTTCGGTTTAGGAGAATATAGTATTGTGTTGGTAAAGGCCACTGACCAATGAAGAATTTTATTGGGGGCCAAGTAGTGGTTAGCCATTTAATATTTTTGTAATACAATATATATTGTTTGTGACTTTTTTTATTTTATTTTAAACCTTCCATATTACATCTCTAGCTTTCTCTAAAATCTAAATCAATAATAATCACATGGAGACCTTTTTTCTTCTCTACAAGTAAATAGTCTCTGACCTTGACCTTTCTGACAAGAATTCAAATTGATTTCTCAACACTTCAATCTCTCATCTTAGGCATTTTTCAATCACTCTCTCCCAAAGTTTCGTAGTGCAACATTTATTTAATGCCATGATAGTTATTACGACTTTGTACGTTCCTTTTATTTTATATAAATATATCTTAAAATAATTTTGCACCACGCATCAAACATTTTATTAGTTGTTATTACCATATTAAATAATGTTGTTAGCCAAAACAAACCATCCTCCCTTAGACACTTTCAAACCTCTATAGAGATGCCATCGGACCCTAACGGCCTTTGATCTCATCCTCCTTAAAGGATTTCTAACCTTGCATTCTTTGACTCTACGTAAATATATATTATCTCTAAGATTACTATATAAGCCGAACTTCCTACGTAATTTTTATTTAACAATTTCTCAAAATAACTTTTTCTTCTGTCTTTAATTTCATCATTTGTTAAATTTTTATATAAATATCTAATATATGAGAGTTGTTTTATCAATTAACTCGAAGAGGAATATTAATTGAAAAGTGCTCAACCGATAACCTAGCGGTATGCAATCAAACTACGCAATAGTTGATAGTTCTGGACACATAGCAAACCTAGAGGGGGTGAATAGGTTTACAAATGAAACTTGACCAATTTTTAAATTCACACAATAATTTTCTATTATGCTTGTATACCATGAGGAGGTGAGTATGTAGAACCCTACTGTTCTCTTAGAGTGATATAAACTCTGATACCAATTGTTAGGTTTTGTTTGGATCAAATCTTCTATTACCACTTTATATATTCTAATATCAATTTTACATTAGGCCCAAACAATATATATATATATATATACCAACAAACAAATAAACAAAACAAATATATAAATATAAATGTTCTAGATAGGTTTGACAAATCTAGTTAAATTATTTGATCAATTTTACTTATATGCTTGTTGATGACATTTTATCAATCATGTTGCATTCATTCATTCAAACAAGCATTCATGACATAATAATCAATTTAAAGTGCAGTAAGTAAATAAAGTAATGTAAAGATACTTGCAAACCAGATTTTTTATGTGAAAAACTTACCCTAACGGCAAGTCAAAAATCACGTGGATTTGGTCCAAAAAGCAATCCATTGTGAAGAAATTGATGTGTAACCTAAATTTGCATAGTCATTCGGCAGTGATTCAGTACATTTGAATCCTTAGTTGAACTCCAGACATAGAAGTCACCACATCTTACGATCCTTCGAAGATCGCCAGGTCGCAACTACTGATCTGTCAATGGTAGCTCAATACACTCGAACTTCACTTCTTCCTTTCGGGTCTGTCTTTCAACCACCAATCGTCCAACCAATTAAGTAATTTAATGTTTACCTAAAGGCTAAACACAAAAGTGTTGATGTTGTCGTTTATAGAACAAAATTGCAACTTGTTGTATCAACACTCAAATATACATATCATATCACCACTAACATGTATGCATGATCAATGATAAACACAAATGTATAGATATGTAGATTATCTATATATAGGTATGCCTTCAAATCTCACAAGTTGATCCCTCACAAGGTGTGTATATGTGAAAAACATGGACACTTGTAGATAAATAAAAAAACAAATCACTCTAACAATCTATATAAAAAATATATATGAATGCACAAGGTAGTTCTTAGCGCTTTGGGGTATTAGACACACTCAACACACACTAGAGTTTATGCAAACACTAATATATCTAGGCATCACAGACTTCTAGACTAAGAAAACTCAATTTAGGAAAGTTGTCCCAAGTTTACAAGTCTCTGCGATCGATATACTTCGTAATTTTGATCGATCAATAACTTAGATCGAAGCGCTGTCAAGTCTCTGTAATTGATACTCCTCCAAGTCTCGATCAATTGAAAAATTCCGAGTCTGTCAATGAAAGATCTTTTCTTAATGCACAAGCGATGTGTAATTTGTTTAAGGCAACGTTTTAGATTTAACAAAGTAGATATAGGTGCATGTATAGAAATTCACATATATGCCTATAATTTTTCAAAAATAAGGTTTTGAAAAAATATGCCAAATATTTATGAAAAAATTCCGGAGACTCAAATATTTATTATATACTAGAAACATGCCAATCATTGTAAAAAAAAAAAAAGAATAATACTTACATGATGGTTTTGCTAATTTTCTTGATCACGTCTAAGCTCTAGTTCTCTCTCAAATGTGTATATATATATATATATATATATATATATATATATATATATATAGTCTCCCTACTTCTATTTAGATTAGGATATAGTTTCCATACTTATTTAGTTGTCCTAATCAATTAAGATTATATTTTAAAATACTTAATTATTCTTTTACAATTGTATGTACCCGTTAATTAACAACTAATTTGGGTTATAAATTTAGTGGTCATTACATGATGTGTAGTGCGAAAGTGGTGTGAAAATTTAATTTCAAATGAAAAACCTAGAGGGGATAAATAGATCTAATTTGCTCGATTGATTAATTTTCTAATTATTTTTTATTTTAACTAATGTAATCACACTTACATCAATCACACAAAACAATAAAAATACTAATAATAACATCCTAATTTGAATTTTAAGGGACACACTAAGAGTGATGTTTCATAAACTCTCTTAACTCGATCCTACTTAATAAATTTAGGCAATGTTTGGTTTGGATTTTGAAACTATTATTAAATTAACTTTTAAGAGGATATAATTACTTTATTTATTTCTTCTAAGCGCAATAAAAGTTTTCAAATCTCAGAATAAAATTAACTTTTAAATAAAAAGGAACTAAGTAAAACACAAAAAAAAAATATTAAAGTACTTTAGCTTATTGTGCATAATTATTTTAGTAGATTATTTTATAATTATTTTTTTATTTTTATTGGGTTAATTTAATTTATGACCACTTTTCGTGGCCTAGATATAAATTTGTCAAGTTTCAAATAGTATATGGTCAAATTATTGTAGTTCTATTTTCTATCTTAACATTTATGAAATTGATTAATTGTCAAAAAGTTTATAGTACATGGATTTACTGTAATTTATTTATTTATTGTCCTTAAAAGAAAAGTTGAATTCCACTTTTTTTCGTAATTAACTTGTAATTAACTCTGTAAGAAAAAATTAAAATCTTTTCATATTTAGTTTTCACATATTTCCTTATAATCAAAGTATGACAACACTAAAATTTCGTAGAAGAAGTTCATCAGTTGAAATTGGAAGTTGTTGGAGTTGGTGAGAATACAAAGATAAAGAAAATCAAGTCTTCTTGGAAGAACATATTGGGAAAAATATAAATTATACTAAAGAATAAGATAATAACTATGAATTTGAAGAAAAAAAATAGAAGTTCATATAAGGTTGGAAAGTGAAAGAAACTTGTAGGTTAGATGATGAAAGCATAATAGCCACTCTAAAAACATGTGTCTGCATTTTGCAAAAACTGTAACTATCCGAACAACTCTGAGAATAGAAACGAGAGGAGTTAGAGAGCAACTAGCAAGCTAACTCAGCTAGAGGTGAACCTTTCTATGAGCAGTAAAAAAAAGATGATCTCTAGCTTTATACACAACTAACGAGGGATCAAAAACGACATCAGTAGAACTCCAGACTCGAGAAATTAATCAATTTCATGAATGTTAGGATAGAAAATATTACTACAATAATTTGAAATGGTTTTCATAGAAAGTGTCTAGCCTGCTTATACAGTGCACTTGAATTTTTCAAAATGATATTTTGATATTTGCACACTTGTTATATAGCCCCAAGAGGTGCCTACAGGAGCAAACTCAGGATTTTAGTTTATATGAGGCGTAGTATATTTGGTGAGGAAAAAAAAAAACTAGTGTATTTGGTGAGGAAAAAAAAAACTAGCGTAACAAGTATAATTTTTTCACATAAAAATGCAAACAAGAAACAAAAAACATAACAAAATCACTACCTTTCAATAGGTAGTATAGTATTCTTAATCTAATTCCATATCAATACTCATTTAAAGCGGAACAAAAATTATCTAAATACTAGTTGAACTATGAGCCATGTCAAAGCAATCATACTCTCTCTCGAAGCGCTTAACTAACAGAGGCATCTCTATTATTACTTGTTATGCAATCCGATGTCTGATTTAAGATTCAATGCTTCAACCCACATCAAAATGGGTGAAACAATTCAACCATCAACGTATGAATCTTTATAAAACACCATATTTAATTTTGTAATGAGACAATTCAAAATCGAAATTAACTATATCTGAATCACCTAATTTTCTAAATAATCAGAGCTTTACCAAATTCATAAAACTGTCTAAATCGGTGACAAGTAACTAGAATGTTCTGCTACACCAACAGTTTCATCAAACTGCTAAATCATGAAGCTTCTTAATTAAAAGTGTGATCTGTAGGAAATAATAACATTGCTATATACATATCTTCTTGCATAGAAATGTCATTTTCTTTTTCAGTGTCCTAACAAGCTTTCTATTTCTGTTTCTCAGACATGCTTTATAAAATCTTCATATTTAATAATTCAGTTTCATGCTCCTTCCAATATTTACTTCGCATAACAATTAGTTTTATCTGAAGCCAACAACTTCTAAAATGGTGGAGCAGTGGATTGTATTTTTCTCATAACATTATATTGAATTCATGTGGAGATAGAGAATTCATGTGGCCAAGCCTATTTATATAAAAATAAGACAAGGATGATGATGAAGAAGGGAGCAGTGGATTCTATTTTTTTTTTCCAATAACACTATATTGAATTCATGTGGTCAAGCTCATTCATATGAAAATAAGACAAGAATGATGATGATAATAAAGGGGATGAATCGAATGAACGTAAAGGCACAATAAACAAAATCATATGAAAATAAGACAAGAATGATAACGATGATAAAGGGGTTGAAGCGAATGAACATAAAGGCACAATAAACAAAATCAGTAAAACATGCAACAAACTTTCCAATTAAGCCAATCAACTTGGATCAGTATTAATAAAATGTAATGTAAAACTAATAAATAGATTTGATGAATAAATATGTATTCGATATTTACTAAGTAGTGATTTCTTGAGCAAAACAATTTTGTAGTGAAGCGATTTCAAAGGATCAAAAACCAAATTTACAGAGTAAATCGTAGTAGAGGGAAAAAGGCTATAGAAGAGTAGAGGAGAATTGTTTGGTAATAGGATTATAAATGTGGTAATTATATATCTTGATGAAGCATAAATTGACCCCAAACTGGTCAAAACCAACCTGTAAAAGAGGACAAGAGAGGGGTAATCGAAGGGGCACCGGGGTGGTGTTAGTCGACTACGCTCCAACGATCGAGTCAAAAATTGAAAAGATTTTTTAAAGCTACGAAGGAATTCAGAGGATATTAATTGCGTACCTTGGTATATGGACCGTTTCTATATTTATAACAGCAATATGGGAACGTATCCTAGTAGAAGACTAGCTCTCCAGTTCCCCAGACTTATCTGGAGATAAAAAAGTCCTGGTCAAAGCAGACTTCTTGTCCACGTCATCTTGATCTCAACTTTCATACATCACACGTTTCACAATTGGAGTCAAATAGTCTATTAGATGCCCCTTGTTCATGAGGGTCGCTCGTCGGTCCTTAGGAACACTTTGGCTGCCCGACCTATTGGGTTATAAAAACAAACCTTGCCCATGGTTTTCTCTTTTTTTCATCATTTTTTTTTTCGGATCCAAGATGGGACCTTGGCTGTATCTGTAAGCCCAGCCTTGGTTGGATCCCACGTCTAGGATGCGGCTTTGGTCGCGTCCATGGGCCCAGCCTTGGCCAGATCCTGGATGCGGCCTTGGCTGTGTCCATGGGCCCGGCTTGGGCCGAATCCTCAAAGATCGACCTTACGCCAAGCTCCTCTTGGTTGGGCCGGTTTCATCTTGGGCCCGCCCTCGGCTTGGCTCATGTTGGGCTGGCCATTTAGTCGAACCGGTTTCTTCTTGGACCCGGCCGCTTGGTCGATATATAAGAACCCAATTTATATATATAAAAAATGATTGTTGCTCTGAAGAATCAAACCTTAGCTAATAAGTTCTAATGGTCCCAACCTAACCATTATGCCAATGACTCACTTAGTTAATAAACTTTAATTAATAAACTTCATATAGGGCTGTTTCCCTGTAGGGTTGTGCCCTCGTAGGGTTATGTCCCCGTAAGGCTGTTTGACAATATTCTCGGAATTAATTCATCTCGCATTTTTTATTAAAAGGCCTCTACAGAGGTGTGTCCCCGTAGGGCTGTTTAACAATGTTCTCGAAATTCATCCATCCCGCCTTTTTCATTAAAGGCCCTCCTTGGAGGTGTATCGCCGTAGGGTTATGCCCATGTAGGGCTATTTTAACAATATTCTCGGAATTCATCCATCCTACCTTTTTCATTAAAGGCCCTCCTTGGAGGTGTATCCCTGTAGGGTTGTGCCCATGTAGGGCTATTTTAACAATGTTATCAGAATTCATCCATCTTGCCTTTTTCATTAAAGGCCCTCCTTAGAGATGTATCCTAGTAGGGTTGTGCCCACGTAGGACTATTTTAACAATGTTCTTGAAATTTATCCATCCCACCTTTTTCATTAAAGGCCCTTCTTAGAGGTGTATCCCCGTAGGACTGTTTTATTTACTTTTTGTTTTAGTTATAACAACATATTTTGAAACAAAAAGGACTGCTATTGATATTTTAGTAACAAGTAAAGAGTTACTCGAGAAAAACCTCGAAGCTATCGTGCTAAGACTCGATACTAAACTAAGTTTCAACTGAAACTATTAATGTAAATGCAACTTTTAAAAGAATGTCTTACTGGTGACACTTCCTCAAATGCTCAGCTTTCAAGGATGGGCCAACTGCCTCCCTTCCAATGTATCTAATCAATATGCCCCCTATCGCCTCTAAATCCACCAAAGATAACTCTGATTTTCCCCAATAGAGGATTTCTTGGAGTGTTGTCATCTTTACCGTCCCCGTCCCATGGGCGGTTCTGTGTTCTCCTCTCATCACCACCCATAAATCTACGCAGCTGGCCCCTATAAATCAAACTTTCAATCTGCCTTTTCAAGTCTATGCACTCATCTGTATCGTGCCCATGGTGGCGATGGAACCTGCAATGTCGCTGGACCTCTTGGATAGATCAGTTCTTAGTTTTGGAGGCTATGCCACAGCCAGGTCATCTTGGATGTAGATGAGGATTTGGCTTATTAACGTGTTTAAGGGAGTAAAGGTGTTGAATCCCTTATCACGACGTGATGCTTTATTGGTCTTCAGGAGTAGCTCGAACATGCTTTCTAGAGGGTGCTTGGAAATTGAGTACAAGAACTTTGAAGGCAGTAGGCCCCCCATGAATGCGGTAACTGTCACCTTGTCGTCCAAAGCATCGACCTGCAACATTTTCCAGTTAAACCGATTAATGTACTCTCGCAATGACTCCCCTTAGTTTGTCTTATGTTCAGGAGATAGGTGGCAGGCTTTCTGTACCTTCGAGCGGCATTAAAGTTGCCTACGAACAATTGGCTCAGTTCTTTGAAGGAATGCACATATGTCGATTTCAGGTTGTTAAACTATGATCGGGCAGAACCCTTCAATGTAGTACGAAATGTTTTACATAGGATTTCATCTGGTACTCCTCGGAGGTGCATCGGAGCCTTATAGGTCTCCAGATGATTTACTGGGTCCTTAGTCCCATTAAAGCTTTCAAGGGTGGGTATCTTGAACTTGTTGGGCAGAGGACAGTTCATTACCCCTGTGGAAAAAGGGAGGTTGGTTTGCTGAACCAAGTCCTCTACTGTAGCAGGGCATTTCCTCTTTATGGCGTAAGCCATGCTTTCTGCTTTGGCTCTGAGGTATTGCATCTCTGTATCATAATAGGTAACCTCCCCTGGATGCCCTGAGTTTCCATGAGTACGAGTCCTAAATCCTGATTCCCCTTGGGCACGACCTCTCTCTGGCGGGACTAGGTGAATTGGATTCATCCCTTCTCGATCGTTTCTCACTTGGCTCTGGGTCACGTCATCTGCCGAAACTCTACTATCTCACCCTGTGTCATCCCCTTCTAGATCAACTGGCCTGAGGTGGCTCCGTGATGGCACTGGTGCCATCGGAGGAAAGCGCTGCAGGATTGCAGCATTTTGCTGGAGTACTTGGGCCAGATTGTGATTTAAATTCTGAACCTGATATTTCAATGCTGCGACTCGTTTCTGGTCATTTGGGATTCTAGGGCTAGGGGGTTGCATGTCTCATTCTCCTATTTTCGGCAAGTTGTGACCAGTAGGGTTTGGAACGACAGGCAAATTATGGTCGACAGGGGGATCCGGTTCGACTGGAGGATTGTGACTGGTAGGGGGATCCTGTCCGATTGGAGGATTGTGACCGGTAGGGGAATCCTGTCCGACTGGAAGATTGTGATCGGCAGGGGAATCTTGTCCGATTGGGGGATTGTGATCTGTAGGAGAATCCTATTTGGCTGGAAGATTGTGACCGATAGGAGGATCCTATCCAGTTGGAAGATTGTGACCGACCAGGGGACCCTGTTCAGCTAGAGGATTGTGACTAGCAAGGGGATCATGTCCAGCTGGAGGATTGTGACTGGCGGGAGAACCCTGTCCGACTAGAGGATTGTGACCGATCGAAAGATTCTGTCCGGCCGTAGTCTCTAGCCCAGATCATAGGTGCATCATGCTTCATATATGATTCCTGTAGAACAATTAAGTTTGTGATCTTTCCCACAGACGATGCCAATTGATGAAGCAGAAATCCACCTCAAACTGGTCAAAGCCAACCTGTAAAAGAGGACAAGAGATGGGTAATCAAAGGGGCACCGGTGCGGTGCCGACCGACTACGCTTCGACGATCAAGTCAGAAATCGAAAAAAACTTTTTAAAGCTGTGAAGAAATTCAGAGGGTATTAATTGTGTACCTTGGTATATGGACCGTCTCTATATTTATAACAGTAGCATGGGAACGTGTCCTAATAGAAGACTGGCTCTCCAGTTACCCAGACTTATCTGGAGATAAAAAAAAGTCCTGGTCAAGCATACCTCTTGTCTACGTCACCTTGATCTCAACTTTCACATATCACACGTTTCACAATTGGAGTCAAATACTCTATCATTTCTGATTAATTAAACAACAGATGAGTAGAAAACCATTACACGAGTCTATGATTGAAGTACGTATACGGGTATTGTTGTTGGATACCACTCTCATATTTGCTATGTTCACGTCACACTTTTAACAGGATGCGTGTTAGCACGTAAAAGATTAAAAAGTTTGGTTTTAGGTGAGATGGTGATTTGAGATCTGACAAGTTGTATCAGAGCTAGAGGTCACGAATTCGACTCACGTGAGTGCCATCGTATGGGGGAGTGTTGTTGGATACCACTCTCATATTTGTTGTGTTCACGTGACACTCTTGACAAGATGCGTGTTAGTCCGTAAAAGATTAAAAAATTTATCATTCTTAACACCAATTGATTTTAGGTGAGACAATGAAATCCGTTAGAGGGATGTATTTGATTCTAGAATGGGATCTAAAAAAGTGAGAGAAAGCCATGTTTTAGAGACTGACTTGAATCGAATGAGGGATTTCCCTGGCAGACGTTGAAGGATCTCCATCGCCAGGTCTTTGTTGCCACCAATGATATCAGCGGCGATGGCGGTGACTTGGTTCGACGGTGTCTGCCCAATCCCCCACCTTTTATTGTTAGAAGCCATTCAACTACGTCTTCTCTGATCAGTACTTGACTTGTTAATTTGTAGCATTGCTCGTATAAGCAACCAAATTCTAACAAAACACTAATTGAGAATCTAAAAAATAAGAAAACTAAAGGGAAAATAATTAATGTCTATTACTATTAATAATGTACGCATTAAATAAAATATAATTTCCTTAACAAAGGGTATCATAGTCTTTCCAATTTGGAATAATTTCCATAAAACTAATTTGTAATAGTTTAACCCTCTACATTCTATTCTACTATAAATCATGCAATTCTAAAGCTCTTTCTTAATCCTATTCTCTCTTAAACTCTCTTTCTCCAACTCTAATTATAATACCCCCAATGCAATATCTATCATGTCAACTGATTTTGGCAGACCATAATTTAATTATGAAACCCCCTCTTTTATCTTTTGTAACATGATAGGTGTAGATTTGTGAAATGAATGTCGTTATTTCTCTACACTTCATAAAAAAAAACCTACAATAACTTTACAAAAAATTGTATGGTAATAAGTAAGGTCAAACCATTCTCAAGTGAGATTCCGAATGAGCTCAAATTCACACACTAATTTATGGAATGAAAATGAATTTTTTATTTTAAAATTATAATGAAATAAAATAAACTATACTAATAAAATAAATCTCAAGGGAATGGAATCCACCACCACAGATCCACATAAATCAAATTTCTATTATTCTTATATAATTTTTCCTACAATAAACAATGCACTTCACCAATTCAATTACAACTTGAAAAGATGAAAAAAAATATGGCATAAAAGCAAACTTATTATACATGAGAGAGTATTTTTTTACTTAATATGTTGTACCTTTGCTAGGTAAATAGAGATAGACATTTTTCGAATTACCATTATTTAGCAAACACAAAGAATCCTCTCTCTAATTTTCTTTTGAAAATAAAAACTCAGAACAGAATAATAAAAGAATACTCTTGGGAGGAAAAATTATACAAGGCTTCATCACTCCCTTGAGAGTCGTGTTTACAATAAAAGAAAATGAATACAAGAAAATATTTTTCCAACTACACTTTATTTTTTTCTGCAATTTCTAACTCATTCACCAACCCCTAAGATTATTTATTTATAGAATTAGAGGAGAATGGTTTAGGTGAGAAAAGAAAATTTAAAATATAAAAATTAAAAAGAAAATTCAAAATACAAAATTTGAATTTGAATCTCTAAGATTTGATCTCCAATTTGAATTCTGGACTGCTGACGTGATTGTGTAAAAAATTATTTTTCAAAGTTTTGAACGTAGTTTATGTAGAATACCATCTCTCCTACAATTCTTCTAATATTCATCTTTAGCTATATAAATCATTTTCAGTTGTTTTTTTGCTACTTTTCTTCTCATTTGGTAATCAACCCCTATAAAACATAAATGCAAAGATAAGAACATTTAAATAAAGTAAAAGAGTAAATAAAGACTTATTTTGGAATATAAAAAAAAAAAGTTTTGTGCATTTATCATAACCCTAATTTCATTATGAAATCCTTTTTTTAGAGTAATGCTACTATGAGGTCGATTTCATGACAATTGCCACGTTAGCACATTTTAGACCAAAAAATAATGCACAAATTAGTTCTGTCACGTAGCCAATATTAAAGTGATTCATTGTAAAAAAAAATCAGTTCAAAATAACATAAAATTAAATTATACGAGACAGTCAAATATAATACTTTAATTTGATAAGAGAAAGAGAATGTAATAGTTTGATTGATTCGTGTAATCTATTGTAAATGAATTTTGGACGAAACTTTGATTGTATAATTTTCATATAATCCTCTTTCAAACAATTAGATTCGCGCTTTAAAATTTGTACATGATCATGACAAGATAAAGAGCTCATGAGGTCGACCTCGTAATAACATTACTCATTTAAAATAAACTTAGGAAAGAAAACAGTAATTGAGAATTTCAATTGTTTGGCATGAATTGTTGTTCGTTTATAAAAGATTAGTTTTTTTTTCCGGGATAGGTAGCTTGAGGGTACTTTGCATTTATCCAATATTAATTCAACTTAGGATAACTTAGACAAATTAAATTTTTTTTTTACCATTCTAGACAAATTAACTTAGAGGATCCTAATCCATATATGGTATATATATTCCCCAATTTATAAAAGAGTTCACAGTTAAGGTGATAAATAGAAAATCAACTTATTTGAATGCTGTATTTTTTAATTTTAGGGAATATAAAGAGTTTGTCTTGGGTATGAAGTCCAAGAGAATGAGGGGAGAGAATTGCTCATCGGAAAAATTATTCCAGATTGAGAAGAAATTGAGTGAGAGAATTTTAGAAATGTGATGTGTAACGATCCGCTCCACGAGTTATGATATTGTCTACTTTGAGCCAAGCCTGCTCGATTTTGTTTTTATATTTTCTCCCAAAAGGCCTTGTACCATTAGAGACATAATTGCACATATAAGCACTTCACCTTTACCATTCTTAGACGTTGTGAAATTGCACAACCTGTAGCTCGCCTAGTGTGGTAACTTGCTAGCGTCTCTCGCACTCGCCCACAAGGTCGCCACAATCACCCCCCATAGGGCCCAACATCCTCGTTGGTCACATTTTCCGACTAGGCTCTAACTTTAATACCATATGTAATGACCTACACCGCCCACAAGGTCGCCACAATCACCCCCCTTAGGGCCCAACGTCCTCATTGGTCACACTTTCCGACTAGGCTCTAGCTTTAATACCATATGTAACGACCCGCTCCATGAGGTATTATATTGTTCGCTTTGGACCAAGCTTACACGATTTTGTTTTTGAATTTTACCCCAAAATGCCTTATATCATTTGGAGGCAGATGTGCACATATAAGTACTTCACCTTTATCTTTGTAAGGACTCGTTCCACCATATTGTATGATATTGTCTGTTTTAGGCCTGAATCTGCACAATTTTGTTCTTAGGTTTTACCCCAAAAGACATCATAACATTTGAAGTATAGCCCGCACATATAAGTACTTCACCCTTTTCACACCCAGGTGATGTGGGATTAAGTGTCTCGCACCTGCACACAATGGTTAATAATCCATAACCTGTTTAACCACATGGTATGATATTGTTTGCTTTGGACTTAAGCCTGCATGATTTTGTTATTGATTTTTACCCCAAAAGATCTCGTACCATTTAAAGATACAAGGGTCACCACAATTTACCCACTTGGAGACCCAATATCTTTGTTGGTATATGGGTTTTACCCAAAATGCCTCATACCATTTGGAGATAGAACCTTAAATATATAACACATCCCATTCCCACACCCAAACAATATGGGATTGTGAGCCCTTTAGCTCCTAATATAGAAGCTCGACAGTGGTTCTTCCACCCTGCCCACCTACATGTCCAGAACTAAGGTCTCCACAATATTGTATACCTTTTAGAATAAATGATATTATAAAAAAAAATGAATTATTTTTTTGCAATAAAATGTATTATAAAAATTAAAAATGCTTAGAAACTCCTTGTACATTTAATAGTACTAGACAAATGCACTTGATTAAATATAGTATAATATATGTCACTATATTGAAATTTACTAAAGTTGGGTTTCATCCAAATATTATGTATATCTTATCTTAAAATGCATGTAATTCTTATACAAAAATATTATCAATGCACAAATGTAATTGATAAAAGAAGAAGAAAAGAGTCAATAAATAGTAATAATACGTTATATATTGTTTAGATACATAATGAAAACTCTAACCTTCTCTCTCTTCAAAATAAGAAATTAATCAAGTTAAGTTTCAATATTTTCATCATAGACAAACACACATAAATAATCACATATGGATATAGGTTTTTAAATAAAGCTTGAAGTTGAAATTATCATCAAAATTGAAGCAAATGACAACAAAGAAAAATAATGACAAAATTTAAAAAACACTCTTTCTTCGTAAAAACAAAATGTATATAGTTCACAAAGCAACACAACTAAAAACTACTATAGCAAGCTATCACCAATCGAATATCAACAAAAAACTTGATAAAAGATGTCTAGATTTATTCATAACTATGTCATATAAATTATTTATATAAAAGTAGCTGACTAAAGTTAGATTATTAATTGAATCTAAAGTCTAAACTCGCAAGGAATGAACCACATAGATATAGCCCTCAGACAATTTAAAAGTTGTTGCATTTTGGCACCAAAAGCTTAGAGTTTGAAAATTCACACAAATATACAAAAATGATAGTATATTGATGAAAACTACATACCTATATATATGTTTCATATAGAACACTTTCTATCACATATTTAAAATATCGATCTATCCCCAAACTCTTAAGACTATCAACCATGCATAGACATGAGAGATAGATAGATTAATATTCATGTAAAGAAGGAGAAATCAATATAATTCACCATCGTTTTCTCGACAACAAAATTAGATTAACTCTGATTGATTTAAGAAACTATAGATGCCATCGGATTGTTAACTCTAAAGTCTATATCCATACTTATCATTTTCAAGCCATGTAGCAACAGAATAACAAAATGCTTATATGGTGATTGATGAAGGAAGAATTGATGACAAATCTAAAAATACAATTGTAGATGTCAAAAAATGTTACTTCTATATTTGTTTAAAAATTCACAATCTACACTCAAAATTTGATAAATTGAACTATCGTATTATTGATAAAATTGTTGATAATCCTTCTCATACCATACTTTTTCCTCCTTTTATAGTTTTCTCTTTTGCCTTTGATCATATCCATTTGTCTTGGGCTTATCCGTAGGAGATCAGATATTTGTGTAAGATGTTAGATATTTGAGTCAGATATTTGCTGAAGTAGGAGGTAAATTTCTTCATGATATTACTACACGTGCGGGGAAGGTTCTGGGTCATGTTTTTGTGGGCTGAGTGTAGAGTTGGGTCTGTCTTGGGTTTAGGCTTTTGTGACTGTGTGTTGGTTCCAGAGTGGCTATTTGCATGGGCCGGTGGGTGTATTTTGGAGTCCACGACTGGGGCCCTAATGGTGGGCTTGCATATTTTTGGATCCACAACAACCCTAGCTATTGGCTGAAGTGTCTAGCTTTATGTACTTCCCAAAATTACATATTTTTATCCAACTCATTGAGATGTTAAAAAACTATGGTGATAAGTCTTTGTTAACTTGCTTGGCCGCTTGCTGCAATGAAGATAATACGTACTTAAGTGAAAATATAGGGCCAAACCAGAGACGGGTGGAATTTAAATAAAAGCCTTTGAGGGAATTTTCGGTATATGAAAAGGTTATTTTAGGAATTTTATGTATTAACTAGGTCATGTGCGTTGCAAATGACTCACTAACTGTCATTTTTTAACTGTTCATTGACGGCAAGGTTTTGTTCGCAACATTTTTTCAAAGTGCTTATAGACACAAAGTAAAGAATAAGGGTGTTATTTGCACATTTTTGATACTTTAGAGGTGTTATTTGTAGTTTACCCAAAATAAAAAAAAAGAGATCCCTGTGTATTTATTTTCTCTGTTCCATGATTCCATCCATAGCATTAATATTTTCCCCAAACATAGCATGTCCAAACAATGCCCTAAAGCTGTGAACGCAACCGCCCTGTCTTGTGAAAAACCTAGACCTGAACCTAAACAGCATCAGAAAAGGGGGTTAACCACTCTCTCTCTCTCATTACGGTGGATGCGCGGTTGGACAGTCAGATCCTCTGCTAAGCTCCTTCAGGGCCAAAGGGAGCGTTCAAGTCTTAAATGTTCTGTTCCTGCTCTCCCTATTTCATGTCTTCCATCGACGTTTCTCTCTCCAGTGCTCTCTCTCCGACAAAGCGGGCGCAAACCATAGTTTCTGATTCGTTATCTATACACCTTCCTTCTCAATATCATCGGCAAAAATCTACTCTCAGTTCAAGGGTTCTGTGTTCCAATCTTCAATTATCCGCATAACATGAGTGGTTCTAATGTTAGTATTGATTTCTACGATATTTCCTTGATATGTAGCTCATACATGTTTCTGATATTTTTGGGTATTCATGTTTAATTGATAGAGCTATTGAAAGTTTATTTTTTTTTGCCGTGGTTTTAGTTAATCAAGGGCTGAATAACTCTTGGCTATGTATCTGATTTAGTGAAATTAATGATTTTGATTGATAGAGAGTTGTTAATATGAAGTTCAACATCGAGTGGAATATAGGAAAGTTGAATCTTTTGTATTTGAGGTGGTATCACTCATACAGAAGTGGCAATTTATTAGGCTATTACTGATTTTCTTTATTAGATTTATCAAATGCACAAGACGACGTCTTTGGTTTCACGGAATGGAAGGATTTATGTAAATATGAATGGGAATTAATAGGCATTATTTTACTCGTAATATATCGACTGAAGTATAGAGGCTGCGAAGGGAAATTAGTTTTACCACAAAAAAAAAAAATGCTGCCTTTTTTATTTTATTTTATAGTTATATGTGATTTTAACTAGAAAGAGGCTAAGAGAAAGGATATATAGGATTAAATCAACGTTGTCATACAAGAATAAGTTGTAGATTTGATGCAAAAGAATATATAAAAAGATGGAATACAATTTACTTATTGAATAAGTTACTGGATATAAAAAGTTTAAAGAAGAACAGGTGAAAGGAGGATGGGCTCTTTTCCTTCTATTATAAGCATTCCATAATTATAGTAATTGTAAATGCATGATTCCTATATGTTCTATATATGATTTATTTTTCAGAAATTATAATCTGGTTGCAATTTTTTTCTTTTTACACAATTGGTTTTTTTTATAATTACTGTTTTAAATGAACTACATGCAATTTATTCCAGTTTCTATCAAACTCTGGGTAAACAGTGGTCACTGTAACTATGTAGTAATTGCAGGGACAAAGAACAATTAATCTAGATTTAGTTATCACTTCTTTTGGTTGTTGATTTTGCAAACACTGGCAAAGATTACGATGTACTTTGTTAGTTTGCTACTTCAAATATTCATTAGACTATGGGATAAACCCTAGTGGTTCTTTTGATGTAATAATTTGTCAAATCTTATAAAACGTGCTTTGATTTAAAATACATAACATATTGTTAAG
Source organism: Cornus controversa (assembly GCA_026545225.1). NCBI lineage: Eukaryota > Viridiplantae > Streptophyta > Magnoliopsida > Cornales > Cornaceae > Cornus > Cornus controversa. The sequence goes on along the minus strand of CM048853.1, from coordinate 49,507,554 downwards.
TTCTTTCTTTGTTAAGCTCTGCTTGAAAGTTGAAGATGACAGGTGAGTGATTAATAGTGATATGCAGAACTGGATGTAAATTGGAAGTTCTTTGGAAATCGGAAGTATTTATTTGAGCTGGTAGGTATTAGGGAGAATGACACGAGGTTTTAATCATTTGGTTTGATGATAGCCTGCCTTACCGAAAAGATGATCTGGGACCTTGGGTCGTGGTTCAATGTTCCATTATGGTGAAACTTAAAAGATTTTGTAGGCCCAACAGCCAACAGCGCCCCAACCTATGTTACCTGGATCGCCATCCAAGGTGTTCATGTCGACACAAGAAGGACACCGAGAGGGGATATGGGTTACACACCCTTTCGCATTTGGTCAGACATGGTTGATGAAGAAATGCTCATGGAAGACTGTTTCGGTGGATGCTTGCAAGGGTTTTAAAAAAATTTCTATGTTTTATTTTTGTTAGATCAAGTGTTGTCTGTCGTGTCCATGGAGGTTGCTAGTTCGAGAATATAATTTTTTTTACTGGTTGAAGACGATCGTTTCTTTCATGTGTTGCAGTTGCATGATGTTCTGCTTCTGGACAAAGAGTGAATTCACACACACATTACGAGACCGTTAGATCTCTATTTAACGTTTTGATTCTTGCTCAATTAATGGTCATCCGGCTGCCATGTTTCCCTTGTTGTTGTGTGTTTATATCACATTAAGCCATTTGCTTCTATCTATTTTTTTTTGATAAGTCATTTGCTTCTATCTTTTTGACCTACAATACTACTTCGGACTTGTTTAGATTGGCTTTTGAAAAGCGGCTTTTGGCTTTTCAAGCTTAAAGGCCGTTTTGGAGAGTGTTTGGATTAGTAAGGCCGAATAGCTTTGGAGTCCAAAAAGAGCATTCAGAGGAAGCTGGAGGGTACCAGCTTCCTCATTTAGCTTCTGCTTCTCTTTTTCTTCTGGGTAAAAGCTGAAGCAAAAGTTCTGCCAAATAGGGTCATCTTGTACTATCTTTTAGGCTTCTACAAAACGACAACTACTTATTTAATCAATAAATTAATGTCATAAATACTAATATATGCTTAACCAATCAAATGACAAAAGCAAATGACATGTCTTTCTTTTTTCTTTTTCTTTTAGTATTGTTTTTTAAAAGAGAAGAGAGAACAGATTGTGTGCTTTTTATTTAAAAATGTTTATTACTTAAAAACAGATGGCCTAGATTTTGGAGATTGTTTATTACTTGAAACTGTTATTTTAACATTGTCTTTTGCTAAGTGGGACAAACTGAAGCATAATGCCTTTTACATTAAAAAAGAGAATCAATGGTTACATGTCCATTGTCTGTACTACATATGTCCATGTCCAAATTGGACTCTTTTTAGCCTAGTCCCAGTATCCTATAATTTTAGAGATGGATGAATCCGACCCATAGACATGCACCCATATCTGACACGTGTATACGAGCTGGGTAACATAGGGCCCAACATTCAGAAAGATTGTTAAAACCAATTAGAAACATAAATTATAATTTCCATGTAACAAAATTAGCCCACAAATGTTAAATTTTCGTGCTTGTGATGCATGAAGTATGGAAAGTGTAATGTGACCAAACAGGTTCTGAATGAGAATAATATTTTTTTTTTACAATATTGCGAACTTCTGTTTTCTCTTTAATATAATTTCCCTTGGTCAATTCTGTTTTTCGCTGCTCTATTTTGACTCTTTGATTTCTTAGAAAGGATTATATATGGTTCAATACTGCTTGTGTTTTTTTTTCTTGATCTATTTTCAACTTCTTTTTTCCTTTTCTCCTTTCGGTAGCATTGGTGATTGATTGAAACAATGTAGATCCTCTTCCTTCTTCATTGTTTATTTGTTATTTGTATTTCATTCTTGCAGCTATTTGTATTTGGGTCATTCACTGAAGATGAAACCTGGTCATTGCTGGGGCAGTCATCTAAAAATGCTGAAAAGCCCGTGGAAAAGAAAGAACTGCAATTTTGTTCAACGAATTTCGTAGGTGAAATATCTTTTGGTGGTTTCAGTGGAGAACCACGCAAACAGCTGGATTCTTCATTAGTGCCAGTTGGTTGTCAGCCCTCTAATATCCATCAAGACAATAAAGGCAGGAGTGTAAAAACAGAAAATGATCTCTTGGCTGAAGCCGTGGGAAGTTTAGAGGAAAATGGAGGCGTTCAGAATACTGCTCATTGTTCTACCTTTAGTAATGGCATTAACGAACTTCAAATGAAAGATAGCATTGATTTAAGTCCTCTACGTGTGTCTGAAAATGAAGATAACCCTCCACTTGAATCCTCTGGCTTGGAACCGCAAGCCTTCGATGGAAACTCAGAGAAAGGACATTCAAATGGGACCATTGATGATTCATCTGCAGAAGCGCTCTTTGAAGAGTATACCCAGAAGGCATCTAATGGGTCTGCTATAGCAGTCAGACACTTATTACCCAGAGGCTTAATCAACTCGGGGAATCTATGCTTTCTTAATGCAACTCTGCAGGCTCTTTTATCCTGTCCTCCTTTTGTTCGGCTCTTACAGGAACTAAGAATTCGCAAGATTCCTAAGGTTTGCTCTGCCAATGTCTCTCTCTTTTTTTTTTGGATCCTGATACTATATCATGGTTAAAGCATGTACAAAAGATTTTAGAGTCCACCAATTCCATGATCATATTTATGGTCAAAATTTTTTATCTGTAAACTTTGATTTCTTCTTTTTAGGCTGACTGTCCAACATTAGCTGCATTTGCTGAATTTGTCTCCGACTTCGACATGCCCAGTGGTACAAGCTTAAACAAGAAAGATATGAATGTTCTTGAAACTGGTAGGCCTTTCCGCCCTGCCATGTTCGAAAATGTGCTGAAAAAATTTACTCCTGATGTTCCTTGTAGCATCTCAGGCAGGCCAAGGTTTGTGCGTTTCTGCATCAGTGTTTTTCTCTTTTGTTTTCTTTCTTTAAATCATTGGATAGTTAGCTTCTGTAATTGTTTCACCTTAAGCCATGATCCTTGCTCCTGCACTTGGCAAATTTAGCTGGGTGCAATTGTCTACTGTTTAATCGTGTCCTTGTCAAGGATTTACCACATAAAAATGCTTGATCAGAAATGTGGTTTTACAATTTGCATGTAAGACAAATATATATTCAATCCACAAGTCACCTTTTCAGGTTGCTTGAATGAGCAAGAAATTGAGAAAGGGAAGAATTGTTTGTATTAGACCACTACAACCACACAATTTATTAGGAACACGACTATCTGACCTATTGAACCTAAAATATTTTATGCTCAAGTCTTGGCTGCTTTAGTATGCAGTTCGTATATTTTATCAAAAAATAAAATGTAATTTGAATAAGAATAATGTTGATTACATGGGAAGTAAGTTCACTTGAGATTTCGTTTTCTGCTTTTTCGTGCAATCTATAGTTGTGTGTTGTTTAGATCACATTTGAATGATGACAATTTTTTTGGCAATTATATCCTTTTTCAGACAAGAAGATGCACAGGAGTTTCTGAGTTTCATCATGCATCAAATGCATGACGAATTACTCAAGCTTGAAGGACAATTATCAAGGTTAAATGGAGGAAAATCGTCTTTGGTTTCTTCGGTGGAAGATGATGAATGGGAGACCGTTGGCCCAAAGAACAAATCTGCAGTTACAAGAACACAAAATTTTGTTCCTTCAGAAATAAGTGCAATTTTTGGAGGACAACTGAGAAGTGTTGTGAAGTCAAGAGGTAGGACCGTTTAACTTGTCAAACATAGATGATATACAAACATGTAAATGTTATGTGGTGGGTATATAAACGTTTAAAATCTGTATATATATTTGAGTGTTAGTTTGATATTTATATACATGCACACAAACCCATAGCATTCACCTTGTCCTTCCTGTGATGCTACCATTCTTCTATTCCTATTATGTGATTAATATAAATATTTTTGGTTACTTTTAAAGTTCTTTTTCTTATACAGATCAACTAATTTCCAATGAGTCCTTTATGTTTGACATGTTTTGGATGAAAAATCATTATATGCATGATGTCAATAAATTTATATTAAAATTCTCATACGTCCAAAACATCAGAGTAATTTTGTGTTTCAGCTTGTATACCACTCCTTTTTGTAGCTATATGATACTCTGATAATAAGTCTTTTCATGTTAAAATGAATTTTCTATGTACTGCTAGTCCTGCCTGGGACAGGATGATGAATTTTCTAACTTTGAATCTCCCCTAGTCCTCTTCCCCTCCTCCATTAATGTGTTGTTCTAATTAAAGGTGTATTTCGTTATCTTCTTCACTCAGATGCTTGCTGCCTATTTTAAAAATTAGCCTTTATTTTGATGTAGAATTTGTCATGCCAATCAGCCTGCTGTAAACTGTCAGTTGGCTGCAAAAACCGTTAAAAAGATTTTTACATTTGGATAAGGTTCCGTGAGGAAAAGGAAAAACAAAGAGAAATAGTTTATATCCACTAATGTAGTCAGTCTTGTGCAACAATTTTATCCAGTGGGTCTTTCTTAGACTACTGAAAAAGGTGCTACATTTATGTAATCATTGTCAGCTTAATTACTATCTTAAAGGTCCAAAATTTTAAGGTCAAACACTTGGAGCCAACTAGCTGAACATAGGAGATTCTTGACGATGAGTTTATTTTCTGCTAAAATCTTTTCAGAAGCAGATCTTGCTGGTGTAATTTTTTTGAGCTTTATGCCACTGCACGCGTGTATTGTAACAGGAAATAAAGCTTCAGCTACTGTTCAACCATTTTTGCTGCTCCATCTTGATATTTCTCATGAAGCTGTTCATACTATTGAACATGCTCTTCATTTATTTTCTGCACCAGAAACACTTGAGGAATACCGCACATCAGCTATTGGAAAGGTATTTTTAATGTTTTTGAAATGGTAGATTACAGTGACTTTACACGAGGTTTATCATAGTTATGTGAACCTCCCTTATTGTTTGAAAATTGCACTGTTATACGTAATTTTGTAATAGATTCACCCTGGTCAATGCATGTCAATGGCGATATTTGTTCAAGTCAACAATATAGAATTTGAAAATTTCAATTTTCCCTTGTAATATCAATTTCATTTAATTTTTTTATTGAAAAGTAAAATTAAGGGCAAAATATTAAAATGACAAGCTCCGTTGCCGCCATCTATTTCTAATGGGAGGTCATTGTAATTTTCAAACAAGAAGGAGGCCCCTGTAATTCTGACTATCTTCAGGTGAGGTCTGTGTAACCCTTTCTGAAATTTAGTATTTGGGTGTCATAATTTGTATTATTTGCTGCTTTTTCTTGCTAAACTTCTAGTAAAACAATGTAGTTTATAGAACATGCAAGCGTTATGCCTTCTTTGAAGGTCAAATTCCCTTGTACAATCAATCATGGTTTCTTTTATGCATTGGGAAATGTATTGGAAAATGGTGTTGTGACCCATGTTTATGGTTTCTATCTTGAGTTTTCATTGGGAGCTGACATAAAAAGCCTGTCTTCTCATTTTTGTTATTGTTGGTTCAAGGAGCTAGCATGTATGTACTTGATTACATGGGTGCACTTTTTACACTCAGCAACCTGGCAAATAAATGTTGAATGCATTCTAGTTAGATTTGATCCGATGCATGTTAGGATGCAATGGTTGAATCTATCATTTCTGTTGGGTTGGCTCAAATTCCTATTGTGATTAGGTTTCTATTATAGAGTTGTATTTTATTAGGTAATTTCTTAGTAGACAAGTCTTGGGTTTTAAGGAATCATAATCCTTGTCCACCAAGGAATTGGGTTTTGGGCTCTATAAATAGTTACTTATGTTATAGGTTGAGACTTGTGAGAAGAGAAGAGGCAATACTCTCATTGTATTTGAGAGGTCACTCTCATTGTTTTGAGATGACAACTCTTGCGTTGAGGTAATATTCTTATTGTTTTTGAGAGGACACTTAGAAAGAGAATTCTTGTTTAGAATTTGTGATTTTCTTTTGAGTGAGATTGGGTGTATAAGGGTTAAGGGTTGAGAGTTGAGCGTACTCTTGATACAATCTTTCTACTTGTACTGTTACAATCTATATAGTGAAATCGAGCTCTCCGTGGATGTAGGCTTGTTTTGCCGAACCACTTATAAGTTCTTGGTGTGTTCTTGCAAATTGGTTTATGCTTGTTTACTTGTCGTCACATCATAATATTTGGTGGTTCGTGATTGAGGACTTGTTTCTCAACACTGCCATTTCTGTCTTTGGGATTGCTTAGAATTAGAGATGGCAACGGGCGGGTTTGCCCAAACCCTACGCTACCCCGTTTACAATGCTCGTCTCCCATAGTTGCCCTGAACCCGAGATGGGTTTATATTGTGAGTCCCATACCCGTTGTCATGAATGAGGCTCGCAATCCGTCTCTGCCCCCACCCCCGAGAGAGAGATCTGTGATAAGGCATCACAAACCAAAACCCTAAAAGCTTTCAAATTTAATCAATTAACTACAAGACAACCTCAGAGATATTTTTCTACGAAGATTCAATTACAAAGACTTCATAAAAATAATTTCCTAAAAAAAGACTTCATAAAAATGAAGTGTAGATCATGAGAGAATTGAGGCATAAATCATAGAGAGAGAGAGAGAGAGAGAGAGAGAGAGAGAGATGTTGATAAGTTGAGTGAACTGTAACGGTTGAAACCGTATTAATAGTATTAGATGTTGGATTGGACAGCAAGAGGGGCTGCCTTCCAAGCATCTCAAACTTGTCTTCCCACTGTGCGTACACTCCAAGACTTGAGTATGTTTGCCGTGGAAGTTGGCAACACCCGCTGCACTCCAAAGACTAAAAAAAACATAGCCCAAGCGTCCAGGTGACTCGGTGTCTCCTCATTTCTCTTGCACATGCAACAGTAGTTAATCAAATTAAAGGTCTATTTAATGCTCAAGTGTGAGAATGTGGGTTTAAATCATGTGAGCAGTCACATTGTGCATATAATGCCAAATACTAAGTCTGTACCTAACCCTCCTAGCACCTCTCAATTGACGGAGGCTAGACGGAATGGTACCTTCTATTTAATGCTTTGAGTAATAATGTGCCAAAAAAGTTCCTCTTCCCAAGGGAATCTCTAGAGCCTCTTCATAATGTGCTAGATTGAAGTTTGAACGTTTGGAAGTTAGTAGCAATTCTAATAACAAGAAGATAAGAGAGAATGTTCGAAGAGGGTTTCCATTTGGGACCCAGTTGTGGAGCGCTTTGGAAGAAACAGGACTTGACCTTTTTGAAAAGCGCTCTTTCTTGCCTTCCAACCTATTTCTTGTCTCTTTTTCACATGCCCTCTTTTGTCGCAAGGAGACTTGAGAAGATCCAACGAGATTTTTTGTGGGGTGTGGTGGATGAGTTCAAGTTCCACTTGGTGAATTGGGGTATGGTTTGTACTACTATACATCTAGGGGGCTTGGGCATTAGACAGTTGGGGATGTTCAAGAAGGCGTTGTTGGGCAAATCCCTTTGGTGGTTTGGGAGGGAGAGATCTAGGTTGTGGAGGAGAGTTATTCTGAGCAAGATTGGAGAGGAGAGACGTGGGTGGATCTCTAAGGAGGTGAGGGCTCCGGTGAGGTTGGGGGTTTGAAAGATTATCTGAAAGGGTTGGGATGAGTTTTCCAAGCATATCCGATTCAGGGTTAGGAGTGGAAGGCTAGTTCAATGTGGGAGGATACTTGGTTCAGGGACAGACTGCTTGCTAGCAAATTCCAACGGCTATTCAAAAATGTTGTGAACAAGCAAGTTTTAGTTGCCAACTGTTTTTGGCTTGATGGCGGGAGGGCGCTTTGGGATGTGCAGTTCGAGAGAGACCTTCATGACTGGAAGTTAGAGGAGGTCGGAAAGTTCTTTGCATTTCTTTACAGTTAGGTTGTAGTGGGGGATGGTCTTGATGAGCTGATTTGGACAGGCTCCTTGAAGGGGTTTTTTGAGGTGCACTCTTTTCATCAATTGCTTCTGAATGATTGGGGCCCCTCTTCCCATTTGGAGATCGAAAGTTATGTTGAAGGTGGCTTTTTTGGTATGGACAATGCCTCTTGGCAGGATCTTGATGATTAACAATCGTAGGATGAGGCGGCAGATTATGGTAGATTATTGTGAATTGGTGTTGTATGTGCAAGAAGGACGAGGAGTCGGTGAACCATTTCTTTTTGCATTGCCCAATGGCAAAGGACATCTGAGCTATTTTTTTTGCTATTTTTGGAGTTCCAAGCCCGAGATGTTTGGAGGGCCACACCTCTTTGTTTATGGTGGGAATTGTGGCATGAGAGGAATAGGGGGGCTTTTGACCGGAAGGAAACCCCTATTTGGTCTCTCAAATATACTATATTGAGTTTATTCTTTTGTTAATGTGTGATATTGTAAATCTCTTGGGGATTTGGTGGATTTAGTAGATAGCTTGAAAGTATAGTTAGCTTCCTTTGCCTTTTGTGCTTTGTTCTTTGGGTGCGTTCGCCTCTTGAGCGCCTTTAATGAAATCTTTTTAAAAAAAGAAAGAAAAAGGAGATAAGGGAGCACCTTAATAAAGCAGTAAGAATATGTACAATTAATGCAATGAAAGGGGACCTTTTGCACCCTATATTTATTTCCCTAAGTTCACATTCTGGCGGGAAATGAAGTTTGAACATTACATTCATGTTCTCAAATTCACACCTAGTGAGGGCCTATTTACCTGTGTTGTTTCTGAAAGCTGCTGAAATTTGGACCAGTTCTAGATTGGTCGCTTGATTGGATGTTCATTTGATTGGTAGTTAGAATGATGATCTTTTACATGTAAATATATCTGTATAGAATTTGTTAACTAAGTTGCTTAAATCACATGTATTATTAATGCTTTTAGTGTAGACTGAGAAGGGAAGAAACTGCTTCTCACCCAAGCTTTATGGGAAGACAATAGCTCTCTCTCTCTCTCTCTGTCTCTGTCTCTCTCTCTCACACACACACACACACAAATACACCCAGGAAATTCTTCCATTTGCTTATAAATGTTCATCCATCACATCCTTTAATGTGCTTTTGGTGGATGTTGCAGCCGCTGCCATGGTAATGTTGGCTAAACATTGCTTAATTGTGTTTCACATTTTATATTGCTTCAGTGTCAGCAATATATCCTGAAACCCTACTTGTTTTGATTGGATTGTGATTATGGATTGTTTCACATTGATTCTCATGTACAATTTCTGTATTTCGTGCTTAGTGTTACAGATGATGCTTTTCTTGTTTCATTCTTGTGGTTTGAGTGCTTTTGGAGAGTTCTTAAGTCAAAACTGTTCATGAGTGTCTACCAATGCTAATACCGAAAATCATTAGTATATATGTTGTAGCGGCTGTAACCCGATCTAGCTCTCTGATTCACTGGCCTATTTGATGTCAGATCTATCATGTTATGGGATAACGCTCGACATTTATGGGTGATAAAATATTGATGTATTTCATTTGTTTTCAGATTGGCGTTGCAACTGCCAGAAAATCTGTAAACATACAGTCACTTCCCAAGATAATGATACTGCACCTGAAGCGATTCAGCTATGGAAGTCATGGAAGCACCAAACTGCATAAACCCGTACACTTCCCTGTTGAACTGGTGCTAGGTCGTGAATTGCTTGTTTCTCCTTCAACTGAGGTATTGTTTCTTTACATCCTTCACTCCAAATTTTTTTTCTTTAGTGACAGGAAAATATTATAATTTTTGGTCAGTGAACTCAAATCCTTTAATGATATATTATATTTAATTAAATCTCTCCTTTGGTATAGACTCCATGGCAAGAATGCAATTATGGCAAGAATGCAATTATCTGTCTAGATTGTTATGAACCATGTTATATATAGGGATATGCAGTTGACCTTATAGTAGTTATTGTTATATAACTTAAAGCTAGATTAATTAAATAATTTCCCATAAATCAAATTCATTCCACGACACCTTATCGAAAACTTCATTCCACGACAAATAATATGTAATTTTTTATTGTTACTTGTCTATAAAATTTGGAAAAAAAAAGGTCCTTGAGGACAGTTTCATAGGAAAAGTTCTCCCTTGAGGACAGTCTCATAGGAATTTTTCTTGGATTATAATTGACTTGTGGCATTAGGGTCTGCCATGCGTTCGGAGGGAATTAGTTTCCAACTACTTGGGCGGGTTACATGAATCTTACTTGTCCAGCTCTAAGGATATGACCTCAGTCAAAATTTATGTTATGATATACTTCTTTACTAACTCCACCCTAGTTAACTTTGGTCTTTTCGTTCCTCTAGTATTGCCCTCAATGTGGACCATGTCACTCTTTCTAATTGGAGTGGGCTTTATTTGCACATGTCCAAACTAAATTGAATATCTCACATTTTACTCCAATTGGTGCTACTTCAATTATATAAAAAATGTGTTCTTTTCTAATTTTATCATTTCTTGTCTTGCCGTGTAGTCATCTCAACATGCACATTTCTTGCAAATGTTGTTTCTTAGCTGCCCAACATTTTCTCTCTCTATAATAGTTGTTTTATAGAACTTCCCTTTTAATCTAAGTGGGACATGTCCTTCACATAATATACTAATTGCATTGCTCTAATTACTTATTAGAATAGAGTAATATAAAAGTTCGTTTTATTTTATTTAATATGAAAATTCATAATAACATCAGCTTATTGTAGCTTATATAATGTTATTTTTTGTGTGTAACAAGAAAATCGCGTCACCTTGGAAAATATCTATAGCTTAAATAGACTTAGTATTTTTGAGTTCATTAATGAGGATCATGGAAAAACTTAATCCCCTTTGGGAATGCACTTCGGTTTTTATTTGTATATGGATGCCCCTTATTGTGTGTGCACATTTTTTTTCCCCCGGGTCTGGGTGTGGGTTGTTTAACACGACTTATTTTCCCCAGAATATTTTATTGATGGAATTGGTGATACGATAATGACAAAAAATTGAAATCTTATGCTTGAAACCCTAAAAATTATCCTGTATATGCATACAAGAAATGCACTTCCTATGTATGATTACAAATGCCATGTGTAATGAAATGAGAAGTCTTTCATTTTCGATTAATATACCTATCAGGTTGTTTGGTTAAGTTTATATGGTGGATCTCCTAGATGAAAATTTTAATGAATTATACTTTGCTTCTACAGGGCCGAAGATACGAACTTGTTTCAACAATAACCCACCATGGGAGGGAAGCCTCAAAAGGGCATTATACTGCTGATGCCCGCTCCTCCAATGGGCACTGGTTACGATTTGATGACACATCTGTTACTGCCATTGGCACAAGCAAGGTGTTGCATGACCAGGCTTATGTTCTTTTCTACAAACAAGTTTGAGAGTAATTATGTAGATTCATACTCAATATACCTCACAGAAAAGGAAGTAATGTTAGATTCAAGTTAGTTGTGGACACAATATGATCTGATTGATTGCCACCAAGGCCCCAGAATCACAACGCAGGCTCTCATGGTGAATGTTGGGAAAGATGTCCCTAGTTGGGATAAAGTAGCTGATTTTGAAGTGTGTTGGGAGGCACATGTATGTGTCAATTTAATTCTTTATCTATTTAAAGCTTTATTTTATACAATCATGTCTTTCCTCAGAGTTGGTTGATTTGTTGAAGAAAAACAGCTCATCTTTAAAGTGTTTTGAGATAAAGGTGTAGGACATTTCCGTTCTTAATCCAATTCGGTGCTGTTGGTTTGGTTGCATTAGGGAAGAGACACGATGGGGATCTGAGAATCCAGGTCAGAATACCTTTTATATAAGAAAAAATATATGTTTGATGTCGTCTTCTTTCCATTAATTCTAAAGCTTGGACTAGAAATAATCCTCAAATTAGGTGGAGCACCAAGGGCGATAGAGCAGTTGTATTTTACCTTTTAAAGTATGAAGTTCGTGTTTCTATAATCATTGCAAGAAACTAGAATCTGGTTGGTTCAGTTTTTTTGAAAACAATATGCTGTTTTCTGACCATTGTAAAAAATTTGTTTGATTGATGGTTTCTGAAAACTGGTTTATGAAAACTCATCTAAAATCTTTAAAAACAATTTTCTGTTTTTTGACTTGAAAAATTAAACATTTTGTGCATGTGTAATAAAAGAGATAAAGAAATACAACTATAGTATCTTTGTGCTGAGTGCTAATTAGAAAGAAAAATTGAAAGCAAGAATTCAATTAGATAATTACAAGAAAATAATAGTAATAGTTAAGATGTTTAGATTGACCAGTTAGTTACAAATTAATATGAAATTCCATTTCTGGCTTCTTATTCTTGTTGGCATATAGATACAGTAATGACAGCTAAAACAAGCTATATAAATATAACTTAGCTGGTAATACAAGTAGGGCCGCGATGAAAGTAGTAATCATATGCATGCATGCATGCTTCAGTTCAATTCAATGTGTATATATAGAGGAGGAACTTGAAGAACGTCGATGATGGTGCATATTCTAAATCTACCGTCGTCCTTGAGTACCTGTCTAGAAACAACAAAGTCAATCTCTCTCTCTCACACACACACACACACACACACACACACACATATATATATATACACAGAGAGAGAGGTAGAGAGAGAAAGGGAGGATATATTCAAGATTTACCTGTTGAAGATGAATGAATAGTGCAAATCACAACACAAATAAATGAACCATGGGTGCACCAAAAGAGGGTTGAATAGTAATTTGGTGGCATCCTGTTGCCATTTTAACTCTTCATATGAGCCAATCTTCTCCAAATTAGGTGCTCGAGTAGATATTGGGTGAAAGTAAATATTTGCGGTTTTGGACATCGGGAAAAACCAAGTCTTTAGTGATTCCCAACACATGGTGAAGGAAGCATTATTATTATTCCTCTTCTTGCAGAAGCTAACCAACTCCGGTAGATTGTCAAGTTTTTGAAACTTGAGTTGGGGCAAGTAATGTGGTCCAAGAGGAAATGTTTCTAGTTTTGGATAGTTGTGAAGAGAAAGCGACTGTAACGAGGGCCAACAACTGCTCTACGAAACCTCTCCCTCCTCGCATACAGTTTGGTAAGGTGCAGTGTTTTCAGTCTCTGTAAATCATCGTGTGCTCCAAAAGGAAATATTTTCAATTCGCAAAAGCATCCTCTTGCAATCCAGCTTCATCTACCAAGGTTTCAAGATCATGGCAATCATCCAGCTTCATCTGCCAAGGTTTCAAGATCATGGCAATCGCGAATGCAGCAAGCTTTTAAGCCAGAAATATTCTCCACACCCAAATCTGATAGCTTTGCAACTACTTGTCCAATACCACCTAATTCCAAAAACTCTGAACGTTTGATCACTTCCCTCACTACTGCAGATGAAACCATGTAGCTGCCTTCATCTCCTTTGCCATCACCAATAATAACGTATTCTAGTCCCCACTTGTGTTCTGTATTTCTTTTTTTGATGTCGGTTTGGGAAAAAACATAACTATACAGATGCACAGGGTTATACCCAACAGAGAAATTGAATTTCATTAGGGTTTGATCTCTCCATGCTTTGCTGTTTTCCACAAATTGTTCATATTATTAACGGATCCAAAATCAAATACCAGTGAAGAAAGCCGGGTGTCAAGCTGGAAAGCTCTTCTGCCACAACTCTCCTACTTTCCTTATCCAGTATCAAACCATCCCCTGAAATGGAAAATTGTTCCAATTGAAAAAGGTTTGGATATGTTCCCACTAGGAATCATCACCTCCGTCGTGACACCAAATGTTACCCTACTCTTCAATTTCAAACATTTAAGGCGGGTCAACTACCAAATCTCAGTAGGAAGTTAAAGTCATATTGTGCCAAGTGTCACACAGCACCTCGAGTCTCTTAAGTGCATTAATTTCACGAGAGAATGCCTCCAAATCAGAGCAGCCTTTTGAGATGGAAGATGGCAATGAGCTTACCTTATATATATATATGAATTTGATCTGGATGTGCAAGAGCTTACCTTATATATATATATATGTTTGATGTCGTCTTCTTTCCATTAATTCTAAAACTTGGACAACAAATAATCCTCAAATTAGTCTATTTGTACTTCACATTTTATGCTCCATTTGGTTGGAAAAAAAATAAAAAAATAGATGAAAGCTAGGAAGAGAATAGATGGATGAGACGGTACTAGGAAAGATATTGTATTTTTTCATCTTTTTATTTGATTGGATTGAAAAGAAGAGAAGAGAAGTAAAGAAAAGAAAAGGGAATATAATAGAATGAGATAATAACTCACTTTGTTTTTTAGGAGAGAAATGAAATAAAATAAAGAAAGTTTTGTAATTTAAAATATTATAATAGTCTTGTCTTGTCTTTCTTTCTTCTTATATTTCGTGCAAATTTGGAAGGTTGAAAATTTGTGCTGATGAAGGATGACTCATTCATCCTCTTTTCTCCTTTCTCTTTACATCCTTTTTATCAAATAAAGAAAATTTATTTCATACCTCTTTATCTTCTCTCCACACCTCTTTTTTACTTTTTACCAAACAAAGTATTAAAGTATAAGATTGAAAGTCCAAATTTTTATAACGGTGGTGTGAGTTTCGAAGAGACATCAAACATATAGTGAAAAATAAAACTATACTCGCTCTCTATTATGCCCGAAGAAGTTCCCGAGCAAGTGATAGTTTTCTTTTGTGGTTGGAGGAGAACCAGAAAGTTAGGTTTGCAATTAATCACATAGATGATAAACAAATTAATAGAGATTGCAAGAAAATGAACGAGACAAAATAAGAAAACGAGAGTAGGGAAGAATCATGGCAAGAAACGAGGATATACTTATTTTTATTTTTTTTCAGAAGAATTTGGAAAAATTTGTTTGTTTGACTGTTTCTAAAAATTATTTTTTACAAACTCATTTAATGTTTTTAAAAATTATTTTTTAGACCTTCACATTTTTTGCATATGTAATAAAAAACGGACGTATTTTTGTAAAGAAATACAATTACAGTATCTCTGTGATGAGTGTAGAGATGTCAACGGGACGGGTTCGGAATGGGGTATCCCTTTTCCAAACCCATCCCACGAATAAATTTTTTTTTTTAAATTCGCTTCGGGGTGCTCCGCATTAGAGTCGGGGTGGGTTCGGGATGTCCCAATATATATATATATTTTAAGAAATATAATACAAATTTGACCGAATTTATGATAAATTTTGTAAAAAATATTAAGTATAGACAAATTGATATCCCTATGAACGGTAATTAGAAAGAAAAATTGCAAGCAAGAATTCAAACAGATAATTACAAGACAATATTATAATAATAATAATAATAATAAAGTTGTTTAAAAGGACGGGTTACAAAAAGAGATCATAGATACACACACAAGCGCGAGCTATACAAGTTAGCTGGTAATATGAAAGTAATGATATGCGTGAGTTCATGCGTAGAGGAGGAACTCGAAGAACGTATATCATGGTGCATAATTAATCTTGATCTACCATCCTTCAGGTACCTATTTAGAAACAATAAAGTAATGGTACATATACACAGGAGTAGATATATGTATATATCGAGAAAGGAAGGATTCAAGATTTACCTGTTGGAGTTGACCACCATCAGATGATGGACCATGGGTTCACCATTAGAGGGGTGAATCGTGATTTGGTGGCATCGTCTTGCCATTTTAACTCTTCATCTGAGCCAATCTTCTCCAAAGTAGGTGCACTTTTAACGCTAAAAGGAAATATTACCAATTTTGGACATTTCAGAAAACGAAGTCTCTTTAGTGATTCCCAGCAGATGGTGGTGAAGGAAGCAGCAATATTATCATTATTCGTCTTCTCGCCGAAGCTAACCAATTCCGGTAGATTTTCAAGTACCAAAACCTCGAGTTTGGGCAAATTATGTGGGCCAAGAGGAAATGTTTCTAGTTTTGGACAGTCCACAAGAACCAGCCTTCTCAGTTTGGGTAGTGGTGTCCAATATTCAAGCGAACTACTGTTGATCTCACCAACGTCGTGGTCGTCCACTGAAATCATCTCCTCCATTTTCATACAATCTCTGATATACAATGCTTCTAAATTAAGGAGTTGCGAAAGCAATCCCCATGATGAGAAGAGCTGCTTCAACATCGGGCATTCCCACACATACAAAAATCGAAGAGATTTGAAGTTGTCTTTTAATTGCATATTTTTTCGCATTGAGCAGAAGATGCTTCTTAAATTAGTGAGGCTTTTCAATGCTAGGTATTCTAGATTCGCAAAAGCATCCTCTTGCAATCCATCTTCGTCTGCCAAGGTTTGCAATTTGCAATTCAAAATGATGCAAACTTTTATCCCAGAAATATTTCCCACGCCCAAATCTGATAGCTTTGCAAGTACTTGACCAATACCCTGTAATTCCAAAAACTCTGAACGTTTGATCACATCCCTCACTACTGCAGATGAAACGATGCTGCTGCCTTCATCTCCTTTGTCACCATCAATCACATATTTCAGTCCACACTTGTGTTTTGTATTTCGTTCTGGGCAGTTATCTCCATAGAAATTCAAAGCGTCATACTTCCCAATGGAGAATTTGAATTTCATTAGGATTTGATCTCTCCAGGCTTTGCTATTTTCCACAAATTCTTTCAAATTATTGACGGATCCAAAATCAAATTCAAGTGAAGAAAGCCTTGTCAACCTGGAAAGCTCTTCTGCCACAATTCTCCTACCTATCTCATTCACTTTCAAATCATCACCTGAAATGGCAACTTGTTCCAATTGAGAAAGTCTGGATATCATCCCAGTAGGAATCATCACCTTCATCAAGCTCTTCAATTTCAAACATTTAAGGCTGGTCAACTCCCCAATCTCATAAGGCACATCTCTCAATCTGTGTTCGGTGACACAGAGCACCTCGAGTCTCTTAAGTGCATTAATTTCACGAGGAAGTACTTCGAAATGAGAGCAACGTTTGAGAAGCAGTGCTCGAAGGCTTACCAGATTTGAGATGGAAGATGGTAATGAGTAGATGCGGGAATATGATAGATCCAAAACACGAAGCCTAGGCATGTGGTTGAAGAAAGATTCAGGTATTGTGCGCAAATGAGATGAAAACCGACTACGAGACTGAAGCAGCAATGTTGAGAGGTTGGGACAATTTGGCATTTCTGGTAAGCTGTACCCCTCAGATAGCATAAACGAGATCCTATTTGCTTCTTCCCAATCCTTACCATCCAGTTCTTTCTCTTGGCTGAACAAGGACAAGGACAGGCCAGCTCTCACTATATGTCTGCATTTTTCTCCTCCTTCCGGGGAAGTCAAATTTATAACGAAATCTCGAATAACATCGTGCATCTTTACATGGTTGTCATCCTCGCATTTTTCCAACAGTGACGCATCCATAAGATGATGGAATAGGGCACGCCCCTCGTCAATGGCTTGCGCCAAAGTACATTTACTCGAAAGAAGCCCCTCTGCTCTCCAATATCTAATCAATTGAGATTTCTTAATCTCGTGGTCTTCTGGATACAAGCCACAGTACAACAAGTGGTTCTTGCTGTTAGGATCATGTGAATCTAAATGGTCATAACTGGCTTTCAATGGCATAAACACGTTCTCGCTCATATCTTTGACATAAGGCAAATCAGGTGATCTCAACTTTCTCAATATATTATTCCACACAGAAACATCTTTCACATCTCTTAGGGCTGCACCCACTACCTTTAGTGCAAGTGGTAATCCACCACACTTTCCTACGATGACTTTAGCTGCCGATTTTATTGTTTGTGACATAGCAACGCCTCCAACAATTGACTCAAACATATTCCATGCTTCCTCTTTGGGCAAAGTCTCCACACTGATATCCACATCAGTTAGCATCTTGCGGCAAACTCCAAGTTCTCTCGTCGTCAAAACAACTTTACAACCATTGTTTTGGTTTGCAATTGGTATACCTACATCAACCAAATCCATGGATTCCCAAACATCGTCCAAAAGCAGTAGAAACTTCTTTCGCTCCAGCTCACCTGACAATATTATTTTAACTCTTTTATCTTCAAATCTTTCATCTGAATCATTCTTTATTTTTAATGATAAGCGCTGTGCAACTTCATCTTGAACTTTTCTAATGCTCCAAGATTTTGAGACTGTTACCCATATTACCACTTCAAACAATGGTCTAATTTCCGGCGTATTATTCAGGAGTCCCATTAATGTCGTCTTTCCAACACCACCCTTACCCCAAATTCCAATCTTTTTTATTTTTTCATCTCTTATGTTATCTAGTATCTTTTGCAAGATCCTCTCGACCGAACCTTTCTCAATCAATTTATCAGGGAGTGGCATCTTCTCGACTTTTGCTAGTGGCAAATCAGTAACAAAACCGGCTTCAAACTTGGATTTCTCCTGGAGTTCTTTAACGCTTTCGATCATCTCCTCCACATCTTCACCGAGCCTCACCCGAGCAATAACATCCGGAAAGCATCCTTTTAAACATCGCTTGTTAACAAGTTGCTGCTCTTCAATCGTCTTCACCTCTTCTTCAATCTTACCCACATCTGCAATCCAGCCGATGCATTCTCTTGTTGGAGCCTTTTCTCGTTTTACACTGTCTATCTTATCCTTAATGTCGTCCCTCCGTTGACATAAATCACTTAATCGCTTTTCAAGTTCCGTGAACATTTTTGGCAGGCTTATTGCATAACGCAAGCGTCTAGCAATTGGTCTGTATATGTCTTTCGCAATGCCATATAGAGTTTGAAATACATCCATATCCTCTGCACAGTTTCAGAATGAGACATCTTTAGCATGTAAGTTGTAACCCATCAAACAAACAAAATAATGCTTAGTTTGAATGGTTTCTCTTAGCTCTAGTTTTTAGTTGTTGAAGGTTGTCTTAGATGTCTCCTTTAGTTTGTTTTAGTTTGGCCTTCTTATTCGGGTTGTGAGTGGTTTGGATGTTTTGATGGTGCCTCAACACCTTAATTTTCCGTAAGCACATTTAGCTTCTTTTTCCTATCCTTTATTTTTCGATTAATAGAATCTTATTTACTTATCAAAATAAAAATAAAATAATGTCATAATGCATAATAATGCTGATACTGCAGCTTCCCTCTAAAAATCAATAACTAGTAATTCATATTATCTCTAATAATAATTGGATTATATTAGTGAGAAAGTTAGCTTTTGGCCATTAAAAGTTTATACCTCGTTCAATTAAGAAAAAGTATCAGTCTTATCCCAACTACTTAACGTCCGCTGTGCATGAATCTTACCATAATCTTCTTTCTTTATTAACTCTACTTATGTTAGTTAAGGTATTCTTGTATCATTACCATCAATGTAGAACATGTTATTCTTCCTAACCAGCATACTTAGCGATCTTCTTTACACATGCCCAAATTAATTTATCATTTTTTTCACATTTTATCTCCCGGTGATACTACTTCAACTATTTCACAAATATGTTCATTTTTAATTCTATTTTTTCTTGTCATACCGCTCATTCATATATTCGCATTTCTGTCACACTCACTTTATATATATGTTATTTTCTTATATGTCTAATATTTCGTCTCATAAAGAATGACTGATCTAATTGTAGTTTTATAGAATTTTCTTTTCAATCTCAGCGGGATACACCGATCACACTACATATTTTGACAATTGAAAATGTTTCAAGGTTTTCAAATCATATTTTCACCATTGAATGTATTCAAAAATCTTTTTCAAAAACTAAGTGCACTCACACCTCAATTACCTCTTCTAAATAATGTACAAATCCGGTCAATAGATATTGAGCTTGAGTTGATCACTTATTGTTTAACTTCCGAAATCAAGACTCAAAGTAAATATAAAATTACAATTTGATTAATATATTTTGATACCGAAATTTTTCAACACAAAAACTAAATTTCTCATAATAATAAATTAAGAAAAGTGCAGAGCAAGACTAATAGAATTTTGAAACTCTTAAGTTACATATAATCTAATAATGCTAACATTACGGTTGACCTTTAGGTTACATATAATCTAATAATGCTAATATTATGGTTGACCCTTGGAAATCTAATAGCTAGTGACTCATGATGTCTAATAATAAATAATATACATAGAGGCCAACTTTGTTTTTTTTGGGATACTTACACAAGTCCATACATTGCCTTTAATTATATTTACAGTAACTAAAGGCAAAGGTTACAGATCCGCGGTGGTGCAACGAAAACCTCGAGAAGGTACTATTCATTTCTTTTCAGGATGTTGAAAAAAGTTGTTACTTTTCAATAGTGGAAGGACTGAAACGAGTCAATGATTCTTTTCCAAAAGACTTGTCGCCAGTGCACCAACAACCTTGTTGAGAATGAGGAGGCAAACAAAAGCTCTGATGAGATCCCACAAGCTCCTCATCGTGAGGATCAAAAATCTTCAAAAAACCAAGATGATATAGATTCCTGCTCTTAGAAACGACAAGACCAGAATCACGAGGGATACCATAATCACGACAGATGCCCTGATCCCACCAAATCTATATGAGGATTGTAAACCTTGCCTAGGCCATCGTTGGGTGGAACGAACATTAGAAGGTAACCGGTGCTTATTATTGCAAGATTGGTAAAAACAAGGTATTGATTGAGCTCTTCCCTCTAATTTTCTTTACCCTCCCTCTAAATGAAGAATTCCAGGTGTGGGCCATGAGCATATGCTCAAGCGACAAAGCACCCCGCTTTGTCAACAAAACTTGCGAATTTCTTCCTCGTAGCAAGTTTGTGCCATGCTGTAGATCACCTGAAGCCATTGTTCTTAGCATGTCCCGGAAAGTGCTCATATTTGAACATCTGAAAAAAAGAACTACACAAAAGAGATACAATACATAAGCGACCCATATTCTCCACTATATTATCGTAAATGGAGTCTAACTCATGGTAAAGAGAACCCAAGAATAATGCTGCTAAAGGAATGCTCTTTCCCCGAGCAAGTTGTATTTCCGAAGAAGCCAGAGCAAGACGAGGCCATTCATCTAGAGCGCTAGGGAATATGAAGTGCAAAAGCCAAGTCAATATATAGCTTGCAAAATGAAGGTCATCAAAGGGCACCGTCTTCTCAATCTGAAGAAGGAATGTTTTTGAAATAGTATGCAGGAGAGAATTGAAAGTACACTTATTTCTAGTGTTGGGAAGGTCATTAAGAACCACACCACTATCACAAAACCGAGTGTCAATCTTTGAAGAAGCAGTAATAGCTCCACGGAGGAATGACACGCGTTATCTCTCCTCTGAAGAAAAAGTCCAAGTGTTCAGATCGTGTTTGCTGATGAAGTTTAGACATATGAGTTGAACCATATCCTCGAGGGTAGAAGTGAACTCCCTCCATGAGGCCACAAAAGTATGATTGTCTTTATTCCAACAAGAAATCAAAAGCTAGATCCCAAGGGTATCGCGAGGGATAATGAGGTGTTTTGAATTATTGGCAGCATCAATAAGCCTCGTTGAATCCAGCTTCTTAAGAAATTTTGAGTCCGACAATATCGCCTTAGTCTAAAGATCCTAACCATTGCAGGATCCCGTTTGACTTGTGAAAACAAACGTAGAATAGGTAAAGTCCCCTCTTTCGAGCCTGAACCTTAAAGTTGAATCAGGAAGAATAGGAGCACCCTCCATCAGAGGAGGACCTTCTTCGAGCAACAGTGGACCATCTTGAGCTTTGTCGATGTCATCCAACTTCTAAGCACCAGACCAGAAAGCGTCATCTGAACCAAGGAAGAAATCTACCTTCCATTCAAACATATGAGGGACATTGAGTACAACTGTCCGTTCAACCTAAAACAAGATGGGCAACAAGATTTGATGAGGATGGTTCAAAAAAAATTGTCGCTAAGAAAGAAGAGAAGGGAGGAGAGTAAAATCTTTTTCTTCCATAATTTGTTATGGCAATCACAAATAAGAAATCTCAATAACGAAAGAGTTTTTGCTGGCTTCCCCTTTTTATAATGGGTAGGGTTACCAGGGTTTTTGAGAAATTGATGATTTGATAAGACAGTGAAGAGACACAAATGGAAATTTAAAGCGTTATTAGCCATTACTACTGACAATAAATTTGGCGGATGGTACTCGCCATTTCCCATAATAAACCAACGGAATTTCGTGAATCGGACATCTAGTGTTTCAAAATTTGGGCCGAAAGTCAGCAAAAAAATTCACCTGATTAGGGCCTGCAAAAGAAACCCTAATTGACTCCTAATTAGGTGGAGACACTTCATATTCTTTTGGCGATTAAAAGTGAAGAATTAGGGCAGTATTGAGGACCTTTGGGCAAACTCTTTGAAGAGCTTTTGGAGTAAAGAAACATTAGAGAACAAGGTCTTACGCGTATTCCATGGAGATGATGCCTTCTTCTTTAACTGTTGAAGCGTTCTCTTCTATCATGATCGGCTCATTTATCCATTAGGGTTTTGACCCCTTTATTTTTATATATGGACATTAAAATACTTTTGGCCACTAGAGAGAGAATCGCTAAGTCAATTAACTTAGATTAATCCCAAAATAATGTTGGTATCATTTACCATGAGGCAAGAAATTAGGTACAATTTTCAAATGGCAGAGAGATTAAGAAAAGAGTAATAATTTAGAAGAAAAGTTGTTGAGATGGTAACTGTAAAACCTTAACAACACGGCCTAGGCCATGCAGGTGATGGCCAAGCCCCTTGGTGGCATTCGTGGGCTTCTATCAAGAAGAGTTCCATAGTAGAATTGAGAATCCTCAAGAGGCATTCTTGAGGCAAGAATGTAGGGTTGGAGTGTTGAACCTCGGTACGTCTTTGTTTCTAAATTATGTGTTTGTTATATGATTTTTTTGATACATCTTATGCATAATGCTCATTGTAATCATATATGGACCAAACTTAATTAATATGCATTAATCACTAGAAGGATTACACAACTTGCTTTAATTCATAGTTGTTAATATTTATGTTTCTTAGATTCCCCTTATTTGTACTTAGGAAAATCATCACATAGTGTAATTCAATCAATCATCAAAACAAGCAATTTAGAAACAAACTTAAATAACAAACCTAGCTAATATATACAATAAAGATAAGAAGAGAAAAATCATTCCAACATACATGTGATAAAAACTCTAATTAACATTACGCGCGCGCACGCGCGCGCACATATATATATATATATTGTAAATTTGTAATGTGAATAGACTAGGACACAAACAAAAATAGGAGATACATGTTTTTTATACCCACCTCAGTGCAAGTTGAAGAGCTCCACTCACAGCAGATGCAAAGAAAATTTTAGTAGCTGTATTAGCACAAGATTTTATCTGTCAAAATGTAAAACTTGATTTAACCAAACGAATCATTTTAGGGTTGAAATCTATGACCATGCATGAATAAACAAGAAATTAAGTTAAATTATTGCTACCTGATTGTTGGATTAGTACGTACACCACTACACCCTCATGGAGATGCTTTGAATAATTTTAAGCTTGAGGTTTCTGATTATAAACTGGAAAATGTCAGCAAGGCACTGCACATGAGATGCTCCTCAATATGCTGTTCTTCCAAATGCATATTGAAAAAATACTTTTTTATATACAAATTATTAAAGAAACCATCTTCAACATCGCATGAGTTGTATATAATTAAAAAACGATGTGTTAAGTGCCAAAAATACACCCTCGATGTATGCGAATGGTGCATATTATAACCCCTTCATTTTGAAAAACAACCTAAATTAAACAAATGACGGCTTTGTGTTAGTTTGCACTTAACGAGAGAAATAGAGTTACTTAAATGCCCTTTTTCACAAAGAGTATATCACGGCTTAAGCCACATAATTTTTCTAACAATTATTTCTGCCCAACAATTATTTATAGAATAATGATAGGAGAACGAAGTGAAGTTTCTGAATGAACACTGAATTTGAAGTGATCAAGATACGTCAAGTTCTTTAAATTATATAAAAAAAATCTTTCACATCCTAAAGGAAAAAAAATACCGTCTCTTCCAAACGATTTCATGATTATCAGAAAACTAAAGAAAGAGAAAAAAAATATTTGCTTTCACGTAGTTTTGCTGAAGGAGAAGAAAAATCACTTAATCATCTTATTTGTTGAAAGATAAAAAAAATCCTATAAGATTGAACGTTACCTGAAAAATTAAAAAAAGAGATCGAAAAAAAATTATTTGCTTCCACGTAGTTTTACTAAAGGAGAAGAAAAACTTATAATTATCTTGTTTGTTGAAAGAGAAAAAAATTCTACAAGATTAAAGGTAACTAAGAAAATTACGGAAAGAAAAAAATCCTTTGTTGCAACGTACTTTTGTTGAAGGAGAAAAAAAATTCTATAATTTTCTTGTGAATCGTGATCTTTAAGAGATGAAATATAATTTTTTTTTTCTTTCACGTGAGGTGAGAAAATATTTATTTTAATATATTTTAAGAACCTAATCCGACTTGACACGTCAAATTCAATGGCTCATTCTGAACTTACCTTCAGTTTCTCCTATTTATAACGAGTCAAGTTCATACGATAACTGTTATTCAACTAATCTTGCTGTCTAGTCATTAAAATATGTTATTTAAAAATTTATTGATGCCATTCCAAAAAATTATTAATAACTGTTTTGGTGTAGTCCCACAACTATTTATCTATTACAAGAGCAGCTGAACATCATAAGGACTTTAAAGTACTTGGCCTTTTTAAATGACACTAGAATTAAATTATTAACAAGGCCATCAAGCCCCTTAAACTGAGTTAAGGCTTGATGGTCACCACAAAAAAAAAATTCATTTGATAAAGACGATAATTCCATATAAAAAGAATGTGGAAACGCCTTTAGAAATGAAACTCAAATAAAATGATACTACAAAAATTGTTGAATGGAAAGCAAAGATAAATCACTGCACTTGTTTGGAATGGAGAAAAAGAAGGAAATTGAAGGCAGAGGAAGAGAAACGAAAGTAATGAGAAATCAAGAGAGGAGAAAATATTAGAAAAAATTACACTAATCTCTCTTGTAAATAGGAGAAATAACAAATACTCTCCTGTGTTTTCAAAAATAACACTACATCTCTGTCAGAGTTGTCGAACACCTAAAATGATAAAATGACAAATATACTCATATACAATTTAATATTTCTTATTTGAAAAAATTTTGTGATGTTAAATTACTAAACTAATCTTATCACATTAACACACGCATATATATATATATATATATATATATATATATATATATATATATATCATACACAAATCTCAGCCCAGTGTTTGTTTATGTATCCGTCCACTCACACCCGTCCACAAGAGTTACTACAATCAGCCTCTGTATGACCACCACTATTGTCTCCCATTCTACCGCATGATCCACATTCTAGCTGCCGTGGCAATGCCATTACTTTAGTCACCACTTCTTAGTTCTTACACCATCATTTTCACAACTTCCTCTATTAGGGGTTCATGATAGTTGAATTTACTCCACCACTTCAATCAGCATTGCTGATACCGCAACCGCCGCCGCAATCATTTAGTACTGCAACTGCAGCTCCTTTCACCTTCAAATCTTGATATAAGTAACACATAAGATTTGGAATTTGCTTAGTGCTGATTCGACAAAAGAAATGACCCTACCATCTGGTGGTTTGATTGGGCAGAAAAAATCAATTGACGTGATTCCTGAATCTCTCGATAGCGCATACAATGTTTTGGGTTATACTTATCATCTATAAGGGGCTTAAATATTAAAGTTACACTCTTTCTAATAGTTAAAATTTTTAAAGTAGATGGTGATTAATATTGTATTAGAGTCGACAATGTCTTGAATCAAAACCTCACTGTTTCTAATAATTAAAATTGAAACACATGTTAAACCAAAAAAATTTAACACATGAGGGGGTGTGTTAATGGATTTAAAATCCTCTCAATAACTTAAGCTTTTAGAGTAATGTAAAGAGGTGATATTTAAGCATATATTAATAAGGATGCGTGAAGGCATGGGGAGGGTTAAGGGGCAATCTTCTCTCATGAATATAATCTTTTGGGCGACGGAAAATTGAGTTGTTGTAGCATGGTGGCTTGAGAGAATGGTTCGTCAGTCGTACCCGCGGACTGACAAAAAAAAATAATGGATTGGACACATGACGTCAGCATGACGTCATGACAGCTGTCAAGGATCTGTGCCAGGAGCTCTATAAATACTGGTACACTTGTGGCACGGAGGGACATTCTGGTAGATCATGGAGGAGCCCCTCTCAGTCTTATATTCTTTTTGCATTCTCTCTCTCCCAATCCATCCTCACCTCCCAATCTCCTTTCACTGTTCTTTAGCCCAGCTTTGAGTGTGAATTATCCCTCTAAATATTCTCGAACCCTAACTATTTACAAGTAAATAGTGGTGGACATCATCCATAGTTTTATGCTTTCCAAATATTGTTAAGTTATGTATGTGTCAGATGAGAATTATTTGCCACTTTTCTTGACATAGTATTTTTCTGAAACTTCTAAGGAATGTATATTCTTTTGACTGCTGGTAATTGGTTGTATCATTTTTTATCAAGTGATTTCCCAATTTATTATTTTTTACTTTTTCTTGTATTATAAAGATTTATTCTGTCTTGGGTGAAGTTGGTTACACATTCCTAAAAAGCTCTTTTATTAGATAACTAAAAATATTGAACATAGAGGGAAGGCCTAATACCTGTTAGGCAATAGGCTTGTGACAAACAAAAGTCATTTAAAAACTCATAATGCTATATTTTTCTTTTCTTCCAATCATCATCATTATTCGAAAGAATAGTAGTAGATATTAATTCTAACCAAAATACTTTTGTTTGGAAAATACTCGCTGGTTACCATCGTTATAGCTATTCCTTTTGGTAATGAAAATTCCATCAACAATAAATTCGAATGGTATTAAAGAATTCTTATAATTAGGTTAAAAATCAGTTAACAATAGCTTTTTTTATTAATAAATTATAAAAAATTATATATTATATTATTTCAGATCGAATTATTATCGAATCAAATTGACCATAATTCATATCTGATTTGTTTAACTAGTGAATTATCGAATTCGAATTGCTAATAAATTATTAGATTGAATGTTTAATTCATATCCAAATTATTGACTCGGATTAGAATTAGATTCGAATCAAAATTTGATCCATCAACAGGTCTATGCTCATTAATTGTTTTTTTATTATAATTTATGAATTGATACCGTTTGGCAGACTGAATAACATTTTTAGATTTAGAAATTCAAACCTTTTTTGTAAAAAAGTCAATTTAATTTGAAACTTGTTAAATTTGCTAGTTAGGAAAAATTATTACATTCTGATAAAAAAAAGTAGTTGATTTTTAAACATGTATGCAAGGATTTTTGAATTGCGCAATGTGAAACATCTGCAATTATTCATGAACACTGTTGCAAATTATTAGACTTTAAAAAATTATTTTAAGGGTCTAATGATTTAAAAAATTACCATTTATATATGGCTGAATATGAAAATGTAAAATTTGTAAATATAGATTCGAATTAAATCATATTCATAAATTAAAAAAAGATTCATTTCCTGGCAGCAACCATGTGCCAGCTTGAAAATTGATAAATATTTCTTAAATGACAGTTCTAGACTGTTAAGTTATTTTTCCTAATGTCGTATATGTGTTTAGTATTTAGTAATCAAATTTCACACAATTAAATGATTTGTGAGGTATTAATAAGTTTTGAAGTCAGAAAGGTTGTTCTAGACAATACATTAAAATATTTAGGAATTTGTTTTAACTTGGGACTAGACCTTAAAGTAGTTGTGATTGTTAATCACCCTTGAACTATAGTAAAACTTTTATAACGAGGTTCGGGGCATGACAATTAAATATTAGAGCTAAGAAAATAGATCCGTATGGAAGTATAGAGCATGCTTATAAATTACGGGTCATTGTGGAATGAGAATACATTGATAGAAATTCAATTTGGTTTGAACATTGAAGTATGATTGAGTGGATGTCTGAAATAAAATTGTTTGATCTAATTATATTTGTAATTATTGAATGGTTGATTGATAAATTATTTGGGCTTATGGAATATTTGGACAGATTAGAAATTATATTGGATTGAAATATTTGGAGGAATATTAGTTATAATATACTTTAATGGTTTTAAATTAATGTAATAAATGGATTTGCGAAACATCGAGACTTTTGTATGTGGAATATGTTGTTAGATTTGTGGCTCAAATTCAGTTGCGGTAGTTTCCTTTTTTATTTTAGAAGACTGAAGACTTGGGGAGAAAGTTTTATCCATCTATTTTAGAGTTGTGATTGAATTGGTAACCTTTTTTTTAGACAAGATATGAGAATCATTGTTCAAGAAGAAATTGGTTTTGGAGACTCTATTAATATATGTAGGGTTAAAAGGGAAAAAGAGAAAGATGAAAGATATAAGGGGTTGGTGAGTATTGTGAGGAGATAAGAGGGTATATGTAATTCCGGGGGAAGGTGTCAAAAGTGAGTGAAAGAGTGTGTTTGGTAGACATGTTTTTTGTATGTTATATATTCTCTTCTCAATATAGTGAAATTTCTCTCTTCATAGACGTAGTCCTAGAATTGGGTGAAACATATAAAATATTGTGTTGTATATGAATGTGTTTGATTATTATCTTCCCATATGGTTGTATGATTATTGATGTGATGATATGCTTCCGCAGTGTCAAACAAAAAGCGAATTAAATTCCTAAAATATGTGACTTGGTTAATTAATTAATATGAATCTCTTATTATAATCTGTGTATCCCGCCTTACTTTCATTTTTTTTTTTTGGAGGAGCTGCTCATTTTAATACTTTCTAAAAAAAATTATTGCGTTCTTCTATTTTTTTATTTTTTGAATGGAAGATAAGAAAAAGATAATACTTTACTTTGTTTATTAGGAGAGGAAAAAAAATAAAGAAAGTTTTGTAATTTAAAATATTTATAATAACCTTATATTTCTTCTTTTTTATCTTCCGTCCAAATTTGGAGGAATGAAAATTTGTGATAGAAAAAGGATGGTTCATCCATCTTCTTTTCTCGATGCATCATCTCTACCAAACGAATATAATTTGCTCTTTCCCTCTTACTTTCTCTCTACCCCTCTTACTACCAAACAAAGCATAAATTTTTATATCTCCTTCTTTGCATAATATTTTGCCGAACCACTTTAAATTTTTATATTCAGCATCACACTGAGCTAGAACCCCTCCCATCCTCTTTGAAGACGGAGAGAATATGCGTACCATTGGACTACAAGCCATTTAGTAATTTTCATCTCTATTTTCATTGCATGTATGCTGAATTCTTGTTTGTTTTTGTGTTTTCTTGCGATTTGTCACAACATAAAATATGGTCTCCCAGTGTAGACGAGACAATACAAGATCAAGCAAACTGGCATATTTGAATATATCTTGCTCCAATATGCTAATAAGCTCTTTTTCTTAATAATAAAAAAAGAAAGCTGTTCGATCGTTTATTATACATAAATAGAACTCAATATATGTTTACATCTATATAAATCCAACTATTGTGACCGTATAAAAACAGATCATAGTATTGAACTTGAGAAAAATCATTCCAATATACATGTATTAAACATCACTCATATATTGTAATGTGAAGAAAGTAGGACGTAAACAAAAAGGGAAATGCTAAACGTTATGAAATTTTATTATGAATTGCCTTCATGAATGATGTGGCAGGTGATAATACCATTGAGATTCCGTGTATGGGGGGAATCCCATCAATACTAACTCATCATTTAATTGCCACATCATTCAAGATAAAAATTCATGAAATATTTTCATGACGTGTAGCATTACTCAAACAAAAATAGGAGATGCGTGTTTTTATTACCCACCTCAGTATAAGTTGAAGAGCTCCACGTACTCCACCAGAAGCAAAGAAATTCTTAGTAGCTGTATTACAACAAGATTTAATTCTCTGTCAAAATGTAAAATTAACTTGATTTAACCAAAAGAATCATATTAGGATTGAAATCTACGATCCATGCATGCATAGATAATCAATAAATTAAGTTAAATTGCTACCTGATTGTTTGTTGGATTAGTACACCACTACACCCATGCTAGCTATGAATAATTTGAAGCTTGAGGTTTCTGAATATATATATAGCGGAAAAGTTCAGCAAGGTATTCTACCAAAAGCAGGCCAAAAATACTATTTTATACACAAATTTTCAAACATATCATCTTAATTCAACATCTGATGCAACTCGTGTATATATATATATATATATAAAGTACTATAGTCCAAGAAATTTCATTTTCACATGTGTGTAGCAGCTCATTCAAATTCTTTTCTGTAACAAGTCACATGTGAAAGCAGCTTCTTAATTTCCACGTACTTCACTTGTCCGGTTCTTTCATAGGTAGAATTTTTAATATGGAAGGTTGTTATCATTCAACTACTGATGCCGTCCCAAGATAATAAAATTCATTATCTTCGCACTAAAAATTGACGTCAATCTTATCATCAAAACCATTCTTCAACTCAGCTTTTGTTAATCATTTTCAAAAAGCCAAATTGAAACTTTTGGTTTTTCTAAAAAAAAAAAAAGAATACTTTAAAAAAGGAAAAAAGTTGCTATAAGAAGAGTCACCAAATTTTAATAAAACAATGGGTAGTTGTATCATATTCGGGGAATTCTTTGAATATAGGAATCTCACACTCATAAAACTCTATTTTTCATTATTATAGGAAATTATAAAAAAAATGGAGTCTTACTAATAGTTGAAATTTGATATTTAATAATTTTTTATAGAACACACTCATAATTCATTCCGCATATACTCCTTCATCCAACATGTACCTGGTCTAGCATGACATAGATGTATGTTAATCCAAAAAAATAATTAGGGTAAATTATTGTGACTCCCTGAGATTAACATGTTATATATATGTATTTTTTTCATCAATGTCAAACTAGAACCCGCCATCGAGGGTAGTTTTGATAATTAAATTTTCTTTTATGTTAATTGAGTTTAACCAAATACTATATTTTAAAAACTTTAATTCGAAAATAATTAGGTAAAACTTTAGAAAAAGTCAAGAGTAATTTATCCAAATAATTAGGAGAAAAAAAATCAGATTTTTGTGATAATTTTGTTTTTTAAAAGTGGAAAATACCAATACTATTTTTTATATATATTATTGTAGTCCAAGAAAAGCATCTTCTGCTATATGAACAGTAATTTTAATTTCATTTTCACATGTGTGTAACAGCTGATTCAAATTCTTATCTGTAACAAGTCACATGTGAAAGCAGCTTCTTTCCACGTACTTGACTTGTCGGGGTCCTTCATATGTAGAATTTTTAATATGGAAGGTTGTTATCATTCAACAACTGATGCTGCCCCAAGATATTAAAAATTCATTATCTTCAATAATGCTGTCTTGTTGATATGCAAGGGATCATTTTCGTGTAAACGTACGTGCATGTTACATATTGTTAACATATCTTCTTGGATAATTCCTAAGAGTTCAATTTTTAGTGCGAAGATAATGAATTTTTAATATCTTGGGACAGCATCAGTAATTGAATGATAACAACCTTCCATATTAAAAATTCTACCTATGAAAGACCCCGACAAGTCAAGTATGTGGACAGAAGCTGCTTTCACATGTGACTTGTTACAGATAAGAATTTGAATCAGCTGTTATACACATGTATGTATATATATATATATAAGAGACCAATGAATACATTCATTCATATGATTCTACTAGTCACTTTTCTTTTCAGTAATTAAGCACCATTTTTCCTTCTTTTTTTTTAATATGAAAGAGACAATTTAGTTCAAGTAGCGTGAGATTAACTTCGGATAACGCAAATTTCACTTACACTTTAAAGTTCTTTTTGCTAAATTGGTGCGGGTAGTTATGAAAATAATAATTGTCTAAAAAGACAAATAATACTATGTCAAAAAATTATCAATCAAATAGGTGACAACTATATTCACTCAACCAACTAGCTATTAAAAGAGTCTGAAAACATATTAGAAGTAAACTATCATAATCTCACAAAATTTTGGCTGCCCTCTGTGTACTTATTTTTTTTATAAAAAAAAAAAAAAGTCATACCAAATGCATAAGGCTTTGATTGAAAGCATACCAAGTGCAGAAGGCTCTGACAAATCTTATATCCAGCCATTATTATTAACAAGTCATCTTATTATCATCAAAATCATTCTTCATCTTAGCTTTTGTTAATCATTTTCAAAAACCAAATTGAAGCTTTTGGTTTTTCTAAAAAAAGATTAAAAAAAATTTACTTTAAAAAAGGGAAAAAAGTTGCTATAAGAAGAGAGTCACCAAATTTTAATGAGGCAACGAGTAGTTTTACAAGATCCGGGGGATTCCTTAAATGTAGGAATCTTACACCGATAAAAACCTATTTTTTATTATTATAGAAAATTATAAAAAATAAAGTCTTACTAGTAGTGGGGTTGTCAGAATCTCCGTGATATTTAATATTTTTTCATAGAGCACACCCATAATTCATCCCGAACACATGTGCTCTTTCGTCCAACATGTACCGAGCAAATATTCAACGGATTTTTTTATCCTTGACAAAGAACTCTCACAATGCTCTAGCGTGACATGGATGTATGTTAATCCAAAAAAATAATTAGGGTAATTACTGTCACTCCTTGAGATTAACATGTTATATATATGTATTTTCTCCATCAATGCCAGACCAGAACCGGCCACCGAAGGTAGTTTTGATAATTTAATTTTTTTTATGTTAATTAACTTTAACGGAGTTAACTATCAATTAACCAGAGGGGTACTCAGACTTTAGTCAATAAACCACCAAATTTTAAAAACTTTAATCCAAGGATAATTGAGCAAAACTTCAGAAAAAGTCAGAGTAATTTATCCAAATAAGGAGGAAAAAATAAGATTTTTGTGATAATTTTGTGTTTTAAAAGTGAAAAATACCAATACTGTTTTTTCTTTCCTTGGAATGAGCTTTTTAGAAGTGTTCTTCCTTTCTCCAGGGCCTGTCCTGGGCCTAAGCGTAGGGCCCCCAAATTTTAATCAAACCCAATACTTTTACTGGGCCTTACTTTAAATTTTTTTTTATTAACTATGGTTCATTTTACCAAACCCAATACTACTGAGCCTTATTTAAAAATAAAATTATTAAATGATCCATTTAACCAAACCCAATACCACTGGGTCTCATTTTAAAAACAAAAATATTTTATCTACGGTTCATTTAACAAAATCAAATACCACTGGGCTTCATTTAAAAAAAATTACTAACTAAATGTTCAATTCATCTCTTTGGGTTTGCTTTGTGTTTTTTCCTTTTTTATTTTTCTTTCTTCACGGCTAAATAGCAGCAAGCAATGACTATTTTCTGTGAAGGTTGTGGTCCACCAAAGTCCAATTCGTCTCCTAGGTAGGTTTCTCTCTCATTTTTAGTTCAATACTTCTAGTCTTCGATGCATCATCTGTTTCACTTTCACTCCAAAATTGGAAGCCTCTTGTTGTATCATATCCCATGGGCAAAATTTATTTTTCTAGTCAAAATCTTCTATTTCACTTCATTGGTAATTACAATTTTTTAAAAAGGAAAAAAAGATGAAATTATATAGTTTAGGCACAAGTGATTGAAAAATTAAAAATAAAGTGTGTTTGATTTTTCATAACAGTATATATCACTTTTTGTGAAAACTCTTCCTTCGGAACCATACTCTGGCAAGTATTCATAATTTCAAATACCAAAATTAAAATTAATAATAATCTTTCATTCAAATTCATTTTTAAAAGGAACGAATTAACGAAATATTGTAATTTTTCTACAAAAGTATATGAGTATTAAATATTATATTCATGAGCTTCTCGTGTTGCTTTCATGATTCATTTTTTGTCCTATCTCGTACACAACCAAACATTATTCTTCTTTCTTTATTTGTTCGCCGTGTACAATCTCAATCATGCTCAACATTTAATGGTCGAACATAATTAATTATTTAAGTGTTGCCATCAAAGCTTTGACATTATTTTTTTTTACTTCTCTTATTAAGCTGGTAGTTGTTTATATATTGCTAGTGAGATGAGATGCTTAATTAGAATTCTCTAATTTCAGTTGTGGATTGTCTTGGTTAGTCGACTTGTGCCTTCATGGGTTAGTAATTGAAAGCATAATTATTTAAAAGTATGTTTTTTATTATTTGTTATTTCTCATGTAGCCTATATTGCTTTTCATTTTTTTGGCCCTTGATATTTTTCATTTGTTATTATACTAAAATTCCTTCTAAAATATTATATAGGTGCATATTTACTCTCTTATTAGACTTGTCCTAATTGTGGAAAGAAAATTTGAGTTACATCTACTAGAAATATGAATCTGGACATGAAAAAACAATGAATGAATGAATTTTAACATAAATATATTTTGTGTTTAGCGTCTTATTTAATTAAAAAAAATGCGTTATTATAAAATTTATTCGCGTGTGAAATCTTATGTATAAGGGACCTCAAATTTGAAAGCTCGTCTAAGACCCCTCAAAATTTTGGAAATCTCAGGGTCGACCTTGCCTTTCTCTATTTTTTTTAAATAAAATGACAAATATTCATCAAAATTGGAACTTAAAGAGTACTTTTTGTCAAATTTTGAAGTTTGGTAACCCATACTTTAGGTAAAGCAATATCTTTTCCTCGTTCCACGGGAAGATCGAGAATTCAAGTTCCTTGTAGAAAAGCAGTAGGTACTTTGTATATGGACTTTGCTTATAATTATGTGGTTTTAGAGTATTCAAAATCACCTCAAAAAGTATTTTAAATATATAAAAAAAAAAAAGAAGTCTCTTTACAAATTGATAACCGATTTGAAGAGAGAAAAGAAAAATAATCGAACGATAGCTCATTACTCAAAATTTATACAACAAAATAACGTGAGTCGTTACATAAAAAAAATAAAAACAAAAATTATATAATCTTATCTATCAAAGGATTTGTGAACAGTAAAAGTGGTTCTAAATGTTAATTTTGTCATTTCTTCTAATAAAAGACCGTGGTGTAAGGTGTTATGATAGAACCAAACAGAGTTATTGAGAACAAGTGAAAATAATGGTAAAGAAAAAAAGGAATAGGTGCACACAAAATAAGGATACAAGGATTTACGTGGTGTTTCGGCACTTTGGCCTACTTCCACTGGCAAAGACAGAGCAAAATATTTCACTATGGAAATGAGGTTACAAGTGATGACTCACACCCAAACCTCAAATAAAAATAATAGATTAATATCACTCTACAACTGATTTCACCTCTCCCTTTATATTTATCACTCTCAACTTTCTATGCTTTACAAACTATGCTATATATAAGCATAGTTTGATGATGACTCGAAAAACATGGACTTTAGCAAACATGGAGAAGGAAAACAAATGAGCTAAAAATCAAGGATTGAGCAAAACTAGGTGGGACAATAAACAAAAGGGTGGTCCCCCCATTTTATCATGAGCCAAATAATAAATCTCCACCTTGGCGAAATGTTTGTCTTCTCCACAAAGCCCTTAAGGGAAATTCGCATTATCTGAGAATACCAACCAAGTCCAAGCAATGTTTGAACTTTAGAACTGGAATGGAATTTTTCATCATATGTACTGTACCAATCTTCTTCAGTGTGACATCCCTCTAAGACATGATATCCTTAATGAAGTGATATCTGACATCAATGTGTTTGGTTCTTTCATTATACATTTGATTTTTAGTCAAATGTATAGTACTCTGGCTATCACAATAAACAATAGTTGTACTTTGTTATAAACCCAAATCAGAAACCAAACCTCGTAACCAAATAACTTCCTTCACGGCATTAATAGCTATCATATACTCTGTTTCTGTAGTAGAGAGAGCAACGATAGATTGCAAAGTTGATTTTCTACTGATTGCACAATCTGAAATGTGAAGAGATAACCTGTCAGAGATCTTCTTTTGTCAAAATCACTAGCATAGCTGGAGTCCACATAACCGACAATGCTGTCAAAACTATCATTGTTCTTCTGGTAAACTAAACTGACATATGTAGTGCCTTTCAAATATCGAAGAATCCATTTCACAGTTTGCCAATGCTCCTTCCTTGGATTATCCATATATCTACTAACAACACTAACAACATGTGAAATATCAAGACGAATGCATACCATTGCATACATAATGCTCCCAACTGCATTAACATAAGGAACACGAGACATGTGCTCATTCTCTTCCTCGATCTGTGAAGATAAAGCTGCAGAAAGGCAAAAATGAGCAGTAAGTGGTGTACTCACGGGCTTGGAATTCTACATACAAAACCGTTCAAGCACTTTTTCAACATAACTCTTTTGTGGCAAGCTCAACTTGCCAGCACAATGATCCCTGTGAATCTCCATACACAAAATCTTCTTAGCTACACCAAGATTTTTCATCTCGAACTCAATCTTTAACTGAAACTTTAACTTGTTGATTTCTGATATGTCTTTTTCAGCAATAAACATGTCATCGACATATAGTAACAAGTACACAAAAGAACCATCTGGGAGCTTTCTGTAGTACATAACTGTCATAACTACTTCTGGAGTAGTCATGGCCTACCATAAATGTATCAAATCTCTTGTACCACTGCCTCGGAGATTGCTTCAATCCATATAAGGATTTCTTTAACAAGAAACATGCCTGAAAATAAACCCTCTGGTTGATACATATAGATCTGTTCTTCAAGCTCACCATGTAGAAAAGTTATCTTGACATCAAGTTGCTCAAGCTCTAAGTCAAAAAGAGCAACCATGGCAAGTAACACGCGAATAGAGCTATGTTTCATAATTGGTGAGAATATTTCATTAAAGTCCACACCTTCTCTTTGACTATAACCCTTGGCTACCAAGTGTACCTTGTACCATGCATCTTTAACACCTAGATTTCCTTCTTTTTTCTTGAAAACCCATTTACAACCAACAATCTCTGTCCTTTAAGAGGTTTCACTAACTCCCATCTCTAATGCTTTTGAATAAATTCAATCTCCTCAGTCATAGCAACAGTCCACTTGGCAGATTCATTTCCTGTAACAGCTTCTTGATAGGAGGAATGCTCCCTATCTTCAATATTTTCAATGACAAACAGAACATAAGTAACTAAATTTTCATAAGCATACCTCTAAGGTGGTTTGATCTATCTTTTCTGTCTCCCTATAGCAATAATGTATTGTTTCTCATCTGGTGCATCGTCACGTTGCACTTCTTTAACATTGGGCTGGATTGGAGTGCTATCTTGTTTCTCTAGAGCTTCAAGGTCTATCTCCATTTGTGACTTGACACCTTGGGATTTGCTTGCATCAACTGACTCCTTTCTTGGGTGAAGAACAACTAATTTATCAAAAGTAACATCTCTGCTGACAATGAACTTGGGCGACTTAGGATTAGGACACCATAACCTGTATCCCTTCACCCCGGATGCATAACCAAGAAATACACATTTTTTGGCTCTAGGCTCAAGCTTTCCTTCATGAACATGAGCATAAGCAGGACATCCAAAAACTCTTAACTCAGAGTAATTAGCAAGTTTACCAGACCATACCTTTTCAGGGGTTTTGCACTCAATAGTAGTCGATGGAGACCTGTTCACTAAATAACAAGTTGTGTACTGCTTCAGCCCAAAATCCTTTTGACAGACCAGCTTCAAAAATCATACACCACGCTCTTTCCAAAAGAGTCTTGTTCATCCGCTCTGCTACACCATTTTGTTGTGGAGTCATCTAAATTGTACGGTGTCTGACATTGCCTTGATTTTTGTAGAACTCATCAAACTCTCCTGAACAAAACTCTAAACCATTAATGATTCTAAGACACTTGATTTTCTTCCCTGTTTGCTTTTCAATCATAACCTTCCATTGCTTAAAATTAAGGAACATTTCACTTTTGTGCTTCAAGGTATATACCCATACTTTCTTTGAGAAATCATCAATGAAAGTTAACATATACCGAGAACCACCAAGAGATGGAACTTGAGAATGACCCCAAAGATCTAAATAGATGTAATCTACAGTGCCCCCTTCGTTATGTGAACAGCTGTATTTAACTTGAGTCTTGTCTTCTTCCCAAAGACACAATATTCACAAAATTCTAGCTTTTTCATTTTCTGTCCACAAAGGGAACCTCGTTTGCTCCATTCCATCAAGCCCCTCTCACTTATATGCCCTAGACGCATATGCCATGTAATACCCCATAATTTTGAGTTCATTTAATTTTAATTTAAATACTTCATATATATTTTTATTTTAATTGAATTGCTTTATTGGTTGAATTAAATTTCTTTGAGTGCTTTGAATTGCTTTATTGGTTGAATTAAATTTCTTTGAGTGCTTTATATATTTTGGGTTGAGTTGGACTGAAATGACTAGGCTAGGTGTATATTTATTTTGATAGGTTAGGGTTTATTTTTTTATATTTATTTTATTTTATTTATTTATTTTAAGATTTTTAATTAGTTTTCTAGAAAAAATAATAAGAGAAAAGAAAAGGAGGGTTAGGGTTTCTATCGTTTTCACGTACAGAGATTGAAAGAACGTAGACACAAGAAAGGAGGGAGAGAAGGAGCGATTCATTGGGATGAGTTCCAGTTCATCGAGAGACAAGTTCGAACTCTTCTCTTCCCCTTTAATCCGTAAACATAGATTATATATTTTTTTATGTATATATGTTGCTTGAATACGTATATTCATATATATAACTATGAAATTGAACGATTATGCATGCTAAGGGTGATGTTGTGGATTAACTTTTTTCAAAATATTAAACTACCCTTTCAAACATCCTCTTTGTCTCTTATCTTTAATGTTTTTGATCGGATCAAAAAAAATACTCAGAAAAAAAATAATTCAAAAAAATAATTCTCTCTTTTTACGAGACCCAAAAAAAGTTATGTGTTAATAAATTAATTTTTTTTGACAAGATCAAAATATAAATCGATGTATATCTGTTGAAAAAATTATATCTTTTGTCGTGAGATAAAAAAAAATATCTCTGCTAAATAAATTATTTCTTTTGGTATGAATTAAAAATTAAAAAGTACCCAAGAAATAGTTATCCATGTTAAATAAATTCTCTCTTGACACAACCCAAAAAAAAAGTATATAAAATTTTTTATTCTTGTAGAATAAACTATCTACGTTGAGAGTACCCAAAAAAAAAATATCGTTATTGAATAAATTATATCTTTTGATAGGTTCAAATTTTTTTTATCTCTATTGAATAAATTATCTTTATTGGAAAAAATAAAAAAAAAATTATTTTTGTTGAATAAATTATCCATTTTGAGAAGACAAAAAAAAAACTATGAACAAGTTATCTCTTTTGACAAGATTAAAAAAAAATAGTAGTAAAGAAATTAAAAAAAGTAAATTTTTTTATCTCTTTTGATAAGACCCAAAAAAAAAACATAATAAAGAAACTAAAGAAGGTAAAAAAGAGTTTAACTTTATAGTATAAAGGGTAGTTATGGTATTATAAAATAAGGAATGATGTATTAATTAATTTATGAACCTTCTTATCGTTTTCTTTAAAAGAAAAAGGTAAGTGAAGTGCAATTGTAGAAAAGGAGAGTACGAATATCGCCTCCCTAAATAAATTATCAATTTTGACAATATTCAAAAAAAAATTTATCTCTTCTGATTGGAATCCAAAAAAAGGGCACCAAAAAAGTTCTTTCTATTGAATAAATTATCTCTTTTGGCAAGACCACCCCAAAAAAAAAAGTATACTAAGCATAAAAAAAAAATTCCAAAAAATAGAACTTTGTTGAAAAAAAAAAAGACATATATATATATATATATATATATATATATATATATTTCTTGTGACAAGACTTAAAAAAAATACTTAAGCCAATAAAGAAGTTAAAAAATTAAAGTTTATAGTATGAAAGATAGTTATGGTATTATAAAATGAGAAATGATACATTACGGACCTTTTTGTCATTTTCTTTTTTAAAAAAAGGCAAATAGAATGCATTAGTACAAAATCGGAATGCGAATATTACCTATTTTTTAAAATAACCCCAAAATTAGAGTTATTTGTTTTGATGGAGTTTTGTTTGATTGGCCGAGTACGAAATGGTAGCTCTAAAATCAGGGGCAGTCCCAAAAAAACTGTATGTACTTAAAATTTTAAAAAAAAATGTTTTTTTTTTAGTATAGTGCTTGATTTATGTAGATATTATGCATATATATAATATATGTGGTATATTAATATATTATTATGGACTTTATTTTTTCATTCAGATTTGGGCTTCTTTTAGACTGATTAAAAGGCCTAGTTGAAATATTTGAAAGGCTTTGGGTTGGGGGAGCCAATAAAATATTCTATGGACTTGGGTGGGAGCGGCCAACTAATATATATATAATTTTCAAATTCACTACTTAACGAGGCCCATAACAAAGGACTTCGAAAAATTTTAAGGGGGTCATGGCCCTTACTCCTCAAAATGTCTCATGGTCTAATAGATAGGATTGCAAACAAGCATAGCTGTTTACGAATTACTCGAACTTGGTTTGTGTTCGCTTGTTAACTAAACAAATTGAGCTCAAACAAAAATATTAGACTCTCTTTATTAAATGAGTCGATCTCAAACATTCCTATACTTGATTCGTTTGTTCACAAATAGACTCGATTAAGGGTGTGTTTTGAGTTTGTAAAAATTATATATGTATGTGTATATATATTTTGGGAAATGATAAACGTCATGAAATTTTATCATGAATTGTCATCATGAATGATGTGGCAGGTGATAATTTCATTAGAATTCCGTGTATGGGAGAATCCCACCAATACTAATTCACCATTTAATTGCTACATCATTCAAGATAAAAATTCATGAAATATTTTCATGACGTGTAGCATTGATCATATATTTTAGG
The DNA here is from genome assembly GCA_026545225.1 of Cornus controversa. Lineage (NCBI taxonomy): Eukaryota > Viridiplantae > Streptophyta > Magnoliopsida > Cornales > Cornaceae > Cornus > Cornus controversa. The sequence goes on along the minus strand of CM048853.1, from coordinate 49,466,660 downwards.
TAAAGATATGAGATATGTGAGATATTTAGCCCAACATACAAAAAAAACCCAATTAATTATTGAATTATGCTGCACTTTTATTAGGTCCAACCCAAATAATTTCATTAATTATTTAATCCTCTTACACTTTTATTAGGCCCAACCCAACGTGACAACTCTCAATCTATTGATTATATAACTCATGGAACAATCAATCATTAGGGAGGCATAGAATGATAGTGGTCATCAATAATCCAAGCAAGAAAAAATGACAAGCAAGAATTCCAGGAGATAAATACAAGACAATAATAATTAAGATGTTTATAGGTAGAACTGTTGGTTACAAAGCTTACATATTAATATAAAGTCCCATTTCTGGCTTCTTATTCTCGCATACAGCAATAGTAATGAAAGCTATTAAAAATTAAGAGAGGATATAATAAAGTACATGCTACAACAATGAAGTCAAATGAGAGAGAGAGAGAGAGAGATAGAGTATAGATCTATCATATTGTGGCTAGTGACACAGTGCACCTCGAGTCTCTTAAGTGCATTGATTTCACGAGTGAGTTCCTCAAAATTACAGCAGCTTTTGAGAAGCAGTGTTCGAAGGCTTAGCAGGTTTGATCTCCCCGTCATTTTCCAAACTCCAAATTCTCTTCTTGTCAAGACAACTGTGAACGGCTTTGTTTGCACTTGGTATACCTACAAATGTCAAATCAATGAATCTGCAAAAATACGGAAATTAATAATCTCTTTTAAATAATAAATTACGCCAACCTCCACTTAGATCAAAATATTAAATTAATAATTTTATTAAATTTATAAGATAATATATTTCATAAATTCTTTTATAGGTTTCTATAGGTCTTACTTATTACATAAATTAATAATCTGATAAGAAGTACATATAGGACTGACTATGATATTTTTTTAAAATATGAATTTAATTTTGCTTGTTTTTTCTTAATAAAATAAATTTAACAAGGTTAATAATAATAATAATAATAATAAATTCTTGTTTTGAAAAAAATAAATAATGTATATAAAATATCTTGTTAAATTAATAATTATTAATTTATCGATAAATTAATATCTCGTTTAATTACTAAAATTTATGTGATTTAAATGTTGCTAATTTATAGAGGTTTTACTGTATCTATAATTTCGAGCATATTTTTTTCAAACTCCCAATTAAAAAAGGCCCATAATAAAAGGCTTTGAAATTCTGAGGGGTCATTGGCCTCATGGCCCCGCTTAGTCCTCGTGATGTTCCGCACCGGTCTAACACGAAGAAACAACAAGGTTGGGGATGTCCAATGAGTTATTTTTACTACTTTTAAACAACACATTCTTTTTCATTAATTTTACCAGGAACCCATGCAAATGAAGTTTATATGTGGTCTATAGGGTTATTTTCAAATTTTTATTAACATATTCAATTTTCACGTTACAAAAACCACGGATAAACAAATAATAATAAATAAATAAAACAAAAAGATCAAGTCATCCATTGTTTTGATTATGTTCTCCATAGAAGGAAAAAATTAATCAAAACCCAAATATATTTCTGTGAATACATTTAAATTTAAATTTGAATAAATTAATTAATTTTAATATCAATTAATTTAAATTTGAAATATATAAAAGACACTATGTTTTTATAGGTACCTTAATTCCAGTTGAATATTTTGACATCACTCGAAGTATTTAAGATACTTCGAGGAGTTATGAAAATATTTTTATATCTCATATATATATAAGCACATTCTCTTAGGTTTTATCCCAAAAGGTCTCATACTATTTGAAGAGAACACACTACATATAAGCACATCCCCTTCTTCACACCCAAGCGATGTGGGATTGAGCACCCTGTACCCTGTCAGTGTGGTAGCTCAACCCAGTGTCTATCTTCGCACCTGCCCACTCACACCCGTCCACAAGGGTCACTACAAATCTTTATGAAGATCATTGAATAAATTGAAGACTCACTCACAGCTAACAACTCTAATTTGTATTACTGAAGAAATGAACAAACTGAAACAGAGATAATCTCGTGCTTGCATAGATATAGAAAGACAGCACCAAAGTCTAAAATTTCTTAAGAGCGAGAGCGTCTCTAGAGCGTCCGTATTTTTTTTTATATATATACACACTTATCTCACATAATCAGTATAAAGTGTTTTGTAATCGATAGAAGCCCTGTCAATGGATCAAATTTTGATCTAAATTCGAGTTAATAATTAGGATATGGATTAGACATTCAATTCGATAATCCGTTAGCGATTTGAATCCAATAATTCGTTAACTAAAAAAATTAGATATGAATTATAGCCAATCTGATCCGATAATAATCCGATCTGAAATAATTTAATATATAATTTATTTTAAATATATTATCTAATGTTATAACATATAATATTTACATACTATTTAAATATTTTTGATCATTATTTCCTTCTTATTCTTCCTTCTCTATTTTTTCTTTCTTTATAGTATTTTTCTTTATATTTTATTTTTCTTCCCTATTTTTTTCCTACTTATTATTTGTTAATCTCTTTTGAAATTACTTTTTTTTTAAAATTATATTTTTTTTCGGATGGGATTATCGGATTGGATATCCGATTAATAAAAAATCGGATATGGATTTAATTATGGGTAATGCTATTTGGGCAGAATTCTTAGGCAGAAACTTTTAGATCCATTAGATGCATGTGGTAGGCCCCATCACATACACTCACCACATACATCCAATGGATGTAAATGTTTCTGCCTACGAATTCTGCCTGAGTATCATTATCCTTTAATTATATATAATCCGTCGATTTATCAGATCGCCTATATTCCTTATCAAGTTCAAATCGGATCAGGCCTAATCCGGTCTGAATCCGATCCGTTTACAGATCTAATTGATAGTATGATATACATTATAACCTCTATAAATTAATAACGTTCGGACCATATAAAATCTATTAATTAACTAAAATATTAATTTATCAATAAATATATAGAACTTGAATCAATAATAATGACATCAAATTGTCTACCTAATTGTTGCAAGGGTGTATCTTTATGAAAATCCTTGAATAAATTAAAGACTCACTCACAGCTAACAACTCTAATTTGTATCACTGAAGAAATGACCAAGCAAAAAGAGAGATAATCTCATGCTTGCACAGATAGAAAGAGAGGAGGGAAAAATACAGACCATTTGAACAAAAAAAACATGCGTCTACTTAAGTTCCAGTTTGGTTAGAAAGAAATGGAAGGAAAAGAAAGGGAGAAAAATGAAGGGATATGTTTTTTTGTATTTGGTATGAATTTTTTAATGGAAGGAAAAGAAAGGGAGAAAAATGAAGGGAAAATAAATGGAAGAATTTAAAAAAATAAATTAAGGATGAATGATACATTTTGTTATCCTTCCAAAAATAGAAGGAAATGGAAGGAAATGCTACCATTTTTTAATAAAACTTTGTTAATATCAACTTTGCTCTTATTTTAATAAAAGCTAACATTTATTCTTTTCAATATAAAAGAGTATAATGGTAAATTTTTAAATAGTTTCATTTCCTTTCTTTTTTCCAAACATGGCAACTATCATTTTCTTTTTTTTCCTTTACTAATCAACCAAACACTATAAAATTTTAATACTATCCTATCCCTTCCTTTCTTTTCCTTTCCTTTCTTTTCTTTTCTCTTCTTTTCTCTCATTACTAATCTTATCATTTCTTTTCGTTTTCATTGTATCATTTTTTTAATGAAACTTTGCGAATGCATGTTTGTACTTCTTTCTAATTTTGAGTTGTTTAAATAAAAAATAAATACATGTAGAATCAATAATATCACACTTTTTGGTATTTATATAAATTTTAATTTATTTATTTTTTGGTAAAATAAATAAATGTTAATTGCATAACTCAAAAGTTTTGCATCTATCAATTTCCTTTTGCTGTGTTCAATCCTTATCTAAACAGTTTATGATCGAGAGCACTATTTTCTTTTTCTTTTTTTAGCACATAACCACCTCAACTATTAAAAATTTTACAACCCCAAACATCATATTTTTATACCAATTATTACAAAAAGCCTTTCAAAAGTTTATTTTTTCATAAAACTTGTCACAAGAGTTTTTATATTAGGTAATATAGTATAATTGTCATAAAAGTAATATAGTATAGATCCTTAATTGACTTATCGTTTTTTTCCTTTTTTCTTTTTTTTGGCCAAGTTATGTATTCTAATGTAGAAGGGAGCCATAGCTACCCAAATTTTTATTCTCTGTTATAATAACGATACATTAGAAGCTCTTCTGTTTTAAGTTCATGACTATGTGGAACATGCAACAGATATAACAGGAAACAAGTTTTAGGTACTTGTTATTTATTTAGGTACCATATGATAATTAATAAATACAGGCCGGCCCTGGGCCTAGGCTGCCCAGGCGGTTGCTTTGGGCCCCCAATTTTGGGGGCCCCAAATTTTAGACTGAGTATGTTACACAGTTACACTAATATATAAATTGGGCCCATAATAATATATTTTATTGGGCTTTTATAATTTTAATCCAAAACACTTAATTTATATACTTTAAATTTGGGCCCATAATAATATATTTCATTGGGCCTTATAATTTTAAACCCAAAACATTTGTCCATATACTTTAAACCCCCTCTCTCTCTCTCTCTCTCTCTATATATATATATATATATGCAGCTGTCACTGCCCACAGTTTTATTTATACTTTAAACTTATATATATATATAATATATATATATATATATATAATATCATATACTGTTCTGGAGTCGAGGAGCTATTTATATATATATATAATATAAGTTATATAACTAGCAAACTTCTCGCTCTCTCTTTGCTCAATTGCGATTACAGAAGTAACAGAAGTTTCGTGAGTTCGTAGCTTTCGTCTATAGTGGTTCATGATTGATAGAATTTGTACAGATTACACACATCTCTCCCTCTCTCTTGATTGGAGCACTTTAATTGATAATTTTGCAGCTCAAAATGCAAGACGGTCACATTTACTTTGATATGCTCGTGAAAAACTTTTTGTATAAAGGGCCCCTCATTTGAAAGTTCTCTTAGGACCTCTCAAAAATTTGAGAATCTCACGACTGGCCCTGAATAAATAAATATATAACGATACCATATGATATCATATGATAATTAAAAATAAATAAAAAGAAGAAGAAAGAAAGAAAGAAAGAACCAAATTATAATATACACACTCAAGACTGAGTCATCATTTTATTTATTTAGGTGTAGGAGATCCAAATGTACTCCAAGTGCTGTTTAACTTATTTTATTTATTTTGTGTTAAAAAGCTTTGCATGAAAAAAGGTTTTGTCCGGATCAGGGTCAGGGTCAAACTGTCGTCCATAATGATACCTAATTTTTGTTGCTTTTATATATATATATATATATGTTTGATGTCGTCTTCTTTCCATCAACTCTAAAACTTGCATAACAAATAATTTTCAAATAAGTCTAGTTGTACTTCACATTTTATGCTCCATTTGTAGTAATTCTTGCGGACGGGTGTGAGTGGGCGAGTGCGAAGACAGACACTGGACTGAGCTACCACACTGACAGGGTACAGGGTGCTCAATCCCACATCGCCTGCTCATGGAGAAGGGGATGTGCTTATGTAGTATGTTCTCTTCAAATGGTATGAGGCCTTTTGGGGTAAAATTCAAGAGCAAAACCGTGCGGACTCAGGCCCAAAGCGGACAATATCATACCATGTGTTGGAGCACTGTATTACAGTTGGTATGTAGTAACCCTTGCGGACGAGAGTGTCTGAGCTACTACACTGATAGGGTACAGGGTGCTCAATCCCACATCGCCTGGGTAGGTATGTAGTAACCCTTGCGGACGAGAGTGTCTGAGCTACTACACTGATAGGGTACAGGGTGCTCAATCCCACATCGCCTGGGTATGGCACTGACAGGGTACAGGGTGCTCAATCCCACATCACTTGGGTATGGAGAAGGGGATGTGCTTATATGTAGTATGTTTTCTTCAAATGGTATGAGGCCTTTTGGGACAAAACCCAAGAGCAAAATCGTGCGGACTTAGGCCCAAAGCGGACAATATCATACCATGTGTTGGAGCGGGGTATTACAGTACCGTACGCGGACAATATCATACCATGTGTTGGAGCGGGGTATTATAGTTGGTATCAGAGCCTGAACCCAGCCAAAAGTGTGCCGACAGGGTACATGGTGCTCAATCCCACATCGCCTAGGTATGGAGAAGGGGATGTACTTATATGTAGTATATTCTCTTCAAATTGTATGAGACCTTTTGGGGTAAAATCCAAGAGCAAAACCGTGCGGGCTTAGGCCCAAAGCGGACAATATCATACCATGTGTTGGAGCGGGGTATTACACCATTTGACAAGAAAAAAGAAAATTAAATAGAAGGAAGAGAATGGATTGATTAGTCAGTATTAGGGAAGAAATTGTGTTCTTTCATCTTTTTATTTGGTTGGATAAAAAATAAGAGAAGAAAAGAAAAGAAAAGAAAAGAGAATATAATAGAATAGAATGAAATAATAATTTACTTGTTTGTTAGGAGAGAAATGAAATAAAATAAATAAAGTTTGTAATTTAAAACATTATATTCTGTACAAATTTGGACGGATGAAAATTTATGAAATATGAAGGATGACTCATTCATCTTCTTTTCTGTTCCCTCCTTGCATTCTCTCTATCAAACAAAGAAAATTTGTTTCACCCTTGTTATCTTTCCTCCTCACCTCTTTCCTCCTTTTTACCAAACCAAACAAAGCATTAAAGTATAAGATTGCAAGTCCAAGATTTTATAACGGTTGTGTAAGTTTCGAATAGAAAAAAAAGGCAGACATCAAACATATAGTGAAAAATAAAGTTACACTCAGCTCTCTATTATGCCCAAAGAAGTTTCTGAGTCAGTGATAGTTTTCTTTTGTGGTTGGAGGAGAACTAGAAAGTTAGGTTTGCAATTAATCACATAGATGATAAACAAACTAATAGAGATTGCAAGAAAATGAATGAGACACAAAATCAAAAACCTCGAGTAGGGAAGAATCATGGCAAGAAACTAGGATATGCTTAGGTATATATATATATTTTTTTCAGAAGAATTTGGAAAAATCTATTTGTTTGACTGGTTCTATTTTCACAAAAATCACATTTTGTGCATATGTAATAAAAAACGGACGTAATTTTGTAAAGAAATACAACTATAGTATCTCTGTGGTGAGTGAACAGAGTGGTAATTAGAAAGAAAAATTGCTAGCCAGAATTCAAACAGATAATTACAAGACAATATTATAATAATAATAATAATAATAATAATAATTAAGTTGTTTAAAAGGACGGGTTACAAAAAGAGATCAAAGATATAAATAAATATATATATATATATAGCGAGAAAGGAAGGATTCAAGATTTACCTGTTGGAGTTGACCACCATCAGTAGATGGACCATGGGGCCACCATTAGACGGGTGAATCGTGATTTGGTGGCATCGTCTTGCCATTTTAACTCTTCATCTGAGACAATCTTCTCCAAATTAGGTGCACTTTTATCGCTAAAAGAAAATATTTTCAATTTTGGACATTTCACAAAACGAAGTCTCTTTAGTGATTCCCAGCAGATGGGGTAGATATTGGGTGAACGGGATATATCATGTCATTTATATATCAAATCAATTAAAATGCATCGAGAGTAGTTGTTATATTTAAGTGAGACTCATTCATTGAACATTTCATTGAATGATGCATTTTAATTGGCTTGGTATACAAATGACATGGTATACCCGGCTCACCTAATATCTACTCCACCAGATGGTGGTGAAGGAAGCAGCAATATTATCATTATTCCTCTTCTCGCGGAAGCTAACCAATTCCGGTAAATTTTCAAGTCTCAAAACCTCGAGTTTGGGCAAATTATTTGGGCCAAGAGCAAATGTTTCTAGTTTTGGACAGTCCACAAGATGAAGCCGCTGTAATGAGGGCAAACAACAACTAGTGTTGATCTCATCAACGCCGTGGTCATCCACTGAAATCAGTTCCTTCAATCTCTTACAATGTCGAATATCCAATGCTTCTAAATTAAGGAGTTGCGAAAGCAATCCCCATGATGAGAAGAGCTGCTTCAACATTGGGCATTCCCACACATACAAAAATCGAAGAGATTTGAAGTTGTCTTTTAATTGCATATTTTTTTGCATTGCTGATATCTCGCAGCAGAAGAAGATGCTTCTTAAATTAGTGAGGCCTTCCAAAAATAGGTGTTGTAGATTCGCAAAAGCACCCTCTTGCAATCCATCTTCATCTGCCAAGGTTTCAAGATATTTGCAATACGAAATGTCGCAAGCTTTTATCCCAGAAATATTTCCCACACCCAAATCTGATAGCTTTGCAAGTACTTGACCAATATCCACTAATTCCAAATACTCTGAACGTTTGATCACATCCCTCACTACTGCAGATGAAAAGATGCTGATGCCTTCATCTCCTTTGTCACCAACAATCCTGAATCGCAGTCCACACTCGTGTTTTGTATTTAGTTGTGGGTCGGTTTCGCACCAACTACCATCATAGAAATCCGTAGTGTTATCCCCAATAGAGAATTTGAATTTCGTTAGGATTTGATCTCTCCATGCTTTGCTGTTTTCCACAAATTGTTTCAAATTATTGACGGATCGAAAATCAAATACAAGTGAAGAAAGCCTTGTCAAGCTGGAAAGCTCTTCACCCACAACTCTCCTACTTCCTCATCCAGTTTCAAACGATGACTTGAAATGGCAAATTGTTCCAATTGAGAAAGTTTGGATATCTTCCCACTAGGAATGGACATCACAATCGGCAAGCTATGAAAGCTGCACTTCAATTTCAAACATTTAAGGCTGGTCAACTCCCAAATCTCAGTAGGCACATCTCTCAATATGTGTTTGGTGACACAGAGCACCTCGAGCCTCTTAAGTGCATTAATTTCACGAGGAAGTGCCTCCAAAAAACCACAACCTTTGAGAAGCAGTGCTCGAAGGCTTACCAGATTTGAGGAGATGGAAGATGGCAATGAGTAGACGCAGGAGTATGATAGATCCAAAACACGAAGACTAGGCATGTGGTTGAAGAAAGATTCAGGTATTGTGAGCAAATGAAATGACTCCCAAGGACGAGACTGAAGCAGCAATGTTGAGAGGTTGGGACAATTTGGCATCTCTGGTAAGATGTACCCCTCAAATAGCATAAACGATATCCTATTTGCTTCTTCCCATTCCTTGGCGTCCACTACTATCGTTTGTCTAGACATAGACAAACCAGCTCTCACTACATGTCTGCTTTTTTCTCCTCCTTCCGGGGAAGTCAAATTTAGAACAAAATCTCGAATAACATCGTGCATCTTTACATGGTTGTCATCCTCGCATTTTTCCAACAGTGACGCATCCATAAGATCATGCAATAGGGCACGCCCCTCGTCACTGGCTTCCGACAAACTACATTCACTCGAAAGAAGCCCCTCTGCTCTCCAGTATCTAATCAATTGAGATTTCTTAATCTCGTTGTCTTCTGGATACAAGCCACAGTACAACAAGTGGTTCTTGCTGTTAGGATCATGTGAATCTAAATGGTCATAACTGGCTTTCAATGGCCCAAATACCTCCTTGCTCATGTCTTTGAGACAAGACAAATCTGGTGTTTTCAACTTTCTCAATATATTACGCCACACAGAAACATCTTCCACTTTTCTTAGGAGTGCACCCACTACCTTTAGTGCAAGTGGTAAGCCATCACACTTTCGCACGATTTGTTGAGCTATCGATTTTATTGTTTGTGACATAGCAATGCCTCCAACAATTGACTCAAACAACTTCCATGCTTCCTCTTTGGACAAAGTCTCCACACTGATCTCCACATCAGTTAGCATCTTGCGGCAAACTCCAAATTCTCTCGTTGTCAAAACAACTTTACAACCATTGTTTTGGTTTGCACTTGGTATACCTACATCAGCTAAATTCATGAATTCCCAAACATCGTCCAAAAGCAGTAGATACTTCTTTCCCTCCAGCTCACGTGACAATATTATTTTAACTCTTTTATCTGAATCATTCTTTATACTCAATGATAAGCGCTGTGCAACTTCATCTTGAACTTTTCTAATGCTACAAGATTTTGAGACTCTTACCCATATTACGACTTGAAACACTGTTCTAATTTCCGGCTTATTATTCAGGAGTCCCATTAATGTCGTCTTTCCAACACCACCCTTACCCCAAATTCCAATCTTTTGGATTTGTTCATCTCCTATGTGATCTACTATCTTTTGCAAGGTCCTCCCGACCGAACCTTCCACAATCAAATTAGCAGGGACTGGCATCATCTCGACTTTTGCTAGTGGCAAATCAGTAACAAAACCCGCTTCAAACTTGGATTTCTCCAGGAGTTCTTTAACGCTTTTGATCATCTCCTCCACATCTACACCGAGCCTCGCCCTAGCAATAACATCCGGAAAGCATCCTTTTAAACATCTCTTGTTAACAAGTTGCTGCTTTTCAATCGTCTTCACCTCTTCATCAATCTTACCCACATCTGCAATCCAGCCGATGCATTCTCTTGTGGGAGCCTTTTCTAGTTTTACACGGTCTATCTTATCCTTAATGTCGTCCCTCATTCGACATAAATCTGTTAATTGCTTGTTAAGCTCATATAATTTTTTTGGCAGGCTTATTGCATAATACAAGCGTCTACCAATTGGTCTTCATATGTCTTTGGCAATCTCATATAGAGTCTGAACCAAATTCATTGCCTCTGCACAGTTTCAGAATGAGACATCCTTAGCATGTGAAGTCAGAAATTCAGTATTTGGTGAATTGAAGTTTGAGTTGTAAATTGTAACCCATCTGCGCGCATTTCATTCAACTTAACCAATTGATATTGTTGCAAGTTATTAGTCTTTTGTCTACCAAAGTCTTGGGTCTTGGTTGGTTTATTCAGACCTAGCTCAATTGTATCATCCAATATTCAAGCCCAAGGCCCGTGACATAGAAAATAAATACATAAATATAAATAAAGACTAATAATTGTTCCAAGGCTGCTGATTATAGGCCCATATCCTTATGCTCAACCGTCTACAAGATTATTACTAAATTGATGGCAAACAGACTCAGTACTTTGTTGCACAATGTAGTTGGAATTGAACACACTGCCTTCATCAAAGGAAGGAAAATTCAAGATAACGTGGTCATGATTAATGATCTAATTAGAAGTTTTAACTCCTCAAGGATCCACCCATCTATGGCTTTAAAAATAGACTTAAAAAAGGCTTATGACTCTGTGTCATGGCCTTTTCTATTCAAAGTTCTGCAAGCTTTTGGTTTTGGCAACAAGTGGATCAGCTGGTTAAAGAATGTCTCACCTCCTCCTGGTTCTCCATCATTATAAATGGCTCCCCAGCCAGCTATTTTCAACCCCAAGGAGGCTTGAGACAAGGGTGTCCTCTCTCCCCTTTACTCTTTACCCTCATTACTGAAGTTTTCTTCTCTATGGTGCAGACAGAAGTGGATATGGGAAGGTTGAAATGTTGTAAATTGGTTCAACAAGCTGGTATGTCCTTTTCACACTGCTTTTATGCAAATGATCTTATTTTAATCTCCAAAGCTGAGTTAAGTTCTGCTAAAAGTATTGGCAATCTCCTACATCAATTCCAAGCCATGTCTGGTCTCTCTGTGAACAATTCCAAAAGTCATATTTTTTTCTCAAAATCTGACAAAAGGAAGAGATCTATAATTAGGATGCTGAAGATGAGAACGGGAAAGCTTCCAATGACTTATTTGGGTTTACCTATGACAGATAAATGTCTGAAACATGGTGATTGCAATCCTCTTCTTGATAAAATTTTTGCTAAAATTAACAGTTGGGGGTCTCTGAACTTATCTCTAGCTGGTAGAGTGGAATTAATTAGATCTGTCATTTACTCTTTTATTCAGTACTGGTGTTCTACGTTTAAGCTACCAGCTTCTACTATTGCAACCATGGAGAGGATAATTAAATCTTTTATCTGGGGAAGTAGAGAGAACCATAAGAAACTACATCTATTAAAGTGGAATATGGTTACCAAACCTAAAGTTGAAGGAGGTTTTGACCTCAGAAAAATTGTAGACATTGAGAAAACTGCAAAATGCTTGATACTTTGGGACTTCATTCAAGGAAATGATAGAGCTTGGGTTGCTTGGTATAAAGCCTTGAAGCTCCATCTTCATTCTATATGGTCTTATACTCCTGCAGCTAATCAACCTATACTCTGGAAGCAAATCTTGGATATCAGGGAGATTTTGGCTGCTAATTTGCAATTTAAAGTGGAAAATGGCAATTCTATCAAGTTATTCTTAGATCCTTGGTGGAATGGACAATCGCTCATTCATGCTTTTGGGCATAGAATTGTTAGAAAATTTGATTTACCTAAAGATTCAAATATCAGTGTTGTTATTCAGAATGGTACATGGGTGAAACCTCAATTCTTAGCCATTGATGCTGAGAATGTGTGGAATTTGATATCTCACACTCATATTTGTCAAGGCAATGATCAAATTACATGGAAACATGAAACAGGCTGTTTTAAGTCTTTTTGGGAGGCATGTAGAACCCATTCTCCTAAAAAACCTTGGGCTCATTTAGTGTGGAATGACAGTAGACCTGCTGCTTGTTTCACAACTAATCTAATGATTCAGAATAAACTCCCTTCCTTGTATAATTTGCATAACAGAGGTATTATTCTAGTGGTTGTGTGTCACAATTGTATGGCTACTAGTGATGAAGTTGAACATCTTTTTTTCAAATGTGTTTATGCTCAAGAAATATGGAATTGGTTTAATAACCTGTTGCAGTGGAATTGGAGGGATGTGACCTCCTTTGAGCTTCTAATCCGGTGGTTCCTCACTAATTGTAAAAGGAAATCCATTAGAAGTAAATTCCTTAGATGTTTATTCACTACCACAGTGTGGAACATTTGGTGGAATAGGAATCAAGCTCTGCATAATGGTACTGTTCATAATGTTTCTCAAGTGGCCAGGAAAATCATTTGGGAAACAACTGATATGTTGGGATTGCAACTTCAAGACATTGTGGATGGCTTGGTGGCTTAAGTTTGAAGTTTTAATAGTTTTGTCTTCCTTGGATGATTATGTTGTGGGGTGGTCCTGTGTTGTGCTAAATTGGTCTGCTTCCTTGAATTTGTTTTACTTTTTGTTCCTTTTTTTGCTAGCTGATTTTTGGAAATGGGTGTTTCTAAGACATATCGTTGGTTTTAGAAATGTGTGCCCCTTTAATTGCTTGTATCATGTTGTCTCTGGTTAATAATATCTTGCTTAGGAAAAAAAAATAAAGACATATAAATGCAACAACTAGCATAAAAATTTAATAATCGAAAAAAAAAACTAACATCAAATTTGAAACTCCAATGAAAATGTATTTACAGATATATATAAATGCAGAGCAATAGCATATATTTACAGATATATATATATATATATATATATATATATATATATATATAAACACCATCCAATGAAAATTTCCAATTGAAGGTTTGTGTATTTTTATTAAACATGAGGAGACATTAGTGTAATTTGTCTTTTTCACTCTCTTGCCTACTTTAATCACATTTGTCATTGAGATATTGCAAATGTGTATGCAAATGACTTAAAGTAGGCAAAAGTGCAAACAATCCCTCTAAACATTTGCAATGTTGTGAAAACTCTCTCTGAACTAGTTTTTTGAGCATGCCAGTCTCTCATTTTTTAAAATTGACAACTTGACCCATTGTAGACCTATAGTGACAGATGTATCATTTAATATAACGAATTATACACTGTCTCTATAAATATAATGTTTTCTATATAAAAATTTAAAAAATTAAAAATAGTTAGATAAAATTCCAAAATTATAAGTTTAAAAACATAAAAAAAATAACATGTCAATAAGATTTTATTTTAAAATGTTATCTAACTGTTTTTTAAAACAAAATTTATTTAGAAAACACTATATTTATAGAGAAAATGGTATATATGTCATCATAGATAATTACATTTCTATTTTTATAAAATTATTAAATAAAAATCTATTGGACTTTTATTTTTTTTATGTTTCTAAACTTATTTTTTAGGAATTTTATCCAACTCTTTTTTTTCTAATTTTTATTTAGAAAATACTATATTTATAGAGACAAGGGTATAATGGTCATACTAAAGGATATATATGTCATTATAGTTTAGCAAGGGGCTTAAGTTACCAACTTTTAAAAGATGAGGGATTGGCATGCTCAAAAAAAATAGTTCAGGAGGGTTTTTGCAACTTTGAAAAAGCTTAGGATCTTTTTGTTACTTTTGCCATTTAAGTATGATATGTTGCAATAAGGATTACTATAATAATGAATTTATTTTTTTGTTTCAAAAGATTTTCTATGTGTCTTATGCAAACACAAGTTATGTTCCGAAAAAATTCACTATTTTTGGAGCCAATAAATAAATTTTTTTTTTTTTTGGGTGGGGGAGGGGGGTGGGCAATTGAAATTTTCCATGATTTTCTAGAATCACAAGTTAGGTTTATTTACACTATCGCTATTTTGAGGGGATATAAATAATATTTTGAATAATTTTAAGCCTTACAACTAAAGGCAAGATGTAAATCATTCTCTCTTTTTGTTGTGTTTTACTAGTACGACTAATGAGCAACCCATCCATGTCTTTCCCGAGTTAGTAAGGATGGATTGAGCTTTAATTGAAGTAGGGAGTTAATTAAAAACAAAATTGTAGTTTACTAGTACTATTGCGATAAATCTAGCTATCAAGAGAAAGGAAAGGCCAAACAAAAGCATATATTTTAATTTGGATAATAATTTATAGTCGGATTCGAATTAGTCTGACTGATTTTTATATGTGAGTGGGGTGGTGGATCCCATCAACTAATTTTGATGTGGTGGAGACCAGCACCCTACTCACATAAATATAAGTTGGACTAGTTCGAAATTGGATTGTATTTCATTACTCTTTTAAATTTTACACAGTTAAAGTTAGAATAATGATACGTATGGTAAAAGTTATCACCGAATTAAAAAAAAATGAATTATTTTTATTCATAGATAGTGTAAGTTGAACCTACACTTTCACACTCCAATGGATGGATATCCTATTCACTACACATTCGGTGGATATCCTATTCAGTACATATTCGGTGACAAATTTTCACTCCACAAATTATTATCCTTTTAGCTTAGATGGAGTTTTGCTCGGCCGATTGAGTACGGAGTGCTAGCTTTAGTAGAAGATACTGCGTACAACCACAATAAAGTTAGAGATCCCATATAGGTTATTTTAGTATTTTTGTACCAGGAGTTATGTTTATTTACTGAATCACTATTCTGAAGCGATATATAAATAAGAATTATGAAAATTTTTGGATCTTACAACTAAAGGTAAGGTCGAAATCATTCACTCATTTTCTTGTACTCTACTATTAGGGCTAATGACCGATCCATCTATGTCATTCCCCCCATTTAACCAGGTCTAATTAGAAGTGCTAAAATGAGTGGAACATGGGCTTTTAAATGGGACAAAAAAAAAAAAAAAAAAAGAGTGGGGGTGAGCTTTAATTATGGGTAAAGTACAAAAAAATTCTCTAATAGTATCCATATAGTACACACACTCCCTTAATGCTCTATAAACCTCCCTCAAATTTAAAAAGTCTTCAAATATGAACCTCCTGATTAACCTTGTACAAATACCTAAATACTTTATAACAACAAAACCCTTTATTCCCTAGCTAATTAAACAATTGACATCTCCAAAAAAATATTTTTTATTTATGTTATTTGTTTACTTTTAAAAATTGATAAAACATTTTTTAGTAAAAATAATTGAATGTAAAAGGTATTTATAAGTTCTAAATTTCCTTTTCGATCATGAATATATCCTTTCAAATCTAAATAAAAATAGTAAATTTTGCTTTTGGTAAATATTTTCGTACTAATTTTCAATATCCCATATTTTTAGCTTTACTCTTTGTAATTTATAATTATAATTTTACTATATTTGAGTTTTAGTTCGTCAGTAGTTTTTCTAAATTTAAAATTATTTTTATTTGCATTTTAAGTTTAAATGATATAATAAATGAATACTAAATTATGAATTTAAATTATAATTAATTAATTCTTTTCAAATTCAAGTTTGACAACCTCTTACACAAAAATTATATTATAACTTAAAAAAAAATTCCCCCCAAATCTATACATACCATGAAATTAAATAAATATTATTGTTTCTTTCCATTTAAAAATTTTGATTATTTTTTCCATTTAGAAAAAAAAATACTACTTTTACCCATTTAGAAAAAAGACTAATTATTTAATATTTAAAGTTATAAAAAAATCCAATTGTTTAAAAAAATTAAGCATCTTTTACTTAGTTAAACAAGAAATTGGGTTACAAATCAAAATTTTCTTATAATTATAATTACAAATTTTAATTTATATTTTAATATTTTGCCATGTTTGAGAGACAGAGAGAGAAAGGGAGGGGGCAAAAATAGAATTATAGATTTTTTTTATGTCACTTGTCACTAAAAGATTTTCCAAGGAGAGTATTTGCATATTTTTTCAAAAATAGGGGTTGAGAATGCATATTTTAAAAAGTAAAGGGTAAAAGTGGTAATGAGAGTATACATTAGGGGTATTTTTTGCACTTAACCCTCTAATTAAAGTGGAGAATTAAACTGTAGTTTTCTAATAAAGACTATTGTGACTTATTTTTAAATATCCATACAATTAGACTTATTGCATGGTTAGAGTTTTGGTTGGCCGGTTCAATACGGAACTAGGGATGTCAACTGGGCGGGTTCAGGGCGGGGCACTCCTTTCCCAAACCCGTCCCACGAATAAAAAATTCTTCTCAAACCCGATTCGGGGTTCCCCGCATCAGAGTCGGGGAGGGTTCGGGGCGCCCCGATATATATGTTTTTTAAGAAATATAATGCAAACTTGAACGAATTTATGATAAATTTTATAAAAAAAATAAGTATAGACTAATTCTTACAAATGATAATAAAAAAAAATGTTGTTAAAATTTAAAATTATCATAACTAATGAAAAAAAATAAAAATAAATGTTAATAACTCTCTTTACACTCTAAAACTCTCGAACTCACATTATTTTCTCTTCATCTATATTTCTTTTGATTTGTGATTGGATACTTTGGAGTTTGGTTTGGGTATTGTTGAGGTTTGGTGGATATTGTGCAAACAAAACTTGTTGAAACTTGAGGATTATAGCATTGCACACTAGGTGTTCGATAAAAGGCCCCAATGGAACTTTTAACTCTATTTTTTTCTTCAACTTGCATCAATCCTCAACCTATCTTGTGAGCTACATTATCTACATCATTTTGGTTGATATTTCTAATTGATTTCAGATTGAAATGGTGGAAGGGATTATCTTTGGAGGATTTGAGTTGATTTTGAAGTAATTGATCAAACAAGTTGTGCTCAATTTTTTTAAATCTTGCTCTCTAAGTGTTTGACAGAATTCTTTAATGGAGCTTGTGATCTTGTTTATACTTTCATTCGGTGTAGCTCTAATGAATAGATTAAAGAGTTAGGTTAGTATTTTTATAAGTGGACAAGAATGTTGATTTGAAATACTTTGGTTGGGAGTTCTTATGTGATTTAGGTGACATATTTTTATTTGGATGTTTTATCTTTTACAACCAAAGTATTTGGCATTATCATCGAGGTGAATACAACTGTTATGACTCAAGTAATTGATGTTCTTGATCTAAACAAGTGATATTATTTTGTAATATTTGAGGACAAATCTTGATAACATCATCTATAGAGGATAATGATTCGAGCCGTATGAGAATATAATGTTTCTTTGCTAATGGATACACATGGTGTCTTTGATTAGGTTGAATTTTTATTCTATGGATACCATACTTGTGCTTGGATCATACTTTTGTGAACTTTGATGCAAATTTCAATGGATGGAGTTACATGTTTAAGGATATCTTTTTGATAGATGTTGATATCTAGTTTTTGGAGTTCATGATACTGATGAGGATTAAGTCTTGATGATAGACTTAGTTATGTTTTGCTAGACTTTGAGTAGTTAATTCTATTTTGTCTAGGTTTGATATTTGATCTTGTTATGATATATTTATTCCATCAACTGATATGTTTTGGATATTTATTTGATCAATGATGATAATTATTTTTACTTCTTTATTGTCTTATTCTCTCTATGTGCTTCATGATTTATCTATTTATATAAATCTCTTTGATGGTCCTTTGTCAATTTGTTCCAAAAAGGGAGAGATATATTTATCAGTTGCTTAGGAGATTAAGGGGGAGATATTCATATGTATATTTCTTTATTAAACTTTTCACAGGTTGTGTTGTTTAAGGGATATGCAGGTATAACAGGTTTTTATTCTAACCGTCTTGAACACACAAATGAAGCTTCTGTTGATCAGTTCCTTATTTCTATGTATTTTTGGGTAACATTGTAATCTAATTTTTTCAATGGGTTAGATTATAATTGTCTAGGTGGTTTTGTCACGAAATTACCAAAGGGGGAGATTGTGAGATATAAATTTGTAATTGGCATATTTCAGTGATCAAAACTTGATTGATCGAGTTGTAATTTTCATATTATTTTATATAATCGATCGTCTACAATTTCGAGCTGATATTCAAGTGCATGGATACAGACAAATCAGTTAGAACACCATATAGTACAGGTAAGTATGGTGAGGACACTCTGCACTTTTTATTTTCGAGCCTATTTTGAAAAACTAAGGTTTGAATGAAAATATTAGAGTTTTTCAAAGTAGGACCGATCCCCAATATTTAGGACCGGTCCAACTTTTCTCTGCAGTTTAGTTTCTGCAGGTTTTTACAAAGTCCCACCAGTCCTGAATATTTGGCACTGGTCCCACTTAGCCTGTTCCAAATAGGAAACAATTTTGACGCAAATTCTTATTGCTATTGGGTTTGAAACTTCTAGGAAAGTTCTATTTTGGTATTCAACTTCTTTTCCAAGTAGAATTAGAACTTCCTTGCCTATATATATATGTATTTATATTTTCTCTACAAAATAAGCAAGTACTATATGTCTGAAACATATTTTTAGAGAGAGAAAGTATATACAATATAATTAGGGCTATTTATATTTTTAAGAACACATATCCATACTTTACGAGTGATATTTAGGATGGTGTTCTACTTCTGATTAGCTGCTCAGAGACTATATCAAATCTATTTGCTGATCAGAACATTGGATCGATGGTTCTTCGCTTGCTTGCTTGCTGAGGAAGAAAGGTAACCAGATCGCACTACGAAAGGAACGAAATACTTGCTGAGTATTTTGGTTCTTCCAGCAACCTTTCTGTAAGGATCGTGACGTTAGCCGAAAGTTTGCAGCAATTAGACGTGTTGTCGCAATTATAAACTTGAAGTGTTCCGCATCAGATTCTTGACAGAGTGAAGAGGGGTGTGAGACTAAGACAGAGTCTGTTGTACTTTGCTTCATCATAGTGAATTGATTTCCTAAGGCTTGCCGCCTCCCTCCATGGTTTTTTCCGCCTTGGATTTCCACGTATATTTGGTGCATTCTTTTCTTTACTTGCACTTTATTTATTTCCTTGCTTTAATTGTTTGGTTAATTGGACTTAAAATTTAATTAATTAAAAATTAAGCAAACAAGCAAGTGATCCTATTCACCCCCCTTCTAGGTTCTAAAATATTTTTCGCAACCGTTTCCGCACTACGCAACTCACAAATTCTTTATTTCTTTCAGAAAAGAGAAGTTGAGCCGGATCGTGCAGACTCGACCACCATCAGCTGGCGCCGTCTGTAGGAATGTCAGTTCTTTAAATGAAAAATGACTCATCTGCGATCCGGTTTGGTGGTTAGAGGGGAAGGCATGTCACATGCTTATGGACACAGAGAGTCATCCGGGGAACACCTCGACATCCCAAATGAACGAGAACACATCGCAGCATTAGAACGACAAGTTTAAACCTTGCATGAAAGTTTGAACTAGTTGATCTAACAAAATGTAGCGATTGTGCAACTCTTGCCTGCTCCCACAGATCCACCATAACCCCCTCAGAATCATTCCAACAAAGATCTCACATCACTTGGGGAAGGTAAAGGTGAAGTGTTTATATATACGATTCTATCTCTAATTGGTATGAGGTCATTTTAGGGTAAAATTCAAGAACAAAACCCTGCAGGCTCAGGACCGAAGAAAACAATATCATACCTCATGGAGTGGGTTGCTACAAATGGTATCAAAGTCAATCCCTAGCTGAAAATGGGGCAACGTGCACAAGCCCACAGCGGACCGATCAGCGAGGTGATAAGTGTACAAAACTTGTTATTTTATATCCCAAAATAAGTTTTTAATTACTCTTTTATTTTATTTAAATGTTCTTATCTTTGCATTTTATGTTTTAGAGGGGTTGATTTCCAAATGAGAAGAAAAGAAGTAAAAAATAGCTGAAAATGATATATATAACAGAAGATGAACATAAGAAGAATTGTAAGAGTGATGGTATTCAAAAGGGCTGAAAATGATATATATAGTCAAAGATGAACAGAAGAAGAATTGTAGGAGAGACAGTATTTTGTACAATCTACTCCACAAGAGGTATTAAGTTCAAAACTTTATAAAATATTTTTTTACACAGCCACGTCAGCAGTCCAGAATTCAAATTAAAGATATGGAGATCAAATCTTAGAGATTCAAATTTAAATTTTGAATTTTGAATTTTATTTTTAAATTTTGTATTTTAAATTCTTTTTTCTCACCTAAACCATTCCCCTCTAACTCTATAAATAAGTGGTCTTAGGGGTTGGTGAAGGAGTTAGAAATTGCAGAAAAAAATAAAGTATAGTGGAAAATCTTTTCTTGTAAACACTCCTCTCAAGGGAGTGATGAAGCAACAATGGTGAAATATAAGTAAGTTCTTTTACGTTTTTGTATAATTTTTCCTCCCAAGAACATTCTTTTATTCTTCTATTTTGAATTTTTATTTTCAAAAGAAAATTAGAGAGAGGATTCTTCGTATTTGCCAAATAATGGTAATTCGAAGAAAGCACAACTCTATTTACCTAACAAAGGTACAATAGATTAAGTAAAAAAAATGCTCTCTCATTTATAATCAAGTTTATTTTTTATGCCATATTTTCCTTCATCTTTTTAAGTTTTATTAGATTAGTAAGTGTATTATTTATTGGAGGAAAAATCATATAAAAATAATAGAAGTGCATAGTGAATAATATCTACACGGTGCAGAAGTTTTATTTTCCCAGAATGTATCCTAATTTTTGGCCTAATTCTTCTTCTGATGATCGATTCAACCTCTCACGAGCCCATATCCTTGCTTTTCTATTAATCTCTAATTCTAATCTTCCTCCCCAATGTGATATTATACAAATTCCTTAACAAACAATTGAACTATTTTTTATTAACATAATGACACCAAGGCTTTTGGCACAACCCGTGCTACTGAATCAGCTACTTTAGTTTTGGTACTAACAATTAATAATTGGTTCCCCTATTTGATGCATCAAAAAGCAAGTTAGGAACTCTGATAAAAAATGAGCAGTTATAATAAGATCCCAATAAGGGGTGATTATGACGTCCCACATTGTCTGAGGGGAGAGGTTTGTTGAGACTTATATGTGTGGACACCCCTTAACCTTGTATTCGCATTTTGAACATAACCATGAGCACTGAGTGGGAGTGTGTAAAGCGGATAATATCTACACAGTGCGGGGTGGGTCGTGATAGATGGTATCAGAGCTAGAGCCTAGCCGGAAGTGTAGCCAATGAGGAGGTTGGGTTGTAAGTGGGTTGTTGGGTCATAAATGGGGTGATTGTGGTGACCTTGTGGGCGGGTGTGCTATGGGTAGGTACGAGAGACACTGGTAGGCTACCAGACTAGGTGAGCTATAGGTTGTCCGATCCCACATTGCTTGGGGAAAGTAAAGATAAAATGCTTATATGTGTAATTTTATCTCTAAATGATATGTGGCCTTTTGGGGGTAAAATTCAAGAACAAAACTGTGAGAGTCCAAACCCAAAATTGTGCATATGTAATAAAAGACAGGACGTATTTTGTAAAGAAATACAACTAATAGTATCTCTGTGGTGATTGGTGAGTGGTAATTAGAAAGAAAAATTGCAAGCAAGAATTCAAACAGATAATTACAAGACAATATAATAATAATAATAATAATAAGTTGTTTAAAAGGACGACGGGTTACAAATTAATATGAAGTTCCATTTCTGGCTTCTTATTCTTGGCATAGTAATGAGAGCTAAAACAACTCAGCTGGTAATATGAAAGTAATGATATGCGTGAGTTCATGCGTAGAGGAGGAACTCGAAGAACGTATATCATGGTGCATAATCTTGATCTACCATCCTTCAGTACCTATTTAGAAACAATAAAGTAATGGTACATATACACACAGAGGAGTATATATATATATAGAAAAGAAGGATTCAAGATTTACCTGTTGGAGTTTGACCACCATCAGATGGACCATGGGCTCACCATTTCACCATTAGAGGGGTGAATTGTGATTTGGTGGCATCGTCTTGCCATTTTAACATTTCATATGAGTGAATCTTCTCCAAATTAGGTGCACTTTTAACGCTAAAAGGAAATATTTCCAATTTTGGACATTTATGAAAACCAATACTCTTTAGTGATTCCCAGCAGATGGTGGTGAAGGAAGCAATATTATCATTATTTCTCCTCTCGCCGAAGCTAACCAATTCCGGTAGATTTTCAAATACCAAATCCTCGAGTATGGGCAAATTATGTGGGCCAAGAGGAAATGTTTCTAGTTTTGGACAGTCCACAAGACGAAGCTGCTGTAATGAGGGCAAACAACAACTACTAGTGTTGATCTCATCAACGCCGTGGTCATCCACTGAAATCAGCTCCCCCAATCTCTCACAATCTTCAATATGCAATTCTTGTAAATTAAGGAGTTGCGAAAGCAATCCCCATGATGAGAAGAGCTGCTTCAACATCGGGCATTTAAGTGCATACAAAAATCGAAGAGATTTGAAGTTGTCTTTTAATTGCATATTTTTTGGCATTGCTGATATCTCGCAGCAGAAGAATATGCTTCTTAAATTAGTGAGGCTGATCAAAGATATGTGTTCTAGATTTGCAAAAGCATCCGCTTGCATTCCATCTTCATCTGCCAAGGTTTGAAGATATTTGCATTTCCAAATGGTGCATTCTTTTATCCCAGAAATATTTCCCACACCCAAATCTGATAGCTTTGCAAGTAGTCGACCAATACCCCCTAATTCCAAATACTCTGAACGTTTGATCACATCCCTCACTACTTCAGATGAAAAGATGCTGCTGCCTTCATCTCCTTTGTCATCATCAATCCTGAATCGCAGTCCACACTTGTGCTTTGTATTTAGTTCTTGGTCGGTTTTGGATTCGGACCAAATATCATAATAGAAATCCGTAGCGTCATTCCCAATAGAGAATTTGAATTTCGTTAGGATTTTATCTCTCCATGCTTTGCTGTTTTCCACAAATTGTTCCAAATTATTGACGGATCCAAAATCAAATACAATTGAAGAAAGCCTTGTTAAGCTGGAAAGCTCTTCTGCCAAAACTCTCCTACTTTCCTCATCTATCCCTGAAATGGCAACTTGTTCCAATTGAGAAAGTTTGGATATCTTCCCACTAGGAATCGACGTCACATTCTTCAAACCGCTCTTCAATTTCAAACATTTAAGGCTGGTCAACTCCCAAATCTCAGTAGGCACATCACTCAATACGTGATCGGTGACACAGAGCACCTCAAGTCTCTTAAGTGCATTAATATCACGAGGGAGTGCCTCCAAATAAACGCAACCTTTGAGAAGCAGTGCTCGAAGGCTTTTCAGATTTGAGATGGAAGATGGCAATGAGCGGATGTGGGAATAGGATAGATCCAAAACACGAAGACTAGGCATGTGGTTGAAGAAAGATTCAGGTATTGTGCGCAAATGAGATGAATACGAACGACGAGGCTGAAGCAGCAATGTTGAGAGGTTGGGACAGTTTGGCATCTCTGGTAAGCTGTACCCCTCAGATAGCATAAACAAGATCCTATTTGCTTCTTCCCATTCCTTAGCATCCACTACTATCTCTTGGCTGGACAAGGACAGGCCAGCTCTCACTACATGTCTGCTTTTTTCTCCTCCTTCTGGGGAAGTCAAATATCGAACGAAATCTCGAATAACATCGTGCATCTTTACATGGTTGTCATCCTCGCATTTTTCCAACAGTGACGCATCCATAAGATCATGCAATCGGGCACGCCCCTCGTTATTGGCTTCCGCCAAAGTACATTCCCTTGAAAGAAGCCCCTCTGATCTCCAATATTTAATCAATTGAGATTTCTTAATCTCGTGGTCTTCTGGATACAAGCCACAGTACAAAAATTGGTTCTTGCTTTTAGAATCATGTGATTCTAAATGGTCATAACTTGCTTTCAATGACGCAAATACATTCTCGCTCATGTCTTTGACACAAGACGAATCTGGTGTATTCAACTTTCTCAATACATCGTTCCAGACAGAAACATCTGCCACTTTTCTTAGGGCGGCACCTACTACCTTTAGCGCAAGTGGTAAGCCACCACACTTTCGCACGATTTCATTTGCAATTGGTTGTATTTTTTGTGACATAGCAATGTCTCCAACAATTGACTCAAACATCTTCCATGCTTCCTCTTTGGACAAAGTATCTACACTAATCTCCACATCAGTTGCCATCCGGCGGCAAACTTTTAATTCTCTCGTTGTCAAAACAACTTTACAACCTTCGTTTTGGTTTGCACTTGGTATACCTACGTCAGCTAAATTCATGAATTCCCAAACATCGTCCAGAAGCAGGAGAAACTTCTTTCCCTTGAGCTCACGTGACAATTTTATTTTAACTCTTTCATCTGAAGAATCATTATTTATTTTCAATGACAAGCGCTGTGCAACTTCATCTTGAACTTTTCTAATGCTCCAAGATTTTGAGACTCTTACCCATATTACCACTTCAAACAATGGTCTAATTTCCGGCGTATTATTCAGGAGTCCCATTAATGTCGTCTTTCCAACACCACCCTTACCCCAAATTCCAATCTTTTTGATTTTTTCATCTCTTATGTTATCTAGTATCTTTTGCAAGATCCTCTCGACCGAACCTTTCTCAATCAATTTATCAGGGAGTGGCATCTTCTCGACTTTTGCTAGTGGCAAATCAGTAACAAAACCGGCTTCAAACTTGGATTTCTCCTGGAGTTCTTTAACGCTTTCGATCATCTCCTCCACATCTTCACCGAGCCTCGCCCGAGCAATAACATCCGGAAAGCATCCTTTTAAACATCGCTTGTTAACAAGTTGCTGCTCTTCAATCGTCTTCACCTCTTTTTCAATCTTACCCACATCTGCAATCCAGCCGATGCATTCTCTTGTTGGAGCCTTTTCTCGTTTTACCCTGTCTATCTTATCCTTAATGTCGTCCCTCCGTTGACATATATCTCTTAATCGCTTTTCAAGCTCCGTGAACATTTTTTGCAGGCTTATTGCATAACGCAAGCGTCTAGCAATTGGTCTGCATATGTCTTTGGCAATCTCATTTAGAGTCTGAGAGAAATCCATTGCCACTACACAGTTTCAGAATAAGACATCTTTAGCATGTGAAGTCAGAAATTCAGTATTTGCTGAATTGAAGTTTGAGTTGTAAATTGTAACCCATCTGCGCGCATTTCATTCAACTTAACCAATTGATATTGCTGCAAGTTTTTAGTCTTTTGTCTACTAAGTCTTGGGTCTTGGTTGGTTTATTCAGACCTAGCTCAATTGTATCATCCAATTTTCAAGCCCTAGGCCCATGACATAGAAAATAAACACATAAATATAAATAAAGACATATAAATGCAGCAGCAACTAACATAAAAATTCAATAACCGAAAAAAAAAAACTAACATAAAATTTGAAACACAGGAAGTTATATGATCAAACAAAATAATGCTTAGTTTGAATGGTTCTCTTAGCTCTAGTTTGTTTGTTGTTGAAGGATGTCTTAAATGTCCCGCTTAGTTTGTCCTTCGTATTTGCATTTCTGCCACACTCACTTTATACATATGTTATTTTCTTCTCATATTTTGTCCCATCAAGAATGACTGGTCTAATAGTTGTTTTATAAAATTTTCTTTTCTATCTTAGCGGAATACACCAATCACACAACATATTTTGATTATTAAAAATGTTCGAAGGTTTTCGAAACAGATTTTGACTATTGAAAATATTCAAAAACAAGTGCACTCACACACTCACTTACCTCTTTTAAATGATGTTCAAATCTGATGGATAGTATTGAGTTTGTGTAGATCACTTATTGTTTAACTTCCGAAATCAAGACCCAAAGTAAACATAAAATTACAATTTGATAAATATATTTTGATACCGAAATTTGTCTACACAAAAACTAATTCAATTTATGTGATGCAGCCCTCACTCTTTGAAAAATGTATCAAATTACGTCATTTGCTATTAACGTTGACACGGTCCATAAAGTAAATATATAACAGTCACATAAAGTAAATATATAATTTCCTAAATGTCCTTTCAACATGACAAAAATACCCCTAACTATATTTTAGCATTTTTTTACAACTCTATGCTATCTCACTCTACAACTCTCACAAATCAACCAAAAAAGAAATTCAGAAAAAGAAAAAAAAAAAGAATACTCAGAGGAGAAAGAAAAGTTATTTTAACTTACCTAGTGATAAGTGCATAATTTATTCATAATTGACCTCCGACATTATATTTGTTAATAATTTATTTTAAATTATTTTATTTAATAAATCTATAATTGAATGTATTTTAATTCCAGCATAAAGGTTACTTGTGTCTCATGATGAACTAGTTTTCTTCATTAGGCAATTAGAGAGAAAGATAACAAATTATAACAATTTATGTCTAACCATGGATGAATAGTCATAGCTTAAGTATCTTCCTTCAATTAATTATTTATGATTCATGACCAAGATATAATAAATTTTTAATCGAATCTATGTCTAACCAAGGATAGACCATCTATGAACTTAATCAAAAATATCATGTATTGGATGTGTGAAAATTAATTATGACATTTGATAATCGAAAATATTATGCATGGGATTAGCCTTATTGATTCACCCTAGCAACAAACCTCCCTAATAAAGAAGTGATCAAGTGGAGATTAAGAGGGAGTGGAAGATTTGATTTGATGATGATTCCAGGAGCCCAAATATGAAGGACCAAGAGAGGATGGATCTATCATAAGTGTACAGTCTGCTTTCAATCTTTAGATCAAGAATATTATAATCAATCATTATATGCAACTCCCACTTCTAAGAGGAAATTTTCGATAAAGTAAGGAAATTCTGAGAAAGCTGCAATTTTGACTGGTTGGAGGTATAACTCATGCTTGACTCGACGTAGAGAATATTTAACCCTAACTCAAACCAACCCAATCCGACCTCAACCCTAACTACTGAAAATTTAATATGATCTTGAGTTAGTTTCATATTAGGCTAATCCCATGCATAAGTTTTTTTAATAAAACTTAATGTAAATTTTAAAAAAATTACAAACAAATTCTTATCAAATTAATTCTTCAAAGTTTTAAAATATAATAAATTAAAATTTAGAGAAAGGAAGTTGAAAAGAAAAAGGTGATCATAACTTGAATATTATATATAATATATTTAAAATAAAAAATATATAAAATAATATTAGAATTCGAGTTCAAGTTGGACTCAGGTTGCTGACACTTTAACTCAAGTTCAACTCTAATTAAGTTCGAATTGAAATTTTCAATCCAGACCTAACTTTAATTGTAAAAATAGTTGCCCAAACCTATAAAAAATCAGGCTCACTCCTAATTCTCATCTAATTATGAAACAAATTATACAAGGATCTAATGTCAAAAGGGTAATCTTTTCCACCCCTTTATTATGAACATGCATTTTGTCGAAAATCATAAAGATCACCATATTTCACAAATAGTCCTTTCATGACCATCACTACTTTCTAGAGGACGAAATAATCACAATGAAACCAAATAGGGGCAGTGCTAGAAATTTTCCTTTGAAGGGTCGAATTAGTAATTTTTATTTGAAAGGCAAAATTAGTACTATGTAATTAAAATTTTAAATGTTTATAAATCAATTTGTATTATTTTTTCTTTGCAATTTAATTTTATTATATATTTATATTAAGAAAATATAATCCAAAAAATGAGAAAAATGTAAGCTAAATAAATATAGATAAGAAAACTGATAAGAGAAAGAAAAAACTAAGGGAAGAGAAAATGAGAAGTTACTGACAAAGAAAAGTAGTAATTTGAAGCTTGTTTTAAATAATCAATTTTTCTTCAGAAATTATTTTGATTTATCAAAAATAAATTTCTAGAATTTTTTTGAGCATTTTGATTCAACATTTGGAAAAGATATGCCATTACCTTGATAAATGACTGAGGAATTTTGTTATCATTTTAACTAAATAGAATTCGTAAGCTTTAATGAAAATTAATTAAAAGGAATAATTATCGAATTTGTCTTTTAAGAAGTGACACCTAAAACTATTAGTAGATATAATGTAATTGTGGTTGTTTTTATGTCTTCTTGGTGTCACAAAATTTAGTTTCCCCTCGTTCCCATTCTTCCAAGTCTCTCCAACAGAGCATTAGCATATATATATATATATATATATAAACACACACATCATCCAATGAAAATGTCCAATTGAAGATTTGTGTATTTTCATTAAACATGAGACATTAGTATAATTTATCTTTTTCACTCTCTTGCCTACTTTAATCACATTTGTCATTGAGATATTGCAAATGTGTACGCAAATGACCTTTCAAAAAAAAAAAAAAGTGTACACAAATGTGATTAAAGTAGGCAAAAGTGCAAACAAGCCCTCGGAACATTTGCAATGTTCGAAAACTCTCTTTGAACTATTTTTTTGAACATGTCAATCTCTCATCTTCTAAAAGTTGACAACTTGACCTTGTGACGAAACTATAATAACAAATCTATAATTTAATATAACCATTATACATTGTCTCTATAAATATAATGTTTTCTAAATAAAAATTTAGAAAAATAAAAAATAGTTAAATTAAATTCCAAAATTATAAGTTTAGAAACATAAAAAAAATGTCAATAGAATTTTATTTAAGAATGTTTTCTAACTATTTTTTAAAAGCAATTATTTAAAAAACACTATATTTATAGAGAAAATGGTATATATGTCATCATAGATGATTAAATTTCTATTTTTCTAAAATTCCTAAATAAAAATCTATTGGCCTTTTATTTTTTATGTTTCTAAACTTATTTTTTTAGGAATTTTATCCAACTATTTTTTTCTTTTTCTAATTTTTTTATTTAGAAAATACTATATTTATAGAGACAAGGGTATAATGGTCATACTAAAGGATATATATGTCATTATAGTTCAGCCAGAGAGTTAAGTTGCCAACTCTTAGAAGATGAGGAACTGATATGCTCAAAAAAATAGCTTAGGGGGGTTTTTGCAACTTTGAAAAAGTTCAGGATTTTTTTGGCACTTTTGTCATTAAAGTATGATATGTTGCAATAAGGACTACTGTAATAATGAATTTAATTTTTTGTTCCAAAAGATTTTCAATGTGTCTTATGCGAACACAAGTTATGTTTGGAAGAAAAAATAACTATTTTTGGAGTCAATAAATAAATTTTTTTTTTGGGTGGGGGAGGGGGGTGAGCAATTGAAATTTTTTATGATTTTCTAAGACCACAAATTAGGTTTATTTACACAATCACTATTTTGAGGGGATATAAATAATATTTTGAAGAATTTTAAGCCTTACAACTAAAGGCAAGATGTAAATCATTCTCTCTTTTTGTTTTGTTGTGTTTTACTAGTACGACTAATGAGCAACCCATCCATGTCTTTTCCGAGTTAGTAAGGATGGATTGAGCTTTAATTGAAGTAGGGAGTTAATTAAAAACAAAATTGTAGTTTACTAGTACTATTGTGATAAATCTAGCTATCAAGAGAAAGGAAAGGCCACACAAAAGCATATATTTTAATTTGGATAATAATTTATAGTCGAATTCGAATTAGTCTGACTATTTTTATATGTGAGTAGGGTGGTGGATCCCATCAACTGATTTTGATGTGGTGGAGACCAGCACCCTACTCACATAAATATAAGTTGGACTAGTCCGAAATTGGATTGTATTTCGTTACTCTTTTAAATTTTACACAGCTAAAGTTAGAGTAATGATACGTATAGTAAAAGTTATCACCGAATTAAAAAAAAATATGAATTATTTTTATTCATAGATAGTGTAAGTGAAACCCACACTTTCACACTCCAATAGATGGATATCCTATTCACTACACATTCGGTGATAAATTTTCATTCCATAAATTATTATCCTTTTAGCTTAGATGGAGTTTTGCTCGGCCGATTGAGTACGGAGTGCTAGCTCTAGTAGAAGATAGTGCGTACAACCACAATAAAGTTAGAGATCCCATATAGGTTATTTTTATTATTTTTGCGCAACTAAATTTTTTATAATTTTCATGTACCATTGGTTATGTTTATTTACAGAATCACTATTCTGAAGCGATATATAAATATGAATTATGAAAATTTTTGGATCTCACAACTAAAGGTAAGGTCAAAATCATTCACTCATTTTCTTGTACTTTACTATTAGGGCTAATGACCGATCCATCTATGTCATTCCCCCCATTTAACCAGGTCTAATTAGAAGTGCTAAAATGAGTGGAACATAGGGCTTTTAACTGGAACAAAAAAAAAAAGAGTGGGGGTGAGCTTTAATTAAGGGTAAAGTACAAAAAAACACTCTAATAGTATCGATATAGTACAGATACTCCCTTAATGTTCTATAAACCTCCCTCAAATTTAAAAAGTGTTCAAATATGAACCTCCTGATTAACCTTGTACAAATACCTAAATACTTTACAACAACAAAACCTTTTATTCCCTAGCTAATTAAACAATTGATATCTCCAAAAAAATATTTTTTATTTATGTTATTTGTTTACTTTTAAAAATTGATAAAACATTTTTCAGTAAAAAGAATTGAATGTAAAAATTATTTATAAATTCTAAATTTCCTTTTCGATCATGAATATATCCTTTCAAATCTAAATAAAAATAGTAAATTTTGCTTTTGGTAAATATTTTCGTACTAATTTTCAACATCCCATATTTTTAGCTTTACTCTTTGTAATTTATAATTATAATTTTACTATATTTGAGTTTTAGTTCATCAGTAGTTTTTCTAAATTTAAAATTATTTTTATTTGCATTTTAAGTTTAAATGATATAATAAATGAATACTAAATTATGAATTTAAATTATAATTAATTAATTCTTTTCAAATTCAAGTTTGACAACCTCTTACACAAAAATTATATTATAACTTAAAAAAAAATTCCCCCCAAATCTATACATACCATGAAATTAAATAAATATTATTGTTGCTTTCCATTTAAAAATTTTGATTATTTTTTCCATTTAGAAAAAAAAAAATACTACTTTTACCCATTTAGAAAAAAGACTAATTATTTAATATTTAAAGTTATAAAAAAATCCAATTGAAAAAAAAATTAGACATCTTTTACTTAGTTAAACAAGAAATTGGGTTACAAATCAAATTTTGCTTAGAATTATAATTACAAATTTTAATTTATATTTTAATATTTTGCCATGTTTGAGAGACAGAGAGAGAAAGGGAGGGGGCAAAAATAGAATTATAGATTTATTTTATGTCACTTGTCACTAAAAGATTTTCCAAGGAGAGTATTTGCATATTTTTTTGAAAAATAGGGGTTGAGAATGCGTATTTTAAAAAGTAAAGGGTAAAAGTGGAATTGAGAGTATGCATTAGGAGTATTTTTTGCACTTAACCCTTTAATTAAAGTGGAGAATTAAACTGTAGTTTTCTAATAAAGACTATTGTGACTTATTTTTAAATATCCATACAATTAGACTTATTGCATGGTTAGAGTTTTGATTGGCCGGTTCAATACGGAACGCTGGCTCTAAAGGACAATAATGCAGCCATACAATAAAGTTAGAGATATCGCATGAATTATTTTTAATACTTTTGCGAAACATGTTGTTTTGGTAAGGTCATTTTTCATTAATTTTACCACAACCCAAGCAAATGAATTAAGAACAACCTAAATATGTGTTTCATGAATTAATTTTAAAACACACACACTTAATTAAAAATTAAAATATATATAAAAGTTTGTATATATTTTTAGACGTACCTTATTTCAAGTTGAATACTCTCGTGTCATTAGAAGTGGAAGAATGTTTGAAAAACTGGATTGATTATTGACAATCTTTTTATCTGTCAATATATATAACTTAAATTAATCAAATAAATCAATATATAAAGGATTGAGAATACGGGCATGCATGATAAGGACATCAAATTAACTACCTAAGTGTTACAATGGTGCATCCTTGTGGAGATCTTTGAATAAAATTGATGCCACACTCACAACTGATAGCTCTGATTTATACATATCACTAGAGAAACAAACAAGTTGAAAGATGAGACAACCTCATGCTTTTATAGGTGGAAAGAGATAGGAACGAAGGATTAAGGCCACGCAAAGAAAAAAGAATGCATATATTTATGAAAGGAAAATGAGTATATTTTATATACAAGTTATAGAAGATGCTTTATTAACTAGATTTTTATTTTATTATTATTTTTTTTTTTATAGAAGATGATTTTCAAATTAAATTGCATAGATTGTAAATAAGAAGTGTTGATAAGAGAAGAATCTTTCAAATAAAGATTTTATTTCTCTTTTTCTAATACTTTTCATTTACAAACAAGAATTCCTTTCTTGGCGAAACAACGGTAATGCATGAGATGCAAATGGAGTATTCACTCTCCAAGTTATTCTAAAGCTAAGCTAGAGATTTGAAGCAATAAGACGCCTTTCTTCCATGAGTGTGTCCATGTGTGAAGCATACATGCATTTGTGTACGTGCTTCTTCTTTATCTTGGGTTGAGTTTTACTAATAACATTTGAAAAAATAAATTAATTAATTAATAGAAATATGTTTAATCAATAATATCACAAATTTTGTAATTAAATAAATGTTAATTGCATAACTAATTTGTTTTTTTATTTTTTTGCATATAATTGTACTATTAAGCGTTTTTCAACTCGCATATTATTTTTAAGATTAAATACACTCACCTTCCTTGAAGTTTGGACAAATTATACTCGGATTAACCGTTTAACCTTTATTACTTTGACTTCCCCTGAATTTTGGTGTGTGTGCTCAATGACACCCCTTGATTTTTTCTTTCGACAGAGTAGTTAATCAAATGACCATTTTGCCCTTCTCTTGTATGAAAAAACAATTATAACCTTATGTATTCAATAAAATTACAAAAATAAAAATCACATGGACCAAAATGCCCTTGAATCAAGCATTGTGGCCTGACCAAAAACAAAACAAAAGCTAAATCTAAACAATAACAAAAGTTAATTTGGAGCTGAAATGCCCTCCATTTTTCCAGTTTCTCTCTCCATATATACATACACGAGAGAGAGCATTATGTAAACAAATCACTGATGGTGTTTTTGGTGGATATTAAGAGAAGACAAGTGGTTCATGGTGATGGGTGCATGACATATATACACACAAACATACATACACATATTGGTGAATGTAAAATATGTCATAATAAACAAAAAATGATATACAGATGTGTGCGTGAACACGGGTATATGTTGAACTCTAAACTTTAAACTAATTTTGGTTCATTCAAGAACACATATGAAAATGCACCATTTTATGCTCTTTAAGATTCTATTTGCACTAAAATTTTTGTTAAAATTACTAAGTATGAAACTACTTACTCCTACAAGTTATGTGATCAAATTTATGGCTCTATACATGAAATTAATATCTAATGAATCCAAATCCTAAGCCAACCAACTAAAATATGAAAATGCACACTCTATTCTAATCAATGCAAATTGTTAAACACAAAACAAGAGCAAACATAAAAAATAAAAAAAAAATAAAAAACACAGTAGATATCTAAAACTCTCAATTCAAGGTTCACCATATACAACATCTCTCGAGGAGATTTAACATTTTCCCCATTATATTGTCCTCAATTTCCTATGTCTCACCCCAAACAATTTTGAGGTAAGAAATATCAACGTTCATATGAGGCCTCAAATAAAAAGAATCAATTAACTGCAATTCAAAAGATTCAAAAAAAAATGATCTTTTATATTGCTTTTGATATTGTTATTTAATTCAAAATCAATTGTAAGATGTGGACTCTCGTTATAACTCAAATAATCACACTTAAGTTTTTCATAAAGTTTACGAGTCCGGGTTAAGTAATAGTTCCATAAAGGGGGCATGATCTAGCTCAATTGGTTGTATGGGTTCAATATTGGTCATAAGTTGATTAGAGGTTCCTCTTGGTCTTCACAATTCAAAGCATCGACTATTTGCTCGACTTGAGCTTCTAGCTTAGCTATGGATTATGAATGTGAATGCAACAAGTGCGTGTTTTCATCTAGTTTGCTTAGTGTAACCAACATTTTGTCCTCAAATCTCGGGCTATAAGTATTTGAATATGAATTATTCTCCGATATAGAGAAATTTTCATTTCCTTGCTCTTGATAAAGATCATAATATTGTCCCGCGGTAGAATAATATATCACATGATGAAAAAGACTACAGCAACATGCAATGACTCATATGGTATAAAAAATTGAGTAGGAGTAAGAGCATGACCAAATGCCATAAATTGGTCCAATCTCCATGACAATGCCTCAAATTCATTGAATACATCACTTGAATTTCAACTCAGTTTTTTCATATATGCAAAATTATTCAACATCACAACCAAATTGATCTAAGCATGCCTCCCAAGAATATCCGAAATCAACCAATATGTTTTATTAAATTTTTTAAAAAAAATTTACCAATAACCACAAAGTGTACACAACTACTAGAGCTAGCCTAAACTAACTAAACTATCAATTATCAACTACACTAGCTAATGAGGAAAATAAATAAAAAGTCCCAACAGACGAATAGAGTAGGTCAAAAAGTCAAAAAAGACGACGATAAAATAGAATGATCCAAATTCAAAAGCGAGATGACACGAAACGGTGAGAGAATTAAACTACTGGATAAGAGGAAAATAGTCCAATTACACAACATCAAGAATGCCTCATAAATAAGAGGAGACAAACGAATCAGCTATGGGAGAATTTTATTAAGCAATAATTACTCTTCTCTAAGAGACTCTGATACTAACTTAACTATCAAAACCCTACTGACCGATACCACATCGGTGCCAATAAGGTGAATGCTTTAGAACACCAAATTGAAACCTTGCATGAATGTTTGAACCAACTGATCCAACAAAATGTGGTGATTTTGCAACGTTTGTATGCTCCTATAGATCCACCACAACCCCCTCGGAATCATGTCAACCAGGATCCTCCAAGCTGGAATTAGTCTAACTGAGATCAACGCGACGGGACTCGTCAGGATCCCCTAAACAGGAAGGAGGATGGTGCTGCATAGAATGGTAACTACCCTCGGGTTGGAGATGATGCGGCACAAAGTCAGGTAGGAGGCCACCACATCGAACGCAATACTGGAGTCCACGGTGGCATGTCTATCCATGTCGGTGACAGAATTGAGGACGTTGCCTATTTTGACCTTCAAAAGCAAGATCTGAAGGCAAATGTTGAGGATATGGCATAGACCATGAATGGAAAGGGCCCTACCACAGTAAATGACTTAATGCAGAGAACTAACTTATTATTTAGTTCACCTGTCATAGGATGTCCCTTGCCCAGCAAGTTCAAAATGCCGACCCTTGAGAGCTTTGATGGGACCAAGGATCCTCTTGATCATCTGGAAACGTTTAAGGGGCTTATACACCTACAAGCCGCTCCAGACGAAATCATATGTAGAGCATTCCCTACTACATTGAAGGGATCGGATCGAGTTTGGTTCAATAAGTTAAAGCCAAGCTATATTGAAAGCTTTGATGAGTTAAGTAAACAATTCATTAGACATTTCATTATAGGACAGAGGCTTCGGAGATCAACAACATACTTGTTGAATGTGAAACAGTAGAAGGGAGAATCACTCTGAAATTACATAAGTCAGTTTAATACCAAGATATTACAAGTGGAGGAGGTGGATGATAAGGTTGGCCTCACAGCTTGCATGGGATTAAATATTAAAAATGATTTTAAAAAACTAAATATTGTAAGAGACATACTTTATAATAGTAAATAATCAAAAAAGAGAATCCAAGTGGCTGACCCATACATATGGAACAAAGACAAAGATGATGATAACGACGATGATGACCATTCTAGTGATTCAACAATAATTTACACATAATTCTATTAGTTTTGCTTATTTGAAAGTTGGTTGTCGCATAGTCTAATTCATAACTCACATTTTTCACCAATAAATTTATTGCTAAATAATTAACTTTTTTTTAAATAAAAAACTTATTCTATTGCTAATTTTAGAACATAAATATAGGTCAAAAGGGAGAAGATAAGACAAATGTTTGGGACGACGTAATTCTACCATCGGATAGAATAAGACGTTTTGAATAAATTCGGATGATATAATCCTAACGGACAAATGGGATGAGCCAAGTTATTCAAATTCAAAGAGTCGATTCAAATTCAAAAGGATAAAAAACGATCAAATGATAAGATAGTTCAACAACCAAATAAGACGGATTACACTACTTTAATGACTCCTAAGAAATAAAAGGGGATTGACTCAGGTGCAAGGAATTGAACAAGTATCTTTATTACTTGAGCGTCGGAGGGTTCTCGACCGACAATCTGCCAGCTAGTCTCATCTCCTTTGTCTTGAAGGAACACGATGCCAAACTAAATCACGATACCCCGCAGTACCCTGCGGTACACTGATAAGTGTACAAAACTTGCTATTTTATATTCCAAAATAAATTTTTAATTACTCTTTTATTTTATTTGAATGTTCTTATCTTTCCATTTTATGTTTTATAGGGGTTGATTTCCAAATAAGAAGAAAAACAGCAAAAAAGGCTAAAAATGATATATATAGCTAAAGATGAATATAAGAAGAATTGTAAAAGAGATAGTATTATGTGCAATATATTTCATAAGAGGTCTCAAGTTCAAAACTTTATAAAATATTTTTTACACGACCACATCTGCAGTCCAGAATTCAAATTAAAGATATGGAGATCAAATATTAGATATTTAAATTCAAAATTTTAAATTTTTGTTTTTAAATTTTGTATTATGAATTTTTTATTTAAATTTTGTATTTTAAATTTTTCTCACCTAAACCATTCCCCTCTAACTTTATAAATAGGGGTCTTAGGGATTGGTGAGGGGAGTTAAAAAATTGTAGAGAAATTATAAAAAAATAGTGTAATCATTTTCTTGATTCAATGAAGAATAATACTTTTATTTTTATATTTTTTTTTTCTATTGATATGCAAGCGTAAGTATCCTTCTCAAAGGAGTAATGAAGCCACCATGACTGAAATATAAGTAAGTTATTTTATTTTCTTGTCTAATTTTTTCTCCCACAATCTTTTACTCTTCTATTTTGAATTTTTATTTCTTAAAATTAGAGGGAGGATTCTTCGTATTTGTCAAATAATGGTAATTCGAAGAATGCCTACCTCTATTTACCTAACCAATGTGCATCAGATTAAGTAAAAAAATGTTCTCTCGTATATAATCAAGTGTTTTTTTTATGCCATGTCTTTCTTCATCTTTCCAAGTTCTAATTGGATTAGTGAAATGTATTGATTATTGAGGAAAAAATTAGATAAGAATATTAGAAACTTTATTTATATGGATCCATGGTGATGAATTCTCTTTCCTTGAGATTTTTTTCATCATTTGATCAAAGACATTTAGTATTAGCTTTTATTATTAAAAAAATCATAAGTTTATTTTTTAATATTCATTTTTTATCCCAAAAGATTGAGGTTTTGAATTTAAGACTTGTTATTGATTCTCATTTGAAAGTGGTTTGACCCTACTTATTACTATACGATTTTTAGTAAAGTTTTTGCAGGTTTTATTTTTATACGAAGTGTAGAGAAGTAACGACATTTATCCATTATTCTACACTCGTCATTTTGGACTTTTTAACGTAAATCATTGGCTCTGTTAACAACTAAAATAAAAGTAAGAGAGAGATGTTCCTACCATTTTGAAAAGAGTCATGCGTGTGATCGATTGTTGATGTTCGATGATTTGTGGACAATGCACTGGTGGAGTGGTAGAGGCTCCATTGATTGTTTTGGTTTTGCTTGTTGGCATGTAATTAAGAATTCAATACAAAAACTGTTGGCACCCAAATATGGCGCCACTTGGCAGCCACCTTAGGGGTCGCTTGGGTGAATGGGTAAGGCTGACAAATAGTCCATCAAGAAAGAAACTCTAAGGGCTGAGGACTTTTAGCAAGTTATCCCAAAAAATAGTTAGCACCTATATAAATGCATGTATGGTTACGTGTATACATATGGGTGTATATATATATTTGTATAATTATTTTTTGCAGGTTGGAAGTAAGGAGTCCAGTGTAAATTGGACTCCAGCGAGTTTAATACAAAGTGGAAAAGTGAGTTTACTTGGACTTTATAGGGATGTAGGGGATAGAGTTATTCACACTTTGGACTCTAGATTAAGTCTAAGTACTGATGGACTCTTCAAGAATAAGGACTGTTGTAATCAAGTTACCACTATTGTGAAGTTGGTTACACAGAATATACGTATAAATATAATATGTGTATATGTATGGATTAGTTTGTATTTACGATTTTGGGCTGCATTGGAAGACTTTGGTGTAGTATGGACTCTTGCAAAGAGAGGTTGATAGGCTACTGAAGACATAGAATATCAGAATTTAGATAATGTATTTCCTTTTATTATTTTATTTTCTTCATTATCTTTTAACTTAAATTTAGAAACAGTAGTGATGTATTTCTCTTTACTATAAATAAATACAAAGAGGCTCTGAATTAAGGTTCCCAACAACCACAATTCAACAATTGTATCATGTGTAATCTGTTTCTCTCCCTCAATATTCTCCTGAATATTGCTCTATTTCTCACTTGATCTATATCTTTCCCATTTTTCTTGCTCTCGGCCTCCTCTAATCAGTCTGTTCGTTTATCTCTCCCTCAATTTCTACCTCCCTCCTTGTTACGATTCAGTCTCGCAATTCTTTGCGCACAATTAAAAGTCCTCTTGATTGAGGCAAGAAAAAAACTCAATAAGGAGTTTTGTATTCTCTCTCCCTAGTCAATCGTCTGATCCAACACGACCTGCAAAGGAAATACTTGTGTTCAACCAACTATTTACATCGAGCCGATATCATGACTCTGGCAAGCCTACAAACAATCGGCCTAATTGGCTGATTAATTAAGAGCAAACATAAACATAACAACTTACTTATCTACCCCATGCTTGGTTCAGAGAGAGGAATGCATTTGATTGATTGTCTTGGAAAATTTTAATAAAACCAAGTAAAATGAGATTAATTTTTCGTCTAAGTCTCTTAAATGAGGAATTGGTGAAAATTTCAACTACAAGTGGCTTATAATGGAATTAAAAATAATAAAGTTTGAACTGAAACAATTCACAAATTCAAAATGTGATTGGTGAAAGTTTGAAAAAAATATGGTGAATACATCCAAATAAAAATGTTGAAATTTGAACTATAACGGTTCACAAATTTAAAAGGTGATTGGTGAAAATTTGAAAGAAAGTTGGTCAATTCATCTAATTAAAATGGTGAAGTCTGAACTAGAATAATTCACAAATTAGAAATGTGATTGGTGCTAATTCGAAAAAAGTTGGTGAATACATCCAATTAAAATAATGAAGTCTGAACCAGAACAATTCACAAACTCAAAATGTGATTTGGTGAAAAATAAAAAAAAAAATTGATAAATACATCGAATTAAAAATGGTAAAGTTCGAACTAGAATAGTTCACAAATTCAACATGTGATTGGTGAAAATTCAAAAGAAAATTAGTAAATACTATTGAAAAATATATAAGGAGCGTGTCCATACCAATTACACTTGGATTGTTACTCCTTATTTTACACTTATATATATATACACACATACATAAAGTATTCCATAAGATTTCAATGTGAGACAAGTTCATGTGGGAATAAACTCATTTAAAATACTTATAACCATGTTCAACTCCTCACTTTGGAAGCTATTTTTTCATTGATTTGGAACGGATTTGACCAAGTAAATATACTACGCTCATCGCAGGAAGGAACACATTTCACCGCTGACTAGGTCCAAAATCTTAGTAGACTCCACTCAAATTTAGGTCCTAAATAGCTTAAATCAAAGCTAATTTCCAACAATCCCTACATGAATGAAAATTGGCTTCAAATACAAAATGACCCGAGAGACACTAGAGAGAGAGTATAGTTGGAAAGTCATTGCATCAAAAGATGAGTTTGGGCCTTAAATAATTTAAGATTACAGCCTAACCCATTCCTCCTAAAATTAAAGTGTCCAAGCCCACTATCCTTCCCAAGCCCAAGTCCCATGTAATATGTACACTACCAAGCCCTAATTTTCTCTTAGCCCTTATATGCGACCAACCCTAGCCTGTAATAATATTTCCTTGTGTGAGCCAGTGAACCCCCAATGACGGATCAAGTCAAAAAATCACTTCGGCAACCACAAAGCTCTTCATCACACCTGAATTATATGCTTTGCAAGCAAGGTCTCTCTCTCAAGTAATGTACACAAGGAAAATTGGATTTTGGTGACTAAAATTAAAAAAAAAAATTTACTTTATAGTGACCTTAATTGC
Source organism: Cornus controversa (assembly GCA_026545225.1). Classification (NCBI taxonomy): domain Eukaryota; kingdom Viridiplantae; phylum Streptophyta; class Magnoliopsida; order Cornales; family Cornaceae; genus Cornus; species Cornus controversa. Next base: position 49,425,618 of record CM048853.1, on the reverse strand, counting down.
TAATTAGTGAAAAAATAAGGGTAATTTGTCAAAATCACTTATTTATTAAGCATTGTAAAATATAATTTGAAGATGACGAAATTGTCATCCAATATAAAGAATAACTTCTTAAATTCATCCTCATTTGTGTCGTTCCTCATTAATTATTCCCTTTTTTTCCTTTTTAGTTTGTTGTTTACCAATTAATAAAATGAGTTTTCAATCCAAAAGTCTTGAAATTGACTACGTATCAATCGATGACTTGATTGACTAATCTCTTTAAAATCCTAATCAATGAAGTTTTGGACCAAATAGTAAAAAAGGAACAAAAATAAAAAGCTAAATTTAACATAGAAATGTTGGAATATGTTTCCAAATTAATTTCACTAAATTTTATAAAAAAATATATTAATTGACTTTTCTAATACCAAAGTAAGGTAATATTATTTACATACATAAATGTATCTTAAATAAGTAAATTTACATATGTTTTCACACTTGACTTTTGGTATTTTCAATGAATCTATTTGATTCACTTTTTTTTAGGATGAATCTATATAAGTTCATTCATATAGATTTATGTGAAGTCTATCAATTATTGTGAACTATACATGAATTTAATCCAAGTTCATTAACTTGGAATATGTATCTTATTAATTTATGAACTTTGGAAATCATTTATATTTATGGGATACATTTGATTAGTTAGGGTCGTCCCCGGCCCTAGGCGGCCCAGGCAGTCGCCTAGGGCCCCGAAATTTTTTAATTTTTTGAGGGCTCCCAATTTCTATTAAACCCGTTAGATGTTATTTTTTAAAAAAAATAGTAACTAATAGCCCAATACACTAGTATGGGCCAAAGTTTAGTAACAAAGTGGGTCTCATTTAAAAAATAATGATAATAGTCCAATACAATAGTCTGAGCCTCATTTAAAAAATAATAATAATTGTCCAATACAATGATTTGAGCCTCATTTAAAAAAAAAAAACAAATTACTACTAACTATTTGTCTTAGGCATTTTTTTTTTCTTCAGAACTCCTTTCTTTTTATTCTTCTATTTTCACAACGAGCAAGCGGCAAGACAACGACTTTCCTTTGGGGATTGTGAGCACTTTAATTGATAATTTTGCACTTCAAAATGCAAGATGATCACATTTACTTTGATATAAAGTTCAATTTTGATTTTTGTGACTAAGGTGTGTTGAATATTTTATTTTAATTTTTTTTTATGTGAACTAGATCTTGCTATTTATAATGCACCAAGATCAGGTTTTTTTTTTCAACATTAATATATTTTATTTGCTTATCGTCTCATTTTAATAAAAATTCTGCACTCCTATATCATTTATCCGCACATGAAACTTTAGGTAGAAAGACCCCCTATTTGAAAGTCCGCCTAGGACCTCTCAACATTTTTGAAATCTCAGGACCGACCCTGTGATTAGTGTGATACATGAATGAATTTATCCAAATTCATTACTTTGGAACATGAATCTTTTTAAATATTCATGTATTTGGATTGAACACATTTATGTGACTTATCTTTAGAGGTCTATATAAGGACCACACTCCCCTCAATTCAAGTATGAATCAAGTTCAATCTCAACTCATACTCAAGTTTCCTTCACACAAGTTTAAAAAGTTTCTCTTATATTTTTCATAATTGGGCATTCTGAGAAGAGATTAAGTGTTGCACCTAATAGTGTATCGTACAAATACACTGTGGTTGGATTGAGTCCAGGATTAGTTGAATCCCGGAGATAGAGCTGCCATGATCCCTTGCATCTTGTGGGAGGGTTCGACTATCTTCAAGAAGCATTTACGCGCCTCCAAGCTATGGTCCGAATTTTTTGAATATTTCATTTCTACCATATATTGTAAGTGATTTTTATGATTTATCGTAATCATTTTTCTAACAAGAATTATATTTGAAAAAACTTATAAATTATATTGTTAATTTAATGAATGAGTCTTTGGAGAATGGTGTGTTGATTGTTACAATTCTCAAAGAAGAGGTTAAGAATGTTGATGTTAAGGCCACTGAAATCTTCGAATGAGTCTTCACAGAATTGGTAGTACCTTGCACTCGTAAAATTCAATAAGTTTCTTGATATATTATGTAAATAAATATCAATATATATGCGAGTGAATTATTTTTTTGAAAGTTTATATATGAATGAAGTTGGTTTGAGTGTGTTGATGATGATGAGTATCAAAGTTGGTTTGAGACATTTTATTTTGTTTTATTGGTGCTTTACGAATGTTTCTAATAGTCATTCTGTATTTGATCACAACTCACATATTGTTTTATTTTTTCCCTTTCTACCCCTCTAAATTGTAAGTTTTTGGTTTTTTTTTTCATCTTATCTTTTTTTTTTTTTAAAGTATTGACTTTGTACATAATCACAAAGGTAGATTTGTTCAATTCTAAAATAATTTATTATAAGAAGGTCATTTACTTAATATATCATCAAATGGTCACTTACTAGCATTTCAATTTTAAATTTGGTGACCATTCATTTTTTTTCTTGACTTTGAAGTCACCTTGCATCAATTTTAATTAGGTTTGGTCACTAAAATCTTTTCAAACTGAATTACCAAGCCAAGAACGAGAATCCCAACCTCCCTCAGGATCTTTCCAAAACTCAAATCATCCACAAACAATTTGTCATCAATCTGTTAGTCAATTGTTGTGTATGTTTAATCTTTTTTTTTTTTATCATCAATCTGTTAGTCAATTGTTGTATATGTATTTCCAAAAACCCTAATCTTCCACAGAGAGTACAACTCTGCTGTCCTACTCTAACTGGCTTGCACCGCTAACCATGGTAGGAGTAATAACGTCTCTATTTTTTGGAACAGGTTTAAGGCTTCGTTTGGATTGAGGGATTTGGAAGGATAAGGAGAGAAAAGAAAGGAGAGGACAGGGGATGTTGTGTTTGGGTGAGTATTTTTAAAATAAAAGAAAGGATAAGGAGGGATAAGGAGGGATAGCAATCCCTCCTTATCCCTCAATTGCAATCCTCCCAAAAATGAGAAGATTGGGAGGGAAAGGATTGAAACTTAAGTATAAGTTTTATAATACCAAAATTGACCTCAATATTTTAACACATAAAATTCTTATACTCTTCTATAAACTTAAGTAAAAGGGTATGTTAGTAATTTGATTGTTATCCTTTCTTTTCTTTTCTCTATCCAAACAAAATTACTATCTTTTCCTTTCTTTTCTCTCCTGTTTATCCAAACATGAATAGAGGTTATTGCTATCCTCTCCTCTCCTCTCCTTTCTCTCATAACTAATGTTATCCTCTCCTTTCTTTTCTCTCCACTTTATCCAAACGGACCCTAAGAGATTGTTGATCATTGTTTGTGAAAGAATAGGGTATTTTGAGATAAGTAAACAGAGAAATGAAACAGAAATAAAAAGACACAAAATTTTGTTGAATTGACTAAAAGCAAAAGGTAAATCACTGCACTCTGTTTGGAATGGAAAAAAAAGAAGCAAATTGAAGGCAGAGGAAGAGAACCGAAAGTAAAATATGAGAAATAAAGAGAATATAATAAAATATGAGAAATAAAGAGAATAGAAAATATTATTATTGTTGTTATTATTAGGGCAAAATGTACTCACACCTCCTGAACTTTGCCCAAAACACATTCATATACAAAGTTTGCTTAAACTTACACTCACACCCCTGAGGTTTGGAGTTTGATCGCACACAATCCCAATTGAAATCCATAGGTCAAAAAATTATTTGAAATGTCTGTTTTACCCTTGACTAAATAAAAAGACATTTTTAACCTTACTTTTCACATTAAAATACCATATTGCTCCCAACTTTTTTTTTCATTTGACAAAACTGTCCTTATTACCTTATTGTTTTTCTCCCTTCTCTCTCACCCTCAAAGTTTTCTCTAATTCTCTCTCTTTCTCTCCTTTTTTTTATTTCTTTCTCTCTCTCCTCACTTTGTCTCTTTTTCTCTCTCTTTCCCGAATCACTCTCTCTACATCTAACCCCCCATTTCTTTTATTTATTTTATCTACTTCTCTCTCTTAATTCTTCACCCTTTTCTCTTTTTTTCTTTTATTTTTTTCTCTTTCACCATTGCTATGACAGTGCACCTGAAAATTGGCAATGATAGCATGGCTTTGGTGGTGGTCGTGGTGTCTCGGCAATAGTAGAGATGACAACAAAGGAGACCTACATGAAGAGTGTTACAAGAGTACAGGAGTTTATGAGAAAGTTAAAAGAGGGTATCTTGCATTTTGCCTTTTATTACAAAGTATGCATACATTTATTTCAAAAACTAAAAAAAAAAAAGTAGTGATGACACTAATAAAATTGAAAAGTAAGTACTGGAAAAAAGAAAAAAAAATCATCCAAGATTAATAATAAAGAAAATTTTAGCCTCAAATTTTGAATTTCTTCAGATTGAATTTTATTTTTCAATGACAACTAATATTGGGTCATACATATAATAGAAAAATAATATAAATTATTTGCTAAATTGAATCACCAAAACACATTAGACTTCTTTCTTTATTTCACAATTCTTTTTTATAACTAAAAATAAAATAAAAGAATTCAAAGAATTTTGTTACCTCTTCACTGAATTCAGAGGACACTAATATAGTAATATATCGGTTGAAGGGTTAATTTGGTCATTTTATTTTAATAGATTTTTTAAATATAATATAGTTATTACATTGATGGGTAAAATTGTAATTTTTCATGAAATTGCTGATGTAATTTTTTTAGGGGTGTGATTGTAGATTTAAGCAAACTTTGTACATGAATATGTTTGAGACAAATCTCAGGCGGTGTGAGTGTACTTTGCCCTTATTATTATTATTAAAATAAATTACACTCACACTTTATAAGTTTCTTCAATACATAACAACCTCTCCTCTTATTTGCCAAATTACACACATTTATTATTTTTTAGAGTTAAATTCATAAAATCCCAGTCTACTATAAAAAAATTTCATAAAACTCTCTAAATTTTCAAAAACTCTCATCTACTATCAATTTATTTCAGATAAGGACAAAATTAAACGGCTCCATCAATTTGATAACGAAATTCCCAAAATATCCTTCCTTTATTTAATAAAATAAATTCATAAAAAAAAATTATTTATAAATGACGGATGTACTCTTTACGAAGGTACAATTTGAGAAAATTAGGAAGTAGAGGGATTTCTTGATTTTGTTAAAACCATAAAACTCTCATCTACTATAAAAAAATTCTCATAAAACCCCATTTCACTATAAAAAATTCTCATAAAATCTCTCTTATTATGAGGGTATTTTAGTTTTTTTAATTTTAATAGATGCGTCAAGGGTAATTTAGTCATTTACACACCACTTAACAACTCACGTGAGATGCATGTGCGACTTTTCCGTTAATTTCAATGAAAAACTAATGAGAGGGGGCAAATTGATTGATTTTTTTAGTATAAGAGAGTTTTATAAGAATTTTTGATAGTAGAGGGGGTTTTATGAATTTAACCTTATTATTTATTATTAAGTTTACAGAATGTGAAAGGAGAAAAGGAAGGAAATAAAAGAAGGGAAAAACTATTCTCTTTTCGAAACACAACCTATCGGATTAGAATTTCAAAACTACTCGAATACTACAGAACCTGGCGCGATTTCTCTCCTTTTCGAGAATTGCGAATGTCCGCTTCTATAAGCTAACCATCCACATTGTCTCACTTCAAAATCGATCGATTCCAACCAAAACAAAAACTTCGATGTCGCAATTAATGCAGAGACATCACCTTTTAATCTTCTTTCGAAATCAGTTGAAACCCTAACTTGTTGACATTTTGGAAAGAGCTCTCAATCTGTTTTCTTCTATTGGCTTTTTTGGAAGTCTATTTGATCTCAGAAACCCTAGGTTTCATCCAAAATGGAGAAGCAGAGACCAGTTGTATGTCCCGATAACGAAGAGTTGGCAGACTTCATGTGGAAGAAGAGGCAAGAAATGGCTGAGAGACAGAAAGGAGCATCGGAGAACACCAACATGACGCTTTACAAGGCTTACTCCAATGTCTGCAACTCCAAAACGCCCGTTAAAACCCTGAAGGAATTCGCACAAATCAAGTAAGTCAGGCCGAGAAAGTAGTTGAAAATTTCCTGGAAAGTGAAAATCTTTTCCTGCGGCGTTTGGTTGCTGAGGAAATGTAGTGAAATAAAAATAACTTAAATAATTAATGTTGATTTATATTTATCTTGGACCTGAACGAAAATACGCTAGTTGCTGAGGAAATGTAGTGAAATAAAAATAACTTAAATAATTAATGTTGATTTATATTTATCTTGGACCTGAACGAAAATACGCTAGTTGATGGCACGCGAAGTGTCTGTCAGACAATCCTGTTTCTTTACTATTTTACCATTGTCGGATGAGTAATTTAATTATTTCATATGATGTTTGGAGTACCTACTAACTGAAGTACCTACTCATTGCAATTATAATTATAATTTAACAATTTGTATTAAATAGTTTGCATAATTGCATTTGCAATTTTTAAATTTGTTTTGTCATAGTATATATAACTCCCTCTAGCATGTGAAAAAGTGAATATATATATTAATTTGGTTCTGTCTCAGTCATGCAGCGTGCTTTTTTAGAAGTTAATAGCTTCGAAGTGGTTCTACACGAGGAAGGGGCAATGTAATATGATAAATTGTCGCTGTCATAATCAATCACTCTGCCATGACACACACTAAGATGTTAAAGCGAACTATTCATTAAGTCAACGAACAGTATAACATGCTAACTCTGATCAAATAAATGTCAGTACATTCTGCTAGAAATGTTAATTATTGCAAATGGTTCTTTGTTTCAGCTCTAATGTCAAATCTGAGTGGTAAGTAGCAGTTGTAGTAAATTCCAATCCGCGAAACAAGTATGGCTCTGAGGATAGCTTTTTGTTATTGAGACATTGATGTGCCAATTGGCTATGCTATGCAATGGAATAGTTTAGCATCCTGTTTTTTATCCATCCAAAAAAGAAAAAAAGTAATAGCTCATAAGATATGTAAGGGTCATTTCTTGGTACAATGCAAAAGCTCTGAATGACAAGTATGATGATGCTGGTTTGCATCTTACAAAAGCCATTTTTTTGCAAAAAATAATGCCAAACTTAGGGATCTCTTTACTTTTCTTTCCTAACACCTTATGCATGCCGGACTGGTGCCGTTAGTGACCTTTTTAAGTTCATCTTCTCTGGACATCACTAGTCACACATGGGAGCTGTCCCACTGATAATCGAGCTAGTCTTGACTAAGAAGGTATGATATTTGGTGTGTACAATTACTTATACGTTGGATGAAAGTTTTAAATTCTCTCTCTTGCTCGCTTGTTGAAATTATAATAGTTAAACTCGAGCTTCTCTTTTACAAACAATCAACATAAAAGTTTATCATGTGCCTTAGAGTTGATGTTGGGTTGACTCAAATTCCTATTGTGATTAGGTTTCTATTATAGAATTGTATCTTATTAGGTAATTTCTTAGTAGACAAGTCTTGGTTTCGATGAAGGAAAGTTTTTGTTAGGCATGTTTTGGGCTCTAAGGAATTGTAATCCTTGTCCACCAAGGATTTGGGTTTTGAGCTCTATAAATAGTTACCTATGTTATAGGTTAAGACTTGTGAGAAGAAAAGAGATTGAGAGAGATGTAGTCTCATAAGGGAACTCTTGTATAGAAGTAATACTCTCATTATATTTGAGGTCACTCTCATTGTTTTGAGAGGACAACTCTTGCGTAGAGGTAATACTCTTATTATTTTTGAGAGGACACTTAGAGAGAGCATTCTTGTTTTGAATTTGTAATTTCCTTTTGAGTGAGATTGGGTGTATAAGGGTTGAGAGTTGAGTGTACTCTTGATACAATTCTTCTACTTGTACTGTTACAATCTATATAGTGAAATCGGGCTCTCTGTGGACGTAGGCTTGTTTTGCCGAACTACGTATAAATTTTTGGTGTGTTCTTGCAAATTGCTTCGTGCTTGTTTACTTATCATCACATCATAATATTTGGTGGTTCGTGATTGGGGGCTTGTTTCTCAATGGTTGACATGGTATTCATATTTTCTTCAGAGGCTCATTGATATGCTTTAGGGTATCAGCATGAGGTTTACTTCGATTGGGCAGAATTGTGCACTTAATTGAATTTTCTGTTGGGGTGGGGGGGTGGGGTGGGGTGGTAAACATAAAGAGTGTAGATGTTCTGTTAGAGAGTTGAATGTACTTTATCTTGAGAAATAATCAAAGGTATATTGATGAACTGTTATTCTTGCAATGATTCAGTTTTTTTTTTGTTGTTGGTAGGGGTGTGGGAAAATGGATTTTGAGGCTCATGCAAGGATTTTTTGAGACTAATTCCAGTGCTTCTGAACATGAAGATTTGATGCAAATGGGTATTTTTTACGCATTATTTTTTTCGTTTGTTCTGTATTTTACGCTAGATGTTGTTCTTCATATCTTTGTTCTATTAATATTTTAGGGAAAAAAACTAAAAGACCTAGGCGCTATGTACCACAAAAGAATTCAATAGCCTATGCGTTATTGATTACTCTGAACAGGTAGATGCCTAAGATGCAAGTTTGATTATTTTTCAAAATTTTATTTGGTTTCAAGTCATTGTAAATCATTTTTGTGACAAATTTCACGTTAGGGGGACCACAAATGGGATTGAATTTATGCGTAAACAGGAACTAATTGATGCTGCAGAAGCGAGTGGGCTTTCTCGAGTGCCAATCGCGTATGTTGCTTCATTGTGTATTAGTATATATATTGGTAAAACTTGTTTGTTGATTTTATTGAATGGTTTCAGACGGTGAGATTATTATTTTAAATCTTTTCTTTACCTTATTTTTTTCCCCCAAATGCTTCAGGCCAGAAAAGGGAAAAGGAAAACCAGGACATTTTGGAAGCTCGCCAAGAGACTGGTATAGTGGGTGGAGCTGCATGAAGACATTGATAACCAAAGGATTGGTTGTTAAGTCGAGTAATCCGGCAAAGTATGCTGGTCATTCCTACTCATTATCCTCTTTTATGAGTGCGGAATTTGATTTGTTCATATTTGCTTGATAATAATTGTCCCTTTTTGGTTTATTCTTCATAGTTTGTTTAAGCTTAATACCTGTGTCTTGATGCTTTATCCTTAAAACTAATCCAAAAAAAGTACTAAGAAGTAAAGGCATGTGGTATACGCTGATGGAAATGATGATATGTTGCAGGACATTGACATGCATTTCACTTCTACCAACATAGGGGACGTGCTTATTTTGGAATATGGAATTGCAATTATTGTTGATCAATGTATTCCCAGAAAACTATTGAGTTCAGTTAATAGGTCCTAGAATTCTTTGTTTCTTACTTGGAGGATGAATTCCACAAATTATATTGGATTTTCATGTTCCCCAGGGGAAAAAGATAACATTTGAACTAAAAATCATGGCAGACAATTTATGAAAATGGCTTATGGGACTCATTATCTTTACTTAAAATAAAACCTTTAAAATATGCATACTTACAGGGGCGGTCCTATGTTGAGACATGCTCCCAACGCCCAAAACAAAATTTGAAAACCCTATTTAAAGTTTTACTTACCCAAAAAATAATAGATCCCCACCCCCCCAACACACACACGCGACACAAAAAAACCTATTTTAGAAGCCTATGAATAGTTGAAATTAAAAAGATTTAAAATGTGAACATACAAAAAGCTCAGAAATAATCCTATTTTGGAATCCTTTAAGCCCTACTTTTTGAAATCCACATTTTTTCCTTGTTTTCCTTATTTAACTACTTTTTAAAATTTAGATTTTTTGTCCATATATATATTATACCTGCCGAAATTAGATTTTGTATGCATGGGTTATGAAATACTTTTTTATTTATAAATGATTTTCTCTCTTTTTTTTTAAATATTTAAAAATATATAGAAGACTTATATGTAAAGAATAATGTATACAACATATTTATATCTTTTTTAAACTTTATTTTCATATTACTTGTTTTGCCCCCAAGCATAAATTTCTGTCTCTGCCCTTGCATACCTAGATGGCGAGATGAAGTGTTCGGTTTTGAGTGGAGAAACCCCCACGCCCATCACTATTGTTGATAATGCTGCTGCGATCTCATTGCTCCCACCACTATTGGTGTTCTTGGTTTTATTGTAAACTCCACCACCATTAGCTCGATCACTATTATTAGCACAGTTACAGACTCACCTTTATCACCATACTCAAGACTACCACCAGCTGTATCTTGCCTACCTCCAATACATCACTATTGTTGCTGGCACTATTACCATCTTCAGTTCTGCCTTTTTCACTTCTACTTCCATCATTAATTTTTTATCAGCCTCCGCATGACCACCACTATTTTCTCCCATCTACCACATGATCCACATTCTGGCTGCTGCGGCACTGCCAATGCTTTAGTAATTACTTTTGCCACCACCTCTTACACCGTCATTTTCACGACCTCCTCTATTGGGGGTTCATGAAAGTTCAATTTACTCCACTGCTTCAATCAGCATTGCTGATACCACCACCACCACCACAACCATTTAGTACTGCAACTGCAGCTGCTTTTACCTTCAGTTCCACCACTACTTCAGGCCTCATCTTTGAAACATTTTCAAATAGTTGAGGCACCTTTAGATTGCAAATTATTTATCCATTTAAGTAGTTGAACATATGATTTTACACCTTTACCATACTTATTTGGCTACATTGTAAACTTTTCTGTTAGGAACTGAATTTGGTGATGTTTGTGCAATTCATTTTTTACATATTTGTTGTCCAACGAAACATTGTCATTATTTGTTCTGATTTTCTACTAGGTTGGCTTGTTGTGTACCTTTACCAATCAATAATTTAGTGTGTTAGGATCTTTTTGACTTAAGGAACGTAGCTCAATTATGCAGATATAAGTTGGTTTTCTGCGCATGAACTCTGATATTGTACAGGTACATGCTGACTAAAGAAGGACGGGAAGCAGCACATGAATGTCTCTTGAGATCTGGTCTGGTTGATTTGACTGAGAATATGGCAACCAGAGATGGTTTTCCAAATCTTGATATAAGCAACACGTCAGATTTGGAGTTTGCTTGCGCTGATTCGGCAAAAGAAATGACCCAGCCATCTGGTGGTTTGATTGGGCAGAAAAAATCAATTGACCTGATGCCTGAATCTCTTGATAGGGTATACAATGCTTTGGGTTATACTTATAATTGATTAGAGGATTTAAATATTAAAGTTACACCCCTTCTAATAGCTTAAGCTTTTAGAGTAGATGGTGATTAACATTGTATCAGAATCGACAATGTCGTGAATCAAAACCTCACTGTCCTTAATAATTAAAATTGAAACACATGTTGGACCAAAAGAAGGCCACATGTGAGGGGGCTTGTTAGAGGATTTAGAACCCTCCTAATAGCTTAAGCTTTTAGAGTAAATGGTGGTTGACATCATCCATAGTTTTCTACTTTCCAAGTATTGTGATGTTATGTATGTGCAAGATGAGAATTATTTGCCAGTTATTTGCCACTTTCCTTGATATAGTATTTTTCTGAAACTTCTATTTCTTAATTTATTACTTCTAGTGGATATATATTCTTTTGACGACTAGTAATTGGTTGTATCATTTTTTATTAAGTGATATCCTAATTTATTATTTTTCCTTACTTTTTTCTTGTATTATAAACATTTATTATGTCTTGGGTGAAGTTGGTTACTGTTAGTCGAGATATATGCCTAGAATCATGGGATTTCACTTACCATATTAGCCGAGATATGATTAGCCTAGAATCATGGGATTTACCTTTATTTACGCATATATTTAGGCATAGAATCTGCCATGATCTTATTTGTTTTCCTTTTCCTGTAATATTTAACATGTGCTCTTTTCATATATAAATATCAGAGCTATGAATGGGTTAAGACACTCATTCAAGCCTTTACATATTTCTTCTTTTATGTATTTCTTCTTGGTATCAGAGCCAACACCTTTTCTCTTGTTTTTTTTCTTCTTATACCTTCTATTAGAGCCAACACCTTTACAAGTTTTTTTTTACTCTTCTAGGGGTGGGTAAGTTTGTATAGTTGGTCTCCAACACCTAGAAGGGCTTGGGTAAATTATTGCAAGTCTACAAAGAGGTTCCGGATATTGTGAAGGAGGTTGTCCGACTGTATGTAAGTGGGCAGCACTCCTAAAAGAAGTCTGTATTTGGTCTTTTTGGGAATGGTCTGAGGAGACATTGCTAATTGTTTATAGTCTGAGGAAACATTTTGATTAGTTGGTAGGATTTGTGGTGTTTTTGGAGTCATTTATTATCGTGTGATAGAGTATGACAACTTTAGAGTCCTCGACTGTTAATTCTCATGGCTCGAGTTCTATGGGTAGTGGTGCCATTTTTCCTACCAACTCATCAGAGCACCCAGGACTTCAAATCACCACGGTGAAGTTGGATGGTTCCAACTATTTGATTTGGGCACAGTCTGCCAAGATGTTCATTGGTGGCAAAGGCAAGATTGGCTATATTACTGGTTCTGAGAAAGAGCCAGCTGAGGCAGATAAGACATATCCACAGTGGTTTGTAGATAACGCCATGGTTATGTCTTGGCTAGTTAATTCAATGCAGCCAAACATAGCTGTAGGCTATATGTTTATGAAGACATCTAAGCAGATTTGGAATTCGGTACAATGTACTTATTCTCAAAGGTAGAATAATGCAAGGATTTTTCAGTTGGGGCGAGATATCACTAGGATTACTTAGGGTGACTCGACAGTTTCAGGTTACATTGTCAGGCTTCGTGCTATTTGGGAGATGTCATGTTATGATTCCTTTCACTCTTGGAAGGATCCAGATGATGCAATTTTATATGTAGGGATGGTGGAGAAGAATCTAGTGTTTCAGTTTCTTGCTGGGTTGAACGACGAGTTTGAATATGCTCGTGTTCATTTGTTGTGCTTGTCTCCATTCCCTAGTCTGGAGGATGCATATTCCTTTGTGTTGTCAAATGAGAGTCATCAGACTTATCCGTTAGGTGCTAATTTCACTGATCGCTCTACTATGGTAGTTCGTATTCCTAACTCATTAGGAACTGCCCCATTCCAGTCTGTTCAAAGTTCTAGCACTGGCCCTCCTCCGGGACGACAAAGGGGGTGTTGTGATCATTGCAGAAAGATTGGTCTCATCAAATCTCGTTGTTTTGCACTACATGGACGCCCACCACACCAGAAGCAACAACAACCTCAATCCTCTGTGCACTCAGTTACAACATACTTATTCTTAGACGCAGAATAACGCAAGGATTTTTCAGTTGGGGCGAGATATCACTAGGATTACTTAGGGTGACTCGACAGTTTCAGGTTACATTGTCAGGCTTCGTGCTATTTGGGAGATGTCATGTTATGATTCCTTTCACTCTTGGAAGGATCCAGATGATGCAATTTTATATGTAGGGATGGTGGAGAAGAATCTGGTGTTTCAGTTTCTTGCTGGGTTGAACGACGAGTTTGAATATGCTCGTGTTCATTTGTTGTGCTTGTCTCCATTCCCTAGTCTGGAGGATGCATATTCCTTTGTGTTGTCAAATGAGAGTCATCAGACTTATCCGTTAGGTGCTAATTTCACTGATCGCTCTACTATGGTAGTTCGTATTCCTAACTCATTAGGAACTGCCCCATTCCAGTCTGTTCAAAGTTCTAGCACTGGCCCTCCTCCGGGACGACAAAGGGGGTGTTGTGATCATTGCAGAAAGATTGGTCACATCAAATCTCGTTGTTTTGCACTACATGGACGCCCACCACACCAGAAGCAACAACAGCCTCAATCCTTTGTGCACTCTGTTACAAAGTTGGGCCTTTTTGTCGACTTCTGACAACTCTGTTTCATCCTCTGCCACAGTTACCTTGACTCAAGCTGATTTGGACAAGTTTAAACAGTTCTTCAGTCAAATGAAGGCATCATCCCAGCCAACTTCCACTTATGCCCACTCAGGTACTGTTGCGTTTGCACATAGCATATCTATATCTTCGACACCATGGATCATTGATTCTGGTGCTTCAGACAATATGACTGGTATGTCCTCCTTCTTCCACTCTTATAGTATCTGCTCTGGCCATTGCAAAGTATGCCTTGCGGATGGCTCTCCATCTTCCATTGTTGGAAAGGCTAACATATTTATTACTCATTCTTTAACTTTATCAGATACACTTTCTATTCCACAGCTTACTACCCATCTTATTTCTGATAGTAGCATTACTAAACAATTAAATTGTAGTGTAACATTCTTTTCATCTCACTAGGTTTTTTAAGACTTGGTATCGAAGCGGACGATTGGCAGTGGGCGTGAAGTGGATGATCTATACCTGTTGGATGCTCCTTTGTCACCTCACGCACATTCAATTTCCTTTTCTAGTTCTTTCATCTAATAAAGCCCAACTTATGCGCTGGCACTTGCGCTTAGGACATACTTCTTTCTGTTATTTAAAACATTTGTTTCCTTCTTTATTTACTAATGTGACAGTCTTGTCCTGTTAGTAGTAATAAAACTAATTCAACACCTTTTGATCTTATTCATTCAAATGTGTGGGGGCCTTCTCGAGTTATTTCTAGTTTTGGATTTTGTTATTTTGTGTTGTTTATTGATTATCATAGCGGTGTTACATGGGTCTATCTCATGAAGACCAAGAATGAGGTGTACACTATTTTTAAAATTTTTATAGCAATGGTTCAAACACAGTATTGTCATACCATTAAAAAATTTAGATCTGATCATGGTACAGAGTACACTTATGGGGAGGTACAACGGTTATGTACAGAATTTGGGATTGAACATTAGATGTCCAATGTTCACATCCCCAACAGAATGGACATTCAAAGAGAAAGAATCGCCACATCCTTGACTTAGACAGAGCCATTTGCATTGGCATGAGTGTTCCCCAGTTGTTTTGGGGAGATGCAATTCTTACAGCTGTTTACATCATTAATAGGACCCCTTCTAGGGTTCTTAACTTTGCAGCCCCACTCTCAATCTTACAGCCCAATCAATCTCTTTTTTTGATCCCCCCAAGGGTTTTTAGGTGTGTGCGCTTTGTTCAACAGTTCGGGCAGACTCGTACAAAGCTTCCCGAAAGCCTTAAAGCGTGTTTTTCTGGGCTATTCTCAAACTCAGAAAGGTTATTAGTGTTACCATCCTCCCAGTCGTCGGCAGTTTATATCCATGGATGTCTCTTTCTTTGAACATACCCCATACTTTAGTGGTTCATTTGGATCATAGAGTGAGTGGTTCCCATTGAACACAGTTGATGATCACCTCTTTCTGTCTTCAACTCCTCTATCGTTTCCTGTTTCCTCTTCTACTATTCCTCGTGATACCCCTCCACCAGGGAATTGTTCCTTTTTCACAGGTCTATAGTCGCAGACAACAGGTTGAAGCTTCTACTCTCACAATCAATTGCCCTGTCCCTTCGGCACCAGCTCCGCCTTCTCAAGCTGTTGTTTCGCTTAATGATCGTCCTATTGCTCTTCAGAAGGGTACACGTTCTTGAACTTACCCTATTTCAAATTTTGTTTTTGATTGTGCTCTCTCACCCTCCTATAAGAGTTTTCTTGTTTCTGTTTTCTTGATTCCTCTTCCTTCTAATATTGCAGATGCACTAGCACACCCTCAATGGCGTGACGCTATGATTGAAGAACTGCATGCACTTGAGAAAAATTAGACTTGGGACATGGTTCCGCTTCCTGTTGGTCGAAAGGTTGTAGGCTGTCGTTGGGTGTTTGCAGTCAAGCATAATCCAGATGGGTTAGTTGCTCGCTATAAGGCTCGATTGGTTGCCAAGGGTTATGCTCAGACCCATGGCATAGATTATCAGGAGACTTTTGCCCCTGTTACCAAGATGAATATCATCCGCGTATTATTTTCCATTGTTGCGATACGTTCTTGGCCTCTATTTCAATTAGATGTCAAGAATGCCTTTCTTAATGGTGACTTGTAGGAGGAGGTGTATATGGTTCCCCCTTAGGCTTTCGCTCTCCTGATCATTTCGGGATGGTCTGTTGTGTCCGCCGCTCCCTATATGGCCTCAAGCAATCCCCTCGAGTTTGGTCTGATCGCTTTGGCACTGCTATGCTCCAGTTTGGTTTCCAACAGAGTGTAGCAGATCATACCTTGTTCTTATGACATTCAGGCAGTAAGGCAGTTGCTCTCATTGTGTATGTGGATGGTATTGTTCTTAACGGAGATGACAGTGTCGGGATTGTTGAGGTGAAGAGCTATCTTGGCCGCCAGTTTGAGATTAAGGATCTTGGTCTCCTTCGGTACTTCTTGGGCATTAAGGTGGCTCGCTCCAAGGCTAGCATTTTCATCTCTCAAAGCAAGTACGTTCTTGACTTGCCTTCTGCTTCTTGCCAGCTTGGTGCTCGTCTTGCTGATACTCCCATTGAGTAGAATCATCGGTTGGCTGATTTTGATGAGGAGTTACTATCAGATGTTGGTCAGTATTAGCGGCTTGTTGGAAAGCTCATCTACCTATCCATGACTCGACCTGACATTGCTTATGCCGTGAGTGTCGTGAGTCAATTCATGCATTCTCCTCGCACCCCTCACCTTGATGCAACTATTCGGATCCTTCGCTACTTGAAAGGTTGTCCGGGCCGCGGTATTTTGTTTTCCAATCATGGTCACTTACGTGTTGAGGCCTAGATAGATGCTGATTATGCCGGATCAGTTTCAGATAGGAGGTTAACTTCTGGCTACTGCACTATTATTGGTGGCAACTTGGTTACTTGGTGCAGTAAGAAGCAGGATGGTGTCTCTCGATCAGTATCGGGCTATGGCTCTTAGAGTGTGTGAGTTGTTATGGTTGAAAACTTTGATGACAGTCTTGTGCCTTCCAGTGTCTCTTCCATTCTCACTTTACTATGACAATAAGTCTACCATTAGCATTGCAGCAAATCTCGTTTAGCATGACAGGAGGTTGACCGACACTTCATTCGAGAGAAGATCATCTTTGGTCAGATTTGCACTCCATTTGTCACTTCCTCTCAGCAGCTTGCAGACATTCTTACAAAGGGAGTTAGCAAGACCGTGTTTGAGCATGCATTGTCCAAGTTGGGCGTCTTAGATATCGATGCACCAACTTGAGGGGGAGTGTTAGCCGAGATATATGTCTAGAATCATGAGATTTGACTTATTTGACTTACAATATTAGCCGAGATATGATTAGCTAGAATCATGGGATTTACCTTTATTTACACATATTTAGGCATAGAATCTGTTATGATTTTATTTGTTTTCCTTTCCTGTAATATTTAACATGCACTCTTTTCATAGATAAATATTAGAGCTAGGAATGGGTTAAGACACTCATTCAAGCCTTTACATATTTCTTCTTTTCTGTATTTCTTTTGTTACACATTCATAAAAAGCTCTTTTATTAGATAACTCAAAATATTGAACATAGAGGGAAGGCCTAATACCTGTTAGGCAATAGGCTTGTGACAAACAAAAGTCATTTAAAAACTCATAATGCTATGTTTTTCTTTCTTCCAATCATCATCATTATTCGAAAGAATAGTAGTAGATATTAATTCTAACCAAAATACTTTTGTTTGGAAGGTACTCGCTGGTGGCCATCGTTATAGCTATTCCTTTTGGTAATGAACATTTCAGCAACAATAAATTCGAATGGTTTTAAAGAGTTCTTATAATTCAGTTAAATTTTTTTATACTATTAATTTACCTAGTTTTGTACAATATAGATCTATTTCTAGAATTTCCCTTCCAGCACCCTCTGATCTACATTGAAGGAATTGAATAAGCTTAAATTTCTTTGTATTAACATATTTTTGGATACTTGAAGAGTTGAATGTGTTAACCTGTAATTGTTGCTTTAAAGTGGATGTTAAGTAATAGGAATAGGAGGAGTTGAGTTCATTGACATTGGTTTAAAAAATATATAATGTTGCTTTGGAATTACGGGCTCTTTTTGTATTGGATATATTGATCAGTAAATGGAGAGGCTGATTTCTTGGGAAAAAGGGGTTTGTTCAGCAGTCATTCTTTACAGGCTTTGATACATTTTTTTTTCCTTTTCTGTTTGCCTTATATATATATCTTCTTTTCCAATATCTTGTTTGTATGACAGCTTGTCTTTCTTTGTAGTTGTCCCTCTTGCATAATTTTTCTTTTTCTGTTAAAAAATCTAAGTGGATAATGAGGGGCTCAGTTTTATTGGATATGCATGGGCCCTTCTTTGTTAGAGATAATATTGTTTGACTGCAATGGTTGTCACAACCAGTTCCCCTGGAACAGTGTTTATAAGTAGCGCTACTTGTTATATTTGAATTCTAGAAATAGCTCCTGGTGCCTTAAATTTCTTGAATATTTCTCGAGGCTCTTCCATTATTTACATCTCTTTGGATGGTGATCTCTTATTTCTTTTTCTGACTAAAAACATAAAATGTTTTCTAAGATGTCTTAAGCTGAACCCATTCGGGTAATGAGATGGTGCATGGTGGAGATGGATTTGGAGATAGAAATAATGCTGGGGAGGCTATTTTCGACTTTGCAAGTGGATGAAATATGAGTTGAGTTTAAGCTGCACCTCTGATGCATTGACTTGATGCATTCACTCATGAGTAGCTAGTTATTGTGGCACTCTCACTCTTCAACTACATATAATGTGTGCATTGACGTTTCATGTAACCTCTTGTAGCTGTTACTTCCAATCAATCACTCTCTTGCTTTCCATGAGAGTAATTTACTTCTCTATTTTGTTATACCAAGGGTCTTCTTGTCGTGTGATCCCTGTTAATCGGGTGCTGTTAGGGACATATTGGATACAGACCTTCGACATTGATTGCACAAAGTGGCTACTCTCAGGATTTTAACCTGTGCTCTGACGCTTGTTGATTGATATAGTTTGTTGTAGTGTAATGTGGATCTTAGTTTTTTTCTTTGTTAAGGTTTAGTGCTTAGATATTGCCTTTTCATTTCTCTTTTGTTGTTTTAAGTGAAAAATGAGAATCACCATACCAGAATATTCTATTGTTCAAATCTATCTTTCTTATTGTCGCGTTATTTTCTCTTCTTCTTCCTCTTGTCATCCAGGTAGAGTTGAACCCTTAATTCTACTTCTTCTTAAGAGGCCATGCCCATAGTTTTTAAAACTTCAAGGCACATTAGGGTTCCAACTGCAAAGGTCTTGTAGATTTTAGGTGCAAAGCACATGGGTCTCAGTAAAGTAAGTTGAATGCATGGTCAAATGTTTGTTAATATACCTACAGTTGAAACAAATTAAAATATGCAATATTCAAATATGCAAAAATTAAAGGCTACAAATCATATATATTTTAAATATACATAACTATACTATCACAATATTCATAATTAGGCTCTAGACATTAACCATAAGCCTGTGAATGACTGAATTCCGAATGCCAAATATTTGATATGATTAAATAGCATTATCTGTCTCAGAAGATCATGGTATAATATAAAAATGTTAACTAATGGTCATATAAAAAATAAAGAAAATGACGATGAATGATTAAAAAATGAAGGCGTGCTTCTATTGAGCTTGGAGTTTCAAAAAACTCTGTGGCTAAGAATTAACGGGCTGTATGTGTGCCTGGCTGAATGGACTTGTTATACAATAAGGTGTCGTTGCTAAGCCTTAACAGGCTTGGGGCTCTTTTGGGCCTAATTGTGCCTTTAACAACTATTACCATGTCAACACTTCTATCACTATGCTATAATGTCTTTGGCATCATATTAGCCTTTTAATTTAAGAATTATCTTTTTTATTTATTTATTTTTTTCATCTTACCATCTGATTAAAGTCTAATTCTTGTAGTTTATGCGTATGGGGTACTCCAAGGAAAAAATTCTCCATGCTCTTTCTGAAGTTTCAGAAACATCCCAGAGCATGAATGTATCTTCACTCTGGCCAGCTATTCTATGTCGCCTTCGAGAAGATCAAGTTTATGGCTCACCTTTTTTGGAGTCTCAGAAGACGCTAAAAGAGGGGTGTCTTGCATCGTCAACCATCTGCAGATCAGCAGTTGGTATTAAACTTCTTTTATTTTGAAAATGGATGAAACTAAGAATCCTTTTTGCTTTCCTAAATGATCTCCTAGTACACTGATTTGTGAATGTCCAGATCAAACAGTTCCTGTTATAAGTGGGAATGCTCAGATGGAATCTGCTCATTCTGGTGCATTTAGGTCTTCATTTTTTGTGGATTCTGCACAGAGCTCTTTTACCTTGAGGGCTTGCTCATCATCTGTAAGTGTGCATTTAGTTGATTGAAAATTGTGTTACATTTTGCTTTGTAACATGTTTTTGTTTGAGTGATTGAATCTTAGATGTGCATTATAATGTTACCTGGACCTGCAGCACATCATTAGTGGTTCAGGGCCCTCCCACATTTTCCAACTTGCAAGACACATATACCGAAAATCTTAGTGCTTGGAGTTCAGATATTTTTCTTTGCCTGACAATTCTTTATGAGCTTTGCATTGATTAGGGATGCCATTTTGTAAATGACTGTATGTTAAGATGTGATTAAATTATTAATAATTCACTGTATATCTTCTTTCTGGGTGTCATAGGATTATCCTGTGCATAAGCGAGGTTCAGATGGTTTGGAAGCCAACATAAATATTTTAACTATGCCACCTCTGAGATTTGGGGAGAGATTTGAGGATGCATATGAAGTTATTTTGGTATTGGATGACCGGGAACAATTTGCTCGTCAAGGGTCAGTAATTTCTGATTTTATATCATTAGCTTCCTCAGCAATGCAAACCTTGACAAATTGGGGTAGTCAGTTGATTACCTTTTTTAATTGCTTATATTGAATTTTCTCTCATGGTCAAGTCATTTATTTTTATTAAAATGAATAATGTTGTTCATTGTTCAATTTTGTAATTCCGAAGTTTGTTTACTTTTTCATCTCTCTATTTTTATAAATTTTGAATGATATGAGGACTGCGGTAATGCTTATATTAATTTCATTTTATAAATCTTGTGTAAAACATCAAGTTTTCATTCTAATAATTTGAGGGGGGCACAGATTGATTGGATTGCACAAATTACATTCCTTGTAGTGCAGAATTTTTTTTTCTCATAACTTTGTCTTTCTTTTATAGTTTTATTATCTGTTCTTACTGTCTTTGGACATAATTACTTAGACTCTATAAGTAACTACATTAAATATTCACTTAATTTTATTGCTAATACTATATATATATATATATATATATGAATAAGCTTATTCTTGTTTACATTTTAGATTTTGATTTGAGCAATTTATTTTTTAAAATAAATATCATTGTTATGACTTATAGATTGAATATGTCCTACAAGTCATCAACTTCATTTTAATTAATAAATTTATCTAAATCTATTTAAATTTGGCGTTCATGTTTTTCCACAATTTCACATTCATGGCTCCCCCCTGGGCAATATGAGAAGCAGATATAGTTTAGGGGGCTTTGTGAAATAAATCTTTTTTTTTCTTGTTTTATTGTTGTTGACAGCCCAGTAGCATTTTGGTGCTATTTGATTGATTTATTTATTTTTTAGGATTTTCTGGGTGCTTATTGGTACATAAGTGAGCAATATAAAATACACATGTAGTTCATGGGGAATTTGTGAAATTAATCTAAATTTGAAATTTACATATATGGATATGTGAAATAAATCTTTTTTTTTTCTTGTTTTATTGTTGTTGACAGCCTAGTAGCATTTTGGTGCTATTTGATTGATTTATTTATTTTTTAGGATTTTCTGGGTGCTTATTGGTACATAAGTGAGAATATAAAATACACATGTAGTTCATGGGGAATTTGTGAAATTTACATATACGGATATTGTTGTTTCATATTACTTATAAATAACAGGATATTGTTGTTTCATATTACAAGTGATTTTCCTTACTTGTGTTTATGGGGATTCTAATAGTGTTTGTAATATATGTTCTGTGGTTTTCAGGTCAAGATCTAAGAAAATTGTCGAGAACATTTGCGCTCAATTCAAAATTCAAATAGAGGTGTGCTCAGTTTATAGCATTTGTCCTCATAGAAGATTTTATTTTTTATCTCTGTAATATTATATGGGTAAAGTCAGCTACCTGTTTAATATCAATTATATAAGATAATGAACAATCACAATTCATGCCAACAACTTTGCTCGATTTCCTTGCCTTTGCATCCACATCATCTTCATGTACGCCATTGCTACATTCGAGGCTCAGTGTGGGTATTGATTAGGGATGGCAACGGGGCGGGGCGGGGCGGGTTTTGCCTTTCCCATAACCAAAACCGTTTAACTTTCCCCACCCCGTCCCCGCCCCGCGACCGTGTATAAACGGGGCGGGTTTTGACTTCCCTATTCCCATAACCGTTTAATTTACCCCGCCCCGCCCCGTTTATACATATTTTTTTTTAATGCAAAATTTTTTATAGTAATAAATATGATATTTTGATACATATACACCAAAAACACACAGTTAGGAACTTGCAACACAATAGATAATATTGAGTCATATATAATAAACTTGTATAGTTGTATGATATATATAATATTAATATTTTCTTTATAAATTATTAATATTTTCTCTATATATTATATCTATAGAAGTATAAATATATATATACTTAAACGGGGCGGGTACCCGTCGGGGTAGGGTCTTACCCCCGTCCCCGCCCCGTTTAAACGCGGGTTATTTTCTTTAACCCCATCCCCACCCCATTTCCTTAAACGGTTCCGTAAACGGGTTTTAAACGGGGCGGAGCGGGGCGGGTACCCGACGGGGCGGGGCAAATTGCCATCCCTAGTATTGATTGTGTAGACCTTTCTTGTGATACTGATATGTATATCTATAATTTAGTATGCGACGGCATATACACAAGCACACTCTCAAGATGCTCACCCACACCTTATGCCTTTCTAAAATTTATATTTCTTGTTTCTCACATACATTGGAATATGAGAGAAGTGTCTGCAGGTCTTTTTCTTGCACTTAGCATAGCTAATGATGTCTGCAGGTTAGACGGTTGCCTGTTGGGGATGGAATCTGGTTAGCTCGCCATAAATACCTCGGCAGTGAATATGTTCTTGATTTTATCGTTGAGAGGAAGAATATAGATGATTTACGCTGTTCAATCAGGGATAAGCGTTACAAGGATCAGAAATTGCGTCTTTTGGTACCATTTCTTATTCAAATGAGTAAAATGTTTGATTTCAATCTATAGAAAGCGTTCCGTTGTGCTAGTTTTTGTAGTATCGAAAGTTCCTTCCGCAAGATTATGTATGCTAAGCGCTCATAACCATTTGATTTCCAATCTTTTTCTCTTTTTACAAATCTTGAGATTTGGAAATGCCTAGTAATTTGAAACCCTATAATTTTTAGGATTTTTAAAATTTCCATGTAGTGAACTGTAACAATTAGTTATTGAATACAAAAAGTTAAAACTGTAACAGACCGTCACTGCATTCTGCATTGGCTCACCACAACATCAATGTTCTGCAGAATGTAGGGACAATCTGTTCTAATTGCTTGAGGAATCGAAAGAGAAATATATGATATCAATGAGGCATTATATCAAATGATTGTGATAATTAAAATCTGAGTAATTTCTTTGTTATTGTTTGTGGCATTATCGGAAGGAATAACAAGACGTGAAATCTCTAATTGCATGTTGGTACATTCTTTGGCCATCCAACTTAGGTTCTAATTTTCTGGTATGAATTGTGTGGATAATTGTTTGTTGTGCACCGTGCCAACTGTCATGGGAGTATAGTTCCTCAAGTTATATCGTAATTTTGATTTAACATGTCCTTTTAGTTTGGCCCTTGTCTGAGAATAAAATAATTTTATTGTGATTCATTTTTGTCTTACTAGTGGTATTTAATTTCTTTTCCAATTGTTTTTGGATGTTAATTGGCTTCTTTTTCCCCAAAGAGATGTGGACTCAAGAAGCTCATATATTTGGTGGAAGGTGATCCAAATTCTTCTGAAGCTGCTGAAAGCATCAAAACAGCGTAAGCGTATCTTCTAAAATTTTCCTCTCTTTGATTCATCAGAAGTTAAGAACACATTTTAAATTGTTTAGAACAAGCAAAATGAATTATGATCTTCATAGTTTTGTTGTTACCATCATCATCTTTGCATTTTCATTGATTATTGTTCTGATTTGACCTGCATGCACCAAATGATTATTCTGTTTGCTTTATGTTCAGTTCAGTCATCCTGATGTTCACAGGCTAGTGTTACTTGTAATGGTGTGCAAATTTGCAGTGTTTGTAATGATGTTATAATGATTTGAGGAGGACACTGGCATGATTTTAATTGATGGAGTTGAATGGACAATATACTTATCAGGAAATGGAACTAACAGTGTTTTGATGTTACCTACGGTGAAGGCCAGTGTTTCAAATATATAATTTAGTCTTTGTAATTTAACATTTAAAATTTGAATAGGTGATCTATGTCTGGCAAATTGATGATGGGGGCGATAAGTGTGTCACATTTTAGTATCACTCAATTTAAATACCATTTACTGTATTTTGCTTTTGATACACCATTTGACGAATAAATAATGTTTTATAAATAAAAGAGGGCATGGCAGTATACACACAGGTTATGAGTCAACTTTAGAGAAACAAAGCTAATTTACTATGTCCAGACTCCAGAATATCTAAGAAAGCAATTTATGTGACATGTAAATGGAAAAAGCCCCAAGGAACAACTTCAGTGTAATAGCTATGCTAGTAAAACATCCTTTACCTTCAATAAAGGAAGCTCTGTGATCTTAAATATTTTCTAATTACATGCACCAAAGCAAATAAACAAGAGCCACTTTGAAAACGTACGAGTTCTTGCTCCATGCAACTTTATCCACCATCCGTACATGTCCATCATCATAGGAGTCATATGCCGAGGGATTTCCGAACATGACACCAACAAGCAATCAATGAGTCTTGCTCATTCAATAAAAAGGTCCCTCATTTTATGTGTTTGTCTTCATCCGTGGTGCAAGGAATGCAATCTTGGAGAGTGCCAGAACCCACAGTCTGCTAGAGAAAGTTACCTGCTTTTAATCCACTTTAAAATAATAATACAATAGTAAAAAAGAATTCACCATTGCAATAGTCAGGGCATCCCTTCCAAATTGTTACATATTATCCTTAAATTTTAGAATGGTTATAACCTATCAAGATGCCATAAATGCTTCACGCTGTCAATCCTGAAAATGACTAAGTATCCTTCCCTAAGTGATGAGATAGCAATGGTTTTGAATGGCAATTGGAGGATTGGGTGTGCCTGATCGTGGATAAACAGTTACCAATTAAAATACCACTTCGCAATAGGACGGATCCTTGTAGGATAAGGCTATTGAAAAGGTGTCGAACCTCAAGGACTTGCAAAGTTTGATTAGTTGTGTTACTTAGTCTTCATATTACTTCTAATTTGATTCGAATAATTGACAGATTAAATCTAATTCAAATTACTAAAAAATTAAGTGCAACTAATATAATTAAAATAATGAAGAGAAAGAAACTAAGGTATTGATTTCACCACTAACCTCACAACCATGGTCAATTATATTTAACATGGGAAAATAATTTATATATGATAATGATTTGTGTCGCTACAAGCACACAGCGATATCGTCAAGAAAATCCATATAATTAAGACTAAGCATAATCCATATTCAGTTGGCACGAATCGTCTATCTAACTACTCTAATCTAAGGTGTAGTACGAATCGTCTTCCCTAGGTATGAACTTTCAAAACCTTGATTTATATGTTCAATTAATATTATTGCATAACCATCAACTTTGTAATCACAGAAAACAAAGGTGATTTGAGATCAATCACAACAAAACCCTATCTAAGACAAGAATAGAATTCATAGCAATTGAGTTTAATTATGAAAATCAAATACAATAGTACAACTATTGTTTTACCCATAGTTATGCAATAATCATACATTAACTATAAATTCTCAATAAATAAATACAATCAAACCATGGAAGCTTGGCTAGGGTTACATCAATCCCTTAGGTGGAGGTCTAGCCGTTCATGCTCTGGATGGGAGACTTAATCAATGATGGGAACACCATCTTCATGCCTCTTCTCCTCTGAAAATTAGCCTCCAAATCACCCTTTAGTTGCTCTCTAGGTTCCTCCCTCAATCCCCCAAGTCGTAACTTTTATATCCCAAAAGAAACATCAAGTTTTCAAATCAAAATAGGAGACTTGGGTCAATCCCGCAACTAAAATCAGGTGGATTTTTCTGCTGAACTTCGGCCTAGATTTTGACATTGTAACATCCGTTTCACAAAATTTTCGTGAAATACAAAAAGATCCGGAATTGAATTTCCTTCAACCCACGCGGAGTTTGGGCCATTTTGACGGTTGAGGAAGGAGTTATGGCCAGAATACCAATGCAGGTTCAGAACTTTCCTTTTCGCAAAATTGGATTTCAACCCATAACTTCCTTAAGCAATTGAACTCCTTTTAGGCCTCTTCCTTGGGCTATTTTGAATTGAAATATTAACTTGACTTGGTCCAATTGATGTGGATTTTTTTTAATCCTTTTGAATGTTATCTTTAAAAGCCCAAAAGTCATGGTTTGAGTGAATTTACTATTAAAGACCTGAAAATAAGAAAAACACTAAAACAAAGTAAAATCATAATTAATCTATCACTCAGAGAATAAAATATGCAAATTAAAAGGCTAGAATGCGTAACATTCAATGCCTATCAATGCCTATGTTTTATTTTTAATTATTTTCTTTTGCATGCTTTCCATGGTCCATTTGCTGGGAAAAAAAAATTATCATGTTATTGTTGTTGGTGACGAAAATGCAATGTGGTGGCGTTTGCATTGGTGGCGGCTGCTGTGATTTTTGCTGAATATTAGTGTTGGCATCATTTCTGGTTGTGTTTTTTTACTTATGGGATGCTGTTTAGAGGAGGGCTATGTTGTCTTTGTCCAAAGTACTTCCGTAATTTTTATTTGGAGACTGGTATGTGATAATAATAAGGGCAGTCTAAACACCGACACTTCTATGTAGTTGTGTCCGATTTGGACATTGTTGGACATTGACGTTTGTTGGACACTTCTGGACATGTTTCCAACACATCTTGATGTGTGTCTAATTTAAAAATAAGGCTATTAATCTGCACACATGGGCAACACTTCTTGGATATTGTTAATAACTTGTGATGAACGTATAATGAGTGTTGGATATATATTTTTTTAAACGATGGAAAAGCTTTATCTGAAGAAAATCAATCGAAATGTTTATATAAAATTTGTTATTAAAAGGTTATGGTATACGAATGTTTCAAAAGTGGGCGTGTGAGGAAAGAAATAATCAAATTGTGTGTACATATATATATGCATAACTATATTCATACTTACATTGATCGAACAACCCAAAATTCAGTTTTTTTAACTGCATCCAATGATCTTTCAAATTGTTCAAGACTCTCTAGTTATCAACACGCACGCAACCGCATGCAGGCATATATTTCTTCTTCTCGTTATGTTTTCTATGCATATTGTTGATTATTATTATATGATTTAAAACTTACAGAATTTATGTTTTAGTCATAGAATAGTAAGCTTACTTTGTATGAAATAATATATTATCTTTCCTTTAAAATATAAATTTTGTTACCCTATCCTTGCCGTGTTTTTCAACTTTTAGTTGTCATGTCAACACTCCATATTGTGTCATATCCTTGTCCAATATCTTGTGTCTGTGTTCATGTTTCTTAAATGGTGTTTGTAAACTTGTAGTAACTTCGAGATGGCAGCAGTTGTGAGTGATAAGTGCAGTTTTCTGTCAACTAGGATGGCTGTAGTTGTTGTAAGGTTGGCTGCATTGATGGTAAAGGTGTAGTGTTATGTAATCTTTTGTTCTTAATTTTTTGGGTGACTTCTGCTGCTCAAAATCTAAAATTTTGTAAATATAACAAGTTTACTTATACAAACATGATAGTTTTTCTTTGGCTTATTGTAGATGCCTTGCAGTTGGCAGTGTTGTTTTTTCTTGGCTTCAATCGTTTTTGCCTTTTGTGTGGTTCTCATGTGAAAGGCTTAAAGCATTCATGGTTTTGTTAGTTAGGTCATTTTCGTAAGGTTGCCCCTTCTCTGTACATTATCCATTATTTATTCTAAAATTTTTACCTAACAAAAGAAAAAAAAAAATAGTTTAAACTGATTTGAAGTTATTGAAGTCTTTACAACAGTTTCACATATACAAGGTGGCTGAGGATTTAAATATTATAGTTACACTCTCTATAACAACTTAAACTTTTAGAGTAGATGGTGGTTGACATCGTATCAGAGCAGGTAAGGTCCTGTGTTCAAACTTCACCGTCACCCTTATAATTGTAATTGAAACACGTGTTGGACAGAAAATGTAGTTGGGAATAGGCTTTGTTGAGTTGCTTTAGGTCTGGATATTGATATATTTACCTGAGACTATAGGGGTTCGTGTTCCCGTGTCGTGTTTGCGTCGTGTCGATTTATGAGTATTCTACTAAACAGCTCAATCATAACCCAACCCATTTAATAATCGTGTTAGAGACCCTCAACACTAACCCAACCCGTTTATTAAACGTGTAACCCATTTAATATACATGTCCTATAATGGCACGACTTCTTTAATAAACTTTTTAATCTGTTTAACTTATATCATATGAGTTTCTCCACCCCTAAAAATCTTTCTAAAGATCATATAAAAAATAAAGTACATATCAATAAATAAATCCTAAAATCAAACTATATTATAAATTTTGTTTCTATATATAAACTCAAAAACATACTAAGGTGATTCAATAACTGGGAAGACATCATAACAATCTCATCCTTGCATTTTATAGCTACATCGGTCCTGTAAACAAATAAATAAATTACAAACAATTGCAATATATATAACTATGTATATATAAGTTTGTATAAAACCATAATATATGAATAACTCATGTCTTAATCGTGTCGTAATTGTGTCACGGGTTAGAGAGCTTAAACCCAAACCCAACCCAATAGTTTGAATGCTGATCTACTGAGAGTCTGCTGATCTACTGGTTTGCACAATATTTATGTGCCCGTATTGCATTCCTTTACTGGTTTGCACAATATTTATGTGCCCGTATTGCATTCCTTTACTGGTTTGCACAAAGGACTGTTGTTCTATGTAATGTGTTGTACCTATTGAATTAATGTGTGGATATTCAAATGCAGTCTGCCTATAGAAAGAAATAAAGAGAAAAAATGCTTCTGAATACTTGTTCCTTTTTAGTTTCTCTTGTATTCAACTATCCCATTTCGTTACAAAAGTAGCATTTGTGTGGTCATATTCTGGTATGTATTATATTTGCATATCTTAAGACCTAGCCAAATCATATCATCTTATTATGTGCAGTTGTTTCACAACAGAGATCCTGGAGGGATTCGATGTGCAGAGAACAAGTGGCTTGGCTGATACACTAAGAAAGTATGGTTTTCTTACTCAATCAATTACTCAGTTCTACAGATCCCAGTTACCTGAGGAAAAGCAGAAGAGCTCTGGAGTCTGTCCTCCTTTTGATGAATTTATGAAAAGGTGCCAAGATTTGGATAAAATGACAGTCAGTGAT
The DNA here is from genome assembly GCA_026545225.1 of Cornus controversa. NCBI lineage: Eukaryota > Viridiplantae > Streptophyta > Magnoliopsida > Cornales > Cornaceae > Cornus > Cornus controversa. The sequence goes on along the minus strand of CM048853.1, from coordinate 49,395,941 downwards.
GTATTTGCCATCCAACTCATGCAGGTTTGAACTCAACTGATAATCAAGTTACACCACCTGCTCTTTTTGGTTATAAAAATTATATATAATTATATCATTTTTGAACTATTTGCAACCTAGGTGATCTCATAAGTGCCACTATTTTATGTTGATCTGAATGTTATAATTTGTATATTGAGTGCGGGTGCTTGTTTAGGTGTTGGACTTCCTCTTAATCCCAGAATCTTAAGGTATGCGGACTTGATATGTGTCCAAAAGGTTGGTAATAGTTAAATATGTTGTATTCTACACAATATTCTAATGTGTGATGTTACTATTATATACTTAAACAATATTTAGTCAATGGGATGTGGTGGAAACAGGGGTTATTCTCCATCTGTCCATATGAGTTAGTGTGTAGGACACAAATCCAAGACCCATACTGTCACGCCCCGAAGTTGAGTTCAAGGCACTCTTGACCTTTTACTCAACAAGTGCACGACTTAACATCACATTCATCACAATCAACATTCAACAACTCAACAATAACCATTAACAACAAATAAGATAACCTGTTGTCACAACTCTTTTCATATAACCAAAAGTAATAATGATAACCAAAGTTCCATGTCCAAATAAAATAAACCAACTGTTATCCAGAACTAAATAAAATCCAATAATAAAATATTGAAATAATTCTCACTACACTGAGTGTCTATAACAGAAATAAATAAGTAGTAATATAAACTGCCAGCACGAGCAACCCATAAATTCTGTCTCAAAAGTGACTCAAGCACCTTAAATGTGGGGAAAAAATAAGGGGTGAGCTTGGATCCCAGTAAGCAATATTCTAGCTAATCGACAATAACCATCATATCCTAGCAGCTAGTACAATTATATTAAAATAATATTATTAAGCAGTGCAGTATATTAGTATTTTACTAATGAATTAAATGCTTAGAGTATATAAACCAATGAGAAGCCACCCACCATCACTAAACAAGAATCCATCCCCACTACCAATCTAACATAATATCCAACTACCCACACAATCACAAGTCCATCATACATCATAGTGGTAGGCCCATACATCATGGTACCCATACGACCACAAATCCATCACCTATCATAGTGGTAGGCCCATACATCATGGTAACCATACAACCACAAATCCATCACATATCATAGTGGTAGGCCCATACATCATGGTACCAATACGACCACAACTCATGCCAACACTACACACACACACCCTATGCACGCATGCTCTAAACCTATTTTAAATTCTATTTCTAACCTACAAAAGTAATCTAACAAGAGTGCTACACCTAGGAACATATAATCCTATATAAACTTGTCCCTAAAACTTTGTAGCTTAAAATAATATATAATCTAAATTTTGGCACCTAAAGTGCTACCTTTCGTACCAAATAAATAACTAAATAATCTAAACATAACCCAACCCTATTTATATAAGCATATTCTGACCCAAGAAAGTTAACATAATTTTATAATAATTTTCTATAATTTTCAGATATTTTAGATATTTATTTTCTATTTTTCTTAGTTTTTATCCATTTAAAATATATTAAATATTAATTTAAGTCGGCTGGGGACAGGGACCTGTTTCATCCCTGTTTCACAACCTTGTTCTATCTTCACCGTTCAGCCATTACCACAATCCTTTAACTGCATAAAATATCCAAATTTATGTTATTATATTACCCATGTATCAAACTATGTACAGGATTAAAAAACATGGCCCACATATACCATTAATTGACCCATTATCCTCCACTGATCCAAACCAAAACCTATACTAACCATCTCTCATCATTTAAATAATATACTGCATCAAAAATCTCTCAAGGCCACATCTTAATATGACTATTCCCAAACAATGACTTTTGTAGGTTTCTTAGCATCTACGTTACAACCAGAACCCGTCTACTCTACAACCACCATAGATTAACAACTCATACAAATCATGCGAGACGATCCCAAAACACCTAAAATCACTTACTTAGACCCGTAATTCGTCAATACACAACAGATTTTGTATGGATTCATTTAGGCTATGTATATATACCTATATATCATTCATATACAATACATATGCATACGCACATCACTCCATCACCAGACTGCTATCTCGCCATTATTGCCATCTTCAAATTCTAATAATTAATTCAATTCACTATTCTTTTGTTACAAATCTCACAATCAACAGTTCACCATCTCACACATATAAACCAATATACTTAAATCAATTATCCTTAACTTTAACCAACATAATTTAGTGATAAATAATACCAAAATATAACAATTATTGTAAAGAAACTAGAACATTTCTTACTTGAAGATTATTAATCACTTGTTATGTTGTTTGTCCTCCTTCAAGTCTTCTCTCCCTCTTCAATTTTCTCTCCTCTCTGCCCTAAGTTGAAGACAATAAATTGAAACCCTAAAGACAACTATTCTCACTATATAGACATACTACTTGTTATAACCCCACGTTTGGTTACTAGTTTATTATATCTCTAATTCACTTTGTCCCAATGTGAAATAGTTGGCTATCCCCAAAAATCATAATAATTTCACATATAAATATATTTTCATCTACAATCCTACCCTTTATCACATATCTTATATACTTCATTAAATTTTAGGGTTATTACACATACCCACACTGCATCGTCGATATGGGCACTATGGTGGAACAGGAGAGTCCATGCTACACAACTGCCATGTTAATGGAGTTAACCTATTCTTAATTACAGTTTTTATATGGTAATAATGAAATGTGGCTACTGTCATGGTACCTCAACTTGTAACCATTTAAGATGGCCTGTGCTATTTTGGTTCTATTATGTACTTTTTTATTGCTAGAGTTGCACAAAAAAATATTTCTTTTACTCCAACAGATGTTGACTTCAAAAGTGGCCATGAAATGTGAATCTTTCTATTTTTATCTTTGTGCTTTTAATATACTTATTGAACTGTGTTGTCTGTAGTGAGCCCCAACAATAGAAGATCCCAATTGATAAGTGAATGAAAAGGATTCTTCTACAATGCAGGTTCCGCAGGTAACAGAGGAGGTTGCGCTTGCTGTTCTGGATTTGTACCCGACACTTGTATCTCTTGCTCTTGCATACTCTGTTCTTGTGAGTGCTCTCTCCTGAAAACGTTTTGGTTGAACGATTGGTGAACAAAGGGGTGGGTTAGCTAAGTGGCAACTAGGCAAAGCCGCTATTTTTAAAATCTGTCTGGTGACTCATGAGTAACCTGTAAATGGAAGTATGCAGTAATCAGTATGCAGTAGCCTCACTTATTACTGACACAGTTACAAATTTAAATCCGACCCATAATATTGGGTAATAGCTAATATTCGTTTAATCTAAACAAAAGAAGTGGAAAAGTAAAATTTTAGGTTCCACTATCAGAAAGGGAAAATTTAAAAGAAGTCGTTTTTCTAACTATCCAGTGAAGAAGAATGATTAATTGTTGAAGGTAAGTGAAGATTGATGTTTGTATTAAATAATATAAAGTGAGAAGAAATTGAACCTTTATCTGGAGGTCGAAGAAAGGTAATCATATATAAAGTCAAAAGAGTAGGACCCTAAATTCTTGTGCAATAACTAATTAGTCACAGATCGTTGAGTGTAGTGTGCAACCAATGGCTCAACTTAACTAACAGGGTTAACTGGTGATCTAACGAATGATTCAATTCTATCTGGTGATTCAATTCTATCTGGTGTTGCAATTTTAAGCCCTTTCTTGACCCTTCCAACAGGATCATTGTTAATCAGTAGCATATTGGCTGGATTATCATGTGTTATACTTTCTGAAACAGATTTTATTTCTGAAATAGCTGTGAGGATGCATGGTTTTTTTTCCCCAGTATATCTAAATAAATTCAAAATGTATCTTTAATAGACAATAAGGGCTATTTGTATCTCCCGTCATTTTAGTTTGCTATGTTTTCCATAACAATTGAACAACCAAGTTGGTATTCTAACATGGAGATTTTTGGTGACTGAGTGCTTCACTTAAATTCATGGTTCATTGACATGATTCAATTAAACATTTATTCGACTGACTTGTGGAGTTATGTTTGTTAAGAAAATGGCCATTATCTGATGTTGAACATCTTTTGGATTTTTCATGAATGGTTATCTTCAAAGCAGATGGCAAGCAGTGGCGTTCATTTATGCTAGGAGGGATCTGAGACTTGAGTTGTTGACACATGCATTTATTTGAAGCATGTACATTTATGGTGTGCATTTATACACACTTAAATTCATGGTTTGTTGACATGTACATTTGTTTGACAGTTTTGACTGACTTGTGGAGTTACACGCGTGTTAAGAAAAATGCCATTATCTGATATTGAACCCCCCCTGATGTGGGTCCATTTTCTGATGATCCCGCACCAATATGGTTGGTCTGGGGTACAAACCTCCTGCATTATATGTAATGTTTCATGCATCCGATTGACATATATTTGTATCACTTATAATATGTCAAGTCCTAGGTTAGGCATTAAAATATTTATTATTTATTCTGGATATCAGGGACTGTTTATGTGGATGCATGCATGCATACTCCTAATCAATTACTTGAAGTTACAAGTTTTGTTTTCTTACAGATTCAAGACTAGCTATTTGTTCTGTATTGCAAAATGACAGCATTGCTGTATTCACTTTTGATCATTTAATCCGTTTTGTGAAGGAGGGGGACATTTCTGCACAAGAGGAAATGCTTAACAAGCAGAGTAACAACGTGATCAGTAGAGGGGCCAGTAGAAATATCTACCAACTAATTTGGGGCAGTTGAGTATGAATATGTGCTATATTCTTGGATCAAAACATGGCCCTACTCGCTGTGAACGTTTTTGTGGAGCAAGCAAAGTGCCCTTTGCTTCGTTTATTAATATTGTATGCATTTAAGTATATGCATGTAGAGAGTTTGTATATAAACAAAGTTGATAGAACATCTAATGACAAGATTTTTTTGAATAGTTGGGAAATCTTTTCATTTTAGTATTTCGGTGATTTATCTGGATTACTGCACATCGGCTGCCAGCCAAGCCTGACAATGATATTGTCTTCCCTTTCGATCATGGTCAACTGTTTAGTTCCTCTGTCTATATGGCAATTTATAAGATTGAATATATATATATCTTAAACATGCAGTAAAAAGGAAGACGTGTGGATTAATGTGTCCTAGATGTTAGCTAGGGGTTGTAGAAAATTAAGTTATGTTATTTGTCTTGGCTAATGTATTAACCATTTTTCTTTCATGAACATACTGGATTATATTGCATGATCACTCCTATTGTTTACAACTTGATTGAAAATCATTTTGTTCGTCTCCCAAACAGGTTCCACAGGACCTGGTGCTCTCTTGTGAAGAGCTAAAAGGTCTTGATGTAGGGAGGTTAAGGCAAGTTTGTTCACTTTAACTTGCGCATTATTTGATTACTAAAGCATGCATGCTGGTTCTATGATATTAAAAAAAAGAAAAAAGAAAAAAAAGATCGTATCCAGTGTACAAAACTTCTACTTGAGCAGGGTATGAGAGAAGTAGATATCGGTTAGTCTTACTTTTATTTTTGGAGAGGCTGCTTCCAAGTCTCAAATTCAAGACCAATTACTTTGGGCGATGGTACTTGTCATCTTACCAAGGTGCGACTTTATGCATGACTTTATGACGTTTGTTTGAAATACGAGATGGTAAAATCTGGGAATGAAGAAATGTGTTTTCTTAATTCTTGGTTGTGTTGTCTCTGAAGTTTTTATAATTGCTCCAATTATCATAACTTATCATATCAGATTAAATGGGAAAAGGTAGAATGTTGTTTTCAATTGTTTACCTGTTATATGCTCTTGAACATCATCAATACAGCAAGGCAACGATTGGGTGTAGGAAATTGTCGTTGTAAAAAAATGAAGTTTTTAGCTTTTAAAAGCATCATAACTTGGGTTTTCCAATAAAAGGAATTACTTTTTGGTTGATTTGATAGACACTTTACGATCAACAAATTTCTTAATTTCAATAAAAAATTGATTTAGATGAAATTACCAATACCAAGTTAGATAATTATAGATTTTCCAGGAAAAAAAAGTTGATTATAGGTATTTTGATAAATTTGCAATTGAGTACTAGCAAGAGGAGAGAATGAAACATTAGATTGACAGTATATGTTATTCTTAAAAACTTTCAAGATGATTAGTTAAGCACAATTAATTGTATACTAATTTTATAGAAAGTAATTTTAACATGAGAAATGCTATCTACGGTCGCGATTATAATTACAGTTTTTAAATCTTGTGAGTCCCACAATGGAAGCCACAACAACCACAATTGAACTTAACATTCTTTTGTAATATAATGTGTGGCAGTGGTGAATATTTTATGAAGTCTTTTTTCAATTATTTGAAATCAAGAATGTGCCAAGTTGTGAAGAAATGCTTTGTAATCGAATTTTGCCTGTTACTATGTTACATGGCTGGTTTGTAAAGAGAAAATTATGTACAAAAAGCTTATGTGGTGAATGGAGTTTGTATTTTTTTTTTTCTCTTTTCTTTTTAAGTACAAAAGTTATAATTAAGTTTATAACCGAAAAAAATATATGAAAGAATTGACACAAATAAATGGACTTGAGTAGCTTATTTCTTTTAATTTAATTTATTGTACTAATATATAATCATGACTTTTAGTCTCAACATGATTTGATCCAAAATTAACTCTCACATCTTGATCAACAAGCAAAATATTAACTTGGGATCATTTGCTTTTGTTACTTCTTTCGTGAAAGTGTTTGGAGTAAAACATTTGTAGTTGTATTGTTTTGTTTTCATACTATGAGAAAAACAAAACAAAAAAAATATGTTTGGTAATGTACAAAACAATGTTGAAAAATGTTTATAACCGATATATACACATGTTATGAGTTATGATCATGAAATATTCTCTTGGTATACATGGTCACTTTCGCTATATATATTACAACATTCTATATGGTTGATCTCTCTCTCTCTCTCTCTCTCTCTATATATATATATATATCCCCTATAAATTCCTCAGCTTTTGATGATGCGGAAGCTATCCTCAACTTTTCCTGTATTTGAGTTCACATACTGCAAAAAATGAATGAAAATAAGTAAGACTATAATTAAACTTCTCTGCTAACAGATGTTAATTACTAGTATTGATCAATTGACTGCTACAGAATTTCAAAGTGTATCCTGAATAAAATGATAGACTGATAATGAGTCACCAATTCAAGAACAATCCTTTTTTTTAAAAAAAAAAAAAAAAAGTTCAATATGCTTTTCAGTTGTCATTAACCTATAACACATTAATGTTTTTCTTAAACGTGATAAAAGTGGGGTTGAATTTGTGCATACTAACCTCAAGTGTCAAATCTTTTTTTGTTGCATGCACCTTCACATACCCAAATTCTGAAATCCTTGATAAGCTCCAACTATCTGCCTGTTCTTGGAGAAGAGAAACACATTTCATTAATTCAGCTTCTATATATATATATATATATATAGAAAAAGGGTTAGTCGAGTACACAAGACTTCCATCGCTGTGAAGTCTGAGAAGAGTTAAATATATGTAGTATTACCTCTGCATATTGAAAGGTTTTTTTGTTTCAAAATATGTGACCTCCAGGTCATAATGGAACAAGCTTATTGTTGCGCTAGATCCGCCCATATATATGTATGTATATATATGTATATACATGTATAAATGTGGAGAGGCAAAGTAGGGATTCAATCTACTTACACCATCTGAGAACTTGTCCAAGGTGAAGCCAGCCATTCCAATAACAGCATGAATTGGGGCAGTATAGTTGCTGCTGTCATATGTGTCAATCCCATTCCCATCTTTCTTGGGCATGCCCTTGCATTGTTTTTGATAAACAGCGCAGGTTCTCTCATAGTTATGAACATGTCCAAAGAGAACCAGATCAACCTATAGATATATATATATATATATATATATATATATATATATATATATATAGTTTACATTTCTAATGATAAATATTCTGAACAAAAACTAAATGGGCTTATGTAATTAATTGATGATTGTTTAAGTCAATTAAGGTATTACCTTGTTAGCTAGTAGTAATGGCTCCACAGCTTCCACAAATCTCTCATCAACATTTGGAATAATGCTAATCCCTTTCGAAGTTGAATACATGGGTCTGTGTCTGCCATTTACATGTTCAAATCAAATTTTACTTCATCAAAATAAGGAGGAAATGTTTTTAATCATTATTTTTTATTAACATTTTGGACCTTAAAAATTAGAAAGTCTTCCCTTGCAATACGAATCATAATGGGCTGGACTAGACAGCCCAAGCATGCAAAAGTACGGCCCAGACCCATCCAAGACAGAAACAAGTCAATTGGTAGATTGGGCCTAAAAATGTAAATTCCATATGGGCCCTTTTGTAGGCCAAAAATGTTACGCTGGATTTTGGGATTAATCAGGTCAAGCTTCATTTGGGCCATTTTGGGTTTCGCTAATTTCATCAATAAGTCTTTAATTAGAGAAATTATTCACAGGATCAGGTCCACCACGTCAATTATGGTCCTAACCGTTGGGAGGTTGACATATCAGCCTTGTCTCAACTTTATTATTTATTTTATATTGTTATACAAGAAATTATTATATGGGTTGAGAATCTTTGATTCCGGCACATCAGTGGCTAACACGCAAGCAAAAAGAGAAATGCTAAACGTCATGAAATTATTTTATGAATTTTATCATAAATGATGTGACAGGTAACGTGCAGAGTTAGTATTGGTGGAATTCGATGATAATATTATGGGACTTTGTGTATGGGGGAATCCCATTAATACTAACTCTCTACGTTACCTGTCACATCATTCATGATACAAATTCATGAAATAATTTCATGACGTGTAGCATTGCTCAAGCAAAAATTGAATAAATCATATTTGCTTGCCTGTCATCTTTTGATGTGTCATCTTTTGATTTGTCGATATCTCATGGTTTCATACGTGTAAAAATTGATACAGTGCTGATATGTTAAGCTCTCAATGGCTGAGACGAAACTTAACTTTGTAGATCTGGCCCACTTAATTAGTTTAGCCTAACACAAATTCAATTTACCCTGCAAAAATTAACCAAGGAGTTCTTGATCGATCGACCGAAGCCATGTCGTTGTTCATCCATTCATACTGTTAAGAAGAAATATATAGATACATGTAAGGTATATAGTATTCATGTCTCTTACTTGAGCAAAAGATATGAAAAACCATAGCATAATAAATTAAGGTATAAAATGCTTAATTTATATCACCTGTTCTGAATTTTGTGACCAATTATGCTCTGTTGAAATTACTGTGAAATGAACACTTCCTTGTTCTATAGAATACCATGGCTTGTCCTTCGCTGGGATTGGCATTGGAAAATAAGTCTCATAAGGAACTCCACACTCTCCACCCGAGTCCGGAGTTATGTAAACTGATCCTGTCCCTATGTAGTCCCTGAAAATTTCATGCACAGCAGTCAATTTCACTTGAACTTGTTGCATTGTAAATGTTTGATATTTTTTCTCAATTACATACATGTCTATGAATATACTAGTTGTTATATAAAGTCACAATGTTCATAGATTAATGAATTTGATGGCATTCATTTAGCATATTCCTGCAAATAATGACACAATCTGCTCCTTATGGCCAAGTCTGTGCTACAACATTTTGCAAGCATGAATTTATTTGACTGGCATTAACAAATAACAATCAGAACACAATGAAACTATAATTTTTTTAGTAAGATATTGTTGGTTTATGTGTTTATTGGTCATAAATTGTGTGGTGAAAAAAGATAGATACCTCTCATGGTTCCCAATGGCTGTCATGTAAGCAAGTTGAGAAGCAACTGGGCTAATGAGGTGAAGGAAGAAGTCCCACTCTACCAGAAAGCCCGTGGCATAGCTTATGTCGCCTATGTGGAAGATGGAGTCCACACCGCCTGATGCTACTTCGTTGGCCATGGCTTCAATCACTGAGAGAGATCCTGGCTAAATGCATGTGTCACAAGAACTGAATTAACCTTGTCAACATATATACAAAGTAGATTGGCATGTTATTCATTGACCAAAAAATTGAAATTTTGTTTTCAGAAATAATGATCAGCTCTAGTCATGTTTCTTATATTCCTGAATTCAGCTTACTTGAATGTAGTGTTCAGCAGAAGCATCACGGGGCGCCTTGCCCATGTCGCCAAATGCAAGAAATTTGAGTTCATCTGATCCCCCAGAAGGTGGAGTTCGGAACTGAGTGTGATTACTCCAACCAGCTGAATCACTGAAGTTCAAATAAACATAAGGTAAGAAAGAAAGGCTCTCAACATGTAAATAAAAGTAGAATGTTAAGCTCTCTTTTGATTACTAAGAAAGACAAGGGCTTGTTTGGTTTAGTTTCTTAAAACAGTTCTCAAGAACTCTAGAAAACATAAAATTATAGTTATCTGAAAACAGAAACAACCTTTTCTTAACTGAGTTTTTAGAAACCGTCAACCAAACAAATTTTGTACAGTTTTCTCGAAAACTGTACTAATTTCTTTTTCGTGGCATGGGAGGCTTAAAAGCAGAGTACTAATTTCAACACCTTCTGGTTTTTTTGCTTTTGTTTTATGAATTAAGATTGTTTAAGCAAAGAGAAAATGGTATAATTACCTTCCATATCTGTAGGAGAATGTGGTTGAAGGCTGAAGTGCTGTCATCACTGCTGAATGAATGTAACCAGGGTCATGCCACCCAAAATCCTTGGCTGGACTTGGTATAACAGAACCTTACAGTTTCCAAAAACCAAACAAAATATAAGTACTCTATTTTTTTTTTCACTATTCTATGTTAGTATTGTCTTGAATTAATGTTTCTATTTTAGGAATTTGTAGTTTCAACAATGGAACATAGATTTAGGTCAAAAGAGAAGCAAAAAATATGAAAGAACCAATTAGTTAGGGGCTATGAAGAACTCACTGCACATGTTGTCTTGTGTAAATGTAGTGACTTGTGATGTTTCTGTTTTGCCATCTCCATATTGAACTTGTTGAGGCTCCTCATCCCCACTGACCCAAGTCAATCTCATCTGCACTCATCATATATATATATATATATATATATATTGTTAATCTTTTAATAATATTGTCCTAATTATACTATATATATGTATACTTATTACTTGTGGTACAAAATGATAATGGGCACTTGGTAATATGTTTTGAAACTAATTTATAAAGACATTTAAAGAATAAAAGTTGTTTCTTACTGAAGTTCCAGTTGAATCTATGCTTGAGAGATGTCCGTACAATGGCTTCTTCGGATTAGCAAAATTAATGGGTTCTGATCTTCTTAAAATGCAAGGTGTCCCAAATCCACCGGCGAAGAACACAAATTCAATGTCAGTTCTGATGTTAATAACATGAAATTTCAAGGAAGCACTGCAAGTGATCACCACACAAACACCCTTTCTGTATTTCTTGCATTCCTTTTTCTTGCAACTGAGATAGTCTTGATCATTGCTTACATACTGTGCCTGCAAATTTAGAGAAATTATACATACATGTTAGAATTTGTATATAAAATATATATATTCATATTTATGACATTTTATCAGTTTAGAAATCATGCATCCTTTTATATTTTCTATATAGTTAGATTACATTATATATATATAAACTCTGATGTACAACAAATTGCTAAAGTTTACATGAACTGCTTGAACTCCTACAAGTCCAAAAGGCATAACAAGGTTCAAAACTCACTCGTTCATGTCGTTTCCGACCAAATTCTATCGTTTAGAGTGTTGTTTTGCATATTTTTAGTTTCATAGAAAGATTATCGAACTTTTTGAAAATTTTGGATTTATTCCTAATTTTTGGCATTTTTTAGAAAGCGTGTCAAATTGAACTATTTTTTTATTAAATTCCTACACCAATATACTGTATTTATAGTATTCAGCGGATTATTATATCATACTTCTCTTTGCTTTCAAAGTTATTATATGGTTTATTTTCATAACTCTCTCTCTAAGCTATTTTTTATTTATTTATTTTTTCAAAATAAACTGAATTTTTAAGTTTATAAATCATAAGGGTCATGATTGTATGGTCCAAGAGGAAAGGCCACGTCATCCAAACTTTGACACTAGTGTTTTAAAATTTACTAATTCTAGTAACTGCGAAATCACAATTGCATGCAATGATGTGCTAGGAAAACAGTTCTGATATTCAAAAGAAAAGAAATAAAAAATGGAAACTAGTGGTACTGTTAGTTAATTATGATATTTTAATGGCTTTTTTTTCCTTAAATTTTCCATAACATTGGCATTAAATTGGAGTAGATTGAAGAAATAAACAAAGTACATATATGATTATGAGTATTGCAATATAATATTGTGCTAACCTTAACAGGGTAATGGCAAAGAAGAGGAAGATTACTTAGATCACCAGTCTGCTGATAGAAAATTCCATTAAATGGACAACTTATGACACTGCATGTTTAACATAAAAATAATGAATACATGCATATATATGACAATATTTTATTATATATATATATATATATTCAACTGCACTGCAAAATATGTATTGTTTGTGTGATACTTTTCTTACTTAGAATAAGAAGGTGAGATCATAGCAACCCAATCACCCTTCGAAGGAAGCATAACTCCGCTAACAGTGACGGTGACATATTCTTCATCGGAAAGTTCAGAATTTGAGCTGACATTGATTTGAAGATAAGGGTTTGGATCAGGACATTGACCCAAACTTCTTCTGTTCAGAAGCCGAAACTCTGATATCGCGGTGTAGTGATCATGAAATTCTTTTGTAGAATTGATATCAATGATTGGAGGTGAAAATGGTGAAGAAGAAGAAGAACCAGGGAAGAGAATGATGAAAGTGAAGAAAAATCTGTAAATCCAATAACAAATGAATGGTTCCATACGAGAAGAAACAGAGAACATAACTAAAAGAAGTGATCGAAATTTTGTTTAAGCGAGAAACAAGATTGACTTATATATATACACATTTACATATGTAATATGAGACAAAAGGAGATCAATTGCATTGAATTAAAAATATGTTAAAGAATTAATTATGAAGAAGATTGCCAAAATTAAACGAAGTTCAAAAACTGTTATAGTTTTCTTAGTTATCTAGCTCTTATATTTCTTTAATTAATATATAAACCTATTTAGAGACTATTCAGATTATATATGTGTGAATTGAATACATGGTTATATATATATATATATATATATATATATATATATATAGCTAGCTGGAATGTTCGGAAAGATTGAGGGAAGTGTTGGCAGTTTATGGGAGAGTTGAAGTGTGGACAAGATGGGTTTGGATCCGATTCAAACGGTACGTACTAAGACCAAGAGAAAAGCAGATAGGCAGGCGAATATTACGTGGGGAAATTTTTGTTTCTTTGACGTACCTTGTTGGTTATGTTGATACTACAGAGGCTGATCATAAGTGTCCCTTTTTGTCTTTTGGTTACTAGCTTTTCCATTAATTATATTCCACTGTGTCTCCCTATTCTTTTGGTTGTTTAATCTACCATTCAAATAGTGGATTTTGTATTTCTAACCCCAATATATATATATATATATATATATGTGTGTGTGTGTGTGTGTGTGTGTGTGTGTCAGTGTGTGTGTGTGTGGAGAGAGTGAGAGAGGATCAATAAATCAATAGACATAAGTTTAGCTGTCAATTTTTGGTAGAGGGACAGTGGTAGTCCTAAGAGCAGTACTGGGACTGTGGGAAGGAAGAGAGAATATATATATATATATATATATATAATTAAAGCTAAGTTTCATATGTTATTTAACGGGGAAAAAAGGAAAAAAATTTCATATATTGTGTCCCATAATATATGAAAATGTCTAAAAGAAACCATCCCTAATTAAAGAAAAGCATATTGAAAAGGGCAAAAAAAAGTGAGCTTTATGTATTCTAAGTTTCTAATAGAAACATGAGGCATATAATGAAATTGAAAGTTTGCATAAGCTATATATATATTGAAGGGAGGATTATATATATATATATACCCAAGAAACAAAACAGTTGAATCATAATTAAATAACGCCATTTCGTATGACTTACCCACCCAACTACAAAGAAAAAGTTCACATGGCCTATTCAGCCTAATTGGTTCGATCATCACATGTGCATTCACATGAACATTAATAGATCGGCTTACTGTGCATGTCCACCATTTTCCATAGAAACTCAAATAAGTGAACTATATATGGTTCGAACAATACCTAATTATGTATTATGAATTAACTGTTTGTGATATATATACCTATATATATATATATATACAAGTACTTATGAGTCATATGACTATAAAGTTAGACATATTGTTCATCTTATGTCATAAGAAATGTAGTGAAGAATTTCTTTCTTTCACGCAAAAGAAAGCTAATTAAGGATATGCTGACACAATGAGCATGGTTTTTTCTTATTTGATGCTTACTGATAAGATTGAGCTCGATCAATACATGTGCAATGTAGACAAAGTTACAAGAAATGGCCACGTAGTGATTGATTGTATTCATATTATTAGGTACTAATTAGGTCCTTACTGCAGCTCTTTTGACCATTAAGTAGGTCAGACAATTAGGCATTTTTACCAATATTATTACTGACTATATATTAAGAAACATATAAATGAATGCTTATGCGTGTGTGTATATATATATATCTCAATGGTAAATAACGCTCCAGTGACAATGCTTAATTCCCACAGTCCAATCCAGCTCTCTATTTTGGGATTTAGGTACTTGATCTATGATCCATGTGAGAGTTTAAAGTTATGTATATACACATTTATTTACCGTAAAAAAAATTGAAAACAATAACAATGGACACAAAAAGGAGTTACATCTTTACTTCTTAATTCATAAATATGTGAGAACGATTTTTACTAAAGAAATTTGCTAAAAATACTGAGAAAATCACCACAAAACCATTAGCTCAACTAGTGTAACCTCTCCTCCTTCAAGGTAGGAAAAGTTCACAATTGTTTATTTAGATTTTTTTATCAATTACAAAATTCATCTGTAAGTTGCCTTACCAGTTTCATTATTCGCTCTGACTATCCTGTTGCAAATGTCTTGGAACAAGCTGTTGCATCCGCAGTTTGTACCTTGGGACCCTTTGGGCCCGGCCTAAGGGAGTTCTATGCTCCAAATATATATATATATATATATATATATATATATATATATATATATTGCCTACACCAGACACGAACTCCTCCCCTCTTCTTAGAGAGGGTAGAGAAGTGGTACCAATGGACTAGAGACCCTTTGATTTCAAAGGAGAATTGTCATGTTCTCGGCCTTGAATTCTGATGTACGAGGACTTCAATACTAATTTAATCCTGCTTCAATTATGTTTGGAAATGTAGAAACTAAAAGCACCCCTTCACCGAGTCTAAAACAAGGATTTGGCCAAGTTTAGATAAGAATTGCTATGTTTTGTCGCAAAGCTCTAGAGCTCGTCTCAAGTTTTTCGTACATATCTTACGTCCCCTAACTACTCCCAGATTAAAAATTATGAGTTTCCAATTGGGCTTTTGGCAGTCCAATCACTCCATATAATCCAACACCACTTATTTTACATCATCCACCATGGTATGTTGCATGCAAGGAGATTGTTGCAGAGCTGTGGCAACAATCGCAACAATCGATATCAAAGAAGAGTATGTCTGTTTGGTTATTTACCGGCAGGATCATCCATTTTTTAGGTTTCAGCCTCGAGGTTTAGAAGGTATAGTTGGTTCAATTTTAGGGCCTATTTGGTTCAATTTTGTGACAACAGTTACAGTTAAGTTTACTGTACACAATTTAATTAAAAAAGACAATTTTCAGTGTCTCTAAAAAATGGACTATATTTGACTGCAAAATGAAAAGAACACAAATTTTGGAATCTCACAAATTTTCTTTTCATCAGTTTTCTGGTTAACCAAACAGGGGAAATTCACCGAAATTATGGGTTGTATTGACTAGATTTTCATCACTGAAATCAATGCGCTAACCCAAGTTATATACTGTGATGCAGGTAAAGACTGAAGTTGCCATAAGAAAATGTCAAGTGTTTAACCAATCCTCATTAGAGAGCTTTCACTGAGAATACTACTGAGTACAGATGGTGACACTCAAATGCCAAAAGTTAATAGAATCTCAAAATATAATAATTAACTTAGGCTACTTATCTTGTTTTCAATTTATCACATACCACACACTAGATAAAGATACAAACTTTACTGTAAAATACATGAAATTTTTAACCATGCATTACAAACACATTATATTCAACAACAGCATTACCATTTTCCTGATTGAATCGAACTGTCTTTGCCAATGCATAGCCACGGGCAAATCGGAAAAGCCCACTTCCTCCAACAATCGGCATTTCTCTGACCGTGTCAAAAACCATATTCCGGCCAAGAATGCTAAGCGCACTCCCATTAAACTTACCTTCCACAAAAGCAAAATTCATGACCATAAGCAACCCTGCATCATGTTGAGAAGCCACAGCATACATTCCCTGAGCTCGTCCCACGAGCTTTGAACCGTGTTCAAGGCCTTCAGTCAATGGATCGTCCATGATCATTGTGGTGCCGAACGCTCTTTTGGGTCCGGCAATTCTTGTTACAGTTGGGTTTTTGCCACTGACAATGTCATGGAAAAAGAAATGAAGGTGTGTCATTTTGTTGACATGAATTCTAGTCTTGGTTTCAGGGTATTGCTCAGAGAAAGTTCCATCAATAGTAATGAAGAAGCTTGAGATGAGAATGAGGTACAAGGAGAGGTGAGTGTAAGGGTGAAAAGAAGCCATTTTGAGGCAGGCCTGAGCTATGTTTGTGAGTGATGAAAGTGGTTATATATAGACAGTGAAAGGAGAAGGTATGATACATTTGAATGTGCAGTTGAATTTTTTTTTTTTGGGGGGGGGGGGGGGGGGGGGGGGGGGGGCGGGGCGTGGGTTGTGTGTTTGGGGTGTGAAGAAATCGTTGCTTCTGCTTATTTTCCATGAACATATTGGAGGGAATTACACTCAAAAGGGAAAAATGTGGAAATGGAAAAGAAATCATTTTCCTGGTCCAGGCATCCTGTGGAAACTAAAATTGGATTATATAGCTTTTAGTATTTGAAATTTCAGTTATGCTCCTTCCTATATCTGCAAAACCTAATATTAAGGGTAAACTTGTAACTTCGCAATATAAACTGGCAGGGCAGGCCGGGCGACCTTCACATCCCTGCCCGCACCCATGCAGGTTTTCTTTCTTAAAACTCGTTCTCGTCTAAAACCCTTAAACGGGCTCCCAAAACCGTTTTAAACGAAATAGGTATCCAAAGATTTTGGTGCTTTGCCATCCTTAAATTAGTCTTTGTTTATGGCATGAAAATTTTTCATGAGAACTCCATTTTTCATAACTTGAGTATGGACTAAAATTTTCTCTTATAAGGAGTTTTTCATAATTTTGTTCAGTGACAATGTTTCTAACAATTAGTGGTAACTCACATGGTGTCATCAATTACTAATAAAATACGTTACAAAATGGATGATATTGATTATAACAACGTGAGTCACTTTTAATTATTATAAACATCCTCACTCGATGTGAAATTGTTGAAAACTCGTGAGAGAATTTTAGTCCCTTCAGCTTGATGTGCTTATAACGAGCTTTAACATAGTCATCCCCCATTTAAAGGGCCACATTAGACTCACTGCAATAATTCAACTCTAATTGCATTTAGAATTAGCCAGTGGCAGCTGTTCTAATGATTCCATATGCAGTCATAATGGTAAAATGTACTTGAGAGCATGCTTTGCTTGTAGCACAAAAAAGCTTTTGCAGCTTTTCCTTTATCTGCACTTCTAAACTTGGCCTTTGAAGTTGCCTTCTTTTTATGATTGTGATCTATATTGAGGTGATCTTACTGTTTGGAGTCTTTAGACTACATTTTATGAGATGGCATGCGCACTGAGAAAAGAAATACCAGAGTGTAAGTGTGAGACATCCCACTTGTGGTTTGTGGCTCAAATTAACGAAGGGAGAGGGGTGGACGGAAGAAAGAAGGGAAAGTGTAAATTATTTTCCTTTGATAGAGATGATGCAAGAAAGGAAAAGAAAAGATGATGAGTGACTTACCTTCAAATATGGACAGATGATAGAAAAGAAGCAATGCAACTCTATTATAAATATTTTAAATTATAATTTTTTTTTTCTTTTCTTATTTTCTAACAAATAAAGTAAAATATTATCTCTTTTTTTTTCTTTTCCATTCAACCAAACAAAAAAGAAAAAAACACAATCTTTTCTCCAAAAATGTCTTATCTATTTCTTCTTCTCTATCTTTCATTCATTTTTTTTCTTTCTATCAAACAGAGCATAAATGTGATGGTAGAAAAGTATAAAAAGAAAAAAAAAGAAAATTTGTGCGCTTTAATTGATTGAGAAGAAAAAAAAAAAGGGTTTGATGTGATGGTGTGTACTGTGTAGTAATACATATATATGTATGAGTGATTTGTATTTGAATATGGCGGTTAGTGGTGTGACCGGTGAGTGGCGTCAGTGCACTGAGTCAATGAAACGAAGAAATGAGAAAGTGTTCTTTCTTGGATCGTTAGTGTGACAAAAGTGGATGGAATAATTATTAGATGGTGCCGGTATTACATAGTCTCTACCAATCACAATCATGCAAATAAATGTTAATGAAATTGAAGCGAATGAAATTTTGTGCATAAGGCCTAAAGGCAAAACAACAGCTGAGCTTTATAGAGCCCAATGTCAAAAACAATAAACCCCAATTGGGGGCAAGGCCAAAACAAAATCAGCTTATATAGCCGTTACTAACAGAACAAAAAAATTATTTCTTGTCAAAAGAATATTCAACGTCAATTTGGAGAACAACCCATTGGCAGGGGAACGAAGCTTATGAAGGTAAGCTAATCTTTCAAAACAGTGTGGTTCTTCTTTAAAGTGAGTGAAAGATCTCTCCATAGTCCTTTAAGATTTGTAATTCTCATATTTTAAAATATAAAGTTAGTTCTTCTCCGTTTATGAACGTAAGCAATTTGTCACTTAAATCTTATTCTTTATTATATGCATTATTTTTATCTTTTTCTTTTCTTTATTTACTAGGAACTTGCATTCTCACGTTTGCCACTCCAATTATTTGCTATAATTCATGAATAGCGAGGCCATTGATTAGTATAATAGTAAAATATTCAATTTGTAAGCATCATCAAAGCACAATTTAAAGTTGAGGGTAATTACTTTATGCAATGCATTGATTTAGAAACCTTAATTTTGGTGCAATTTGTTGAACCAATCGAATATAAAGTAACATAAACATTATAATAAATAGGGCAAAATGCACTCCCATCTCCTGAGGTTTGCCTCAAACACATTCATGTACAAAATTTGCTTAAATCTATACTCACACCCCTAAACAAAATTGCATCAGTAATTTGCATGAAAAATTACAATTTTACCCATTAATATAATAACTATATTTTATTTAAAAAATCTATTAAAATAAAATGACTAAATTAACCCTTCAACTGATATATTACTATATTAGTGCCCCTTGAATTCAGTGAAGGGGCAACAAAATTCTTTGAATTCTTTTGTTTTGTTTTTTAGTTATAAAAAAGAATTGTGAAATAAAGAAAAGAGTCTAATGTGTTTTGGTGATTCAATTTAGCAAATAATTTATATTATTTCTCTATTATGCGTATGACCCAATATTAGTTGTCACTGAAAAATAAAATTCAATCTGAAGAAATTCAAACTTTGAGGCTAAAATTTACTTTATTATTAATCTTGGATGATGCTTTTTTTTTTCTCTTTTCCGGTACTTACTTTTCAATTTTATCAGTGCCATCATTACTTTTTTTTTTCTTTTTGAATAAATGTATGTATACTTTGTAATAAAAGGCAAGATGCAAAATATTCTCTTTTAACTTTCTCATATTTGCAAATAAACTCATATACTCTTGTAACACTCTTCATATAGGTCTCATCTGTTGCCATTTTTCTACTATTGCCGAGATACCACTGCCACCACCAAAGCCATGCTATCATTGCCAATTTTTATGTGCACTGCCATAGCAAACGGTGAAAGAGAAAAAAATAAAAGAAAAAAGAGAAAAGGGTGAAGAATTAAGAGAGAGAAGTAGATAAAATAAAGAAAAAAGAGAGGGTTAGATGTAGAGAGACAGATTCGGGAAAGAGAGAGATGGAGGAAGAGAGAGAAAAAGAGACAGAGTGAGGAAAGCGAGAGAAAAAAAAAAGGAGAGAGAGAGGAAGAATTAGAGAAAGTGAGTTTTGAGGGTGAGAGAGGAGGGAGAAAAACAATAAGGTAATAAGGGTAGTTTTGTCAAGTGAAAAAGAAAAGTTGGGAGCAATATGGTATTTTAACGTGAAAAGTAAGGTTAAAAATATTTTTTCAGTTAGTGAAGGGTAAAACAGACATTTCAAATAATTTTTTGACCAATGAATTTCAATTGGGGGTTGTGTGCGGTCAAACTCCAAACCTCAGGGGTGTGAATGTAAGTTTAAGCAAACTTTATATATGAGTGTGTTTAGGGCAAATCTCAGGAGGTGTGAGTGAGTACATTTTGCCCTAATAAATAATATCAGACAATTTGAAAGTATTTATTCTTGTAAAAAGGTAATATAAGTGTACTCACATATTTCAAAACTTGTATATTTGTTTTAGAAAAGCAAATCAACTAAAGAGCTTTTAAATACCAAAGGCCTAATGCCTTGGTGGTATGTCATCTTCTTTTAAATTGAAAGGGAGAAAGTTAGTTTCCGCATAATGGGAGAAACTCATACGAGTATTATACTCGTACTTGTTCGATGCACGTGACTTTTAAGGTGTTACGTGTGTTCAAAGGATTAGTCTCATTCGAAAAGTCTGTACCAGATAATAAATAATAATAACAAAAAAGAGCTTCCAAATTCCAAGTTATTGAATTTAGCAAACAACCTATGTTTAGAAACTAGACAATCTCCAATTACGCTCTGCCCATTAACTTATTTACAAATAAACACTAAAATACAAAGAAGCCATTCCTTTTTCAAAATTTAAAAATTCTCTTAATGTGTATTACAATCCATTCTGCATATATCTTTTTTATTTCTTTTTTCATGTTTTTGGTATATTATTAATCGTCATGATTTCTATTATAGTTTTCATATAAATTATAGCAATCTGTTACTAATTAATTACTCATAAATTTACATTTTTTCAATCTTTATTTTCACTTCTATCAATCCTGCTCATCAAACCCAAAAAACTTAGTTATTAACGATTTTCACGACAACCTTTTTTTTTAGTACCTCTTCTTACCCATAATTTATTGAACATTTTACATTGGCCAAACTTTGACAAAGGAGTTCGAATCCCCTGTTACATCACGTTTGTTGTAGGATTTTTTAACACATTACATTGGCCAAACTTTGACAAAGGAGTCCGGATCCGGCACACTGCAATTAAATATGTTTTTCAACACATTAGTTAGATTTAATGTTTTGAAAAACAGAATTAAATGTGTTGAAAAACAGAATTAATGCAATGACGAATTACAGAACGCTATCGGAGATGATCCAGAACCATGGTCTCAAACTAATGTAGAAAACTCAAAATCTATAAACATAGAGGGTAATAATCATTCAAAGTGAAACAAAAAAGAAGCAAAAAATGCATAATCAACTACAATAATTTTAAGATCAACCTTACTATCAAACTTGACCCTAACAATACTAAGAAAACCTTAAGTTTCAATAGTGCATCACATACACATTGTACTCAACAGTGGCATCTCCAGACTTGTAATCAAGCCAAACTGTATGTGCCAATGCATAGCCACGGGCATATCTGAAACGCCCACAGCCTCCAACAATTGGCATTTCTCTAACATCATTAAGAATAGGATTCCTCCCAAGTATGCTAATGCTACTTCCATTATACTTGCCCTCTACAAACACAAAATTCATAATCATAAGCAGCGAAAACTCATTCTGCGACGCAAGAGCGTACATTCCTTGAGCTCTTCCAACATGTTTGGAGGTCAGGACAGGCCCTTCAGTCAGCACATCATCGGCCATCATAATACTGCCAAACCCTGTGGAACTGTTGGCCGGTCTAACGATTTGCACAGCGGTTGGGTCTTTGCCACTCAGAATGTCGTGGAAATAAAAATGGAGGTGGGTTGTTTTCTCCATGCGTTTTATCGCAATGGCTTCAGAGAGTTGCTCAGAGAAAGCTCCATTGGTGGTACTGATCAAGGTTGAGAAGAATGTGAAGTAGAAGGTGAAGAGAGTGTAAGTGAGAAAACAAGCCATTTGGGCACAGTTTGATCAAATGTGTGTGACTAGTAATTGATGTGGGACATTTATAAAGGTTTGATGTGTTCTAACTTTATGTGTTGACATGAGCTTTTTGAGGGGTTGGCGTGGTTGATGATTTTGTCAAACAAATCATTGCTCTGTGTTTCTTCTGCCTTTCTTACAGTATTGCATTATACGATTTGAAAAGCTTGCTTTCTTTTGAAGATGAAGTAAAGATTATGCTTCCACAACCATGGTATTACTTTTGTCATTTGGATATTATAGAGGGTAGTTAAGTAATTCAACAATATTAGTTGATGCACTATTGAATCATTTGTTTTCTTCTGATATTGGAAAAACTTCATAATTTGTCCTAAACGGTCTTTTGATTGAGAATCAGGAAAAGGAAAAAAAAAATTACAGTTTGTTAGAGAGAAATTTTCCCTATAGAAGGAGGGGCTCATACAGAGGTTTACAAGCAAAGTTGCAACCTCAATGGCTAATTTAGTCATTTCGATTAAATAGGACTCATTTAAGGTTTTTATTTTTATTTGAATTTATTTTGATTCAAAAAATTCAAAATTTCTCTCTAGAGAGAACGTCTTTTCCTAAAAAGCGCGGAAACTTCGAAAAAGCTCCCGTGGCTATATCGCACATGTATTTGATAGGGATACACCCAGACACATGTCCGATACTCTTGAGAAGTATTCCATTTTTTAAAATTATTTTTTGAATGTTCGATACGTTTGGGATATGCGAGGATACGTCTGGGATATGTCATGATACGTTTAGGATAGATTTAGAATACTTTTCGCGACAAATGTGTAATTTATTTTCTATAAAATGAGGTTCAGATTGAAATATTAAAAACTTTATAAATTAAAAAATGAGGGTCAGATTGTAATAAAACAAAAATATTTTTAAAACACGCAAACAAGTGTGTCATTGTAAAGAATATTATAAAAGATTAGAGATTTCTAGATTTTAACTTCTTATATTTTGCATAATTATTTTAAGTATATTTATTGTATGGTTGAAGAATAAAAGTTAATTTTTTATGTATAATATTAGATTTTTATTTATTTATCTATTTGATGTATTCTTGCCGTGTCCTGTGTTTGTATCTTATTTTTTTTTAGATTTTTTGTATCGCCGTATTCATATCATGTCGTACCCGTATTCCGTATTCGACCTTCCTAGGTCTTTTTTTCTTGTTCTCTCTTTTTGAAAAATGTATATATATATACACACATACACATTAACAATGGCAGAAAAACACCATACAATCTTCAAGGGGCATACCCCAGGGGAAAAAACAAGTTCCAAAGAACCCCAGTACCACCATTCCAAAAGTAACCCAACACCCCAAAAAATAAACAGGACTATACATGGGAGTCAAATAAAAGGAACATCTGGCATATACAGAAAGAGCCCAGCAGTGATGATTCATAAAAGAAAGCACATGAATAATCATACCAGTACTCCTTCCAGTAGCTAATATGGGAGGCCAAATCACTGCGAATCCAAGGTAGACCATGACAGCAAGTAGAGGCTGTTAAGTAGCAAAGAAGGAACAGCACGCTAGTATCCAAAACATATTCCACAGCCACTAAAACAACAAACCAGAAGTGTTTTAGGTGACCATGAGGATTGCAGTTACAGCAACAATGCACAACACCACTTGTATAATGTAGAGGTAAAATTGAGCTGCCATCCTGCATTTTGACTTGCAAAACCTTGAGAAAACAGTAAGTGTAACCCAATCCAAACCATTCATCGCTGTGCTTACCCTCAAAATTACCTCTGCAGACAACCTCAGCCTCATCACAAACAAGCAAATTAAGACTACACCTGATATGAATCTGTTTCTCTGAAGCTTCCTACTTCTCAGCAGACAAGAACCACCTCCCACATCTGAAGGTATGCACATCTGTAGAGGTTAATCAATAACCCATAAAAGGCTGAAAATTGAAAACTTCCACTAGTTATCCAAATTCAAACAAACAGCCCCTTTTTTATCTTTTTCTTTTTTTGTTATACTTTATACGAGTTATCCGAACAAATTATAACTGTATGGTAGCTTAATAATTGGTGTATGAGAGTTTAAAATGGATGCTTTTTAACAAAGAAATGATTTCTTCTTGTAAACACAAAACCAGGAAGCTTTTATAGCTATTCCTGTTTATTTCTATTTTCTTTCCAAATCTCACTTTTTCTTTATATTGTTCTTTGGTGTCTCATATTGTCATCATTGAATGATCCCACTTTCTAAGAATAATTAATTTCTCATCAACCTTCAATGCAGGACAGTGAGTGTAATTTGATACTAAATTGATGCAGAATGAGAAAGAAGAAGAGAAGAGAGAGATAGGAGAAGGAAAATCTCTGTAATCAATAGTCAATAATCATCAAAATTGTTTACTCAATGTCACAAGTCATATATATAAGCATCAAAACAGAACCCTAATCAAATCCTACGCCTAAAATATAAAATAAATTCCAAAATAAAATATAAAAAATACATCCTAAAATCATCTCTAAGACTACGCACCACATGATAAGAAGGCTGTACAGAAAGACCTGATCTAATGCTTTGAGATCAAAGTTTTGTGAATGGTCCAAAGAACATCAAATCATGACCCCATCAAAAGGCTGGCACTTTTTTCATTTGGTGAGATTTATTGTCATCGCCATTCAGGTGGCAGCTGAAAATCAACCAGATTGGTTCACATAAGCCACCAGGCTGCTCTAGATTATGCTTCAGTTTGATGCAGTCTTGGGTGGTCAGTCACGGCACCGTTTGGCACTAGGTTCTGGAACTGGTGTACTAGCCTTTGGTAGTCAACTCGGTCCTTTTTTATGAGTAGGGTTTAGATCTGATGCACTCTTGAGTATTTCCATCACCGGCAGAATTTTGCCAGTACCATCCACCTGGTTTGGAAGTGGTCCCAACTTCACAATTAGGCAACCCTACAAAGCTACTATGACTGGGATTTGCTCGGGTACTTGCAAATCTTCACAGGCACCATCTACCATGTAGTATACAGAATTAAAATGTAGATTAAATTATAAAATCCACAATGGTATACAAGTACAATTAATAAATTAACAATGAAACAGAAGCAAGGACAGCATATGCAAAGAGAAAATTGCCAAACTAACAATATAGCATTTATTTCTTTGACTCAAATTTATAAACCTGAAGCATAACAGGTAAAATATGAACATGCTGTACATTTGGAAGTCAATGAAGAAAGCCAACTGTAAAAGAGTTGAGTGATCTATCTTAATTTGAAGAAAAGAAGAAGTGTGGCACAGACATTACGAGATATAGGCAATTCCAGTTATTCTCTTCACATCTGTGCATTATAAATTAACACATAGGTTCATGAAAGGCTAAGCTCTTACAAATCATTGTCTTGTTTTCTCTTATGTTGTAAATGGTTCTGATGTGCAAAACGGAGTCTTGAAAAGGGAACGATACTATTGATGACTTTGTTGATATGGAAGAAACTAAAGATGTAATTGATGTCACGTCCAATCAGCTTGGCATCTTTTTCTCTGGCTTGTTAAGCAGACTATGCACCACCTGAACTGAAAGGACTTGTATAAAGATATTTAATTACACTATCCAGTTTGGACATTACTCCCAATTTAAAGTTTTGGCCTATCAAAGTTGATTAATTTAAATCAATCAACCACATTTTTCTGAGTCAAATATGTCTGTGTGTATACAAAGTAATGCTACTGTATTGTAACTTCCAAACAACCATTAGCAAGTTTGGCAATCTTCCTTGTTCAATGATACGTAATTAATTATATAACTCCAATTGGCTCCAGTGGCCATCAATGAAATCATACAAAGTAACTACACTGAATTATACAATCACAAAAAAAAGAATCATTAATAAGCATATCTCACAATTTGAAATCTGAAATCTACATCAATGATCCTTGGCCGACCCTTCCAGTTACTCATGGAAAACTGGCAATTGCTTATTTTAAATTAAACGGCACTGAAGTGATAGTTTTCTTTATTTTAACCCTGGCTGCTTGTTGATCAACTATAGATAAGTGTGCTGAGATCATGAGAGGGGCTTAGTAGATTAAAACCATAACCAAATTAAAAATATTATACGCAAAAGGACTTTATCAAATAGCAACTCAAGTAGAGAAGTAGTACTTGTAACAAAACCGATCAAGTGAAAATTTGTTGGAGACATTAACCAATTTTGAGCATCTTTTGAAGCAGCTGATTCTAGGTTTAAGTATAATTTTTAGTAGTTCAGTTATCAAAGTAATTACTCCAAAATTTGTTCATGATATATAACAGATCCAGAGATTTTAATTGGAGTAAATGACGAGGTGAACATGGAGGGAATGAAGCTTACTGGAAAAAATGCAATAGTGAGCTCTTCCATAGAGTTTCCAAGCTTCTTCTTAAACAATGATAACTGTAAGAGGACAGCCACTTCTGCTATCATCTCTCACTTCCTCCTTTTCCTACATGAGTGTGTTTCAATTTTCCATGTGTGAATGACCTTTTGCTTTAGAGATCATATTGTAGACATGAGGTGGTGGCTTTAAATCTGAGTCTGTCATCTCATTAAGTAGAATTTCAGCTTCCTTCCACTTCCCATCCTTGCAAAGAACCCCAATGGTCAAATTGTAGCTAGCCATATTTGGTACCATCCCACTGTCACTCATATCTTTAAGCAGCCTCAGGGCCCTATAGGAGCTACCCTCTTTGCAGTACCCATAAATCAATGTATTGTAAATCACATCATTTGGCTGCAAATGCTTCTCGTCCATCAATTTAAACAGCTTTGATGCTTCCTTCATATTACCTCTAACACACAATCCATGTATTAGGACACCATATGTGTAAACATCAGCCATCAAACCAGCCTTCTCCATAGAGGAATACATTTGAAAAGCTTTCTCCATGTCATCCGATCGAGCAAAGGCATCAATCAGAATTGTATATGTCACTTTGGAAGGAGAAATGCCCCTTTCCTCCATCTCTCGGACCAAGTCTGCTACTCGTGCTGGATTTCCAGCTCTAGAGAAACCTGCAATTAGAGCATTATAGGTAACCAAAGATGGAGACAAACCATTTGACTTCATCTGATTAAACAAAGTTGAAGCCTTGTCCAAGTTCCCAACATCACAAAAGCCGTCTATTATAGTGTTATAAGTGATTAAATTTGGACTCAGTCCAGTCCTCTTCATCTGACCCACCAGTTTCTCAGCCTCCAAGACCCTCCTCTCTTTACACAGTCCGCCAATTAAAGTGTTATACACCACAATGTTACATGCCACCCCTCTTACACGCATTTCATCAAGCAGTTCAAAAGCTTTACTCATTTTGCCATCATTACAGTACTCATTAATCATAGAACTGTAAGTATATATATTGGGCAATACTCCATCAAGCTTCATCTTCTCATACAGCTCAAACCCATCTTCCTTGCGGCATTTCTTGAAATACCCATTGATCAACACTGTGTAAGTAAACTGATTAGCAACCAAACCCAACTCCCCCATCTTACAAAACAACTCTTTTGCCCGTTCAATATCCCCATTCTTACAACACCCATCAATCAAAGTAGTGTATATAACAACATTTGGCGACCAACCCATCTCCTCCAATTGAGCTAAAAACTCAAAAGCTTTATTCAAATCACTATTCTCACAACAACCCTTGATCATTATGCCAAAACTATACACATCCAGTGAAGCCCCACCTTTTATTTCTTTGAAAACCCACAAAGCTTTTTCGAAACAATCCGAGTTGACAAGGGAAAGTAAAAGATTATTGAAAGTAATTGACGAGGGTACAAGGCCTTTACTGGTCATTTGATTGAAATAGAAAAGGGCTTGCTCTAGTAACTGAGATTGAACGTACGCATTGATGATAGCTTCATAGAGAAGAGTATTGAAGTGGGGGTTGGAACTCAAATGGCTTTGTGTTAAATAGTGGAGAAGAGATGAGAGTGTGAAGGATGAGGAGGAAATTCGACCAGAGAGTAAGCGGAGGATGAGGGACTGGGCATGTGAGAGCATGTTGGAGGAGAGGAGGAGGTGGAGGACGGTGGATATTGATTGGTGGGTGTGTTGGAGGCCTTGGATGGTTGAGGAATTGAAGAGTGAGAGAGCTCTGAGTGGTGGGCTTTTCACCAATTTTGGGATGAGAACGAGAGAATGGTGTGTAGACATGTTTGGTTCTTCCTTAATTGCTCGTTGCGATTTGCATTCTGGTTTTATACGTTCCGGTGTGTAGTAATTGCTCTCCAATGGAAACCCGTGACTTCAAAATGAAGTGACAAAGTGGTTTGGAGAAGATTTCTTAAAGCAAGTATTATTTTTATTTTATTTTTCTGAGAAAGAACTCCGGAATGCTCTTGGAAGACCCTTCCTCTTATTTTAAAATATATAAAGAAAAAAATAAAAATAAATCTAATTTTTCCTTCATATTTTAAATTGAAAATAGTTAGGTATCATTTTATCATGCCACATTCATGGTCAGTGAAGAGGCAGCATTATTTTATTAAAGTCAAAATCATTCAATGGAACTTATAGTTGTACAATCAATTATCCCACAAGTGATTGGTTTAAATTTTTGAATTGGTTCCATAAAATATTCTGAACTATAAATATTTGTATGTACAATGTTGGCGTAAAATTTAACCCTCTAAACCGTGAAAGGTTCATTAAATTAACTTTTGAACTATATGAATAACCTCTAAAATAGGGTAATACATATTTTTTTATCTTTATGTTTCGTTTGATTGGAGGGATGAAAAATTGATAAAGTGATAAGTTTTTTTTATTTGGTTAGAAAGAAAGAAATGAGATTTTTTATAACTTTTACTAATAATATACCCTCATTAATTAAATTGATCATTTATGCATTAATTATGTAGATGAAAGTATTTATTTTCATAGTTTTTGTAATCGGGTGTTTTGTTTCTGAAAATTTTAATTAGAAAAAAATTAGTGAAAAAAAAGAGAATCCAATACTATATTATTTATCGAAAACAAGAGTCCAAAAAAAATCTTTAGAACACTAAAAATAATCAACATACTTTAGTATCTAGCGGAGAGAAAAAAACGAGATCATAAATTTTGGTATTTATGATAAACAAAAGGAGTCTTAAAAAAATTAGGAACCATCCTGTGGATGTTTTTTAATTTACCTGAGGAGTTTTAAAACACAAAACGACAGAAAAATATATATATATATCTGGCTTGTAAAAATTTTATTGGGCAGGGTTTCAAATGTGATTATCTTTTAAATGGGGTATCATCTGCGATTTTAAAAGCTCCGTTATAAGTGACAAATAATGAAAATGCTAAACAGGCCCATCTTTTCGCAGCCACTCCTCGTTATACAGAGTTCATAGAGAGAGGAGAAAAGAGGAAAAAGTATGGAAGAAGCACTGAAGCTACCTATTCTCCAGGTATTCTTCCTCTTTTTGAGTCTTAGAATTAGGGTTATTTTCTTTTTAATCAAACTTTATTATTTTGTTTTGTTGGAGGAATCCTAAAGCTGTGAATTTGCGTTCCTTATATATATATATACACACACACACACACAATTGTCATTTTTCCTCTTTCTTAATTGTTTTGGAAATGCTCGAGTGAAAAAAACTGACAGAAACTTCTGTAATTCTGGGTGTTTGTTGTGATAGTGACTGATCATGGAGAAAATTCGAGAATTATGTTCTTTTTATCCTCTTAGGCTCCGTTCTGTTCAACGGAAAACATCTTCCGGGGAAAAAATTTCTTTTCCCGGTGTTTGGTTGCACACGGCACACCAGAATAGTAAAACATTTTACTTCATTAACGACTTACGTACTTTAGGTTGAGGGGTCTTCTTTGACCTCTGACGCCGACCGTCTAATGTCGGAGACTAATGATTATACCAGCGGCCATTTTAAATGCCAATGACGTGAGTCTTGTTATCAGTCTTTGCAACCTATTTGTTCTGATTTGAAGCTGTAAGTAGGCCTCCTTCTTTACTTGTCTACTAAACGTTTGATAAAATGTCTAAGCAAGTACCCTTTATGAACTTGACTTTTTCTGTATACATTGCAAAAATTGGAGCCCTGACTTGGAGCTTTTTGGGCTAGAATTGAAGGTTATAAATATATTATATAGTGAATGGCTCGATTCTATAAGCCAATAATTACCATTGCTTCTTGGTTTTGAGTTTAAGCTTTGTAAGGAAGTTAATTAATTATTTGCCATTTTTTCAGTGCGTTTCTGGAATGTTGGTTTATATGTTATTCTTGGTTTGGTCAATTTTAAACTCTATTTGTTTTTTTAGATGTGTTCTAAATGAAAACTTCATCATCACCATCCTCCTCGCCTTAATCCCATATGAATGGGGTCGGCCACATGAATTCTGTCTCCAATCTTTTCTATTACATTCCATTTCACCTACTATGTTTAACTTTTTAAAATTTTGATTTTTGGATTTTTATTGCCAAAGTTCATAGTGTTATGTAAAATTTTCATGCAGAATATATTTTGTGTCAAACAACTTAAAATATTTTTTCAGAAAATGTTTTCCGTGGCCAAACATCGGAAAAAGAGAAGAAAATCATTTTTCTAGTGTAAAAGATTTTATATGGAAATTGTATTCCAATGTAAAACATTTATGTTGAAACAAGCGAAGCCTTAATTTTCTTCCACCCTGCAACCATTTCACCTCTCTTTAGTTTGTAATATAATGTACCACCCTTGTAACTGCAAGTTTAAACTCTGCATACCAACTCTTTTTTGTCTACATATATCATCAAATAAGATGAAAATTAGCAACATGATCATACTCGTAAACTCTATATAACTCTCTGTTTACCTCTATTTCTCTGTTGTGACAATGCTTGATTCCTTGGATGATGAATTGAACTCCTTTGTGTTATGTATTTGACTTCTTTGATTATAATCAAATTAGCAGTATTGCAGATAATTTATCAAAAAGATTGACAATTTACATAAAATAATATACTATATTATCATTTTGTTACAGTATTCTTGTTATGTCTATGTTCTACTTTTTGAGAGTTGTATTGTGTATCTGTACCTATATCTTGCATCTGTATCTGTGTTTCCTAGGTAGCACCATTTAATGATTCTTTTTCTTGGTAAGGGCACACTTCTTTCTTTTTCTTTTTTTCTTTCTTTTCTTTTTGATAAGTATTGATAAGGGCACTCTTTAGTGCTTATAACCCACAATTTGAACACATATCTGGCCTAGTGGTGCGAAAAATAACAAGCACTTGTGGAATAAAGGCAAGGGATGATGATGATGATCTGGCCTGGTGGTGCAAAAATAGGAACCTTTTTTGTTAAGTTTATTACATTAAGCATTACTGCATTAGTTGGCTCGCATCATGCCAGTTGAGAATTTCTTCTTTCTGATCTGTGTGTCTAATATTAATGGTCCAAATGCATCAGTATTATCTCAGAGTTGTTTTGACTTTTGATTGTTTGCATTAATTACTTCTTGGTACACAGATGGACCACAGTATTGCTAACGAGCTCTACTCAGAAACTTTGCGGCTATCAAATGTTGAATTGGGTTCATCATCAACTGCCAACAGTAAGCAATGTGATCCACATTCTATAAGTCTCGGTCTAAACTATTTACTGTTAGTAAGAACTGCATTCATATAAATATCAGTATATGGATATTCTAATGCACGTTCCAGTTCCTTTTTTCAGATGAAAGGGGTAAGATGAATGGTTTCTGGTGTAGCCTCCTCTTGTTAAAAACCATAGAAAGGCAAGTAGTTAGTTGTTACCTGTTAGCAATTAATGTTGGCAGTGAAGAAGGTCTATATGTTTAGATGAAAAAATTCTCACACCTGGTGCAAGCCTCAACAGATTATACCAGCCAATTAAGCAAAAGGTGGGCTCGAGGACATGATTAAGAGGAGGAGGAGGAGGAGAGAGAGAGAAAGAGAATATTTGAAGATCCCAATTGGACTGGACTAGGGTGGAAGTCGAGGCTGATTTTTGTGTGTGTGTGTGAGAGAGAGAGAGAGAGAGTAGAAGCTATCATAGACTTGGGGGGTCAAGGCTTTACCTTAGATCAAGCTAAGTCTAACGTTCTAATACAAAAATCTAGAAGTCTAGAGTCTGGTTTCAAAAATTTTTGAGTTTAAGATGAAGTTCAGGTAAGGCAAAGGAACCTTGAGATTAGGTGATATTTGAAGGGATTTTGAGGTTAAGATCTTCTATGGAAGGATGTTGAAGTCACCTGAGGACTTGTTAAATCTTGAAGTTAAGTAAAAGCTCTCTTGGTGAACTTTAGAGGTCAAATCAATCTTGGTAGGTTTTAGATGTCAAGATACGGATTATTAGGTTTTAGAGGTTAAGCTGTAGGCTCTTGGGTTTTAGAGGTCAATGTTTGGGTTCTTCTCATCTAGATGTCATGGTCTGAAAACTTGAATCTAGCTTTCAGTACTTGTACCTAAATATCAAGGCCTATATCTCTCCACACTTCATGAGCCTTTTCAAAGTACATGGAAGGTTCAAGGTTTAAGCCATTAAAGTGGTGCTCATGCCCCCATGGGAATCCAGTCAGTTGTACCCGGGCCTATGTAGTGGTCCAATTATATGCTTAAAACATGCAGGTCCAGTCAAGTGGTGCCATGTGTCTAGTCGATTGTACCTCGTGCCTATGTGGTGGTCCAATTATGTGCTTCAACATGGGGGTCCAGTCAAGTGGTGCCACGTGTCCAGTCGGTTGTACCTCATGCCTGTGTGGTGGTCCAATTATGTGCTTCAACATGGGGGTCCAATCAATTGCTGTCATGTGTCCAGATTGAGGTCTAATAGTGTGCCACCTCCTCTAACATGGTCCAATTGGGTGATAAAACTATGCTGGCATTAAATTGGCTAGGCTTCCCTCGTAAGCTTCTAATAGTCCAGTAGGGTGTTCCAATGTCATAAAGGGCATACCTTAATCACATGATATATCACTCTTTAAGTCAGGTCCAGGTGCTCGTTAAAACGAGGTCACTTTGATGAGACCTCACTTCAACCTCAAAACTAACTACCCCTAGGGTTCCAATGGTTTGAGGCATATCTGCATACTCAAAGACACAGATGGTCCAGCCGCATGGCTTTGTGCTGACGCATACTTTGCATGCCTTGTGGTGGACAATGGATCAGTTACACATTGAACAGTATCTCCTTGAGTCCTGCTTTGACTAATGCTGTGTACAATAGACATCAGGATACCTTTTCTGTATCACAAGCGAGGCCCATCTGTAGGATAAAGTTTCTGCAAGAATTTTATAATTGTCGGGTGGGAGTAAAGGGCTGTTTGCGGCCAGGGCGTGTAGAGGAAATAGGAAGATGTTGGGCAAATACTTGATAACCACACAAAACATCTTAAATGAACATGCAGAATCCTTTTCGTTATTTTGTAAAGGAACCACATTTTTTTAAGAGATCAAGAAAAAATATTCTTCCTATGATGGTGGCATTATACCTTTGGAGGCCTTGGTCATGCTAAAGTTCTGATAGTTAATCTTTGGCTGCTCAAGGGTTTCATATTTTTCTATCCAGCTTCTAAGAGATTTATGGCTTTATTAATCTTTTGTCTAGGTGAGTTGCAAGGGTTTCATTTTTCTCTTATCATCCTCTTATATCTACTGCACTGGATACCTTTCATGGTATCAAGGTTGTGAGTTACTTGACTTCCCGGAAAAAAAAACAAATAGGGGGTGAGTAACTGGGAATTGTTCTGCCCACTTCCCTAATGCTCAATTTTATTACTGTTGTGATTTGCAATTTGTTATTAACTACTTTTTCCTTGGGTATGTTAATAAAGGTCCCAATTATAGCTTGAGCTTGCTTCCTGACATTGTTCATGTAACAGTGTTGTATTAGAATTTGTGTATATCTTTGAATTGTTGGAATAGTCTTGCTCTCTTCGGTAGAACATATTCTTCTGGGTATTTCTTAAGCCTGACATCTGATTTAATTTCAGACTGTGATGGGGATGACCTGTGGTATAAAGATGGATCCTCTTGGAATGGTTCTATTGAGGATTTGGGTAAAGCATCTGATTTGGACAGGGAGTGGCAGAGGAGGCACAATCAGTTCCATACGGTATTCCTACTGGTTAAAGCTTATTTCCTGTCGTACTAAAAAAATAATTTGCTTTTCCCGGTACACTGATTACTTCCTTAGCAAAGTTATTGTGTATTTCTTGATGATTTAGTAGATTGGATATCGTGATGGTCTCATGGCGGGGAAAGAAGCTGCTGCGCAGGAGGGGTTTAATATTGGATTTAAAGAATCTGTGCATGCTGGGTTCAACTGGGGTCTTGTTAGAGGTGTTACTAGGTAAACAAGAGAATAGTCGGAAGGAATATTATTTATTCTAATTGTCTCTAGCATTTGGAGAATTTAAAGTTTCCTCTCTCTCTCTCTCTCTGTGTCTGTCTTCTTTTCCTTTTCTTTTTTCTTTTTCTTTACCTAGTTTGTTCTCCTCTCCCTCCCCCCCCTCCCTGTTTTTTGGTTCTAAGTTCTAACATTTTATTCCTTCTTTCATTATATGCCCACCTTGATGAAGTGCTATGAATTGCCTTCCGGATGAGTTGAAAGTACGGTTGGTTGAGACACAGGAAAAGAGAGACAAGTTCCAGAGCTTGCATGAATCTTCACATTCTCTTTCAACACCTGATGCACTGAAGTTATTCCATGAGGATATCCTGACAGAAAAGTCAGTGAGACAGAATGATGATGCTGAGCCCAGCACCTACAAGGCAGATTTGCAAGATCAAAGTTCAGATGGCAGTCTCCTGAAAAATTGCTATGGACAGCTTCAGTCACTTCTTGAATGTCCTGCAATCAAAGTGCATTTAGAGATTGACCAGTAGATGCCTCAATTTCTTATACACAACTAATTAATATTTTATGGAATAAATTGGTTCAACACTACAAGGAGAAGGGAGGGGAAACAAGCTGCCAATAATTGTGGTTGTAGTTTGTATAATATTTTGATTCTATTTGAGAGAGAGGCAATCGGTGATTGTGATTAATGTCATGTCTATATCTCATTAAAAATATAAACTCTTGATCATTTTGAGATCTTGCTGTAGTTTTCTTCTTACAGGTGTAGTATAATAGATCATGTCCTTTTAATACAATAAATAAACACTACTGTT
Organism: Cornus controversa; assembly: GCA_026545225.1. Lineage (NCBI taxonomy): Eukaryota > Viridiplantae > Streptophyta > Magnoliopsida > Cornales > Cornaceae > Cornus > Cornus controversa. The sequence continues at coordinate 49,360,340 of CM048853.1, read as the reverse complement.
CTGATTTACAAAAGCACTTTGGAAAGATATGCACTTACTTTCACACATACATGAACATGTGCACACTTTTTATCAGAAGATTAAATTAATTTGAGGAAAAGAAAACTCAAACAAGCTAAGCAACCTTCAGGAGGAGGTAGGGGTGGCAAATTGGGTGTCAACCCGCCAACCCGCCCATATCCGCCCAGTTAAAAATGGATATGGGTGACTTATTTTCTTATACGGGTCATAAACGGGTTGGATAAATATAAACCAATTAATTAGCGGGTTAGATGGGATGAATATGGGTTGAATATGGGTGCCCAAATTCAACCCATCTTTCACCCATAAAACAAAATGTGAATTAAAGTTTCTCTCTTCTATCCAACCTCTCTCTCTCTTTGATCTCACTTCTCTCTCTCTCTTTCCTTTCTCTCTCTTCGATCCCACCTCTCTCTCTCTTCCCTTTCTCTCTCTTCGATCCCACCTCTCTCTCTCTTCCCCTTTCTCTCTCTATACTTGGACAATATATATATATTTTTTGAAAAAGTATTTTAGTAAGAATTCAATTTTTTTAAAAATAATATTTTTTCTTTTTAGTAATTATTGTCGAATTTTACCATTGTAATTTCTTAATTAAAAATAAGAAGAATATATAATTTAGACACAAACTTTATAGTGCAACAACAATTTTCATTGGAGCATTATATATATATATATATATATATATATATATATATATTCATCATTCTTTAGATTTTTTTTATTAATTCCAAAAAAAAAATGACTCATCGAAAGGTCACATATTTTATTTTTTCAACGGTATTTTTATTTTTATTGATTAGTTCCAAAAGACCCAGACTCATCCAAAAGTCACATTCTCTCCCCCTATGCACAGAGTTCATTTTGTATTAAAAAACAAGAATAATTGAATTTTCAAAAGTCACCTTTCTCTATCTACAGAGTCCATTTTTGTGTTTGAGTACCTTTCTCAATGTTTTAATTTTAATTATATTCCATGTGTTTCTGTGATTTGGTAGGTCATTTTTAAAATTGCCCAATTATGAAGATATAATTGAGTTAGTGTTGAATACCTTTTTCAATTGAAATACTTATTATAATTGTTTGCTTATGTTTTGATTTTTTTAAAGAAAATTTATGCTGACTAAGTTACTCGAGACTCTATACTCTTTTTTCTCTTTTATTATAGATTCATAAATGTAATTAAACACTAGATTGCAATTAAATTCTTATATTCTTTTACGCAATCAGCTCTTGGATAAAAAAAATAAAAAAAATTTGCTAACACCCAAAAATAAACAAACCATATAAATAATATCAGTATGATTAGCAAATTATAGTTTTTTTGTTTGATTATAGACCTTGTGCATTCCATTTTTGTGTTTGACGCCTACCTACTGTCGTGTCTAGTCGGGTCAAATATGGGTTTACGGGTTGACCCGACCCATATTCAACCCGCCCATATTTGCCCCGTAACAAACGGGTTGAATATGGGTCACAACCCATATTCAACCCGCCCATATTTGACCCGGCCCAAACCCGCCCAACCCGCCCAATTTGCCACCCCTAGGAGGAGGCAACAATTGGACATGTTGTTAAGAGTGTCGTTTATTCAGTAATTTTTTGCATCTGGATGTTTGCAAATCCCTGGTGTTGGGCATCATTGACTTGTCACTTAGAAAGCATGGATACGGATATGAGGCATGGGCATGACACAATACAAGTACGGTGATATGACAATATAAAGATAATAAATTATATTTTTATATATGCAAAAAATGAGTTATTAACATTTCTTTATAAAATATTATCATTAACAAACAAAATAAGAGTTAAGAGTCATTGTATAATTAGCATGGATAATTTTTTTACTAAATCATGATATGTATCTCAACACTTTGTTTTAAATGAATTGTAAATTTTTCTTAACAATTATAATATGATATTATTGTTGTAAAAACTATATTTTCATGTTCAAAACTTGTTAAAATGTATTTTGAAGTATCTAAGAAGTATCGGATACGTGTTAGAAATAATAAATAAAAAAATTAAAATTATGAATACTTTAAAGAAGTATCGGATAAGTATCCGGGAGTATCTGATGAGTATCAGTATCCAATACGCACACCATATAGGTACGTTACTCTTGTAGAAGCATCCGTGCTTCCTAACTTGCGACTTTTATAGTTCAAATTGCATCATGTAGTTATCATGAGATCTTTGGGAATATGAACACATGTGCCTTATTTTGTTCTTATAGATGGTTATTTAAATATTTTGCTGCCTTCATTACCATTATAATTGTTACACAACTTGAAGGATTATTCAGTTAGTTTGTGAAATGCATGAACCCTTTTCTACTTGATATCGAGAATGCATAATTTGTTGATAATTTCGTGTGTGACATTGGAAACACTACTGGGGATAGTTTATGAATTGACTATAATGATACATAATACCAACAAACATTGACTATATAAATATTTGGAGGTAGAAGAACTAAGTACAACAGCCAAGAAAAGATAGATATGATCACATTGAAGAAACTAAACAGCACACTTTACATAGATTATTTAACAGAATGTTCTTAATGCCCACAGAGCTTGAGAGAATCCATAATGCTTATCTAGCATTCAATCTGCATTCAGTTACCACTCCATCAAGCTGTTCTGTCGCCGGCAGGTTACTCCTAAAACTTGGGCTCTGGTTGAACAGGATTAGTACTTCCTAGCTCACAGACTAGTAGTAGTTATCATCTACCTCAGCTGTATCATCTGATCTTCACCTGTGCCAAAAATCAGCAGATAATGATTTGATCTGTATGGTATCTATTACATTATCTTTTAGTTGTTTAGTTCTAACTTTAATTAGATAATGAAAAATAAGATCTATCAAATAGAAAGTTCATTAATTACCTTAAGAAACAGCATCAGTTGCATGCTTGAATGGGCCTGACATTGGCAAAAGCTGCTGAAGAAGTATGCCTACGATGGCTTTCATATTTTGGTATTGGCGTGACGGCTTCAAAAGCTTCAACAAGAAGTGCCACTTTTCTCTTTCGAGCAGGAGCGAGTTTGGTGACTGTCTGTCGGAGTGCATAGTCCACCATCCATTCCTCTGCATTTTTTCTTTCATCCATCATTTGATGTCTGAGATCAACCTTTTCCCCTTCTGGTTCTGGCTCCACAGGCAGGTAATTTGGCTCTCGTGGGTTGAAATCTCTTGGTTCCTCGCAGTCCTTATTGGCTCTCTTGCATCTGCTGATTGTTCCTCTTGGATTCTTGCAGGTGTCGGGCAGTTCTTGGTCATGGTTGCTTCCTGAATAGAAGAGCTCATTTTTTGTTTCCATGTCTTCTATACTTTTGGCTGTGAAGCATGTATTTTCTGCATCTGGCTCAGTTCTCTCTTCCACCTCCATTTTGGCAACATCTTCATTGCTGTTTTCAGCAGACATTAATTTTTTCATCTCTGAATGAGTGTGCTCTTGAGAATCCATGGAACTTGATGATTTGAACTTCTCAGCTGCATCTTGATCTTTCTCTGGGTGATCCTGATTTTCAACAGCGTTGTTGCTCTGGGATCGCTCATCAGATGAGCAATCTAGAGTTTCAGCAGGAAGGCCTTCATCAACAAAACCTTGATTTGATTCACTGTCTTTGGCAATGGCATGAAGCTGGTTTTCATCATCGCCTTCCATTGTTGTGTCCTGGTCAGCTTCCGCGAACCCCTGCAAGAAATCAAAAGTTACTCCACCCAATGATTTGGCAGCATCAACTTGTTGCTCCACCATTTCATCTCCAGCATCAGTGGTGTGGAGTTTTTGCTCTTGGCAGTTCTGATCTATCTCTGACTCCTCTGTTTTCAAAAAGCTTCCATCAAGTACCTCTTCACAGAATCCCTCTTTTTCAATAGCAGCATCAGATGGGTTAACTTCAGTAATGCTTTGGCTTTCAGTGTACTCATTATCTGTATCATCCTGATCCCTTTCAGTGAAATCATTAGAAGAATCTGACTGTTGATACCCCAGCAACGCACTTGCATCTTCATTTAGGAAAGTGAGATTCTCCTGATGATCAATCAAAGCTTCATCTTCATTGTTGCTGGCACACTTGGTTTCATCATCTCCAAGTTCAAGAACCATTCTCGGGATCCCATTCTCTGCTTCAGAGCCTCCATGATTTTCTTCATCAGCTGTTCGTTGTTCAGTAGGCTCCTCAACAAGAGCTGAAGTAATTGCAGTGCCCACAAAGCCATCTGACTCAGTGTTTCCATCTCTTTCTTCTGTGGCTGTTAATTCCTCAATTGCATCAACAGCAAAAGAAATTTGATCATGGTTTTGATTGTTAGACACCTGGACAGATTCATCTCTTTCCAAATCCAGAAATGAACCATCTGATTCAGAACCACCATCACTGGACCATGCTTCAAAGCTCACACTTTCTTTGTCATAGAATTCTTGCAGCACTTCATCACCAGGAATTTCCTTGAAATAACTGCTTAGAATGTCATCTGATTTGAAATCAGGCTCATCAGGGAAGTTAGAATTGTCAATTTCCCATGAATAACCTCTTTCCATATCAGATTTGTTGTTGATCTGGATTGGGGCAGAGTATGACCCCTCCTCCCACTCCATCTCAGAAACTTCAGCATCTAGTTCATTGAGTCCAGCACTTGCAGGGCTTTCTACTTCCAAGTCACTTTGATTGCTTGAGCATTCTGATGATGTTGCTTGTTGAGCTGAGGAAGGTGGACAGACTTCTTCTGCGGCTTCTACATTCTGATCGTCTTCAGCAAAGAAACCAGCTATGTCCATTTCTGTTGAAATGACATCGCTGTTTTCATCAAGGTTGTCATCAAAATCAATCTCAGAATGCAGTGATTCATCTGAGAAGCTCTCGACGACATGTCCATCATCATGTTCTGCTGCTGTTTCATCACTGCCTCCAACTGAAGGTGTGATATCACCAACAGAAACATCAATCATGTCCTGATCATCCCCATCACCCTTGTATTCACCAATTGCATCATCAGTATCTTCTTTATTCTTTATATAGATTTCAATGAAGAAATCCATGGGTTCTTCTTGTATCAGAGGATTAATTTCTGAGATATTTAAATCAAGCTCTTGAATTGCAGGTTTCTCATCAATGATCACCTGCCTATTGTCAACCTCTTTCATTATGGCACGTGATGGCTTTGCTCGGCGTGGGGATAGACATCCTAGTTTTATACTCTTTTGGGCCTTCAACATACGTCTCCTTGCCGACAAGAAGCACTTCAATGGAGGCAAAGGAGTATGATGATGACCATTAAGAGAACAGTATGTATAGGGGCAAACCTTCATGGCTGAGGTTCCTTCTGATTCAGTTCCCCCAGGACTAAGCGTGAGGTAATTGGGAAGCTTAGAATCTTTTAAAGTTGAAGAACATGTTGCTCTCTGTGCTTTTAGATTTTCACAAAGAACAACTTGAGAACATTTCTTTGTTGATGATCTTGCAGGTTTAAAACTAGGAGTCTTTGTTAAAGTCCTCACCAGTTTCAAACTAGATGTCCTAGACAGTGTTCTTCCTGGTTTATGACCAGAAGCTGAACCAAGTTTCGAGTTGTTTGAGTTCTCTCTGCTTGGATTCTTATTATCACTACCAGCTTGAGAATTCCGAGAACTCACCTGATGAATATGCTCCTTCCTTGCATCAAAACTGCTTGTGGACTTCATATAATTTGGTGAGCCATGCAGTGTTTTTGTTGGAGATTGCTTCTGTTGAGCTGCTGCAGTTATTGGAACAGCAAGAGGCGGTGGCTTTCCGGGTTGTGGCACTTGCCGTCTCAAAGATGGTGACAGTAAGCTCTCAAACTCGGATCGTTTGATTGATCTTGATTTCTTCATTTTCTTCTTCAAGTCAGCTCCTCTGTTCTTGCCATCCTGGTGCTGAGAAGAAGGTGATTTGAGGCTCCCCAACCGCTTATCGGATTTAACATGATGATCAACTTGGATACCAAGCTTGTTGGGCACCTTTCTTTGCACCATCTTCAGAGGAAAACCATAGGCAGAGACAAAGGAGATGAGGATTTGAGGTTGGGTTTTCTTCCCTTCAGGATGGGGAATTTAGGCCCTGGAAGGAAAGTAGTTTTCTTGTGGTGTTTGGTCTTGAGATGAAATGTCAATGGAAAGAAAAGAGAAGTCTTGAAATCACAACAACCTGAGATTCCAGGTTTCTTGTCTCTTTTTGTTTCACTGTGGGTGGGTGGCCTTCCTGGTTTTATTTCAAGTGTTGTTTTGCATTATCAAATTTGAATAAGGGTTTAGATAAGAGGTTGATGCTGACATGCACTAATGGGAGGTCTTGGGGCCCTTTTTTTGGGCATTTTCTGAATTGAATTATTATAATTTGTTACAAGGAGACTCTACATATGGCATTGTCTTTGTTTCTTATCGCTGAAGGCATTCAAATACTTAGTGATTACACATTAATTATTGATGCCTTATAGATTGACGAAACTACCCCTCATTATCATGATAAGTTATGGTAGATGGAATTAAGAATGATTTTAAAAAATTAAATATCAAATGAAGCATGATATATAAAAAAGAATAGAAATTAAAGTGATCATATTTAATAATCAACCATATTCTTAAGTGACAAAAGAAAAGATGATGATGACGATATTATTAAAAAATGATATAGATTGCAGAAAAAAACTTTCGCCAAAGTTTGTCCCTCCATCAGATGAGGAGGTGGATAACTTGTCGCATCGGATGGAGGGTGAGGCTTTGGTTTTTTTTTTTACCATCTGTGTCATTACTCTATTTTGTTTTGTTTTATTATGTAAACGGACCGTTTGAAAAGTAAGGATGAAATTAATGTGAAAGGCCGGAAGTTATTTATTCCTATTCACTTGGCCTTCTGTCCTATTAATTGTACTCAATTGTATAATAATGTTAATGAATAAAACAGAAAAGGTGGTTCAAATTAACTAGTGGTAGATAAAGTTTAAATCCCATAATGTAAAGGGAAAAAAAAGGGCATATTGAGTTGAACCGGAACACTACTCATGTAACTCCCAAAAAAAAAAATACTATAAGTTGAGGGACCATAGAGTTTTCTCTACATGTGTCTCCTGGAGAGATAGTAAAACATAGGAGGCGTAATTTTATATATACAAGTAGGGGCGTAGCCATTAAGGCCCCAGTGGGTACATTTGTACCCACTTAACTCTATAATTTTTTTATATATATATAGTAAATGCAAATTTTTGGGATTTAGAAATGTAATCACCTATTAAATTTTGAGTGATGTATTCACTTAGTTTTATAAAAAATTAATTATAGTTCGAACTTTTACGTTCGTATCCACTTATACAAATTCCTGGCTACGCCCTGTATACAAGTGTGTGTGTGTGTATATATATATATATATATATGAGTGCGTCCCATCATCGTCTCTAGAGTGTAACTATAATACTCACAATTATCTTCAAACCACGATATAGTTAAATAGGGTATAATTGTAACTTTCCAATTGTCATGCGTGTGTAAATACGTAGTATAACAATTTTTAGGTTCCATGCCTAATGTTGACCAAAGCCGACCATTGGAAGTGGACGGTTACACTTTGGGAAAAAACAAGGTAGTGGTCGGCGAAAAGGGTCCACCAGTGGGACCCAATTCGGAGCGTATTGTGCAGTAGACAGACGCTCCTTCGTCTCTCTTTGAAGTCATTATAGGAAAAGTTCCATTGATAAATGATATGTTCACTCTTTTTTTTTTTTTCTCTTTTTATATATATATATATATTTTTTTTAATAGCTCATTCCAAGACTTTCTTGCAAGAAATAATTGTAAAAGGTCCATTGATATGTTTTTTTTTCTTTTCTAGTTCATTCCAAGACTTTCTTGCAAGAAATAATTGTAATTTTCATATCTTGGAAATAGTTTAAATCTCATTAACCGATGGGAAGAAATAATATTAAAAAGTGTAAATTAAAAAAAAAAAAGTGATATAAATGAAAGGAAAAATCAGGCGAGTGTTTTGAGTTATGAGGTTAGTTTGAGTGATTGTACGAAAAAAATATATATATATAGAGAGAGTGCACGTGCTTTTCAATCAACGCATTTCATTTTAGATATTAGTGTATTTAACTCATAAATAAGAAAATCAAGTATTTGAGATACTTTTGTCATTTAAATTAAGAAAAAGACAAAAAATAAAATAAAATGAGTACATTTATAAGTTAAATAAAAGTGTAATTTCAACTCTAAAAAAAATGTTAATGTTTGGTAAAATAAGAAAAAAATACTTCTAATAAAAGTCGAAGTATTAAAAAATTCGTTCAAAAGAATATAATAAAACTTGCTTTTGAAAGGAAGTCAAAATTATTTTAAGTAATAAATTTTGTGGATAATTTTGTTCCCTTTTATTTCGTGAAACTTATCCCTTTTATTAAGAGTAATGATTAACAATAAAATTATCAAGTTAAAACTGTATTAATGATAAAATTATCAAGTTCTTTTTATTGAATGCATTGATCTTTTAAACGGAAGTAGTTTTAAAATCAGAAAGCTCCTCGAAACAAAAAAAAAATAAAGAGTAAATGAGCTTTTACTTTTTAAAAAAAATTTAATTTCTAGCTTTGCTAACTCTTAAAAACATTTTTAAAAAAAATTCATTTCTTGGTAGGAAGAATGGACATTGTCAATAATACATGATATGTTTAATAGGTTTTTTTTTATGGAAATTATCATATAAATAAATCATGATTTTTTTTTTCTATTTTTGAAAAAAGTTTTGAGAAGGATGAGAGCAAAGGTGTATATTACGTATATCTCACTTCGTTTAGATTCCAACCGACACATATATTTAATTTCCTGTCTTTCGGTGTGGTGGCTGTGACTTTTTAAAATTCTAATAGTATTCAATTTTTTGTCAAACCTAATGACCTAGAACATCTATTCCATTTTGATACAATCAAGTTGAATATTATCATTTTCATATTCTTGGGTTGGGCATGATCAATGGTGGCCCACATCTATAGATACAAATCAACTTCCATGACACTTCATAATCGTAATCAACAACCATGATCATGTGATTATGAGCTTTGCATTTAGACTTCAAATTTTAATTTAATCAAGAAAATGAAATGTGTCTGACTAATCACCCGTGCCACATTTCTCACATGCTATGCAGGGATAAAGACCACAAAACATAAAATCTGTGTAAGCTAATATATATATATATATATATATATATATATATATATATATCACATTTAAGCTTGGCCTAATAAGGCCAAAAACGGTGATCCAATGGCTCAGAGTTGTGAAAAAAGCAATCATGCGGTTTAAGATGTCTTTTGCTATCTACGGTCTAAAATTACTTCATCTAATGGTCACGATTGCGAGTGCGCGATAGTGCCGTAGGCACGGGTATACCCTAGTATATATATATATATAACGAACCTCTCATTTAATAATTATTTAAATCATGGTTTGAAAATTTAGGAATAAAATACTCCAATGGAGAGTGGAAAATATGTCTAGATGTTTCCCTTTTCAATATTTATTAATTTATTTTAATATGTTGGTAAGATCTCAAAGTTTCAACTTAGTAATATTCAAGTTCTGGTTTAACGATATTTATGATGAGTAATAATACAAAAAGTAAAAATTGAAATCGAACAAGACATAATGTTTGATGAGATTCACTGGTGATAGTTGTGAGACTCACAGTGAATTTGTCTTATTCGACTTTTACTTTTCACTTTCCATATTATTACCCATATTATTATTCATTTATGATTTGCGGGATGACTGTGAATATTCGAAATTTACATTAATGAGACAAGAGATGTTATTGGAACAATTAACCATTAAAATAAATAAATAATTACCTAGATGTGAATGATTTTGCTTTCAAAAATCTGAATCACTGTGTGAATATATATTCGTACTCCAAAAGCTGAAAGAAGCTTCTTGAAAATTCATTCCAGTTCCAAACAGAACCTAAGTGTGAATTGAGTTAATCTGCTTTTCCAAGCACGCTGGGCCAATACAGCATGCAAATGCAAGTTATAATCATGACAAAATATAAATTATACACACAGACCACATGGGTAGCAAGAGAGACAGCTCTTACATTCATAGGTGTTGCATGCACCATCCTATATATGTTGCCAAATTTCTCCTGTATATGTCTATCCAGTTATCTTGTTCCCCTATATACAATCCTTGATCTTGTTCCCATATAGTGTGTCTATATATCTATATCTATAGATATATATATGGTCCATGCATCAGCCTATAATGCCAGCATGATATTCCCTACATTCCATGACGGAGAAGAGAGTGGCTATGAGTGCTGTGCTGCCCTGTCTTGTTGATTATCGGATGCTACATCTTACACTCTTGATCTTTTATATTAAACTCTTGTCAATATTCATAGCTGTGTTAGCTTTTTAACATTGTGGCTGATAATGTGGATCTAATTTTACATTATGAATAAAAGAATAAAGTGGTAGCACTTGTGTGTAGTGTGGTGTTTTATTAAAATTTAGAAGGGGGTGATTAGGTCTATTTGTGCTTTAATTTTTCAGATTAATTCAATTTAAAGTTTAATTAAAAATTAACCAAACACGTAAAGCAAGTAAATTTTCAGAATAACACCCGATATACGTAAAAAAACTTAAGACCAAAAAAAATTACGAGTGAGGCTATTGCCTTAGAGAACCAAATCCATTATCATCGAAGCAAAATACAACAGACTCGGTCCCAGACTCACGTACTTCACTCTGTTAACAAATTGATGCGAAACTCCTCAGGCTTACTCTTGCGACTCCATGTCCAATTATTGTAATGTCACAAGGGTAATTGGAAGAACATTAACACTCCGTAAATATTTTGTCCCCTTTGTAGTGCAATCTTCTTCTCATTCCTCACCAACTAATAGTTGTCTCCTTTATTTTTATTTTTTATGTCTTGAAACAAAGTTAAATTCAATTATTAAATATCATACAAGTTGGATTGGTTGATAACTCTAATTATTAAGTAAGAAGAATCATACATTAACAGAAAAAATTCCATGAGAGAAGTAGAAGAGACCGTTTCTTTTTATTACTATATTTGTTAAAATAATCCACGTAAAAATTAGAGAGAGTATACGTACATTAAATAAAAAATCCTATACTGAGAGCCACATTAGAAATTTAAAAAAAAAAATAGTTACTTGCAATATGAAAAGGAAAAAAAAAGAAGAGAAGATAATAATTTATTCTCTGAATTCAACATGATGTCATGTGATGGAACTCACCACTTCATTCATATAAGTATTTTTCAAAAAATGTCAAATTTGACGTGTATATCATTAATGAAAAAGAAAAAATAAAAGGAGTGGAGAGTCTTCTCTCAAACACAACCTATGGCAACTCCCTAATTCGGCTAAAGTTTCAGGAGTGACATATAAAGAAAATAAGAAGTAAATTGGTCATTTGAGGTGAAACTAAGGCTAATCATTGAAGAATGAAACATAAAGCTAAACTAATTGCATGTGCAGTGGGATAGAGGATTACCACATAATCTAATTAACCAAAAGAAAAAGGGTAGTGAACACCTTTTCAAGATTCGGAATCATTTAGGGTATATAAATGCTTTGCTAATCATGGTGGAAAATTAAAGATGACAAAGAACATATCGGGAATATCTACTTTCTCTTCTCTTTTTTTTTTTTTTTTTTTTCCTTTTCCAAAGTGAGGTGTGCAGAAAGAATATGTTTTCTGTTTCATTCACACCAATCTCAGAATGATTAATAAACTTTCTATATAAACAAATTATAAACATGTATTACTGTAAACACTATTTGACTGCAGTAATAAAAGTAGTTAATTATTTGCTTTTTCAAACAGAAATTAATTGCTTTTTCCCCACTTAGAAAGCATAATGTGCACGTGTATGTGTGTGTGTTTGTGATGGTACTAGAACAGTAGAACCCTATTGTTCACTTTATAATGGTTTCCTTTCAATATATGACTTGTGAATTTGCAATCAATCAGTGATTTTCTAAATTTTCCTAACATTTTAAACAGATCTTGGAAAAAAACATTTTATAAGTGGAAATATACCATTATCTTGCACAGCAAAGGTTTATTGGCTAAAATTTTCAAAAAGTTTAGAGATGGTGACAATCAGAGAATGAAATGTTAAAAATATTAACCATATAGCTAGAATTGATTATAAATGGTCACAACACAGTTTTCATTTATCCAAGAAAAATGTTGCGATGAATGAGTAAAAAGGCAAGAAAATGCATATTAAATTACTCATGATTGATTGGGATCATATATATATATATATATATATATATATATATATAAGGAAAAGTTGGTCAGAACTCATGGATACTAAAATAATTACAAAAAGATTTCAGTATCTAAATGGTTCCTAAATGTTGTAGTCAAATTCAGTTTATATGCCCTCCCAGACTATATTAATATTTCCCCTCTCGATGCTATGTCATTATGGATTGATTAGAAAAAGATAGGTTAAGGCTAACAAAGCTTTTGAGTGGCTGTATTGGTAATAGCATGATCATTTGACATGATATGATGATGAAGAGGATAACAAGATGGAAATTAACTCTATTTGGATCTCAAGTCGCCATTTTATTTAAAATCAATTGGTGTTAAGGATGACAACTTTAATCTTTTGTAAACTAGCACGCATCATGTTAAGAGTATCACTTGAAACTGAGAGTAGTATCCAACAACATTTTTTTGCACGATGACACTCACGCAGAGTCAAACCCGTGACCTCTAACTCTATATCACTTGTCGGATGTCAAACCACCATTTTACTTACAACTAGAGGACAAATTTTAATCTTTAACAGACTAACACGAATTCTGTTAAAAGTGTCTAATTAATTAGGGCATGTCTAGGCTTGAAACATTCACTACTCTTGTAAAAGAAAAAAATAATTATAGCAGCAGAAGTATCACTAGTACTAGTGGTAATATTACAGAACAGAGAAGAGAATTCTAGGCTGTGATATTCACTTGAGAAATGAAAATTTGACCATTTCATGAAATTCTTATAAAGAGTGTCCTATTCATCACACCTTATCACGAAAGGTTTGAAAGCTTAAGCAACATAATGAATTAAAAAATGTCGATGAACCCACCCTAGTAGGAGTTCTTCACCATTAAAATAGCTATTGGCAGCAAACATCAACTGAGTGGAAATTGTATATATACTTTTATTAAGGTCACTGCACCAATTTCATGTAATAAAGTAAAGTGAGACATGCACTTTATAACAAAAAAAAAGGGCACAACATTAAAGGCAGCAAAGTCTCAAGGAGGCACTGCAAAGGAAAGTAATACAAATGCAATTCTGACCATCCTCTTTTCACATTAGAGCACAAGAATTTTCAAGAAAGAAAAAGAAGAAACACAGCAATGGGGAAATATGAACAAAAAAATTTCCAATTCTAAGTTTTCACCCTAAACATGCCATAATTGTGTCATATATATTACTCCATGCCATTGCCGATGATCGAAAAAATCAGTTTAAATGAAGATAAAAAATAAAATAAAAAAGGCAAATCCAGTGCACGAGGTTCTCATCATTGTGAGATCTGGAGACGATCAGATGTATGTAGTCTTACTTCTATATGCATAGAGGCTTAACGGTATAGAATCATGTAAGTTTAAACAAAAAAAGATACTGCTATGCATGACACAAAACCTTTCATAACTCTACTTTTATATAATCCTTTAAGTTAATTTTTAATTCTAAAAAGCAAACATATTAACAGACAATAAATCATTCAAGGTGATTTTTGGACCATAGTGTTACATTTTGGTTTGAGGGTTACCATAGTATTACATTTTGGTTTGGGGATAGAAAATGATGAATGAGAAATGAAAGCCTCAGCAAGATTATACCAATTTGGTGCAGGCTTTAAGTCAACCTTTTTTTTTTATGAAAAGAAGGTGGTGATATGAGGAGCTTTTAAAATGCTTAGCATCTTCATGCTAATAAAAGATGAAACAGAACTTGGTGGGAATCTACTTTTTGTTTCTTGCATCGTAAGGATTTTCTTCTTTTTTTTTTAAATCACACACATGGACAAGACACAGAATAATTGGATTTTTTTTCCTAGACTGCTCTTTATGCAAACAAAAAGCTGCATCAACTTAGCCACCCAGTCAGATTGATGGAAAACACTAGTTGATCAAAGATTATTACAAGGCTAATTATGGAAAGATCATTACCTTCAAATTTTAAACTATTTTGTTGATCATGATCAACTGACAAAGTAAGGTTCAAGAGCATGAGACTAGAAGAGGAAGGTAGAACTTTTAGATATTGAATTGGTTGAAGTATATCTCTTTTGTTAATGTTAATTAGATATTAGGTATACTTAACCTTGCTTTTTGGTGGGGGGGTAGGTACAACAATAAGCATGGAATTGAAATTCTATAATCTTCTTAGAATACTGGTGAAATGTTTGTCAGCCCAGATAGCTTTTTGCATTTTTACCCTCTCTTGTGCCAATTAGCATAGTTAATGGTATGTGTTGTGACAAATACTGCGAATCAAAACACAATAAAAAAATCGATAGAAATCGTAAACACAAACTATACAAAGATTTATGTGGTTCATTCAAAACCTAAATTTCATCCACGATGAAGATCTAACGAAAATCTTCACTACGTAAAAATGAGAAAATTACAAGTTTCAGCCCAAACCCTCTCTCTCTCTAACACTCTTTCTGCGACTATCAGAATTCTCGCATCACACTCTCTAAACCCTAACCGCCTTTTTATACTAAGTTACAAGAGAATTCTAGAACTGAGTCCATGACCCAAAAGAGAAGACGGATTAAAAAAAAATTGCCCATTTTTCGGATCATAATGGAGCCGCAACATGGCCCGGCGAGGCCCGGAGCAAAATTTGGGCCACAAGGCCAACAACTTTAGAGTATCAAGGAGCTTCATTCCCTTGAACTTTATCATTCACATGTTATCTATTTAAGCTCCTAAAATCATTGTCATTGTCATTGTCATCACACTGCTACTACTATCTTATGTCAAGCCTTTGGACTAGGCCGGAAAAGGATTTACTGTGTCATTCTTATAGCTACATCAAGCAAAATGACCGTTATAGCATAGATATTTCACATCCATCTCGGTACTGAAATTCATATCAGTTTGATTCTCCTCATCTTCCTTGCTAGCTATATCAAGCCAAATGACCGTTAATGCTTTTACTGAACTAGATTGTGTGTGATGAGATGATCTCAACTTGTTCAACTCTGTCATTTCTCTTGATGTGGTTTTTCCCTACTGTAATAATGCACCATCACCCTAATGGAAGCTAAACATGAATTGCCTTGCTTTCTTGCTCACTTGAAGATTTGGATGAGACTGAAGCTTCTCATACATAACTCCAGGCTTGGTAGAGTTGGTAAGGTAACAACCTGGGTACTAACATGTCCCAAATTCGAATCTGTCCATTCCCATTATTGTCTCTGGATTAACTGGTTGCATGCCATTGGACCGGTCGCTGTACCCTCAGTTTGTATCTTGGGATGGGTGCAAAGGTCTTGTTCAGGCAAGTTCTGAATTCCAAAAATATATATATATATATATACTATTTTAAGAAGAAATTCTTAAATTGTACCGAATATTTTTTAATAATCTTAATTAACCAGAGTCCAATTATTTAAAAATATATTATATATTGCAGTAATTTGATATACTATGAGATTCACTGAGTGAGTGTAGTCAAATAAATATGCTGAGGGAGTCTTGACAAATATGACACACCCACACACGCATGGCTATTGAGTGAGTCTTGAGTCTTGACAGACCGCTGCAAAATTGCAAATCAACTAACCCGTGAAGTTCGCTCTGCAGAAAGAATATATTAGGAAATTCCAATACAGCCCAGAAGAAGAAAAAATCAAGTATGACTCCCTCTAAACTTATTAATAATTGGATACCTATGAAGCACGGATACTTCCTCGGAGGAGCCGTGGCAGTATTGGATACATATCCGATACGGATACAGTCAAGATACGGCCGGACACGTATTAGATACTCCAGAGAAATTTTTTTTTTTTTTAAATAATTTTTTTATTTTCGGATACGGCAGAATACGTGGTGGATACTTCTTAGACAATTTTTTTCTTTTTTTTAAAGATGGTTGACATATTGTAATATTAAAATTTAAAAAGCTTAGTTAAAATGTGGGGCTTAATTTGTAATAAATCAAAGATCTTTAATGTTAAAAAAAGAAATATCTTTAAGTTAAAACTTAAAATTTAATTTGTGTTCTATTTTTTTTTTGTATAATATATATATATATATATTTGGTGTATCCCGTCGTATCCGTATCTTATTTTTTTGAGATTTGTTATATTGCCGTATCCGTATCCCGTATTTGTGTCCGTGCTTCATAGTTAAAACTATTGACATATATGATATTATAATTGCTGTTGATAATCTAACAACACTTGTTTCTCTTCCTTTCAAATGTTGTCATGACTTGCCAATAAAGATTAATTGATATATAATTTTAGATATTTTTGTTGTGAACATCATTTTACCAAAAAATTTAACAAAAAAATTTCATGCATTTTTATTAAATATGAGAAGACATTAGTGTATTTTTCTCTCTTTAATTAATACAATAAATATTGTATATATGCGTATGTAAATGAAATAATCATATGTTGCGATAAAAATTATAATAAAAATGAACTTAAATTTTTGTGGTGAAATTTTTTATAAGTTTCAAGAAAGCACAAGTTAAATTTATTTTCAAAATTTTCATTTTGGAGTTAACATGTAAGTGTTTTAAATTTTTTAAAGAGGTACAGTAAAAATTTAAAAAAAAATTAGGGGATGGCCCAGCACTGCACAAATCCTAAGATATTTGACATTCAATTTTTCTTCTTCTTCTTTTCCATCTACTAAACCACTTTCATTTTATTTTCCCTCTGATTATTTTTGAAGCATCACAAGATCAACACCATTCCCCTGATTAGCTGAGGTTCAGATTTGATATTGGTAAATGATGAAAGCTTCCCAGCAAAATCATGAGCTAGATTTTGTTTTCATAAATCAAAATTCAAAAATGAAACAGATCGGTACAAGAAAATGTAACAAACTCCACCCCCGCAAAGCTTGTGCTTGGATCTTTAGAAGAAAGTGCCTAAAGATATGGCGGTGATCCAGAAATTTTGAACTCTTTCCTTTCCTGGATGAGATACCGATACGGAGAAAGATTTGGAGAGTGATAGGAAAGAGGTTACGTAATGAGAAACTAACATTCCTTTTTCACCGCCGTTTCCAATTTTCACACTCTCTCTAAAATTTTCTAATCCGGTAAAAGGAGAGCTCGTAGGTACTACACTCAACAGAGCGCCTCTTTAATAGCATTACTATATACACTGCAAGCGTAAATTAGAACACTCTCATTCTACACTTTCGTTCCCAATTTGCAGGCCTTTCTCTCTCTCCCTAAACCGAGCAGGATGCAGGCCATTTCGAGGCGATTAGGGCAGCGATCTTTCAAGCCCTCTCTTGCAATTTCCTCCTTTATATCCATCTACCCACTCTACGATCAATGTAATTTCAAGTTTCTAGGGTTTTCGACCTGTTGATTGATCCAATTTTAGGTTTTCTTTGGTGTGATTTATTAGTGAAGCTCGTACTACTGATCTTTGCTTGCAGGTTATGGTGTTGATCATCCGGTGGACGCATCTACCCTCACCACCAAAGGCACAGGTGGAAGATCATCTGTTAGGTAGCACTAATTCTCAATTATAATAATGTGTTTTTTCTCAGGTTTAAATTGTGGTCTTATATCAGTTCAAACGTTGCTAGATTCAATCCTATAATTTCTTTGTTTTCTTTTTATACTTAGTATTGACGCTAAATAATTATAAATGGAGTCATGGGCATTTCTCTTAGGGTCGCGGGTAAGTGTTACACAGTGTTATATGATTCTGTCTTATAGCACAGTACATATCACCTTCCGCGAACCCCGGAGCAATCCTTTAGACTTCAACGAGCCTTTCTCTCATTCCTCCATTCCACACTTAACCCATCTTTCCATACGTTCTATTATGACACCGCAACCGTCTGGGTCATATCACAGGGCGCTTATGTGCCAAAAATGACCTGAGGATCACTATGGCCTCATACAAGCTCCATCCCCTCAAGGCTAGAAGTAACGTCGCGACTAGTTTCGTTCTATCTTGATGAGAAAAGCTGATAATCCTCCACATGATCTTTGCTATGAGAGTCATCACTCGGGGTCATGAGTTCAGAGCCACATCATCGCCCATTCTTCCATGATTCCTCACAGCCCTGGGGTATGCCAAGGTGTTAACCAAAACATACCCACGAGGGGAGGCTGCCCCCAATCATCCTCTATCCTTCGTGGGTTAAAGTCACCCGCGACTGCTTTCAATTCCTTCGCAGATTAGAGTCACTTGCGACTGCTTCGTGAGTTAAAGCCACCCACGACCGCTAATCTTTGTGAGTTAAAGCACTCACGACCGCTTGCAATACCTTCGCGGGTTAAAGTCACCCGTGACCGCTTCGTGAATTGGAGCACCCACGACCGATTTATCACCATACAGTCCTTGGAACACATCCGTTTGCCCCTTCAACGAGTCCACAAAGCCCTTTAAATACCTCCCGTAAACCATCAAAGTCCCATGGGAAATCCCCCCGAAGCCTACCCATCCTTCACATAAAAAGGCTTTTATGACCCATTAGGGTCGCAGGAAGGGTCCACCTGCAACCCACTGGATAATGGGAAGGATCCAATTGCTGTTTTTCGGGTCTTGGGGAGGGTCCATCTGCTACCCATTGGGTTATGGGAAGGATCCACTCGCGCTCGCGACCTTATCCACCCGTGACCCAATGGGTTGCGGGGAGGGTTGAGTCACGGGAAGGATCCACCTGCGACCCCATGGGTTGTAGGAACGATCCACTCGTGACCAATGGGTCGCCGGAAGGGTCCACCCGCTGCCCATTGGGTAGCAAGAAGGATCCACCCGCGGCTATCCGGTTCGTGGGGAAGGTCCATCCGCGACCCATTATGGCTTTGTAGCCTCTTTCTAACCCATTCCTTTCGTTTGTCTTATTCCTTTGAATCTTAAGCTGTGAATTTAATTTCAAATTGGGTTATTTATATAACTTGATAAGATTGTCTCTGATAATGGTATTGTAAATGACAGAAAATCGGTTAAGATGGTTTGGACATGTGCAAAGAAGACCTTTAAGTGCATCGGTCAGGAAAAATAACATAGTCCACATTGAAGGTAATACTAGGAAAAGAGGAAGACCAATGCTAATGTGGGTAGAGTTAGTAAAGAAAGATAGGATAGCATGTGAATTAACTGAGGATATGACCCTAAATAGAGCAGAATGGAAACATAGGATTCATGTAGCCTATCCCAAGTACTTGGAAAAAGGCGTCTTGTTGTTGTAGTAATGGTCACCTATGAAGCACCAATACTTTTGTAAGGAGGGACGTACTCGTATTTTATTCGTGTTGGATACCAACACTTCTTGGATATTTGCGAATATGTGCCCAATACTTACTAAACGTATCTGTATTCTATTACTTAAGTCGTGTCGGAATCCCATGTGTCGATGCTCAATAGATGGCCACTTAACGACTAGGGGGTATCAGGAATGTTGACCAAACCACAGGGGAGGTTTAACAAAATTTTGACCAAAGTTTAATCTACAGGTATAGAAACCAAATCCCAGGGAGGGTGAGGGTGAGGGTAATTTACCCAATGAAATAACAGAACAACATAACTCTAATGAATAAGTGAAGGGATCTTCAACCCAATTTATTATTAACAAAATTGAAGCTCTGAATGGCTTAATCATGGAAATTAACAAAGCCCTTTGCCAAGTATTAAAGGTCTGCAACCAGAATCTTATTTCGCAATACACACGGCTAATGATTCCCAAAAGTTGAAGTTGAATCAAAATATGGCATTCTTTACACTGGTATAGTAGCAATAACCATCCCATAAACAGGCCAATAATAAACTCTCAAAGTGACCTAAGAACAGAACAAGGAAGATAAAACTGATAAATTTAAATCGACTAACAAATGAAAGCATAACTGATGGATTCACACCATCAAAAGGAAAAATAAAAATAAGAATCAGAAAGAAAAAAAAAACCATTGATCATAAAACCACAAACTGATATTAGATTTCAAAACAACAGATCCAGAAATATCTCAATCTATTTTAACAGAAGAATCCCAAAATGAAACTCATGGATATGGTAGAGAAATAACAAAGAACCTTGAGGGATTTAATGAACTGAACCAATTTAAAGTCGTTTGGCGAGCTCTAGCTCTCATTTCTCTGCAAGCTCGTAATATATGCATGATGAACAGAGAGAATCGAGTTGATTGATGTGTATTATCAACACCCTTTCCAATACCTCCTTAATTATGAACCTTTACACCAACAGCAGCACACAGAATGGCTAAGGATGAACCTCTCTCCAATTGCTGCCTTGTCACTTTCCAATAATTTCCTGAGAGAGGAAACATGCAGTGACACATCCTTAGCCATTCCATTAGCCAAGGAAGCAAGCTACTATCTAACACATTACAACATTTGTTCACACTGCAAACTAATTTTCCTAAGCTATGGGCCACCTGATTGCTCTCTCTTGGGATCCAATTCAAATTGAAACCACATGACTCTTCAATAAGCTCTCTGTCTTCCAATAGTACTGCAACATCACAAGGAAATGAACATCTTATTGCAACCACCTTCAATTACATTCAAAAATCATATTTTTGATACCCCATTGAGCAACCAGAGCTTCCCTGACCATCAAAGCCTCTGCTATTAATGGATTAGAGTTTGACACATACTTCCTGTAACTAGTTGCAGCTTTTAAAATTTATCCTTCCTCATCTCTGATAACTAGCCAGAGCCTGCTGACTGTCTGATTTATAAGCTTTATCAATACTAATTCATCAACCACTGACACCACTACTACCTTCCTCTGCCACCATCCCTCTCTCCTCTATCAATTTTCTCCCTTCTCTATCACCACCTCCCTCTGTCACCATCCTCTTGGTTTTCCGTCAGGAAGAAGAAATGGCGATGGAGCATGGGGGAATTGGGGTTTCTGATTTGGGTCTTATTTTATGGCACCGACGATAGAAGAGGCCATGTTTACAGTGGATAAAATGGTGTGAAGTGGGTGGAGTAACAATTTGTTGACTGTTTTGTGAATTGGTTGGTTAGGGTTTGTGGAGTGGAGATAGGGGTAGATAAGAGATTGTTTTCCTTGTGCCTATTTGTTAAATGCTTTGGTACAGTGGAGGGATGAAGTGGGTGGCGGAGGAAATGGTGGCAATGTGTGTGTGGTGGAGGAAGTGATTGATATGGAAGGTTAATGGGTATGTTATGTGAAATTTTAACCAAGCATTGGAGGTTGTGGTGCCGTGGTGGCCAACAATAAGTGGTGGGAAGAAAGAGAGGCGGCAGCAGTAGTGGTGGGGGTGGGGGTGGAGGAGGGATGGTCAGATGGAGAGAGAAGAGAGCAAAGAATGAGGTTACTAAGTAATTTGATACTATTGCAATGACATCAACAATTCAAATTTGTATAGTTATAATATTAATTAGGGTTCATACCAGCCGTTTTATGGATGTTCGGACTTGTAACTCTGACAGGGGATGTTGCAGTGTTTTTTTTCAAAAGTTCAATCCACAGGTGCAATGGCCAAAACCTCAGGGAGTTCAGTAATTTACCCTATTTCCTTTATATGGATATGTTAATGTGTTCTATATCTCCTTCCTTTTTTCTTGGAATTGGGTTGAATGATATGCATGGCAAAAATATGCGGGTGAATGTTGCCCATGTTTGTGATTATGGTGCTCTATTACATGATTCTTGTTTTATTCAATATATATGTGATCAATTTCAGCTGTGACATAAGCTGAACTTAGACCTCAAGACTTGTTAAGCATTTGAGAAGTGGTTTATTTACCTAATAAGTACGATAGTTATTGGAAGTTCAGATGTTGGAATTTCTTTCGTTCCTTTATCTGATACAAATTCAGTAGCTACTTGATATTCGTCTGCATTTGGGAAATTTTTTGTTCTGCCACTTTTAATCGAATCATTGCAGTGGAATATGAAAGTATGAAACACCTGTGCCTAGTAACAAATCTCATAGTGGCGTGTATATTTCCTGAAGGATGTGTTTGTATTACTCACATATTCGTCGAGTGAAACTATTTGTGCCAAACACATTTTAGTAGCCACTTTGTATACTTCAATTTTAATTTTTTTTCGCTTGGAATTTTCATTTCATTTTAATATGTATTGCAGATCTATCCATTCGCTACCTCTTGCCACTGAAATTGTGGAAATATCGGGTTTGCAACCTGCTGAAGTACACAACTTGGGTACGTTATACAACTTGAGCCGCGTATGTAATTCATTAGCAAGGACTGTTTCCCTTAGACATTGCCAGAGAGAGAAAAACTTTGATAATAAGTTCAAGGAGAAAGATTAGAGAAGTAAAAAGGATCCAAAGTTCGTAACAGTACCACAACTTTTATATTTTCTGTGATTTTGGTCTAGTTTCTTACATGGTTTTTGTATTTAATTATTTGTTTATCCATTCAGTGTTTATTTGAACAATTCAACAGGCTCTTTATGAAGTTATTGAAAGTAACTAAGTCCATTGTGTCATTTTTTCCCCACAGTATTAATATGTGAAGTTAATGGTCAATGCCCTTGTAGTTTAAAGCAGTGAATTCATTCTATAATACCTTAGTTGATTGCCCAATGTAAATGGTCAAATATAATGTATGTGGGTTGCAATCATTTTCAGTGCAAGGCAAATGGATAGGATCTTCTTCTTGGAATACAATTGTGGATCCTTTAAATGGGGAACCATTCATTAAAGTTGCCGAAGTTGATGAAACAGGAATTCAGGTATGTTATTTGAATGTATAATTACAATGCCGTTTTGCATTCTTTTCTAAGAGATCTCTCCTTTGTTTTTACGCACATCTTTTCATCTTCAGATTCCACTTCCCCTTCTTATGCAATACAAGAGATCTCTCCTTTGTTTTTACCCATAACTTTTCATTATCTTCAGCTACCACTTCCCTTCTTGTGCAATACAAATACATTTCTTTTTATTATATACATGTCATGTTAAATGCACGTACACAAATTTTCTAACTGTTGACTATTTGTGCAGCCGTTTGTAGAGAGCTTGTCCAAGTGTCCCAAACATGGTCTACACAATCCATTTAAAGCACCAGAAAGGTCTATGTTATTTAATTTTTTTTTCTTTCTTAATTATTCTTTGATTCTTTTTATTGGCTTCTTTTCTTGATTTAGAGATGCATTGTTTCAGGAAATCATGATTATTTAATGTTTTTTTTTTCATAAAAGAATCTGCTTATATATTTTTTTAAATTACTTGTGAATTGAAAATCTCAAAATGACCAATATGTTTCAGATATCTTTTGTATGGAGACATATCTGCAAAGGCAGCTCATATGCTTTCCCAACCTGAGGTAAAAATATGACAAGCATAAAACAACGCCTTATTCTTCTTCCAAGTACATTTTAGATGTAAATCTAATACATCAGCTTGTGATAAGTTTTAGATTTGACTATGGCTTTCAGGTTTCTGATTTCTTCACTAGGTTAATACAGAGGGTGGCTCCCAAAAGTTACCAACAGGCTTTTGGTGAAGTTTATGTTACTCAAAAATTTCTGGAGAATTTCTGTGGTGATCAGGTACTCAGAGATTAACCCCGTTGAAACTTTGTAGTTTCATTGTTCCAGGAAAAAATAAAATAAAATAAAGGTTATCCATGCAATTGCATCTGTTGCTGTTGACTGGCCTATTAAATGACATTATTATGACTTGTATTCTCATTAAGATAATAAAGCTATTAATCAAATATTTTACAAAAACCTGGTACGTTTATTTATTCCCGTATTCTCATTAAGATGGTAAACTTCCTACAGTTATAGTCAATATAGTCATCAGTCTTTTCTTTTTTAGTTTTTCAAATTTTTTGAATGGATAGCTTCTCTGGTAGCAAAGGAATATTTTTTAGACCTTAGCAAAGAAAAATAATTTAATTTAATGAAATATTTTCTTTTTCATGAACTCTTTAAGTAGTCTATGCTTGTATTACTTTTGACTTCTTGATTTCTACATGTCTTGGCAGGTACGTTTTTTGGCAAGGTCTTTTGCAGTACCTGGGAATCATCTTGGGCAGCAAAGTCATGGTTTTCGCTGGCCTTATGGTCCTGTAAGGCACCCTTCTTGAACATTTATAATTGATTTTGATAGAAACTGCATTGCCAGGAATGTCGAGGATGGTGTTTCAGTGATTAGCACCATGAGGACATTGAGCATGTTTTCTGGAGGGAACAATAAAAAAGTACAACTTATGCTTAATGGTGGTAGCATATATTCATTGTTTCTTCATACCATTTCAACAAGCAAAAAGACTTGATCTGGTTTAAGAATTTTTATTGTATACAGTACTTTTGGTTATTATGACTGATTAAGCAACTAGATTACTAGTGGAATTTTGTACTAAATGCCAACATAGGTGATCTTTTATAGAATGTGGACTTGGTAAGGACTCTGCTGAGGCACATTAGTAATGAAGCAAAACAATTAGATCTTGTTAAGTCTACAATCGATATGCTCTAATACCAATTGATTAGTACATGATTGTAACCCGAGGCTCTGATGTAGAGTAGCACAAGGCCCAAAATAGAATAGATAGTTTCCAATTTTAACTAATAATATTAATAACTGATTTCTAAATTCTGTTAATCATATTTAAAAGACATCAAAATCAATCAGTTAAATCAGATATGAATGCAACCAGATATGAATGCACAATTTTTACTTTGAAAATTCTAACGGGGAAAAACCACGGGACCTAGTCCATCCAAATCAAATCTACTATAAGAAAGAGATATACACTAGGTTAATAGTTCTCAAACCCTAGAGCCCTTAGTTGCTTCTTGGCACAGACTGATCCACCAAACTCCCCACTTGAGTCTTCAGGCACACAGTCAGCTTCGTCAACAGATCCGCTCCCCATGCAATCTGCTTCTCTAATGAGTGATTTGATATGCAATGACTAGTTGTCCAGGTTGCGTGATTGTTGTGTAGAGATACTTCGGTGTGGAATGATATTCAACACTCTAAATGATAACTCACCATCTAATGTAAGACGAAGATGATAGAAAATAAAAATGCTCTCAAACGGCCCCTCGATGGGGAGGAAACACCTTTTTGGTCTCTCAAATATATCGTTTTGAGTTCTTTATTCTTTTGGGTAAATGGGCATAATTGTGAATATGTAGGGGATTTTGTTGATAGTTTGAGTTTATAGATGGCTGTGTTAGGCCTTCGTCTACTTCCTTGGGAGCATAGTTGTCAAAGGCGCGCCTCGGGCGCGCCTCATGCTCAAGGCTCAGTAGTTGCGCCTAGACCAAGGTCAGGCCTGACCTCTTCAATCAGGCGCGCGCCTAACATAAAACACTTATTTTTTTCCCTACTTGTTAGCATGTGATGTATTTTTGTGTTATGGTGGACTCTAACCATATAATACAATCTCTAACGGTAAAAGAAATAAAAATGGTCAATCGATAGATTAGATACAATCAGTCGATTTAAGGCTTTTTGAAAGTTACATAGTGGGACGAGTTCTCCTGCAACTTTTTCTCTATTTTGTGTTTCTTTTTTTTCATCCGTATTGCTCTATTTTTTTATTCTCTATTCACTCTTTTTTTCTTTTTATGGTCTTTTTGTTCTTTTCTCTCTCTTTCTTTTTTTTTTTTTTAAATATTTTTATGAACTCTTAATTTGTTTATGTTTTGTAGTTTATTTCTCTAATGTGTATAAGAGTTGCTAAAGCATATCATCACAAAACACACTGAAAATCCTGAAATTGGAATATTACGTATTCTTATTTTGTGGTTTGATGTTCTCATTCTTTTGACTAAAGAGTAGTCTGAGACTGTTGAGTAATTGTTGCTGCTAGCTTTGTATTATTGGCTACAAATTTTATTTTATTTTCAACTTACGCCTCGCTTCAGTCAGGCCCGCGCCTCGCCTTGCACCTCGCGCCTCAGGCTCCAGGAGGCCTTAGCGCCTTGAGCCTTTAACAACTATGCTTGGGAGCACTCCCCTCTTGAGCGCCTTTAATGAAACTTTACTTATTAAAATAATAAAATAAAATATGCTCTCTGATAAACCCATGGGTAGAACTCATCCTTGAAACCGGCTTACAAGGAGAGGGTGCCCATGTGTATATACAATACACATTCTAAAGGTACCGAGGCGATGTAAGACTATGCTAACACTCCCACTTAGCGCCACTTGGCTCTCCCCCTCCACGCTCTCTAAATGTATATGACCACTCAATAATGTGTGTAGAGATCCCTTTGTGTGTCTCTCTCTGTTATGAGAGCCTATAGGTCATTAAATAATGCTTCAAGTCTAAAGGAATTAGGGTTCTTAATTATAATCAGAAAAGGAAACCTAAACCTGTTCAAATTTTGATTTAGAGAAGTTTCCATTTTCCAAAAACTGTTCATGCATGATTATGAACCTTAATTGGTTAGTTAGTTACTAAAGAGGTGATTTTACCTTTTTGGCTTGGATGTATCTTCAAATTTTGATTCTGCCATTGGACATAGGTAGCACCACCAACTAACTAAACTAACTTTTGAAAATCTAATCAAAAGCTAAATTATAAAAACACAGACTCAGACTTTTATTATTAAATTTGTTAACACCAAGTGGCAAGTTCTAATCTTAACAATCTTCCCCTCTGGCAATTTTATGAGAAAACAAAAATAAACTAAACAATACATATTAAAAATATAAAAGACTCAAAGACTTCAAAAGCTGCTTATCTTCCTGGAATTTCAAAGATCCTGCAAAACGTAGACAAACAACTACACATGCACATCATATCAACACGATGAGAGAAATAAAGCATAAATGAACTAATGAAGCATAAATGAAAAACGTAAAATATACATTTGCAATCTCCCCCTTAATTGCAAATCTCTTTCACACATAAACCGTATGATAGCTTTTTCTTATTTCTCCCTTATAAGTAAAGCAAAACAATTCATATACTCTAAATAATCAATTACATGTAAACATGCAAACAAAAAAAATATTGCCCTTAAAACACTAAGTTCTATATAATGACAAAATTCAAGATTTTTAAGTTCTTTGAGTGTATTAAAAGTAGAGAGAATTGAGTTACAAATTTAACCTTAAATAAATATTTTGTATCTTTTAAGGTTTAACTTAACCAAATAATTAACAATAAATCTTTTTGTGATTTTTCAAAAACATTTCAAATTTGTTTTTATAATCATGTCATTCTTTCAAATTTGATTATGTTGTCAAATCACAAAAATCTTTTCAAGTTGACACACTAGACTACACATCTTTTCAAATTTTGATCAACCAATGTTGTTTAACATTGTTTTATTCACTGATTAATCATTAGTAAACCATTCAAAAATCTAAGTGTATTGTGTATTCTATGTTCAACAAATATAAAATACACAAGGTAAACAAAAGCGATTGCTAATGCTTGTCGCCTAGTCAATTAAGTGATATATGAATACAAATATAAAATATTCGAGAGAACTCATATAATGTAATCTTTTAGCACATGTTCATCTCATTAATATTCATGGCGGGTTTTACACTAGTGGGTAGCCAGCTCTTTCTATAGACAAACACATATACTTTTACTTTATTGTTCTTTTCTTCTATATATATATAAATATATTATGCTAGGTGGCTTTGGACTAATCTCATAGGTAGACCTTTCCATGATCATAATAGTCCATATCATTTTTTTTTTCACATGACTGTTCAAACTAAGACACGATCTTTGCCATGAAACATAATCACTTTGATTCTCAAATCAATTTCTCAATTATCAAGTTCACATCCCAGATTTACAAGTATATATGTAAAATTTTGCATGCATGATGGGTTTACATACATGAAACGTAACCAGATTGAACCTGAGACTCTGAAACGAAGTCGCACGAGGTCCACTAATCTAGACTATAGGGGGGTGGGATGAATTGGTCTTATAGAACTTTATGAATTTCATTTATTAATAATTCTGTTAGTCTAGTTATATGGTTAATATTGAAAACAACATTACATATCATAGTTTAATTGCTTAAGTGATATGCAATTCAGATTAAAACAAGCATTCAACCATCAATAAATAAATTAAAGCAGAAAGCAATAATCAAAGAATATTTTTCCGTAAACGAGAGTTAAAAAATCACGTGACCTGGCTTGGCAAATTAATCCACTACAAAGAAAGAGATGTACAACCTAGGTCACAGTTCAATACGGTCGAACTCCTAGTTGATCCCTAGACATAGCAAGACACCAAACCTTCAGTATAGTCAAAGATCTACAGGTGGTCTTTCTTATTTGTCCACAGAATTCACCAAGAATCTCCTTCAATCTCAGCCACTAGTCGTCCACTTGAGAATTTGGATGATTACTCTGACAA
Organism: Cornus controversa; assembly: GCA_026545225.1. NCBI lineage: Eukaryota > Viridiplantae > Streptophyta > Magnoliopsida > Cornales > Cornaceae > Cornus > Cornus controversa. The sequence continues at coordinate 49,331,707 of CM048853.1, read as the reverse complement.
TGTTGAATTATCTTCAGTAGCTCTGCAACGGATGTACCAACAACAATGAACAACTCACCAAAACTAAGATGTATGATGATTGTTGAAAATAAAACGATGCACTTATTTTCACAAGAAAACTCTCAAAAAGCTTTGATCTTGTGAATAAAAAGAAATAAATTGTTTTTGCTTTTCAAAAGATATGAAAATAATTGTGAAAATCTCTCTCCTCCCTCACGGTTTTCTGAGATCATAACTATTTATAAGCACCCTTGAGAAGTATAATCAAGTCAAAAGTTCGTGTTTTAGTCCAACATGGAATCTGAATTTCAAACCTGATCGGTCGATTGGAGCTCTGTTCGATCAATTGGGTAATTCCAGTGGGCTTCAATTGATAACTTGATCGATTGTACTACTGCAGTTCTTGATACTATACTTGCAAAAACTTTGTTTTTAGCTTCAAAAACCGTGCATTGTAAAAACATATTAGGAATCAAAATAAGTTTAGAAAACTTTGAAATTAAGAAACCATAAATATGAAATGCATGACTCTAATTGGTGAGTGTGCATCACAATGTGAATTTACCTCTTACCCTTTTTGACGAATTTTACCATTTTAACCTTTGTAGAAGCTCAATCTTCATCTCTAAGGTAATTCTCACTTGACTCGCAATTAGTACAAACCTAACTAACTAAAAATAAAACAAAATTACATTTGTCATGTTTTAGTCTACCAAATTTTCCAACTTAGTCTGATTGACATAACAGACTTCATGAATTCATCCTTAACATAAAATAAATAAAGAACCTAATAATCAAGATCCTTTTGTCAAGACATTCAATCAAATCTCTAAAAGATTGTCTTAGTGTTAATTTTGAAAGCAAGGTGAATTTTTAATGATAAAGTCTTTTGAAATTAGGCATGAATTTGAACAAAAACAAAAATAAAAAAGTGGGCATGAATTTGAGGAACAAACAATAAATAAATAAAATAAAATAAATTATTTTCAAGTCTTGGGACATTGGTGCATTGATAGATCATTGGCGTGCACTTTCCCTAGACTCTTTTGGAGTGCTGTAGACAGACATGCCTCAGATGCAGATTGTTATCGGCTTGATAGGTGGGAGGATGACTTGGAATGTGCGTTTTATGAAGTATTTCTAGGATTGGGAGTTGGAGGATGCCATTGGATTCTTGGAGTTGCTATACTGTCAAGTGGTGGATGGCGGTGGCCCTGACTCCTGGGTTTGGGTGCCTTCCTCTAGGGGGAGGTTTGATGTTCATTCTTTTTATCGGAGCCTCTCGGATTCTACGGGGCTTGCTTTCCCGTGGAAGGGTGTTTGGCGTACAAAAGCCCCCCTCAAAGTGGTTTTTTTCTCTTGGACGACAGTTCTAGGGAGGATTCTGGCTTTGGACAACTTGAGGTACTCTGTTGTTGTATGTGCAAAAGAGATAAAAAGTTAGTAGATCATCTTCTCTTGCATTGCCCAGTGGCTTGGGATAGCTAGGGGTTGCTTTTGGGTTTGTTTGCGGTCCAGTGGGTCATGCCTCGGTTTTCGAGAGGCATGATAGAGGCTTGGAGAGGTTGTGCAGTGGGCTCTCAAGTCCTTGAATTTTGGCGAGGAGACTCCTATTGGGGCACTAAAAATTTCTCTTATAATTCACTTTTTTTGTTGAGTTATGAGAAAAATTGTAAATCTATAGGGGAGATAGTTGATTTTATAGATGCATTGATAGTTTAGGGGCCTTATTTGGTCCTTGTGAAGCTTTTGTGTGACGCATTCCCATTTGAACGCTTTCTAATGAAATTTTACTTTTAAAAAAAAAAAATATTAGGTCTTTATAAATTTTCATATTAATCCATCCTAAGACTAGTCTCCTTTTTCTTTTTAAAGAGTGAGACTTTTCTCTTTAGATTTTTGCGGGCTTTGTATCCTAAGGAATCTAAAGGGAATTTAGCAAAAGTTTTCTTTACATCTTCCTTTTTAATCCACTCTTTGTATTTTCAATTCAAAATTCTCTTTAATGTTAGATTGCTTTTGTTTTGTCAAAGTCTTATTTGTTTCAAATTTTGTAGCTTTAGAAATATTTTGTTCAAATTTAAAGCCTTTTGAGACAAATAAATCACCTTATGATGTTAATAGCATTCTTAAACTTGTTATTTTCATTTTTTTATATTTATTAGTTTTTCTATTCTATGTAAAACATCTCTTCTTCTTTGAAAAGAGAATTTTTTTATTAAAATTTAACTAAATAACTGATTTTAAATTCTATTAATTATATTTAGAACACAACAATATCAATTAGTTAAATATAGAGAGCAAGAAATAAATAAACCATGCAACCACACACGAACACACGATTTTTATGCAAAAAATTCCAACGGAAATAAACCACAAGACCTGATCTAGGCAAATCAAAGCCACTATGAGAAAGAGATTTACACTAGGTTAACAGATCTCATATACATTTACAATCATTGTTTGATCTCTATGAAACATAACCTTTGAATGACAATTTGAATTCCTTTTTGACAAGGGATAACAAACTTTTACGATTACGCTGTCTACTTATAAACTGTCATGTTTCAATTTTTGAAAAATATCTCAGCTACAAGTTCCTTTTTTCCATTCAGCTAAAAATTATTGACTGCATAAGAGTATATCATATTTGATGATAAACATTTTCCTTGCAAGTGGCAAAATTTAAAAATTGTTTCTGCAGGTAGCAATTATAACCCCTTTCAATTTTCCACTAGAGATTCCTGTGCTTCAGTTGATGGGTGCACTTTATATGGGCAATAAACCTATTCTTAAAGTTGATAGCAAGGTAAGCTCTTGAAGATCTTTTAGATACTCTTAATAGTATAAAATTCTTGTTCTTTGACTTCGTATCACATGATGCTGTTTATTAATTTTAGTGAGTTGAGGTTAACGTGTTGTTAGCATCAAAGATAGAATCATATGAGTCTTGTGAGGAGAAAATATATTGAGCGGACAAGGGAAAAGATGATGCACATGGCTAGCAAACAAATCAACAAATGGATTTTACTCAATTTAGTTTTAGAATGTGCCAAGCTAATGTCAAATTCACATCTGTAATTGTTTGTATTCATCAACTTGTTACAATTCCTTTCTAATAACCATTAATTCAGTTTTCCTACTGTGTTATATTTTATACATGCAACCATAATATACTATTACAAATGTCTTTTAGGTATGTATTGTTATGGAACAAATGCTCCGACTGCTCCATGATTGTGGGTTGCCACTGGAGGATGTTGACTTCATCAATTGTGATGGGAATACAATGAATAAGCTATTATTGGAGGTTGGTTTTTCAGGAATATTTCAGTATAAGAATAGTTTCATATTACCTTTTTGCCTTTTAGCATTAACTCTTTAATAACCTCAGAGCCTTTGTCCCAAATCTAAAAAGATTATTGGTTGTTTGCTCCAATGTTTTTATGTGTGATCAAACATTTACACACTCTTAAGTCATATTATGTTCATCTGTTTAGATTGCAACTTAGGGACCAAGTATAGTTTGGCCATTTGCTAAAATAATGTAGTGCTTATTTGACTGAATCACTAGACCTGTAGAAAATGTGGAAAAGATCGCATTCAAGAATAAGAACAGGTATTATACCATCAAATTCTTCAGGTGCTAATGACTCATCTGTCGACTAACCAATGGTAACCTATTGACTCTTATTCCCATCAGTTTGAAGCGGTTAGTCATTGGATATTTTCTCTCTGCCAATGTACCTTTAAAAGACATGGAACATAGGATTGCATGGAACTTATCCTATAATGAATAAATATAGTGATGGTTTGTGGTAACTATAGATTGTCTTTCTACATACTAATATCATCATATCTAACGTAACCATAAAATGGTGATAGCTCTTCAATTAATATTTCACTTACATTGTCCTAATCATGTCTTATGGGTTAGCCATCCAGAAATTACTTCATGTAAACATAAATCATAATTATTACAATAGAGAGTTTTGGTGTAGTTACAACGGCAATAGCACACCAAGAACCCAAAAGTTCATTACATATTTGTTAGTTATGCTTTCTACCATTCTTCTTAATTTTGATTTACTTTATTAAAATGTGTTTAACTTTCTTTTCATCTTTTCCAACATCTAGGCTGTAGTTTTTATATCCTATACAGAATCAGTTCATTAACCTTTTTCAACTTCAATAAGCATATCTGTTTTATTTACACTTCTTCAAATTTGTACGCATGCACTGTGCATAGATACACACACTGTCTACTCAACAAGTTTAAATCCCAGCTACTTAGTATTGGGTACATGAATCCTTTTTCAACATCTTGCTCATTCATATCCTCCATTAGATTGTGGGCCACAACATCTTTACTTTCTGCTTCAGTCATGTTCTTTTTAGCACTATGCTTGCTCTTGAATTGTCTTGAGCTTGAATACTCGATGAGTATGATTTATGTTTTATAGGGGGTGCTTTCATTTCATTTCATATATATATATATATATATATTTTCCCCCTTACTTTCTCATTTTTCTTTCCATTATCCACATTTCAGGTATACACCCAATCTTTGAGCATGTAGTTTCTTGATTGCCCAAAACTATGGGCATGGTAGCTGCACACTGCTTACTTATTTACATTGAAAACATTTTAGTAAATTTCGATTTACTTTAAGTTATTCAATGTAAATAAGCAAAGTACCTCCATTTGGATTCAATAAAAATAGTTTCAAAATCAAATTCCAAGTCAATCAAAATCTGATTTTTCAGTTTTAGTATAAAATGGAGTTTCTCTGCTTTGAGATAAAATATCATCTTGCAATTTGAATGACCAAATCAAGTCATTTGGGACTGAGAAAATTCATATGATCATGATAAATCATGGGATACAATTACCGGGACTTTTGATCTCAAAATTAATTGAAAAACAGATATTTACATTTTTGGCCCTAGAATCTAACACTTGGCCAAATTTCTAAGCTAAATTCCTGAAACAGTAACTATTTATGGCAAGGCTTTATAAAGTGAGTCAATTGAGTTCAAAGCCTAAGTCAATGTATCTAAGGACCATTAAAATGATATTTCCTAATTTAAGTGAAGGTCCTAGAATTTGTTTATTCAAGAGTTGAGTTTTCTTAAAGCTAATCACAAGTTTGAATACACTCACACTCAACAAAGGCCTTCAGGATAATTCAATGAAGTTTGTGGCCTAATTCCAAGTGTCTAAGGAACCGTGATATGATGTGAATGATATGCATTGGTCCTAAGGTCCACTAGGTCAAGAGATGAGCTTTCAAATGAAGTTACTTCAAAAATAACTTTACATTAAATACTAGCACTCACCCAAGAATGGCTACTGATCTTGATTTTTGATCTTTATGAATCTTCTTGTAAGTTCCTTTGAAGTCCAAAGGCTTTAAAATACTTGAGATAATTTGATACCTTGTAAAATGCATACTCAAGTAAATTAATTAAATTTACACTACAATAGATTGTTATCATCAAAATCACTCAAATAACCTTGGGTTGAAACCTTGAGATCAACACATTCCTACTACTATACCCTTAAATATACAAATTTTATACCCTTAAAATAAGGGAGAGAACATCTTCTAGTGGATATCTTTCGTTCTCTCTCCTCTTCCTCCCAATATTTGTTGTAAGCAAAATGGTGGGATCAAAGGGAAGGCTCATCCATTCTCCAATCCTTTCCCTCTTACTCCCTTTCCCTTCCCTCTAAATCAAAGTTTATGCACGATTACATGGTTATGAATTATTATTCCAAAATGGGCGCATGAGATTCGAAAGTTGGTTGCATGATCTCTTAAAATGAGCTTTCAACCAAATTTTAAGGAAGAGAATTGCATGCTGGAGAAATTTATTCATGTATCATATTTTCTAGCTGTTTTATTTAATTATATATCAATGTTAAGATTCTGCTATGGGTTTTATGTGCACAACTCTGATGCATTTATGGATATCACAATCCTGATTGACAAGGTGGCATGTAAGTTGTTTTGATATTAAAGTAAAATTACTTGCCAAGAAGTTATTTATTTGTCTATTTCCCTTCTAGTGACCAAACCAAAAGTTGGTTTCTCAGTGCTGGTTTATTTGCAAAGAAGATAACCGCCGTTATTAATTTCACAAGTCAGTTGTTGCCCAAAGAGAACACTTCTCAATTATTGTTACCTCTAATGCTAAACATATATATAAGAGAAGAGGAAGCTTCTTTCTTTTTTTCTACAACAGCTATTATATAGAGTTCTATTTATTTTTTTAATATTTTATATTATATTATCAGGCAAATCCACGTATGACTCTCTTTACCGGCAGTTCGAGAGTGGCAGATAAGTTGGCCGTTGATTTGAAGGGTCGAGTCAAATTGGAAGATGCAGGGTTCGACTGGAAGATCCTGGGGCCTGATGTCCAGGAGGTTTATTTTTACAATTTCTTACTTGCATTTATGAAAATTCTTCTTCTTTTTTTTTTTTTCTAGTCAGAAAGACATCCTCTTTTTGGTGTCTGAATGGCAGGTGGATTATGTTGCATGGGTTTGTGATCAAGATGCATATGCATGCAGTGGCCAAAAGTGCTCAGCTCAATCAATGCTATTCATGCATGAGGTTAGCTGCTTCATTATGGTGTCGGTACCCAATTTCTTTTGCTTGTCTTATATAGCTTATAATCGCAGGCTAACCAATTTTATAATTATTTATTAATCATTTTTCATCCTTTCGTTTTTTGCATAGATTTTCTTAGACCATGGCAATTCCATGAATCTCATTAATCACCAACCTCTCATTTCATAATAATTGTATATGCAGAATTGGTCTGCAAGTTCACTTATACGTCAAATGAATGATCTTGCTGCAAGAAGGAAACTAGATGATTTAACTATTGGCCCTATTCTTACGGTAAGCATGCCTACTTTTTTTATTAAAATTATCATTTTTTTATTCTTATTGGTTTATGCTTAAAAGAGATTATTAAAAGATTTGAGTAATTGGTGACACCATTCATGTAAATACTTCATTTTGGATGGTCCAGAAAGTTGTACTGTGGTCTAGAGAAGTACATTTAATGCGCATAATAGCAACAACTGAACTGATCAAAGTTCTGGGCTTTGACAGAATAAGTTGATTTGTTATTGAGACTCAAATATGCATCATACGAGTGAATAATTTCTTTCGGGCAGGTTGTTAGGATTGGGATTCTACATTGGATCAATAGTATTGAATGGATTGTGGATCACACGATTCTACAAATAAGGGGAAAAAGAAAAATAATATATATAAATAATCAATTCTTAAGATACACAAAGAACAAGTCTAACATTCATAGAAGTATAAAAAAAATTCCTAAGTTTGCATTAAACTAAACAAACAAGACTACAAGGCTATGATGCATACCCTCATATTACAATTGAAAAAGACCATTTCCAGAACCCAAAAATGATGATGATGATAAAAGATGAAATAGCAGTTTAACTCCTAGCCACATTCAGACAAAAATACAAATGGTTACAGGCACTTAACAACTCAATCCTACAGCTCACTGTATATCAAGGAGAATAGAAAGCCCAGAACAACCACCAATATTTAATCTTAGTCATTTAAACAGCTTTAACATCAACCAGATTAACTCCACCAATTTCACTCACCTCCCAAAACACCATCCTGGCCAACTGAACAGCATTTGGAGCCATTTCTTGATGAAAATTTGAGTTCCTGATTCTCCAAATACCCCATTTAACAGAGGAAAAAAACATTCTGCACCATTTATTCCTTTTTGAGTCCTGTTTAAATTTCTCCTGGAACCACAATATTAATTGATCCCAAGAAGACACCTGATCCCAATTCCAATTCATGACATCAAACAGCCATTTCTACACATTAGCAGCATATGAGCATTCAAAAAATATAGGAAAATGCTATTGTCCCAAATAAATATTCCGAAATATATCTCGAATCTATGTGGCAGGTATATTAGACCACCGGGATTCCGTGTATGGGGGGAATCCCACCAATAATAACTCACCATTTAATTTTATCTCCTAAAATAATGCACTATGTCACCTGCCACATAGATTCTAGATATATTTTGAAATATTTATTCGAGACGTGTAGCATTGCTCAAAAATATATGATCTGTCTTATCCCTGCCTTATAACAATTGTGACATTGAATCAAGGAAAATACCTCTCGACTGGGGAGTGGAGATTAGTTAAAGAAGAAATCTTATTCTGAAGAACAAGGCAAGTTCTCAAGCATGCTGTAGGTCTGCTTTGGTTCCAACATATTCTAGACCAATGTTTTTGGTGTTGATGGCCTCTCAGTTTCTTCCATACTGATTTAAAAGAAAAGGTACCATGATTCCATAGGATTTGATCTAATCCCTTGGTGAATCTTGGTTTCTGACAATTGATTCCATATTGGTTCTGCATCAGTTGCTAAGAATCTTGGTTTAAACCATCTGTCTCCTTGAATAATATCACCAACATTTCCATTTTTTGGCAGATCAAACCATCTCACAAGTTCGTGTTCAAAAGCTTGGATTAATGTTTTGTCCTTCCACCATGGATATATAAACAGTTTAGTTGATTGACCATCCCCTATTTTGAACTGAACATTAGGAATGAGATAATTACATCCAGAAGATTACTCCAAAACAGAGAATATTTACTGCTGTATAAACAACTCCATACTGATGGTTTTGCAGTCCCTTTAGCTTGAAGCCAGGCTATCCATAGCCTATCTTTTCCTTTTAGAAACTCCCAAACTAAAGTAGCTTTAGCAGCTTTATCACTCTCTCTCACTTTTCTGATGCCAAACCCTCCTTCTGATCTAGGCTTAGTGACCTGATTCCATTTCATAAGATGAATTTTCCTTGAATTCTTTTTACTCCCCCAGATATAGAACTTCACTTATCAATCAATAAGTATAGGCTGGAATCTTTAATGCATACACCATTGATAAAAGAAAGATGAAATCACTGTCTTCACCAATTCCACTCTACCTGCAAAAGAAAGAGTTGAGGAATTCCAGCTAAATTTTTCTGTGATTTTATCCCTGAGGTCAGAACAATCAGAATGCTTCAATTTTGTCAACCATTGGAAGCCCCAAGTATTTTGTTGGAAGCTCTCCCATTTTCATCTTCAGTATACCTTTTAACATTCTGTCTTGTTACAGAAGCAGAGAAAAACATTTGGCTTTTGTCATAGTTCACTGCCTATCCAGAAACTGACTGAAATTCTTGAAGCACTTTGTCTATACATTTTGCTGTACTAACATCAGCTTTAGACATTATCAATAACTCATCTGCAAAAAAACAGCGAGAAAAATCCAAACCAGACTTTTGAACTGCTTGACAGAACTGAAAACTCCCTTCTTCCACTGCTTTCTGCATTTGACTAGAAAAGAATTCCATGACAAGAGTTTAACAGAAATGGTAAGGGAGGACAGCCTTGTCTAAGGCCCTTTTGGGGTTGGAAAAAAACCTGCAGGAGATCTATTTACTAAGATAGAGAACCAGGATTCCTTGACCCAACCAATTCACCTCCTACCAAAACCATAGGTTTGAAGAAGCTTGAAGAGGAAAGGCCATGACATAGAGCCATAGGCCTTTTTCAAGTCAATTTTAATAGCCATAGTTGGCTTCATCTTTGAAGATTTGTAGGAATTTGGGATAAGGCATAGGAAAGATAAGTTTATGGTTTTATGCATCTTGGAATAATCAAAAAAGTATTTCACTGCATTTTGTATCTCTGGGCCAACCACCATCCAGAATTGCTGAAAGAATCTTGGAGGAAAAATCTGGACTGGAGCTTTTGTCTGCACCAAGGAGGAGAACCACTGCTCTGGTTTCTTCTGTAGACACAGGTTGCTCATGACCATGGGCTTCTGTAGGATAGATACCCTTCCTGTGTATAGAGGCACATTACCCTGACTGTCATCATGGTGCAGACAAAAGCCCTGATATAAAAATATATTGCCAAGGTTGTTGGAGCTTCGTTTTCCTATGGCTTGTCAACTGTCGCAAGTGATTTACCTTTGGATTTTATTAAATTTTGGACTAGAGGCCCAACACAATAGTAGCCCCATAAAAATTTAGAAAATCCCTACAACATTGATCATTAGAATCCTCAATGACCCATGGCGATTTCTCATTTTCTATGATATTTTATAAGATCCGGTTTGCTTTTTAACCTGGATTAACTGGCTGTTAAATTGGTTTGACCAGGTTTCAGCCTCTTTAGCCAATCAGGCCAATCTTTGGCTAAAATGAGGGAGAAACCTAAGGAACTAGCATCCTTGATTAACTGATAAAACAATAGATAATGTTTTTCATTGCAATTTTTACGGATAGACACAAAAAGTGCAATCTACGTGTAACAATGAATATGACTCACAAGACCTTGTATCAATAGGTGAGAAAAGTCTTGAGAGAAAAGCTGGTTTGTGTAGCATTACACTAGAACTAATTCACCAATTGTTTTCATTTATCAATGATTGTTCAGGTTGTTTTCTATGTCGTTCAAAGTTACTACCTGAAATAGTTGCCTTGTAATGTTCATTCCGTGTGTATACATGTTGACGTCGACGCATACCATATTGCAATTCTATTAATCTACCTAATTTATAGAAGTTATTGGCAATTATTTGGGTTGAAACTGATTCACTGAATGTCATAAAAATAAGCTATTCATCATCAGATTGATTATCTTCAGGAAAAAATTGTGATTTCGAGCCCTTGTAATTTACAGGTGTAAAAGAGCCATACATTGTTTAGTTATTACTGTACTTAAGTTTTGTAAGAATCAATGCCAGCACTGGGAATGGTGTTCACATGACAGATTTCGTACATGATATTCATGTAGTTAAATCATGACTAGTTTGGTTGTTTTTCTATAGTAACTTGCCTACTTTTTACTTACAGCCAACTAACTCTATTTGAGCTGTTTGTTGCTGGTGGCATGGGTTTCAAATGGGATTTTCAATGTAGGAACCATTTTGTTTTGAAATTTACTCAAGTTCTGTATTCTAATTGGTTTTTCTCTTGTTCTTGTTGCAGTTTACAACTGAAGCAATGTTAGAGCATGTGAATAATTTGCTTCACATACCAGGATCAAAACTACTCTTTGGTGGTGAAGCTTTAGAAAACCACTCTATTCCTCCGGTATATGGTGCTATAAAACCAACTGCCGTTTTTGTTCCACTTGAAGAATTATTAAAGGACAACAATTATGAGCTTGTAACAAGAGAAATTTTCGGACCAGTCCAGGTAAACTAGAGGAGACATTATAACTAGAAATTTTCAGTATCAGAAAGCTTGTTTTGATGATTAGATTAAAAAAAAGGTACTTGCTTAACTGGAAAATAATTGATTATCTAACTTGTAAGAGCTCCAGAAGGAGAGGAGCACTCATGCTGCATTGAGAACAATGACAAGGAGATACAGGATATGGCTCCATATCATTCTCACGTTTTAGAAGATTATTTTTTCCCCTGAAACAATTATTTTCTGTATCTTTTAATGGAGTTGATTTCTGTAACATTTCAATTGGTAAATCCTTCCCCAACAACAACCCCAACCCCCCCCCCCCCCCCAAAAAAAAAATCCCCTTGGAAACCACACATTCACAATTCATCTCATATTTTGCATTATGTTAATAGCCATGACAACAAAGTGTTAATTTCTTGTGCTCCTCTAATAACTGGAATTTACCATTTTGTGGGTTTGAATTTACGGAATTATATCAAAAGCATTCGAAAAAAAGAACAGTATTCTCAATAAGAGCTTTTCTTTTATGTCCTGCTCGATTTTCTTTTAAGGGTGAAATTTTACTTAATGGTCAAAATAAAACCAGTATCTTTGACCTATAGACTTGGAATGATATCGTAGAGTTGTATGTGCTAGTATGTTTTTTTTTTTGACAAGTGAAGATATTATAAAAGACGCTCAAAATGGGAGCGCGCCCTGAAACAACAGAAAACAACAAGGGGGAAGATCCCCTTAAACTCTTAACGAGTCAATAAAATCAACGAAGTGGGAGTGGAGATACAAGGAAGCCCCTGAATCCAAATACTGTATGTGCTAGTATTTGAATGCCCCAATGCAACATAATGTTCTCTCAATGTTTAAAGCTGTCATGGAGATGCAAAAAAAAGATGCAAGTGTTGGAGAATGCAATCCTAATTTTTATGTGTGTGTGTGTTTGTGTGTGTGAGAGAGAGATAGGGAGAGAGATTATTTTGAAAGCTAACTCAGGTTATATAAATATTTTTGTGCTTAGGTTGTTACTGAGTACAAAGATGATCAGCTCCCAATGGTGTTAGATGCCCTTGAAAGGATGCATGCACATTTGACAGCTGCTGTGGTTTCCAATGATCAGTTATTTCTGCAGGTTTGAATGGCAACCATTTCTTATTCATATGTCAAATTTCAGATTTTACTTCTTTTTCTAAATGCTATCCCTGCTCCAAACTGAGATGTCCTTGCTGTTAAATTGAAAATTTTACTAATTAAGCATAATGCTTTGGTTAAGGACCAAATTTATTCAAGATAATCGTAGTAATGGTTCTTTGGTTTCAATGATGGTAATTAATTGCCAGTAAACGTTAGCCACAGCACTCATACCCAACCATAATGAATGGAAACTCACTCTTTATACCATTTCAAATAAAATTTTATACAGGTTAATTTAATTTGCTTATCCAATACATAGATCTGCAGAGTGCCACATATATTTTGCAGACAATTTAGTGAATAAGCTGAGGTTCTTCTTAGGAGGGTTGGTTCTTCTTAGGAGGGTCCCCAACTCTGGGCCTTTTACTGGTATTTATTGAGCCATTGTTTATGATTCTGTATGTACCTCTTTCATTCTAATATTATGTAAATATATACACAAGTGTACAAATAACAATAGGACTAAAACACCCCCCGTGAGGTAGGCTAATTACAATAGTGCCCTAATCCTGGCTTGGAACAAATAGCTTTCAACTGTATGACTAAGAGCCTTAGTGAACATATCTGCCAATTGATCTTTAGACTTCACAAATGGAGTATAGATGTTCTCACTCAATATTTTGTCTCAAATGAGATGACAAGCGGTAAGAACAACAACTCCAAAAATGTTTGGGAACATGCATATGGAATAAGAGGGCACGAGTCACTTCCAAGAGATGAGGATTTTATGCTTAGCCACACCGTTTTGTTGAGGAGTACAAGTACATGTTTGATGAATAATGCCTTTAGCACGAAAAAATATATCAAACAGATTAGAGGCATATTCTTTGGCATTGTCTGAACGTAAGACTTTAATGGGACATCCTAACTGAGTTTTTATTTCTTTACGAATCATTGGAAATATGGAGAATAACTCAGAACGATTTTTCATTAGAAACAACCAAATCATACGAGAATATGTTTTATTGGTCCCCCATATGTCTGAATGAATTAACTGAAAAGGATTAGACACAATTATTAACTCGAGATTTGAAAGATGACGATGATGCTTACTAAGTTGACAAGCTTCACAAGACAAAGACAAAGCACGACTAAGACTAGGGACTTGATGCTGCAAAACGTATAGTGAGAGGTGACCAAGACGACAGTGCCACTGAAATGGAGACAAAGAGGACTGAAGAGCTCTGGGATGGTGTTCTCGAAATTGAAGTAATACAAGCCGCCTACTTCATGCCCCGTATCAATCTTCTTCTTCGTCTTGAGATCCTGAAAAACACAACATGTGGGATTAAATGTAATAGAGCAATGAAGAGTTTTAGTAATTGTACTATTAGACATCAAACTAAAAGGGAATTGAGAAACATATAGGACAGAAGATAGAGACATAGAAGAACTAAGATGTATTGTTCCTAAACCCGAAATCTTAGTTGATGAACCATTAGCAAGAGTAAAGAAGGAGCGATAGAATGAAAATCAGATAAAAGATGTGAACTACCAGGCATATGATCGGATGCTCCGAAGTCAATAATTCAGGGACAGTGACTGAAAGACAATAGGCATGCAAATGAGGTGGATACCCATTGGGCGAAATAAGCCATGGAAGATGAGGTGGATACCCGTTGCTGAGACATAAGCTAAGCATATTCACCGCGTGCGATAATAATAACAACCTGATGAGAACCTGTGGGTGGAGCAGGTGAACTAGGATCATCCTCTTTAGATGACACCTGATGTGCATGGGCAGATGTTTTTGGTGTCCGTGAAGGTCCGAACAATAATTCACAATGTGATTAGTAAGACCGCAGTGAGTACATTTTTTTTATTTCCCCCCTCTTGAGTCAGGCTGCCACATGTAGAATGACCACCACGACCTCCACGAGAATTGTGAGGTCCACCCTGCGAGGCAAATAACGTTGAACGTAGCGCCACTAGATAGAGTAGTCCGCTGGAGTCTGAAAAATACATCTGGAAGAGAGGGAAGCATAGGACTGCCCAAAATCTGTGCCCGTACTGGCTCGTATTCTGGTGACAGCCTTGTGAGATCTGAACAACATTAAAATCCTCACATTGTTGTTGAATACGCTTCACATCAGAAATGATAGGCCGACACAAGTTCATTTCCTCACAAATTCCCATAGCCTTCGAGAAATATTCTTCTAGAGTTTGATTACCCTGCTCAAGGTTAAAGTACTGTTTGCACACCTCGTAGATGCGTGTGATATTGCCAGTGCCCGAATATAATTACATGAGCCGGTTTCATATATCCTTGGGAGTGTCCAGATACACTAAGTTAGAGCTAATATTGGGTTCAATATTGTTCACATTAAAGAAATAATTTGAACATCCCTCTGTTCCCATGAATGGAACTCAGCATCATGGTCCTTGAGTTTATCCTTTAACCAAATGAGTGCCAAGGCCATTGGGTTGAAGGAAGCTGTGGAAGAAAATAATTCGGAACTGGTCGCTATACCAAATCAATAAAAACACAAGAAAAATTGCCTGACAGTACTGAACTAGCTGGACTAGATCTGTGGTCAGAAGTTGGTTGATCGGAATCTAGTGAACCTAAAACTAACTGGGATGGAGAGCTTATCGGACACCTGGAGTTAAGACTGGCAATTTTAACCGAGAAAAGAAGAAAAGAACTTGGAAATCAATCTGAGCAAACTGGGTTGATTCTGGTGAGTTGGACTGGGTGCTCTAGATGGGCCGGATTGGGTTGCTGGGACTGGGCAAACTGACTTGGGATTATCCAACTTCAGAATCAAACACCCCCTTTCTTCTTCAATACTATGTTTGATATTTAGGGTTTGAAGAGAAGAAACCATAGTGTATATGCAGATGACGACGATCACAACAGAGGATAATTGCAACAAAGATGATGAGGATCTTGATGGCAACAGAGATGAACATGATCGCGGCAGAGACAAACCACAACAACAACTGATCCCACATCAACTGATCTGATCGCAATCACAAGAACACAACAACTACAATCACAATCTCTTAACACCAACAATATCAATTGCAACAAGGCTCTGATACCATGTTAGAGTTTAGGTTTCGAAGATAAGGGAAGAGAAGATTGAGCCATTGTTTACGATTCTTTATATCCCTCTTTCATTCTAATGTTATTTAAATATATACACAAGTGTACAAATAACAATAGAATAAAATACCCCTGTGGGATAGGCTAATTACAATAATGCCCTAATTCAACTATTATAACATTTACATGCTTTAGCTTAGGGTACATGTTTCTATATGCACGCCACAGTTAACATCAATGTTAAAAGAATCAGTCTGGCCACAAACCTTGTGAACTGGTTCATCTGAAATATGAACCAAATGAAATGGTCTAATCATGAATATCATCGTGAAAACTATTGCAAGAACAGTAAAAAAAATCTAAATGCGAAAAGGATTACAATTGGGAGGATAATCCACGATAGAGGCCATTTGCTTAATATGACAATTAATAGAAATTGTAGAAATAAACAAAAAGATCTTCACGTGATTTTCATAGACTTAAAACAGGCATATTATAGACCTCACCCATGGCATGATGTTTTAAGATCGGTCCTAGCATGGTTTGCTAAGCATGACATTGTTGAATCCTATGAATTGTATGAAAGTAGGATACTCCAAATTCGGGGGTCAAAGAGGTTAGAGTACCAAGGGGTATATTTTTGTGGACTTTACAAAGAAAATGGGTCCCTATAAAGTGGGTGAAGCACATATAAAATGGCCAACTTCACAGTTGGCCAGTCCGAGTAAAAGATAGTCATACTAGCTACTTTTCTGGAACTTATCATTGTGCAAATATGATCCTCCATTCCATATACTGTTCTATAGCCTGATGATCTAATTGATGGCATTCGTTGGAAGAATATTTATGCCCTAAACTATAGGTTTTGAAGTAGTTCTCAACACATTCGATATAATAATCTTGGTAACTCATTTTGCAGAAAGTTATTGGCCAGACAGTCAATGGAACTACTTATGCTGGATTGAGAGCGAGAACTACAGGGGCTCCACAAAATCACTGGTAAGTAGAAAATCAATGGTTAATTGGTTTTTCCTCATTGGAACTTTTTGAGTAGTTAAATATGTCAAAAACAATGCCCTGTCACAGGTTTGGGCCAGCTGGAGATCCTAGAGGAGCAGGAATAGGAACCCCAGAAGCAATAAAGCTTGTTTGGTCTTGCCATAGAGAAATCATATATGACATTGGTCCCATGCCACAACCCTGGAATACTCCGCCTCCTTCCTAAGGAGTCTCACATGATGAAGACGAAAGAAAACATATCGACTTAAAAACAGCAAAGGAGTCAGCTGGGTAATAATTATTGTCAGTGACAATATTGGCGGTGGCGGTATTTAGTACTGGAGAAAATAAATGGCAACTTTTCATTCTCACTTCCCTAAAAAAAAATTCTCAATTTTCTTCATCCTGTGCAGTACTTTTCATTATAATATTGGTTATCAAGCAGTAAATGTGAATATCAAGATGGACCTTTAGTTCACTTGCAATATTGAGATTCAGACTTCCTAACAGTAATAATGAGGGCAACACCTGTGCAAATACTTAGGCTGTGTCCAAAAGCAAAACCCACGGGCATAGCAATGCAAAGTGCACATATACTGCAAATTTTAAAGAGTAGAAAATGAATCATCTATATAATGTTGTGGAAACTTAGAATCTATCATCTATGGGGTAGAAACGAGTTAAGCATAAGCGATGATGATGCCAAATATAGCAGAATAATTCTTTCCAACCACAAAAACACAGTGTGTGCCCATCGCATAGGAGATAAGGGTTATGGCTTGAAGGAAGGTTAGATGTAAACAATTTTACTCGTGACGACACCCATGACTTTCAAGTCACAGTAAAGCAACTTTATCATTGCACTAAGGGCCTGAGGTTCACCCTCGAATAGGGATAAAATATTAAAAGAAAACACCATTATGAAGTTTATGAGGTGTTGGGCAGAGAAAAAGACTAAAAACAAACCTATATTATTTTGAATAACATAGTTGCTTTCAAAATATTTCTAGCCGTGTTCATGTGTCTGATACGTGTTACCACGACATCCTAAGTGTTCATACTTCTTAGATGATAAGTGGTGTTAGTGTTCATGTGTCTGACACGTGTTACCACGACATCCTAAGTGTCCATACTTCTTAGATGATAAGTGGTGTTAGTTGGAATTAAGAATGATTATAATAGAAAAGAATAAAAAATTAAACTGATAATTGACCCTATTCGTGAGAGACAAAGGAAAGGATGATATTAGGTTTTGTTTAAGTTAAAATTAATGAGTAAATGGGATTTTAATTTTTCAAAAATTTCCAATTTCTAGCTTTGTTAATTCTTAACAACATATTATGTTGCGTTTGGTAACACCGAATCGATACCTTAGAATTGAAATTAAAAAAAACTTAGTTTAAAGGAACCTTTAGAAAGAAGACATTGTTAAAAAGCAAAAATACGTGATAGTTTAATTGTTAGTTAAAAGTTGTATAAAACTTATCATATAAATAAATCACGATTTTTTTTTCTATTTTGAACATTTTTTTGTTAACGATTAAAGCAAAGGTTTATGTTCGGTGTGGTGGCTGTGGCTGTGGCTGTGACTTTTTAAAATTCCAATAGTACTCAATCCCATTTTTGTCAAACCAAATGACCAAGAAAAGCTCTTCCATTCATCAAGTTGTTTGTCTCATTTTCATATTCTTGGGTTAGGCATGATCAATGGTGGCCCACAACGATAGCCTTGACATTTCATAAACAGACGGTAATCGACAACCATGATCATGTGATTATTCTTAATTTCCTACTATGGTTTCCGATATTTCTTAGAAAGAGCTTTATACAAAAGCTGGTTTCCATAAATTTCACAAACACTGCGAAAAGATTTTTGTACTCCAAAAGCCGAAAGAAGTTTCTTGAAAATTCATTCCAATTCCAAACAGGACCTTAGTGTGAATTGAGTTAATATGCTTTTCCTTGAACGATGGGCCAATACAACATGCAAATGCAAGTTATAATCATGACACAATACCACATGGGTACCAAGAAAGACAGCTCTTACATTCATGTGTTGGATGCATCATCCTATATATGTTGCTAAATTTCTCCTCTGTCTATCCATTTATCTTGTTCCCCTATATACAATCCTTGATCTTGTTCCCATATAGTGTGTCTATATATGTATATCTATAGATATATATGGTCCATGCATCATCCTGTAATGCCAGCATGATGTTCCCTACATTCCATGACATCTTACACTCTTGATCTATCAGTGCTACCCTATCTTGTCGATGATGGAATACTACATATATCTTAAACGCTTGTCAATACTCACAGCTCTGTTAGCTTGTTAACATTGTGGCTGCTAATGTGGATCTAATTTTACATTATGAATAAAAGAATAAAGTGGCAACACTAATACACATATATATTATATATTATATACACAAACTCTATGAACATACAAAAATCCATCAACCACCACCATGACATTGCAGTACTATCATTTTTCAATAACCGATAGTAACACAATTAAGATTTACGAGAGACAACTAATTATTTTGAATAAGGATAACTACAACTTTATGTGTTTGGTTATTGTAATGAATTTTTTTTTTTTTTTGTCTTGAAACAAAATTCAATTGTTTATATTTTTGAAAGAGCATCGGTTCATTTATGGTTCCTATTTTTTAGGAACAGTTCAAATTGATTCACTTACAGATTGAGAGCAGAAAAAGCCGATCAAATGCGAACCGATCTATATATATATATATTTGTACACTAGGGTTTAAATGATTGGCTTATATACTTTATTATTCCCATGATCAAGTTGTCATTTTTTTGTCTAAAATTAATTTTTTTTCACATATCCATGTAATATTCATATTTATCATTCTTTTCTTAGTCTTTCTGGTGATTTTTTTTCTTTACCAATAGCCTAATTCGTGAAACCAATTCGATTTTGTGTGGTACAGATTGGTTCGGTTTTGATGCTTACTTTGATTTGGTCCGGTTTCATGTTTTATAAAACCGTTGGGGTCGGATTGGTACTGATTTTAACCAATCCGGTTCAGTATGCATCCCTATTGAAACATTCATTACTCATGTAATAGTAGTAGTAACTTGACAAATGAAAATTTGATCATTTTCATGAATTCTATCTTATAAAGACTAAAGAGTGTCCTATTCATCAAACCTTATTAAGAAAGGTTTGAAAGCTTAAGCAACATAAAGAACTAAAAACTTTACCAAAAAAATAATAATGAATTAAAAAGTTTGATGAGCCCACCCTAGTAGGAGTCTTTGACCATTAAAATAGCTATTGGCAGCAAACATCAAATGAGTAGAAATTGCATACATATTGTATCAAGGGAATTGCACAAATAACATGTAATAAAGTAAGAGTGAGACATGCGCTTTATAGCTGAAAAAGGGCACAACATTAAAGGGCGCAAAGTCTCAAAAAGACACAGAAAGTAGTGCAAATGCAATTCTGATCATTCACCTTAAAGCACAAGAATTTTCAAGAAATAAGAAGAAGAAATCTCGAGATGAACACTGAGAGGAGAGTGCAAAACATACAACAAATTGTATCAGAGCCAATCCCCAACCGAAAATGAAAGAGCCTGCTTTCAGTTATAGGCAGTCTTCAACTTAATTATTTCACGATCATGCATGAAGTAATCTTCAGTAAAGAAAAGTGCTAAACTAAATTGAGATGTTTGAGAATTTGAACACACAATGATATTATTTTTTATAACTCGACAAGAAGATGGTTGAGGTAATTCCAATAACTAGTAAGGAATGATTCAATCCAAGAACACATCAAGCACTGTAGAAGAACCAAAATGATAACAAATTGAAGTTTTGAGAAAGGACATGATGGTATGGCGCTAGTTAAGGGACTGTTAAATTGTTTAGCATATTGTAGTTTCTTCTTCATCTCCAACTGAAAATACCAAACCCTGTAATAGAAATGCATAGTATGATTGATTGTATGACAAAAATGAAAAAGTATACATGATATAGTCATTCTGGATTTAATGATGAATAATTTTCAGTTCACAGACTCGTACACGATAAATTAAATCCCAAGAAAATGTTGTATGTGTTCTATAAAAGAAAACAATTGATGAAAACCTTTTTTCACAATTTCTTGGGGATAAATGATGATGATGAGAAATGAAAGCCTCAGCCAGATTATGCCATTTTGGTGCAGGCTTTAAGTCAACCTTTTTTAGGAAAAGAAGGTGGTATGTGAAGCTTTTAGAAATACTGTAGCTTCTTCATGCTAAGAAAAGATGAAACAGAACTTGGTGGGAATCTACTTTTTTTTCTTGCATTCCAAAATTAAGGATTTTTCTTTTTAGATGACACACATGGACAAGACAGAATAATTGTATTGTTTTCCTAGGCTGCTCTTATACAAACAAAAAGCTGCATCAACTTAGCCACCCAGTCAGATTCATGGAAAGCACCAGTTGATCAAAGATTCGACAAGGGTAACTTTGGAAAGATCATTACCTACAAATTTTAAACTACTTTGATGATCATGATCAACTGACAAACTAAGGTTCAAGAGCATGAGACTAGAAGAGGAGTGCAGAACTTTTAGATATTGAATTGATTGAAGTATCTCTTTTGTTAATGTTAGTTAGATATTAGGTATGCTTAACCTTGCTTTATGGTGTGGAGGCAGGTACAACAGAAGGCATGGAATTGATAACTCCATGATCTTGTTAGAATCCTGGTGAAATGTTTGTCAGGCCCAGATAGCTTTTTGCATTTTTACCCTCTCTTGTGCCAATTAGCATAGTTAATGATATTTGTTGAGACAAACACCACAAACCAAAAACACAATAAAAAAATCGACAAAAAAATAATCACAAAGAATACAAAGATTTACGTGGTTCACCCAAAACCTAGGCTACGTCCACGGTGAAGATACGAAATTTTTCACTATGCGAAAATTAGGAGACTACAAGTTCTAGCCCCAAACCCCTCTCTTTCTCTCTCTCTGTCGCTAACACTCTTTTTGCCGCTATCAAAGTTCTCTCATCACACTCTCCAAACCCTATATGCCCTTATATACTCGGCTACATGAGAATTCTAGAACCGAGTTCATGACCCACAAGAGAAAACGGATCAAAAAATTGCAACCCAGGCCGAAGCAAAATTCGAGCCACAACTTTCCAGTATGAGAGGACTTTGCTTCATTCCCTTGAACTTTATCATTCACAAGTTATGTATTTAAGCTCCTAAAATGATTGTCATTGTGGTTGTCATCACTGCTACTACTATCTTACGTCAAGTCTTTGGACTAGGCCGGAAAAGGATTTACTGTGTCATTCTTATAGCTATATCAAGCAATCCAACCATTATAGCATAGATATGTCACATTCATCTTGGTACTGAAATACATATCAGTTTGATTCTCCTCATCTTCCTTCCTATAACCTGCAACAAACCAAATTAAGCACGGCTCGACAATGCTATCATTGAACTAGATTATGTATGATGAGATGATCTCAACATATTCAACTCTTACATTTCTATAAAGACTACTCCGAAATTCCTCTTGATGTGGTCTTTCCCAAATGTAATAATGCACCATCACCCTATCACCATATATAACTCTCATTTCTTCACTGCATTTGTTTGACAAACAAGTCTCTTCATTGGCCAACATCTTTTGCCACACAGCATAACCAATCTGAATATTAAAGCTCTTTCATAATTTTACTTTTAAATTGACTATCTTAGGATTTGGCTCCCCTGAACACTCAACTTTAGCCACTCACCTCTAGCAATCTCCCTCTCTCTCATAGCAATGCGGCAGGATTCCAGAAACTAATCAATCTATCCATCATATAGTATATATAATTACTAGCATTAGGTTTTATTTGTAATAATTAATGGACGATCTCTATCTACTGAATCTATCACTTGATCTATATTATGATGACAAGAAAACGATAACTTAGATCAATGTACATTTTGGAGTGCACAGCCTGTTCATAGCATCCTTGATGAAAGTGTTATATCTTGTTATATCTCCAAACTATATCCCTTTTTGTACAGCAATAAGTATTATAATAAAAATGGGAGAAGCAAGAAATATGATATACGGAAGGGCTTGATCCAGTGCACCTTCATTAACTTGAGGCTCTTTCAAAGGGTTGTTGGATTTATCTTCAAGAAAAGCTTCAAAAAAGTTTTGGTAATTCAATGGAGAAAGATATGAGCCCTTCACCTTCAGCATTTCCATGGCCTGCCATCAACAAAATGATTTTCAATTGAAAGCAAACAATTCACAGAGAAAGTCCATCTTAAAATTCAATATTGAGTACAAAGACCCCTAATCCATATGGCACTATTTCTAAATGTAAACTGTAATGTTAGTAAGAATTATTAAATCTGAATGGGAAAACCACCATTAGGAGTACCAATTGGCAGCACGTACAAGCTAAGACACATTTGCTAATAAAAGTAATTATTTGTCTTTTATCAGAGAAAAACAACACTATTTTTCTTAAATTAGGCATGAACTAATACTAAAAATTGCAATCAAATGGTGGCTTTTTTTTTCCCCAGTCCTCATGATAGTTTATACTTTTGTAACAAGGAGATCCCATATTAGAACTAAAATGTTGGTACTGCAGCACTGTATGCACCACCATGTATGCATATTAGACATGTTTGAAGTTTCAAGTACTGTCATGTATGTCATCGTTCATTTTGTTTTAAGGTCACCAAGTCAGATAAGAAATTTTAAACCTATTTTACCACTCTTTCGCTCTAGGCTCATATATGCAAAAACTCCATCTTATTATAAGTTACCTGGAAGCTAAACATGAATTGCCTTGCTTTCTTGCTCACTTGAACATTTGGATGAGACTGAAGCTTCTCATACATAACTCGAGCCTCGTTGGTCCTGCAAACCATTGCAACTGTTGAATTTCTCTCCAGCAAGCGAATAACAGAAATATACTATTTTAAGATGAAAATCTTAAATTGTACCAAATATTTTTTTGTATAATCTTAATTAACCAGAGTCCAATCGTTTAAAAATCTTGCAGTAATTTGATATACTATGGGGTTCACTGAGTGATTCTAGTCAAATATACTGAGGGAGTCTTGACAAATATGACACACACACACATACCTACTGAGTGAGTCTTGACAAATAGACCACTGCAAAGCAGCTAACCCGTGAAGTTCGCTCTGCACAAAAAATATATTAGGAAATTACAATACAGCTCAGGAGAAGAAAAGGATCAAGTATGACTCCCTCTAAACTTGATAATAATAAACTTAATATCAATTTCATGCAGCCAGGAGCGGAGACAATGTAGGCCCAGTGGCCTTGGCCCCCACCCACTATAATATATACTACTTTATTTTTTGTTTCTTTACATATATATGAAAAAAAATTATATAAAGCCCCCCCTAAAATTTTCAATTCTAGAATTATCACCTAATTTTTTCTTTCTTTTCTCTTTTACTCTTCAAATTCCTTTATAAAAAAAATCCCTTCTTTAATCAAATTCTAATTCTTTTTCCTTTAAAGTTCTCTCATTTTTCTTTTTCTTTTTCTTTTTTTTCCTTCTTCTTCTTCTTCTTCTTCCTTTTTTTTTCCACTGAAAAGTCTCTTCTTTTTGCACTTATGTATGATGTATGTAGTATGTAACCTTTTTTTCTCTTCTTATTCTTTTTATTTCTCTTCTTCTTATTTAAATTTATTAGTGTAATTTTATGAATTCAACGGGTGTAATTTCATGCATCACTTTCAAACTACAAAGACAACAACTGCATTCAATGGAAATATTACTAATCAATATTTTGGTTCTTATATTTGTCATGTATTTATCTTTCTTACACTACTCATTGATTAGAATATTATTTTGCAATGATTTTTTTTGCCTCTTGATTTGAACAATCTATATTTGTCATGTTAGTTGACTTTTTTTTTTAATCAATTACACTGTGCCCCCTGAAATGAAATCCTGGTTCCACCCCTGCATGCAGCGCATGCACAACTAAGTCCCCTGAAGTTTTAAAAAAAAATGTAAAAAAAAAGACCAAAAAGAAACTCCTATCAATAATGGAAATCACCAGATTTTCATTTACTTAGTTTCCTTTTTTCAAAAAAAAATATAAAAAAAAAAGAAGAAGAAAAGCAACAAGACAGCTAGATAATAAAATGAATAAATTGTAAGGCACAACACCACGTAGAAAGCAGAAATAATAGTCCTTACAAAATTAAATCAAACAATAATATATCATAAACAAAAAAAGTAAGAAGTAATTAGTCTTATAAGTTTGATCACAACCATTCCAACAATTAACAACAGTCGAAGAATGCAACTCTCATGGTCCAACAAATTTCAAGCAAACAAATAACAGTGACACACCAAAACTTCAACAAATCGTGGCCCACCAACATAATAGCGCATGAGACCCCGGCATAGCTCGTGACACATCCCATGCTTGCACACTGACACTGACCTAAGTACATGGCAAGATAAGACCAGCAGTACTAGTGAAGCACCCACAAGGTTAAGAAGCCATGCATTGCACCCACAAACCAACTTGATAGGCGCAGCACATGTTCATGTTTGTATTTGCCCCACAACCATGTGACCCATGCCACTCATGGGGATCCACATGAGCATGTACAAACCCGAGACAAGCTCCGAAAAGGCACACAACATGCTGACAGCACATTGGTAACCCCATGTCCCTCTAGCACTATTGTCCATGGGAAAGGTCTGAACCCTTTTATCAACTACTGGAATATAATCAAATGCAATCTAGTTCTGGTTGTTAGAAGTTTTTTTTTCCATGTTGTTCATTTACTAAGGAA
Organism: Cornus controversa; assembly: GCA_026545225.1. Classification (NCBI taxonomy): domain Eukaryota; kingdom Viridiplantae; phylum Streptophyta; class Magnoliopsida; order Cornales; family Cornaceae; genus Cornus; species Cornus controversa. The sequence goes on along the minus strand of CM048853.1, from coordinate 49,306,341 downwards.
TCAAAACCACACAAATATTACACTTAGTCTTTTAACGCCCCACCTAGACGGGACCAGCACTAGGTAATGGCCTTTACACACCCACACACACGCGTGTGTGTATGAGCATTGTGTCTGTAAATATATGTACATATTTATATAATAGTTGGCATGTAGGGCCTAGGTTGAATAATTTCAGACCCAAACCCTCCCCAACTAGACTAGTGCTCAAGGGAAAATATATTCGCCGATATTCATGTGGCCCAAGGCAAGCTAAATCGCAGTTCCCCCTGTTGGTCCATAGGACGTGTCACGCACGTAAACCCATCACCCCCTTCCAATAAAGTGTTTCTCATTTCTGAAAAAAAAAACTTCTCTTGGTCTTTTTATTTAACATTTCTCAGTAGAAGACAATAATTTCAGATTATTTACAATTTCAACAAGATGGATATTAATAATGTAACGATCATCACATAAGAATTTCTACTTAGCAAGCGTATCTTATAGAGTTCCAACCACAGTAATCTTTGTCCCTTAACAAACAGACAGTTGAGACTATTCAGATATCAGATGCAGATTACCTTAAACGGCAACTTAGCCATAACTTCTTCATAATAGGGTAATGCTTCCTTAAGGTCTCCAAGATCCATCAGAGAGTCACCATTCCTCATTGCCTATGTATAAAAGCACTATAATTAAGATTACGTTATGTGTTATTCTTCTTGATCAAGAAATGTGTAATGAAATATGAATATGAAAGCAGAGAGAATACAACATAGTTCAAACAATCATTTCTTTTCTGAAGACTTCTCGAGTTTCCATATATCCAGAAGAATTTCAAATATCCACATATTTTGAACAGGCACATTATCTAGCACAAAATTACTGATTTTTCACCAAAATTCCTGGTTTTATGTCAAAATTTCCAGATTGGCTGACAGCAATAAAATGTGCCACCAAGGCTCCCTTAGCTACATTAAATCACCATTCTCAATTCCCTATAAAAATTCTCAATTTTCTTCATCATGTGCAATACTTTTCATTATACTATTGGATATCAAGCAGTAAATGTGCATATCAGAATGGGCATTTAGTTCGCTTGCAATAGCAATGCAAAGAACACCCATACTGCAAATTTTAAAGAGTAGAAAATGAATCATCTATTTAATGTAGTGGAACTTAGAATCTATCATCTATGAGGTAGAAACGAGTTAAGCATAAGCCATAAATGCAGAATATGGACTCTTGACCTTGATAGAAAGAGAATAATCCGATAACACCCTCACTAACAGATTTCGAGAAGGATTCTCTAATATTATATTATGCACTTCTTATAATACTTGATAGATTGTGTTTCGATAGATGATGAGAGAATGGATACATCACAGTTTCCTTTTGCTTTTCCTCCAAAACATATATAAAGAAGGTAATATATGGTTGAATCTTACCTTCTCACATTCAGATTTTAGCTTTGGATCAATATTCAAGCCAATTTGACTCTTGTAGGCAGCAAGTAATTGCCTTGTACGTGAGTCTTTAGCAGCTTTATCTTCTTCTGTTTCAAGCTCTTCCCCAGGGTGAATGACTCTTCCACCACCATACTGAACACCAGGAGAAAAAATTGAATAAGAACTCCCTTTCTAAGGATGTTAAAATACAAACAAGGTGGAATTAGTAGCAGAACAGTTCAAAAATGTAAGATAGTAATAAAGTAACTATTTTCGACCTCCCAAAATTGTGGTCCACTCATCAAATAAACTTGTTTAAGAAAGTAATCACATAAAAGTAAAATTCAACACATATTTTGATTCCTTTGTAAGTGCATGGCCAATGGATATGAATCAGCAGAAAGTGAAGGTTGGATACAGAGAGCCTTTTTTTATGGATGCCTTCTTGTGCCTTCTTTTATCCTGGCTTTTCCCTTATAATAGGTCAACCGCCACCAATTAGATCACTCTTCTTGTTATTTCATAGCTAGTTTATTTACAATCTCTACTAGCAAATTATTGCTTGAAGGAAATGACTAGTGGTCCCTTCAAGTACATTCAAAATGCTATTTAGCAGTAGTAGTTCACACTTGATATCCTAATCATTTGCATTTATACAAATCATAGAATCTAAAATGTCAAGCTGGAATAAACAAGTGAATAACACCCGATGATGCCAAACAAAGCAGAATAATTCTTTCCAACCACAAAAACCCAGGGCCCTTGCCCATCGTATAGGAGATAAGGGCTATGGGCTTCGAGGAAGGTCAGATGTACACAACCTTGCCTTTGCATGCAGAGCGACTGTTTTTTGTTTCAAACCCATGACCTCTCCAAGTCACAATGGAGCAACCTTACCATTGCGCCAAGGGCCTAAGGTCCACCCTCGTATAGGGATAAAATATTAAAAGAAAACGCCATTACCCAATATGGTCACACCTTTACGAGGTGTTGGGCAGAGAAAAAGACTGGAAACAAACCTAACCCTTTGGTATTATTTTGGACAACATAGTTGCTCTCAGACTCGAACTTATGTCACCACACTCGTCACCCTGAGTTTTCAGCATTGAACCAAGCAATGGACCCTGTGTGCACAGTAATCCAACATTTTTCCTTTTAGTAAACTTTTTCTGACTATATTCTAAAAACAAATATATTAATTGGACTACCTAACAGATTTTAGGTAATAACTTCGTTTCTTTGCATCAAAATTGGCAGCAATATTTTCTTCGCCAAAAGTAATGTCCATTTTACACAGTGATTACTTACAATTTATCAAACTAAAACACACTGTCCCCCACCTGTCTCCAAGGATTAGCGAGGGAGCAAATCATTAACATCAACAGAAAAATACATAAATGATAATTGAGCTTCTTAACAGAACATTAAAATGCAATGCACTATACCGATTTGGAAATGTTGCTAGGTCTGGGGAAAACTCCCCAGGTAGAAACCTTGGGCTTGTATAGATCTGAGTTGTCTTCCTGTGTTGGCTTTGGCTCTGACACCGTTGCATCTTCGAACTTGCTAGTGTCACCAACAATTATCTCCACCTCAGGCAAGTCTCCTAATGAAAAAGGGTCTGCTACTGGAACCAACCCAGCTGGAAGTCCCCTGCTCTTCTTATCTGAGAAGCCAAGCCCCATAAAATCAATGCTTGAAATCGACGGTTCTTCCTTCTTACGAACCCTCTTATCAAGAAACCCATTTCCTGTATTCCCCCCATTCCCTCCCTTCAATCCTGGTAATCCATGCACATTAGTTAGTAAATTGTCTCATCTTCATTTAACAATCAAACCCTCCTAAAGGATCAAATTCTATAGATACAGTATGTAATTTCTAATCAAACAGAAATCACAGAATCAATGAAAGGGCTTCCTTTTTCTTTTCTTTTCTTTTTTCGAAAGCTTAAGCAAACGAACACACACCAACAATATTGCTCCTAATGGGGCTCAAACTCTCAACCTCCCATTTGGGGAGGAGAGATCATACCATCCGACCTAATGGCCCGGTGGTGAAATGGTTTTCTTTCCCTAAGCATGAACATCAGTTTAGAATCCAAATCAAAGTGATTATAGTATCTACATTTTCCAAGCATCATTTCAGACCACTTCCTATTTCAAATGCAGAGGGAATGGTAAGGAAAACTTCCATATAGCCAATCCCAAGTAATATTACATTACAGACTACAGATTTTGTTAAATTGGGCATTACATTTCAAAATTAAATGCTCATCCAATCAATACAATTCTAAAGACGTGTATGCATGTATATATCTACTAATTATGCTATAACTATATACAGATGATTAACAATAAATTATATAAATCTTAAAACAACAAAAATGAACTAAAAATCCCACATAACAAATTAACAATGAATAGAAACTCACATTTTATCAAAGCGCAGTACCTGAACTTGTTTCAGTCCTCTCCACACTTGTAGTGCCACCCATAATGCCTTTGTTCTTCTTATACTCTTTTGCTTTCTCCATTGCAAGTTTAACAGCAACTGGGAGTTCCTGATTTCCACCATTCCCAGCTTCAGAAGCCGAACCATCAATTCTATTCGCTATTTCAGCTGGCTCTGGAACTGGGTTTTGATCAACCCTCGAAGTCGCTTTCGATTTCTTATACGCCTTAGCTTTCGCTAATGCAATCTTCACAGGGTCGGTTTCGGCCGGCTTGTCTTCGGGAGAATTTTCTGGTGAGTTTGACGAATTGGGTGATGAAGATTCGGAATTGGAAGATGATGAGACTTTGAGGGTCTTGAATGTGCAGTGTCTGGGGTTTGCTGATGTTGAAGAAACCCCGCCTTTGATGGGTCTGAGATAACAAAGGCATGAAGATTGGGGAACAGTGGCCATGGTTTGGAGTCAGGTTCTTGAGAGGGTCTCCCTGAGGCTACTGAATTGAGTGGCCATGGTCAGTTTGTTGGTTGCTGTGAGATAAGAAGAGTCTAAGGACTCTTAAATTTGAATTTCCAACTGTTTTTTGATTGTTTGAAAATTTTAAAAACTTTAATAATTAAATTATAAAAGTACCCAAGTGTTAAGTACTAATTGCAATTTAAAAAATATATTTGATATTTGTTTGAGATTTTAGAGATTTTAACTTTCATGTCGGGTCAGTTTATCGGTGATATGGATACTTACACGAAATACGGGTATAACATAATTCAGACGCGGCGATACGTCAATTTAAAAAAAATTATGATCCGAGTAAGACATAAATAAGCCAAAAAATAATAATAATAATATATTATTATTATAATATATATATATATATAAATAATAACTTTGGATCATTTTATCTATATTCATAAATGAAATCACTAATTTGGAGTGTCGAGCTAAATGTGTGTTATTTTTGTTTTCTTAAATTTTATATTATTTTTCTAATTAACCAATAATATATTTTAAATTGCATTGAGTTTCATTCTTTTGAAAAAAAAAATTATTATAAAACCATCCCGCCGTGTTATGGAAGTGTCCAAAACGTACATTGTCGTGTTCATGGCGTGTCCTAGCCATGTCTAATTTGAAAATAAAATATTCAAAATTCAAGATTCTTCTAGTCGTATCAGATACATGTCCGAACTGTATCCGCGTGTCTGAAACGTATTTGAGGGTTCAATACCCCCACGTCACCCCGAGAGAAGTATATGTGCTTCTTAGCTTGTCACTAAAAAATTTATCTCATTCTAAATGAAAATAAAGCTAAATTACACTGACCTTCCCTAAGATTTGAGCATGTTACACACGAGTGGAACGTTTGGTCGTTATTGATCTAACTAGACGTTAAACCTCTAAAGATCGTTAAGTTGCGCAAAATCTCATTTTTACCCTCAATATTTTAATTTTTAATATAAAATATCATTGAAGGAAAGAGCAAAATGATCATTTTCAAAAATTTGATTAACGATTCTAACAGAAAGAAAACATCAATAGTGTCGTTGAGCACGTGTGTCAAACCTTGGGGGGGGGGGGGGGGGATGTAAACCTCAAATGCTTAATTTGCCCAAATCACAGAAAGATCAGTGTAATTTATCATATTTTTAATGTAATATTCAAAATATTATCAAAATATTAGTATTATTAGCCTCTCTTTTTTTTTTTTCCATTTTATTTGATCCTTGTGGAAAATGTAACTAGAGCTGCAAGATTATTTGAATCATGATTTACAACATGAATGCCCAGTGAACTAGGGAGTTCAAACTTCACACATGGTTAATTTGCTTTTTAGTTGAATTATTTAATATTTGTGTGTCTACAACGATAAATACTGAATCCTTCATAGATTTATCTGTACACTAAGGTACAAACTACTTTACTGAAAATTTTCAAAGCAATCTTACCAGAGTTTCAAAATTAAATCCCACCTTCAGAAAAATTCAAGAATGGGAAATTATAAGCATAGGAAAAAGGTTCCTTTGGTTTTGTAGTCCAACTTCACCTGAAAACCAAAGAAAAAGAGAGAAGTAATAGACTGATGGACTCGGTGAAGTCCAAAATTTTCAGTTCTTGCACTTTACCATCCTATTTTCATGTGATGCCTGTGAGCCAATTTATGCATTACTTATCATGAACTTCAAAACCACAAGAAGCAAGAAAAACAACCCTTTCTCACTGATTTAGTTGCTGGAATAAGATCATCAATACAATAACAATGTTCATCCACTTTAAAAACAACTCCAAATATACCATTAAATTTTTACAAAGATTCAAATTCAGGTTCTATATATAACTGACCAAGTACACCAATTGCAAGCCTTATAATATTTGCAGATCAGTAACAAAAATAAAGATCTGTAATTTCACAACCAACAAGTACTCGGCAACTTTGTCTTGAAACCTCACATGAAGAACATTATTCTTCATCTGAATACCCGGAGTGAGTGATTCGAGCATGTGAAGCCACCATCAAGCATGAGATTAACCCCACTAATATACCTCGCTTCATCACTAGCCAAGAAGACAACAGCATTAGCCACATCGTCAACAGTCAATTCCACACCCTTCAAGTTGGCGTTACTGCGAACAAAAGCACGGAAACCTTCCAAGGCATCATCAGTCCTCTCCTCCTCAGGCAAATGAGCCAAAGCCAATTTTGTCGCAACTGCATAAGGGGCAACGCAGTTCACACGTATCCCATGGATTCCCAGCTCAGCTGCAACACTCTTGGTAAGCCCCAAAACTGCATGCTTGGAACCTGTGTATGCATGTGGCCCTAGGCCTCCTATGTCACTTGAAACACTAGAGAGAGAAATAATTGAGCCTTTCTTCATTGGGATCATTATGCGAGCTGCGTGCTTCATTCCAAGGAAGACCCCCTTCACATTAATATCAAAAATCCTCTCAAACACCGACATGTCTACATTGCGGATGTCTGGAGATGGGGGGCCTGCCATCCCAGCATTGTTAACCATGATATCAAGTGTACCAAATTTATCAATTGTGTAGTCAACTGCACGGCGAACGTCATCCTCTATGGTGACATCACAGTGGAAAAAACATGTATTCAGGTTGCCATCAAGGGATTCGCATAGACGCTGACCAAGTTCATCTTGGATGTCAACAACACAAACTTTTGCACCATGCCTATGGAATAGACGGACAATGCTCTCTCCAATGCCAGTGCCACCACCAGTGACCAATGCAACATTCCCTAATAATCTGAAAAAGGCAAATAAATAATTAAAGACATGATTGAAGAAATCTTACAGGAACTGTCCGTGAGATCCAACATTACTCTAAAAGATATTTCAACCCATAAAAATGATATGATAAAAAATGTGCCACACTTAGCAGACATGCCTATAACAATTTTGACTCAAATGTTTTATCTCCACTAACTATTTTTTTTTTACTCGGCCTTATTGGCACAAAGGGGGCATTAAAACAATGAACAAGTTAACAAAAGATAACACATTGATTTGACATGAAACTCAGTAGAATCTGAAAAAAGATCTAAGTTAGCTACTCGAATCAACTTGACATAACCAAACTCAATACAGTACTACGATAATAACCATTCTAATCAAGTGAATTCTCTTTTCCCTTTTAAGAAAGGGCCCTTATTTATTTATTTTTTAAGTTTTTAAGAAAGGGCCCTCTCAAATTTACTTATATTAAAGACTATTATCCTTGGTAAAAGTAAAAATTCATCATCTTTGTCTTCCAATTCAATGTGTTGTGTCAGTTATTGATACCTTCTGTTGTAATAACCCCAATAAAAACATAACCTGATGCACTGTTCATAGACAATGAGAAAGCTCCCCTTTTGAGCAGCTTTTAATGAAATTTTACTTATCAAAAAAATAATAATTACAAACACAAAATCTATATTCTTCGAAATTTAGTTACAGTTCCACAACCTTTTGAACAACCAAATGGAGCATAAAAGAAGAATATGATAAAGAAGCACTCAAAAGTGAGACACTTCATTGTTGTGTCACGGTTCGGCAGCTCTGAGATTTGGCAATTAATTCCGAAAGTCTTCTAAATTCATTTCAACTACATGCCACATTATAGCAGAGACAAATTGGCTAAAACATTATTGAGAATAATTTTTAAAATTTGGCCAAGAATCGGATATAATTAAAAAATGGAAAGGAAAAAATGAATAAAAGAACCAAAATAAATAAATAAATAGTAGCATTATGAATTTCAAGCTGAATGCAGAAAAGAATGGTAGAAATATCCCAGATAATCCAAATTTACCACAAATTGAGCTACTTGGACAAAATTCTGTTAGCTGTTTCTGTGTGAGGTCGGACGAATTGAGATCCAAGCATACCACTCAAATTAAACTCATGCAAATGGTCTATGAGAAAGAGTTGCCTTAAATTAAGAAATGGTGTGCATTTAGGATGAATTCAAGAAAAATATCTGACCCTGAAAATTTACTGGGAGATTCAAAGTATAAATTCACTAACAGCAAAATTTTGGGAAACTCTGACGGACCAAAGAGGATAAAATATAAATTCAAGCAGTAATTCAACAAAGCAGAAAATTTTTAGTTCATGAAGTACAACCAATTTCAGAAATCAAACGAAACAAGTTGAAAGTGGTCAGAATTGAATCAAGTACACTTATCCCAGGCTCCCAGTTATAACAAATTCAAGCTTTTCATATTCTTTAACCAGAACAGAGTACCAATTTAATTCCCATCAGAGTTAAGCGTAAAACCATGACATACAGATAGAAGTGTTCATGTAGTCAACATATATGAAACAAACGTATATATAGATTACCGTTGGGAGGGAAGAGAAGGATGACCAGAGCTGGTCGTTGCCATGGCTTGAGCTACCGCTTTGATCTTTGTCTCTCTAGGACACAGATCGCTCGCTTAGCCCTTTACTCTCTCTCTCTCTCTGTGGATAACTCGTGTCTGTGAGATGGGAATTATCTCCCGTCAAATGTCTGTTCTGAAATCAGCATACTCCAATCAGCCAACCAAATTCAGATCCATCCAGATTGTAATTTGTGGCTTATATTGAAAAAAGCAAACACTAATTGTCTAAATCAAAAATATAAAAAAATTAAAAATAATGTAAAAATGTGAGTATTCCATTTTGATATAATATATTACTGTGTAATATTATTATATTCTAAATAAGCGTTTTTGACTTTTAGTAATGTTACAGGGAGATGATCCGAAAGAAGTTCAGTGAGTGGGGACATGACTCTCATCTCAAGTCACAAAGAGTAGAAGCAAGAGCAAGTGCAAGTGCAAGTGCGTGAGCAAGGAAAGAGACAGGAGGTGTAATTTCTATGTTATAGAGGACGCACCAGAAACACGAAAACGACACGTCTTTAAAAAAATTAGAGTTGTTACCGGTGTTCAAATTTTATTAATTGACTAAATTATTTTTTACAAATTTCAAAAACTGGTTTAATTTAGTAATTAATAAATAGGGAGCTTTTTTTTTCACCTATAAATATAGAGTTCACAATTCTAATCGTGGGGTGATAGCGTTAAATGTGTTGACATGCATCATCAATTTAATTAAAAGGCATAAATGTGCACGAAAGGATGATGACGACCCTCACGTGACAATTATAGAGTGTGCACGTGATTGGCAGAATAGATTTTAATTTTACAAGGGATGGATTCCTATAATAAATGCTTTGCTAAAGGTTTGTGCTTGTCCAAAATAAATAAGGACAATATTAGGATTCAACTTTAGGCGAACTAATTACGTGAGATTCAATGAAATATTGGCACTTAGTTTAAAAGTTTAAAACATTAAAAATGAGTTATACTTATCTTGTACTCTCTCTCCATTCCTCTGAATCTCCATTTTCTCTCTCTAATCTCCAGCATCCATCAATCTCCCTCATTTAAATTTCGATTAAACCGAAAAAAACAATATATATACATAGAAATTTTAGAATGAAACCCTAAATAGATAAAGTAAGAGAGAGAGCCGATTCAAAGGTGACACATACATCACCGACCTAAGTTCTAATTTTGAATGGATTGAAAGTTTAGATTTTCAGAAGTGAGAGAGAGAAGAGAGGCAGTGGGGAGAGAGATGGAAAGTGGGTGGGGATTGGCGTCGTGGTGGTGGAGGTGTGGAGAGGGCGACTATTATGCTACGTTTGGTACGCAACAATGGAATGAAATGAGCATTCCATTAAAGTGAGAATTGAATGATCATTCTCATTCTATTGTTTGGTTTCAAACATGAAATGATGCAAGAATGGAATGATGATTACATTATTTTTGGTAACTAATTTTTTTTTTAATGTTTATTGGGAATGGAATGACCATTCCATAAGTTGAGTAGTGGAATAAATTTTCATTCTTTTTCATTCCAAAGGAATGACGTGGAATGGTCATTCCCACTTTTATTTTTCTTACCAAATAAAGAAATGGATAAAAAAAAGTAATATTGGCATTCCATTTCATTCCATTGTTGCGTACCAAACGTAGCATTAGGGTTTGTTAGAGAGAGAGGGGATTTATTTCTACCGGTTCACCCGTTAAAAAATAGATCTAATTTATTTTATAATATTTTAAATATTTTATAATTTTTAAGATACTTGTTAACTTTTTATTAGACCCTTTCCACCGCAGAACCTAGGCATATTTTGAAAGCTCTCTCTTCTGGGGTGGATAGGGTGCCCAAAGGCATATACAGTGGGAAGGAATTTTCAAGTGGGCCTTTCCCTAGTTGAACCAACCTGCAAATCTTTCACCATCACTTTTAGTTGAAGATGGATAGTGGGTCAACAGGGTATACACCCGAAATAGTAAGGCATGTACTTAAAAGATAATAATTGTTATAAAAAAAATAAAAGATAATAACTGAATTTTTCTTTTCTTTTCTTTTCTTCTTTCTCATATATGTAGACATTAAAAAATTACATGATGGACCCAAAATATAATTTGAATTTATTTTCAGTTTAGTCCACTTTGAAATGTGGCCCAACGAGTCAAATAATTCTGAGTCTAAACCCACCACAAATAAATGGGTCATGGGCTGATCCAAATTGTTTAAGAAATTCAAGCTCACTTGAAAATGGGTCAAATGAATAATTAAATATATATAAATAATTATTATCAAAGGTAATTATTATGTATATATTGGATAATTATCATAAAAAATAATTATAAGATAATTATCAAAAAAAAAGAATGTTACAAATTTATCCCTCCGGTGAGCCTATAAATAAAGGTCCAGGAGTGGGAGAGAAGGGAGGAACTAGAAGACTCTCAGAGAAAGCTGAAACTTTGCAGAATTCTTCATTCTAAATTCAAAGCTCCAAAGCATCTAAATTCTAAAGAACAACAACAACAACAAGCACATTCAAAGTTATGACGTTCTTTCTCCACTATTCAACAAATTCAAATAATCCTCAACAAGATTATTCGAGATCAAACTTTTTCAGCCCTCGATCAAAAATTCTCACCGATTTTCTTCAACAACAAACACTTGAAGAGGACTCTCAACAATCTGATTTAAAATCAAGCTTCAGAAGCCCTTGAATTCGGATCACCAAGGAGATCGAATCAGAGAAATTTGTCTTTCTTTTGTAAAGATCCACAAAGATTTGTAAACCATATTTCTTGAAATTAATATATTTGATATATTTGTCTACGTGTTTTGATCTTATTCTCAGACTCAAATTTTGTGTGTACAAATTTCTGGCACGCCCGGTTGGACTATCTCTGTCTCCTATATCATACATCTAAAACTCCGTTCATCATAATTTATGGCTCCTCCCAAAGTTTTGACTACAAACAATAAAAACTCAAAATACACCATTACTGCATTGGTCAACATCAAAGCTGCCGTAAACAATGGTAACTGGTAAGAATATTAGGAACCCGTCTAGTGCTAGCAGCACCTCAGCAGGTCCTATGACGAGTAGCAAAACCAAAGCAATTGTTTCGCTCAAGAATCAGCAAGATTTGGTGAAAACCAATCCTGCTAAACCAATGGATGTAAAAACTAAACATGTTAACACCATTGATCCTCAAGGGGCAAATAATTCTAACGTTGTTTCAGAAAAGTTGGCGTCACCACATTCACCCCACTCCGTCTCTGACGCCAACTCTAGCGTTGGTTCGCTCTCGAAGTTGTTACTTGAGATTTCAGAACAATCGGTCAATTCAAATAATGTTGGCCCTCAAGGACTTTCCTATTCGAATGTTGTCATAGCTATGATGACTGGAACAACCTCGGTGGAAGACCAACTGGCAGTGATGGCGCGCGCAATCGAAAACCTCACAAAAACCATTACAAAAAAGGACTTGCAGATCACCGTACTAATAAGTAAGCTTGAAATTCAAAATCATGACGAGTCAACACAACTGTCTGTGAATACTTTAAATTTAGCCCTACAAGGTGCCCAATCAAAATATCATCATCACACATCTGTGTCAGGACATGTGGTTGACAAAACTAACTGTGCTTCGCTAGTCGCTTCGCTATTTGTCCAACAATTGCAGGATATAATAACGAACACAATTCGAGCACAGTATGACGGCGCCCCTCAAATCACTTTCATGTACTCAAAACCCTACACCGAAAGAATTGACAGCTTAAAAACGCCAGTGGGGTATCAACCGCCAAAGTTCCAACAATTTGATGGAAGAGACAATCCCAAACAACATGTTGCACACTTTGTGGAGACATGCAATAACGCTGACATCGAAGGGGACCTCTTAGTCAAGCAATTTGTTCATTCCCTCAAAGGGAATGCATTTGATTGGTACACAGACCTCAAAGCTGGAAATATTAACTGTTGGAAGCAAATGGAGCGAAAGTTTCTCAAATGCTTCTACAATACTCGCAAAACAGTAAGCATGCTAGAATTTACTAACACTAAACAAATGAAGGACGAGCTTGTGGTTGAATATATCAATCGTTGGCAAGCTCTAAGTCTTGATTGCAAATATTGTCTTTCAGAATTCTCTGTTGTTGAAATGTGTATACAAGGCATACACTGGGAGTTTCTCTACATTCTACAATAAATCAGGCCTCGTATATTTGAAGAACTAGTTACTCGTGCCCATCATATAGAGCTCAGCATAACAAGTTGTGGTGCAAAGGCTCTGGCTTTCCCAATATGTCTGACAACTGTCTTGAAGATGAAGGGGTTGAGTTCAAAGAGGAAGACAAAATACTTTTTAATTCGGATGATGAAATAGATACATCTAATGTTACAAGCATCGTCTCTAAAAACTTATATCAAGAAACACATCATGTTGATTCAGTGACTTCATCTAAAGGTTCTCAGTTACATATGACATTGAATTAAGAAAACCTTGGTAGAAGACTGGACAGACAGGGGGCAAACTCTCCATACAAAGCTCATTCTTAACTCTCTCATATGAAATACCTTTGGTAAGGGAGCAAGATTCACGCCTGTCCTTTAAAAAGACCTACACGTTTTCTCAAACCTCAAAATAAGAAAGAAGTCTCAAAAAAGAAAAAAGAAAAATCAAGGCATAACGAAAGTGACAAATCGCAAGGATTTGCATCAAATAAGCATTATAAAGGTAATTCTTCAAGTTCTCCTCAAACAACTTCAAATAGAAAGGATCAAAAAATTGTGCTTACTTGGAGGCCAAAGAAGAATGCTCAAGAAGGGAATGGTTTTAAAAAAATATCACAAGAATCAGTATCTAGAAATATACAAATGGCAGCTTAAGTAATTCTTTCCCAACATGTCGCTAATAAACACCAAAGTAAGAGTCTGAAACTACAAAATGAGGAACAATAACAAAATCGTCTACAATCCCAAATGCAACGAGAGGCTCGAAAAATCAAAAGACAATAGAAAGAAAAAATGCGGGGACCAAAGCCCGAAGATGCTATCTGGATCGAATCTCGTAGCGGAATGAAAGCATACTGTGTGATGTTCAATCCTCCTGCATGGATTATGACAAATGAAATACATCTCCCTTCTAGGTGGGGGAGACGAGTTCAAAGGAGATGTTTCTTCTCAAGTATAAGAAGAGTACAATGAAGAAACAAAGTAATAAGAAAATATTCAAATTGACGCCGAGTTGGTTCATACTTTTCAGCGCAAGTTTGGACTGTCTTCTGAATCTTGCAGAGTTGAAAAATAATCAAAGCTAAAGTGCTCCCTGATACGAGCCTAAATTGTTGATGACACTCTATGACACGAGTATAAACTGTCTACAAAAAAAAAACTCCTTGACACGAGTATAAACTGTCTACCAAAAAAAAAAAAAATCATTGACACGAGTATAAAATGTCTGCATGAATAAAAACATCAAACACTCCCTGACACGGGTATAAACTGTCTGCATGAAAAAAAAAATCATTCTTTGATATGAGTAGAAACAATCTTTAAAAAAAAAATTGAACTACGTGATGACTTGATCCATGTTCAGGATACGTAGGCATCTTGGAGGATTGTCCAAGTTTAGTCAACCCAACAAAAAAATATATATATTTTGGCATGCCACCAATTCAGATGTTGACGATATCTACTGCACCATGGTGACTTGCTACCGCCAACACATTGACGATGTCTGCCGCACCGTGTGACTTGGCCTGCCGCTAAGATGTTGACAATGTCTGTCGCACCGTGGTGACGACTTGGTCACTACCAAAATATGTAAAAGGTGTTTGTCGCACTGTGGTAACTTGACTTTCCGCGAAGATGTTGAAATCGTTGCGCCGTGTTAATTTGGCCTATGGAGCAGAATGACTAACCAGTGGGGTTCTTACATTCAATATAGTTTATTTCTCCATGACATCGTTCTCTTGTTCTAAAGTGATTATGGTGTTTGCCTTGAAACTTTTGAAGAAAACCATGATTAGCAAAAGTCAAAGTGTGTTTACTTGACAAGAAGAAATATGTGAGAGAAATTTAACCACAAAAAAAAGTAGTGACCCTTAAGGGCATTAAGGGATCCCGAGGGAACGATAAAGTGACCTCGAAGAGCACTAAGGGACCCCTAAATGGACGATAAAGTGTTCTAAAAGAACTGAGTGACCCCAAAGGACACCAAGAGACTTTGAAGGGACGATAAAGTGTTTCAAAGGAACTGAGTGACCCCGAAAGGCACTAAGGGACCCGAAGTGACAATAAATTGACCCTCGAAGGGCACTAAGGGACCCCAAAAGGAGTAATGAATGGCGTCTATAACTCCATATTATGAGAGAAGCGCTTTTACCTGCAAGAATTGACCCAAAAAAAATTTAAAACTTGTCAGGAAAAAAGTTGAGTGACTCACGTAAAGTTGTCTTCCTGAATGAGTTTGATAGATCTGTACGTTGTTCCAGAGGCAACACAAAACTCGAGTAGAGCCCACAAGTAAAAGCTGATCTGAAAAAATTTTTTTGGTTAATAGCGATCACGGAAGACAAAGTTGTTACTGCAAAAAAAAAAAGTGTTTTTTGAAGTTCAGCTACATGAATACTTTGTTTCAAGGGTTTGCAATACATGAAGCGGTGAAGGAGAGATGGTGTGGTATTGTAGTAATTTTTTATAACATCTTAAGTTCAAAACCAGCCAGCAGTAGAAAATTCTTATATTTTTTTTACGCATTCAGTCATATATGGACAGGAGAGAAAGAGAAGAGAAAGAAGGCAGACACAATTTGTACACATGAGAATGAAGAAGAAAGAGAAGTCAGTTAACAGAAAGAAAAAACAAGGAAAGAGAGAAAGAAGGCAGACACAGTCTATACACGTGAGAATGAAGAAGAAAGAGAAATCAGTTAACAGAAAGGGAAAAAAAGGAAGGTGACAAAAACAAAAAAAAAAGGGATAGTTTGGAGAGTTAATTGAGCGGTTTATGCTCTCAAATGAGTGAATAAGTTGAGTTCAAGAGTTTGAACAATTCATGACTCGACCCATGAAACTTACAAACATGTTCTAAGCTCATTAAGATGTGTGAACATGGTCTAGAACATTTACGAGAGTGGCCCCTTTATTGAAGGGAATAACATTTGAAGTGTGTCCTCTAAGCTATAAAATCTGAATTGTGTCCTTTATGTTAACATAATTCATAACTTTGTTAGTGTAACTGGAGCATATTTCTTGTTAATATGTTAACAACTCAGAAGAATTTCAAAAGAATAAAATAAACACGACAAAAACATAGTGATAGAAAAGAAATTTTTTTCACATTATTCCATGTATTTAACTTTGTATCTATTTATAAAGGACTCATATAAAAAAATAAAAAAAATAAGAAAGTATATTATGTTAGGGAAAAATTCTATTATAACACAATTTACTCAACTATTTAAACAACACATAATTCACACAATACTAGCAATACATTATTTATACAATATGAAAGATAAATACAAAATTTATGATTGAGAGGAACAAAACTTTAAGACAATTTATAACATGAATAGCAGTGATAACTAAATTATAAAATAGGAATAAACTAAACACCATAGATGGAATACATATATAAAAATAACAATAACTAAAATAGAGTTAAAGAATTATTAGTATGATGGAGAGGCATGAGGCATGTGTAAACACATTAACCTAAAGCTATTAGTCTTCCTATTCATGCCAACTCCAAGATACAACTAAATCAGCTCACAACAACGTCTCCTCTGTGTGCTCGACCATAGGAAGACTTGGGACTAGGTCCAAGTCCATGTATATCTAAACTAATCAAATATAAAATGATAGAATAGAGAGATGATAGTATTTCTCATGAATCTCAACTTCACTTTGACACCTAAAATGATAAAGTTATAGACTTTCAAATTTTTATAGTGTAAAAGTTTGTAACTGTTATAGCAACATAAATAGGGAATTTTAATTATATATAATAAAAATGTCACAATAAATATAATTTAATTAGTATAATGATATTTACCTTAAAACATTATTAATATAATTTAATATATTTTTATTAAAATATTCTCAATATAAGAAAATTTGAAGGTAATGTAAGAACTAGGAAGAGATTAGGAAAGGAATGAAATTCACATGGCCTATACAAATTTGAATATATTTTTTTTTTAACAAAAAATAATAAATTATATTAATAACATCCATTCTTCACTCCCTTTCGCCTAACAACTGCAAAGGCATACTGAATCAAGTAATTATAGTAAGGAGTGTACAATATAAATTGTACACAACTAGTGAGAATAAAATGATAACCATGTTTATAAAAGCACAAGTGTTGCATTGGTAGTTTAGATGTGCAGAGCGACAAAGGAGAGAGAGAGAGAGAGAGGTTAGAGAGAGAAACTTCTTGTAGTGTTGGCTCAGAGTAGTTTTACAATAGACCGTGAATTCTTTGAATGCATGAATTTCATCATTATTATTATAGGAAATCATAGAACATAGAGTCTTCTTAATGGTGCGATTCTCCGATACACAAAATTTTCGTGATATTTAATAATTTTTCTTTGGCTAGAAAGTGATTTGGGTTCCAAATGTAGTTTGTAGTTGTGAATGGTGATAGGTGATGAAGGCTATGTTTGGCTGTGCGCCGATGCAGTTGAATTTATAGAAGAATTCATTGTGAGGGTATAAAGGTCCAACTACTTGAGACTAAAATTGTACTTAAAAAAAATGATAGTTTTGACATTTTTAACTTTTTAAATTAGTTGACTTATGACGTCCTTAAAAATAAATTAACATTAAGGTTAAAGTAAACCAAATCTTAGAAGACATTATAATCATTTTTGACACACCCTATTAAAAATAATATTTTAGGTGATATCTAAATTGCATACATAAATGCTTAATTCATTTTACAACTATAGGGGTCTCATTGCCTTGGAACCTAGAAAGCACGGACATTTGGTATAGGGGTGCCGTGCCGGTGTCAGACACTCCTTAGAAGTGTCCTGAAATTTTTATTTTTAGGACACGCAGGGGACACGATTGGGACATGGCAAGGACACGCGAGGGACACGGCAAGGACACGCAGGAGACACAGCGGGATACATTTTGTAATTTTTAAAAGTGCAAAAAAACCCCTAAACTTTTTCAAAGTTACAAAAAGACCCCTTTGAACTATTTTTTTGAACATTTCAGCCCCTCATCTTCTAAAAGTTGACATCTTGACCCCTTGAAATAACTATAATGACATATATACCATTTAATATGAGTATTATGCCCTTTTCTATATAAATATAGTATTTTCTAAAATAAAAAATTTAAAAAATAAAAAATAGTTAGATAAAATTTCTAAATAATAAATTTAGAAACAAAAAAATAAAAAATTCAATAGAACTTTATTTAACATAAAGTCATGTTGGTTTATTTGGTATTTTGTATTTAAATTTATTTGTTTGTTATTAGAAAAATGAGTAATATGCAAGATTCTAATAGTGGGTTTGAATATAATGAACATTTTTTTTGAAAATACATTAATTACTTGATAATAAATTCAAGTATTTGTGTGATTTATTGTCTTTTTATTGTTAGATTTATGGTATTGTGGATATTGGTTAACTTGTTGAATATATATTAATATATTATTTCATAACCGTATTTCAACAGTGTCGTGTCCTGTTCTGTTTTTTTAAAATTTATCGTGTCACCGTATTCGTGTCGTGTCGTATCGTCTCTCGTGTTCTTATCTATGCTTCTTAGCTTGGAATTTATTTGACAGAAAAATAGAAAAAAAAGACGAAAGTAAGAAGAAAAAACTCATTACGGTAGTGAAGTTATTCTTTAAAAATTTAACCATAAACATTTTGACAAGTGGCACCATCTAACAGTGGATCCACACTCTTCCCTTCACTGGCTCACCACCGCCTTTGGCCACCGAAGAGCAACGGTCATCTTAAAACCAAAAAGCCCCAACGTCAACGCGCGCATTTCCAAACCCTACCCTTTTGTTTCTAGGGTTTATCAAATTGAGCAAAACGCACACTGAAATCAGAAATCGAACCTCCCACTCAGTCTCTATCCAAACACACATAACCCTAATTTCAATGTTAGAGTGAGAAACATAGAAGCCCAAGTTCCATTTCGAGCGAGAAGATGACGAAGGTGTACGGAACTGGAGTCTACGACTTCAAGCGCCACCGAGTCGCCGAGTACCCAGTGGACTCACTCGTCCAACAACCGATTCCCGACAAGCCTACGGAGTTGAAATCCGGTTCCAATTTGCCGAGCTCGATAACCCTAATCGAGATTCAGCGAGATCGTTTGACGAAGATCGCGGCGGCGAATTGGTTGAAAGCAGGCGACGATGCGGCGAAGAAGGCCTTTAGTCCGGAGTTGGTGAAGGAGATATACGAGACGGAGTTGTTGGTGAAAGGGGGGCAAAAGACGGTGCCGTTGCAGAGGGTGATGATTTTGGAGGTGAGTCAGTACTTGGAGAACTACCTGTGGCCGAATTTTGATCCGGAGACCGCTACGTTCGAGCATGTGATGTCGATGATACTCATGGTCAATGAGAAGGTTTGCAATTTGTTTATTTATTTTGAGGTTTTTATTTATGTTGTTGTGTTTAAGGGTTCTGTTTGATTGCTGAGAAATGCGGGGAAAGGAAGGAGAATAGAGTTTCAGTATAACGAATTAGTTTGGTTTTAGAAAGAATAAAGGAAATTGGTTGTCATGGTTGCTGAGGAAGATGGGGAAGATAATGCGAAAGAATGAAGTCTTGCATTTTATGTGGAAAATGGAGAACTCATGTTAAATTAGTCAAATTGTTTAAAATTTGACCCTTCTCTAGTTCGGTTGTTGAGAAATTGAGGAAGGAGGAACTACCATATATATACACATAGTTTTGACAAAGATGAGAAACATACTTTATACTACATTGGTGAACTTGGTAGCTGGGATATTTGTTTAATCAGTTTCTAAATAAAATAAAAAAATTCAAAATGAAATATATGTTCTTTTCCTACTGTTTTTTAGTAACAAATGGAACATAATATAAGTAAAAGACACAACTATGAAACATGTCCTGGTGCATAATCTAAAAGAGATCATACCTGTCATAACTGAAGATACAAGCTTTGTCTGAAATGAATGCTCATTAAAACGTTCTTCAGCCCTTAGCTTTATTTACAAAACTGGCTTCCTTTCACATAAGTAGTGATAGTTTGAACTATTGCAAATTTAATCATTGAGGGAGGTGTTGGTTCCATGGTTCCATCAAAAGACATAACTTTCTTTATATGACAATTATTTATTGTTATTGTCCTTCTAAATTAGGAGTGGATACAATATTATGAACCTCTGTTAAGTAAGGTGCTCCCACTCTTTTGTCCATGACTTGCCATGAAATCCAAGAAAAAGAAATTTGAAGTCTTGCATTTTTTGTTGTTTAGTCCAACAAACAAAGCTTTTGTGGAGACTTATATGGGTCAAATTTTCACATCTCCATGGCAATTTAAAGGTTTATTTTTATCAACCAAACATCATATTATGGAGTATTAATGTGATTCCAAGGAATTATGGGACTTATAGTTTATGAATTTGATGCTTACAGTTTCGAGAGAATGTGGCGGCTTGGATATGTTTTTATGACAAGAAAGATATGTTCAAGGCATTTATTGAAAGGGTTCTTCGGCTAAAAGAGGTATTTTGTTCATTTTATTTCAGTAGGTCAATGATTTTTAGAAATAGTTGCATATTAGTTTTTCGTAAAAGTTTCACATGGCATTGCATTTAAGAATTTGCTTAAATTTCTAGTTAGCTACTTGAAGAAAAATTAAGAGTGCGTTTTTATTAGTAGAGTTGCCATAAAATTACTACAGTTTAAAGCATGTTAGTGTTTGGTAATGCTTTATATAAAATACTTTTCATAATTAAAGTAATTTTTAGTTTGTTTGGTAACAATATTGTGTAAAGCTCTTTTATTACTAGTTTTTCAATAATGTCCTTTAATGGAGTATTCTTATATTTGATCATAGTAGGGCCTTAAAAAAGAAGGGACCAAATTGTCTTTATATTAAGGAAACCTTGTTATATAACCTGTGAAACATTTGAGGATACGTTAAACATAGTCCTGTTTAGTTTTGTTTCTGAGGTTTCCTGTTTTCCTCAAACTGATTATACTCATTTATCTCTCTTTGTTTAAAACTCTGGCTTGCATGATTTTTAAGCAAATTATCTCTTGTGCTAACTTGGTATTTATTGAGTTTTTTTTTCTTTCTTTCTTTCTTTTCTACAATTATATAAATCCAATACTTGATACTAAAAATATCAATTTTATGTAAGCAATTTAACTCTTTTTCAAGCTACTGCTATATATTAATCCAAATACACGCTTCAATCAAAAATATTATTTGACTTCAACTACTGATGAAACAATATTGTGTTTGTTGAATTTTATAGAGTTACTAAAATCTGATTAAATCCCTGAAAATTTATAATGTGGATGCAGGAAAGAAGCTTAAGTATTGCAGAGAAGACTAATTACCTGCTTTTTATGATTAATGCTTTCCAGGTAAGCCGGTTTCGTAAAAGATACTAGCATTGCATGTAGCAAATCGTGAGTCATTTGTTCGTTTGACTCTGCTTATCAATAACAATTGAATAATCAGCCTACATTTTACTTTATTTGCATTATATACCTTGGATATATGCCCAACTTATGATTCTAGATTGACTTTTAACTGAAATTGTGATTGTTTGTATATATTACACTGCAAGAATGTTGAACTAGTGATGTTAGATTATATATGATGTGTATATATAAATAAGGGATACTGAACAATAATATGCTATTTATAATATAAAAATAAACTTTTATGGTTGGCCCCTTTATATAGATAAAAAAGATTTTGTTGAATAGTTCTGGAGTAGTTGATAACTTCATGGCTTGTTTTTTTGACTCCATTGCTCAAAATTATTTAATCTACTACACATTTGACTGTCTGAATGATTCCTCCCTCCTCTCCTCTGTCTTTTACATGTTTTAAATGCCTCAGGAGGCCATTGCTTGGTGCAATGCTAAAACCTCGTTCAGGAGAATGTGGTTTTGAGTGTAAAGTTGGAGTGTAGGTTCATCCCCAATCCACCCTCCCAGCAAACCATTTGGTTCCCAATCCATCCTCCTGGCAATCTGAATTGGTAGGCCAAACATTAGGTAATTGTAACAACCACAAAATAATGGTTAATTAATGGGTAAAATTGTAAAAGAATAATTAAATATTTAACAGATTAAGAAATAAAAAATAATAGAATCCTAATCTAAAAGGGAGAACTACATGGGTATGGAGAGTAGAAATATAGGGCTGCCTACAAAACCCTAGGGTTATACTAATTAATCTGCAATCTTAAAAAGAGAGAGAACAAGGAGATCAAGGAAAACTTGCAATATTTTGAGGCAAGTAGAATTCTAATTTTTCTTCAATGAACATCTACCAGTAATTTTTAATAAGATAAATTGATTAAAATCTAAAATCATTTTAGTAGATGTATGTGTCACTTGAAATTGTATTTTAACTAATTTTTCTACAATGAACATCTACTAGAAATTTTTAATAAGATAAATTGATTAAAATCTAAAATCATGTTAGTAGATGTATGTGTCACTTGAAATTGTATTTTAATTGATTATGTATGGGAATTCTAGCCTTGGTGCAAGCCGCGCAATGGTAAGGTTGCTCTATTGTGACCTAGAGGTCACGGGTTTGAAACAAAGAAATAGCGTCTCTGCATGCGGAGGTAAGGTTGCATACATTTGACCCTCCCCAGACCCCACAATGATGGGAGCCTCATGCACTGGATTTGCCATTTTACTTGGTAATGAGTAAAAGGATAGTTACTACCTATGTGAGATCCAAAGATCAATTAGGAGATGTATTTACCAAGGCATTGGGGAAATCTCATTTTTTCGGAATTATGTAACAAGTTGGGCATGATAGATATCTATACTCCAACTTGAGGGGGAGTGTTGGGTAATAGTGTAATTAGTAATAGAGTTGGGGATATCTTCTAAATAAGTTATAGTTGTAAATACACACACATCAATGTTTAGGTTTCTCTGTAATTTAGAGAACACCCCCAAATATATTCTTCTTCTCTCCTCTCTCTCTCAACACCTATGACATCTTCAAATTCCAACACATAGTTACTACTTAATAAACTTTAACTAGACACTTTTATAGGCTCCATTCTTTATTTGCACCAGCTTCAACTAATGAAATGAAATTTTCTTCAAAGGAGTAATATTTGTTTTTGACAAGTAAATGATGTGGCTATAAGATGTTTAGGTGTGTTTCTTTAAGCAACTCTTTTTGAAACTAAAAGTTACATTTGAACACACTTTTAAAAGAAACTTCTGATTTCAATGCTTATTTTTTATTTTAAAATTTTCTTCATTTTTTAAATTAAGTAATTTTTGGAATCTGAAAGGTACCTTCTATATGGAGTTAATCAAATACACATTGCATATGCATTCAATTAAATCAATGTATATCTGAAACAATTTTAAAAATATGCAACATACCAACAGTCATTTCGTTTAAATGGCCTTTTTGGCATATCGTCTTTGAGGGCCAACCAAGTAATGTGCACATATCTGTTCAATATACACACACATCAACTAAATTAGATATAGTTAAAATGTATTAACAATAAGAAGCTGTGATCATACCTATTTAAACATGTACTATAGTATTAGAAATATTAAAAATAAGCACCAGGCAAATTTTATGCACATGATTATCTATAATCTTATGGATTCGTCAAATATCCAACAGAATTAAACAAAGTGATCTATCAGATATGACAGCTACATGTTATAGAGCATGTCAATTGATGACCAGTTGAAAAAAGGAAAGTAAAATGTTTGGTTGAATAATTAGAAAATAATGGTTTGCTTTTCTTGAGATTGGAGTCTACTAAAAGTGCACACTTAGGCTTAATGTGTGCCTGAGTGTTAATAGATTGAGGTGCTTTGACTAAGCATTGAGGGCCTGGAGATTATTATGGCACAATACCTTCATTATGATATGAAGAAACAGAAGTTATGGGGTATATGGAATCAGATAAAAAAAACCCAAGTTAATAATATATATATATATATATATATATATATATATATATATATATATATATATTTGTGGAAATAGAATGGAAACAAAACTACATCTTTAGCTCAACAGAAAAATTAACATGCATGCCTGATAAATGATGATAATTAAGTGGTCTCTAAAACCTTACAAGGATATGTTGCTGGTTGCACATGTGGTGGCTGGAGTATCATAATAGAATTTGTTTGTGCACGTATTTGGTGTCTAGAGAAGTTGGAATGGTTAGACACTTCCCTAGAAGCTTTGCTACCAAAATTGATTTAGAGCAATTGAAAGAGTTATTAGCTTTATGTGGCTGTCAAAAAAGTGATGGAGGTCTAGGATTTTTAAAAGGTGTGGGAAAGAAATAACAAGTCTGGTGGTTTAATTAGGCAAAGAAAAACAGAATATTAAAGACTGCTTGGGGGCTATGGGAGAGTATGAACAGTAATTATATGAACAATAATTAAGCTAACTTTGTAGTCATAGGGTTCTAGGGTTGAATGGTTGAAAGGGAAAGAAATTAGGTTTTTCAAACAGGTTCTTGAGGTTGAATAATGGTTAAAAAAAGATCTGGTTGTGGGTTTTAAGCCTCAAAGGGTTGCTGAAAATTGAGGGAGTCAGAAGAAGAAGCCATCCATTCCACCTAATTTACTTATGATCAAATCTAGGGTTAGAGCTATCACACAATGCCAAAGTAGCTTCTAAAAATTCCTTAAACTTGATCTAGATTGAAGTGAAAATTTTTTATGGTTATTTACCCAAAAGGGAAAATTTTTTATTGTTATATATAGACTTCGAGTTATAGTTAATTCCAACTCTATTAGGTCTTAGGCTCTATATTTGAAAAACTTAGTGACTTTGACTTATAAAAGGTGTTGAGCCTATTAAAGTCAACAAATAAAGACCATTATCATAACTTGATCCAAATAGAACTTGACTATAGCTAAAACTGGATAATACAAGGTCCCAAGTGGGCCTTTCTTTTAAAATTGAACTAATTTTCAATGTTCTCCTCTTCTTGAAAACTGATTTTTTGAGCTTCTTATGGACATCTTCTACATGCAACATCATGTAGCTTGTACATACAACTTGTACTGATAGTTTAGAATACACTCTAAAAGCATATAGCCATATGTTTGTATTCTATTCATTGCCAAAATAAGAAAAAAGTCTAGAATCTTTGTCCATCATTATTTACATAATAATTCTTGACAGCATCTACTTTCGTTTTTCTTTCAATAATCAACATTTTCTGGCACTAAGAGTAGCATGATATCTTATCGTTTGACAATTTCTCAAACAATTTCATGTGATAGAGCTTGGAAGATGAGATAGTTAGCGAAACTGTTATGAGATTGGCTAGTCTGCAGTGCTGGCATAGTCTATCTTATGGTCGTTTTCAGGTAAACTTTATGTGCCATATTTTAGTTCTTTTTTAGGAGGCTTTTTTTCCCCCTCCACCTTTTTATAATTTGGTTTCTCGGTTTGCTTCCTTTACCTGTAGATGGAGCTTTCTCTTAATCCAGATCTGATCAGGAAATGGAAAAGGGTGACAAAGAAGGAGGCCAAGGCAATGAAACGAGGAGAGCCTTTTGACCCCTCAACTATGCCTGAAGTAATGTTCTTGAGAAATCTCATTGAAGAGTTTCTGGAGGTGCGGTTTTACTAAACTAAACTACGAGCTATTTTGATATATAATCTCGAGTTCCGAGGAAATTATGGTATTAATTTTTTATGTTATTTTCTAAACCAGGTTCTTGATTCCAAGATTTTTCCTCATGATGACGATGATGAAGGAGCTGGTGTAAATGGTTTTGAACAAGTTGATGATGCTTGCATCTTGTACTGTGAGAGGTTTATGGAGTTCCTTATTGATCTGCTGAGCCAACTGCCAACAAGAAGGTATCATCCCATCCTACAATTAATTTGTTTTCCATTAGTTAAGTTTTACTGAATTGGATTTAAGTTTCTTTTTCACAATATCATTTACCTGTGATTTTATTTAATTTTCTCTAATTTGATCTAGTTAATTCTATAAAATATATTCAAATATTATAGTTCTTTTAATTAAAAATAATGCTACTATTAGTCATCTTATCAAATTTCACACCAGGGAAGGTTCTGGAGGGGCCACAAATTAAAATGTTTCTTGAGCAAGTTGCAGAAATATGAAATTTTGAGAGTTACACATGAAGTTTAACTGAGGTGTGCAGAAGAACTTGTTTCTAGTGAAATGCCACAGAGTTGATTTGTGCCTCTGTTTGTAACTAATGGATAATAGGTCCTGGAAGATTTTTTCAAGAAAAAGTAATTTCATTAAGAGTCCATTTGACTCGGTTGAATTTTCATCAGCCCTTTTGGAAGGTCTTAGAAAGGTGTCTACCTTGAACTTGTATCATTGTCTGATCAAGGGTGATTCTGTTGTGGTGATTGGATGCTTGTTAAATCTTGAACTCTTGGCCAGAGATATTGGATTGACTTCTTGTTTGGAGGTTAGCCAATGAGAATTCAAACTCTTTAGCTAAACAACAGGGTTATTCCTTAGTTCCTGTGGGGCTACTTTTACCACTTTGATAAGTTCGGTAGCTGTTTTAGTACTTATGAATTTGTGTATCATATGGGGTTTTTAGTTCCAGTACTGTATTGGTGGGCCTTCTCCTTTTCGTTTTTGGAATGATGCTCATCCTTCTTTCTTGTGTTTCTTCCTTCTTCAATAATTTTTCTTTGTGGCTTATTAAGGGGGAAAAAAAGGAAAAAAAGAAGAAGAAAGATTTATCTCCCTTTAGTCTTGAAGTGTTACTCTAGACTGGTAATCACTTAGGAAGGATTGTGCCTTCTGCTGAAACAGAAGGAGCATGTGGATCGCAAATTTTAGCCGTCTTATGCACTACTGTCAACAGGCATTTTTTTTTTGATAAGTATCATTAGAAAACACGCGCTCAACCGGGGAACGCATCCCGTAAAAAGCTACACAAGGGCCAAATAACATTTTTGCCAAATGTCAATTACATGCATTTTGTACTCATCAAATTTGGACATTCTTTTAACTTGTTATCTCATGCTGTGTTTTTTCTTTGGGTGGGGCTGCCACAGATTTGTAAGGCCTCTTGTTGCTGATGTAGCTGTAATTTCTAAGTGCCATTTAAGTGCTCTTTATATTCATGAGAAGGGGAAACTGTTCGCGCAACTGGTTGACTTGCTACAGTTCTATGAAGGTTTTGAGATTAATGAAAATTTTGGGAGGCAATTGACTGATGATGAGGTGCTCCAATCTCATTATGACCGCCTCCAGTCGTTCCAGCTACATGCATTTAAGAAGATTCCAAAGGTATGCTTATAAGTAGTCTTAATTTTTAGATAGTTTCAAAAGACTGCTTCTCTTCATAAAAAAACTTACTCATAATTGCCAAGGATAATTTTGTATGAAATCAATATCCTAACTTTTTCCTCCTTTTTGTTGTGTGGTTTGCATAGTTGAGAGAACTTGCATTGGCTAATATTGGTGCAATTCACAAGCGCTCTGATCTCTCTAAGAAACTCTCTGTACTTTCCCCTGAAGAGTTGAGGGATTTGGTCTGCTGTAAGGTTTGTAAAATGGCTGATTGGTTTTCTTTTCAGGACTTACTACATTTGAAGTGAAATTATTCCATATTACTCTGTCAATGTATTCATTTATTTTGCACCACAATCTCCCCTCCCCCCTCAAAATATTAGAATCTACACCCATTAAGCTTGTATTTGTATACTCATATATTGTTAAAGCATGTCAATGTATGCATTTAATTTGCACCACAATCTCCCCTCCCCCCTCAAAATAGTAGAATCTACACCCATTAAGTTTGTATATGTATACTCATATGTTGTTAAAGCCCATACTTTTGGACTGTTTTTTAAATGCAAAGGTACTTAATTCCTAACAATAATAAGATGTACAACTTTTTCAGATTTGACTCTTATTGTCAAAGTAGTCACTTGTATTTTGCCCGTGGTCATGTTTGCCTAAATATATGAGACTTCACGTGCAATCGGTTTTTGTACTTCTTAAATTTTATAACTGGTGCATGGAATCTGGGTGGCATGTGTTGTTTCTAAAATGTTCTTGCCGATGTGCAGGGGTTGTTCGCTACCAGAATACTGGTACTCTCTTCTGTGCCTTATTGGGGTTGTAATATTTTATAGTGATATGGACCTTAATTACGGTTAGGGAATCTTAAAGGCTGTTTATTACTGATTGGTATAGTTACTGCTTTAAAATTTTAACCTGAATTTTATTTATTTTTATAATTCAGTGAACATTACATGAATTGACCATTAGGACCTTGTTGGCTGGTTGTTCAGTAAACCACATGTATTAACATAACGAGATCTTTTGTTAATATGATGCATTGTCGTCTTTTATGTGCAATGTTAGGCTATATCCAATCTACCCCATTCAGCACCCTGTATTACCCACACTGGTGATGGTAATGCCCTTTCTTTTTAATGGATTGTTCCATAACTTGTCTCTGTATCATTTGAAGTCTATTAGTTATTCAGTCAGTCTTAATCTTGTGTTTGTACCTTGGAACTGTTCTTTCATTATATGATTTCTTTCTCTGTAAACTTGTGCTCTGTGTGTATACTTGTGGGTGTTTAGAATTTTTTCTTCGATTTCAATATGACTGATCTGTTTTCAGCTGACACTTCTTTGTCTCTTCTTCCAGCTCAAGCTGGCACCGAAGAATGATCCATGGTCAAAAAGAGTTGATTTTCTTGTTGAAGTCATGGTTTCCTTTTTTCAGAAACAACAGTCACAGAAGGAAGCGATAAATGCTCTTCCACTTTACCCAAATGAGCAGATTATGTGGGATGAAAGCCTCGTTCCAAGCATCAACTATTCTGGGGAAGGATGTTTGGCTCTCCCGAAACTTAATTTACAATTTCTAACACTTCATGATTATCTTCTTAGAAATTTCAACCTCTTCCGTCTTGAATCGACATATGAAATCCGCGAGGATATCCAGGAAGCTGTGCCTCACCTCCTTGCTTACGTTAATAACGAGGGAGAAACTGCTTTTCGTGGTTGGTCAAGAATGGGTGTGCCAATTAAGGAATTTAAAATTAGAGAAGTAAAGCAACCAAACATTGGAGAAGTCAAACCGTCATCTGTCACAGCAGAAGTTACATTCAGCATTTCCAGTTATAAAGCACAAATAAGATCAGAATGGAATTCTCTTAAAGAGCACGATGTTTTGTTTTTACTTTCTATTCGTCCTTCTTTTGAGCCTCTAAGTGCAGAGGAAGCAACAAAAGCAACTGTGCCCGAAAGGCTTGGTCTTCAATATGTACGTGGATGTGAAGTTATTGAGATGCGTGATGAAGAGGGAACTCTAATGAATGACTTCACAGGTAGAATCAAACGAGATGAGTGGAAGCCTCCAAAAGGTGATCTGAGAACTGTGACTGTTGCTCTAGATACCGCACAATATCATATGGATGTCAGTGATATTGCAGAGAAAGGTGCTGAAGATGTTTATCGCACATTTAATATATTGATGAGGAGGAAACCTAAGGAAAACAATTTCAAAGCAATTTTAGAATCCATAAGAGATCTAATGAATGAAACTTGTATTGTTCCTGACTGGTTGCATGACATATTTTTGGGCTATGGGAATCCTTCTGCTGCACAATGGACAAACATGCCTGATCTTCTGGAGACAGTAGATTTCAAAGATACTTTCCTTGATGCTGATCATGTCAGAGAGAGCTTTCCAGATTATCAGGTTGGTTTTATCTCTTCTCCTCATGCTATGAATTTTTTGGTGGTTAGGTATCTATATTGCCGCTAGTGCATTGCGAAGACTACATGGATTAATCCTTTTCTCTTTGTTTTTTAGGTTTGCTTTATTAATTCAGATGGCACAGAAAACTTGCAACCGAGGCCACCTTTTCGAATTAGGTTTCCCAGGAATCTGAAAGGCAACACTCATGCTCTTCCTGGGAATAAGAAGTCTACCACAGCTTCAATGGATAATAACAGTACTATGGGTGCCAATTCTGATAAAGAAGAACTTATTATTGAGGCCTATATCCCTCCTGACCCAGGTCCATATCCTCAAGATCAACCAAAACAGAACTCAGTTAGATTTACTCCCACACAGGTGCTAAGAAATCTTTATTCATTATTAATATTGCAGAAGTTAGTAAAAGGTTTTATTTTCTTTGCCATCATGTATTACATGTTGAGTCATTTCATGCACTATCTATTTTCCTCACTTCTTAAAGGTTGTCAATTTTTAGTCTCATGACTCTTATTCAATCAATATGGGACTAAGAAGTACGGAAATGGATACGGGATACGACACAGACACGGCGATGCGGTAAATCCTAAAAAATTAGGACACGGACATGGCGGGGACACGGCAACTAATAAATATTTATTTTTATATAATATTTGATGTCATACTTTAAATAATTAAGAGTAATATTATTTTTCATCAACCTAACAAAGAAAAAATTCACAAATTATAAGTCACAAGTACACAATTACTCTACAACAACAATAATTATAAGAGAACGATGTCACAAAGTCATAAAACCAAATCAAGAGACATTAGAATAAAACTAGTCTTCTCATTTAAATATCATTCCAGCTTACTCTAAATACAAAAGCATCATCAGAAAGTCACATGTAAAAGATAGCAGTTTTACAGTAAGAGAAAGAAGAGTAAAAAGGAACAAAGATGAAGAGATGAGATGGGGGGTTGTAGTTGAATTGTTAAAACAACCTTTCTAGGACTTGTGTTTTGTTGGGAAAAAGAAAGAAAGAGGCTAAAAAAGAGAAAAAAGCAAAAAAAAAAAGGGTTTTGTTAGAAAAAGAATTAAGGATTAGTGAAAAATAAAGTAAGAATCCATGGAAAAGAAAAGATTCATGAAAACAAGAGGAAAAAGAGAAAAAAAAAATTTGGCGTGTCCACGCCGTGTCCGAAAATTCATGACGTGTCGGGTGCGTGTCCGCGCCATGTCCGAAAATTCAAAAAAATAAAAAAATTTAGACACGTTTTTTGGCGTGTCCGACACGTGTTGGGGTGTGTCCGACACAGGTTCTTTGCCTTTTTAGGTGTGTCCGTGCTTCCTAGATATGGGATCTAAGAATAATTTGGCATTAAATTGTAGTTCCATCTAATATGTATATATATGTATGTATGTATATATATATATATTTAATTATAAGTCTATGTTTTTAAATTAAAATTGAATGCATGGAATATAAATTTAGAAAAAGTAGGAATACAGGGAGGGATGATGTGAAAATTAAGGATCAGGATGTACTGAAAAACGAGTAGATTCACTACGTTTTCTCTGTTATTCACGGGGAGGGTGATACTGGAGTTGATGTTACGCAGAGAATTGAAATAGGATTTGTTTAAGTAGGTAAGTGCTAGTATAGTACTTAAGTGATCAACGTACCCCTGAAACTTTAAAGTCCTATAACATATTTGCAGGCCAACCATCTTTGTGGGATAGAATTTTGGGTGGTTAAGAAACACTATGTTCATAAAATGAGTAAATAAATTGAGTATGTTGTGATAAACGTGTGATATGATAAGAAAGGATAAAATTAGGGACGGATACATTCGTGAGACAATGGAAGTGGCTTCCACCAAAAATGAAACTGATTCAGATGTTATAGTCATGTGTGCAAGGACCAATAAATGTATCGGTGAGTGAGAAAGAGTGACATGGTGGTGTAGAACGGGTAGGGTGCTCTGATACCAAATTGATGTAGGATAGATAGAAAGAGAGGTGAGATAGAAAAGATAAGAGATGAGAGAAAGACTAGAGAAGGAGAGAGAGGAGAAGAGAAGAAGAATTCAGGGGTGGAAAGCTGAACTCAGTTCAATATTCAATCTTGAAACAAAAACTGATTATATAAGTTAGATATATGCCTATTTATAGGCACCAAAAGCTTCCTCTGAATGTTTCCTTAACAAAAGCTTCCCTCAAAAGTTTCCTTAATAACTAAAGGAAATACAAAATATCTAGGAGAACTTAATAACTAAGAAAGTACAAAATATCATTGTCAAATACACACAATATTAATGCAAAAACATCATTGTAGTTGCCATAACATCCTAATCTGATTGCAGCCTTTAGGGTAGCCGCCTACACCTAGCATAGGTTTGAAGGCCAGCCTATGCTTTGCATCACATTGTCATCTTGAAACCGATTAAGATGCGTCATGTGTACAAGGACTAGTAAATGTATTGGTGAGTGAGAAAGAGTGACATGGTCGTCTTGCTTGTGGTGCACATTGAGAGGGGGCGAAAATCACCAAAATTATGATGGATTCGGATAGTAAGAAAAAAATACTATGCCTTCGGGCAGTATAATAGCAATATAGGGTTTATGTTCTTGGAACAAATACTTTTGTAGGGCTAGTCCAGTGCACAATGCTCCCATCTTTGCGGGTTCTGGGTGGGTGAGATATATACAACCTTACCTCCTCATGGAGAGGTTGTTTTCGGTTTTGAACCTATGACCTCCCTGTCATAATGGAGCAACCTTACCGTTGCGCCAAGGCCCACTCTCCAATTGTTCCACATTAATCCCATATGAATGGGTCGGTCACATTAATTCTCTTTTTCCATTTTTTTATATTATATGCCAACTCTTTGCGAATATTAAACTTTTTAAAGTCATGTCTAACGATTTCATCCCATGTTAATTTTGGGTGCCCTCTGGGTCCTCATGCAAATTTACCTTCCTCTTCTCATTGGTGCATCTAGTCTTCTATGTATATGTCCATACCACCTAAGTCTACTCTCTCTAATCTTATCACTAATTGGTGCCACACCTAATTTCTCCCTCACATTTGGTTTGTAACCCTATCTTCTCTAGTCACTCCTATCATCCATCTTCACATTCTCATTTCCGCTACATGACTTCTTTGTTCTTGCTTCTTTTTCCGCTACATGAATTTTTTGTTTCGCACATTCTTTTCAGTAATACACATTGACATCATATATAGAGGAGAAGAAGAAAATCACATTTTTTGCACATCCTTTCCGGTGTAAATATTGTGACCGTTTAGAGAAGAAGAACCGGAACTTACCCAACAAGGAATTTCGCTACCTTAGGACCATTATAGTTATGGCCGTTGTTCACCGGGGCGTCGGTCGCGGGCTCCCTTGTTATCATGTCACCAACTTCCTTGACAGGAGACACTGACGCATGACCCAAACGACAATGCCACAACTCAAGAATAAGGGAAGTGGACCGTGTAAAAGCAGCGGTGATAGTGGATTGCCGTTCCGGTAACATTCCCTGTCCCTCGCTCTCTCTCTTATGAGGATTTGGAAGAAACCTTCTGAAGCCTTCCGTGACTATTCGCAAAGGTGGCTTGAAGTGGCTGCCCAAGTCAATCCTCCCTTATCTGAGAGGGAGACGGTTAGTACCTCTATACATACTTTGTAGAAGCCTTAAAAAACATTCTTGAAAGAATTCTTCTTCTTAGGCTGATTCCAGCTCAATCAGATCCCTCTTTCCGGGGACTTGTCTTGTACTCCATTGGGTAAGAAATGCACCTCTCATGGAGAGTTCGATCCTGGCTCAGGATGAATGCTGGTGGCATGCTTCACACTTGCAAGTCGGACAGGAAGTGGTGTTCCCCTTTTTTGAGGGTATGGCTAAGGTGAACAGGACTATAGACGGGTAGTTCAACATCCCATTTTTTTGATGCGGCAGCCTTTTCCTGATTTAAGGAAAACTTTCGAATGAATGCGATCACTTACAAAGATTGGCATGAAAAACTCCCCTTGGCACTCATGGCCTTTCTCACTTCCATTCGTACATTAACCAGAGCCACTTCGTACTCACTTGTATACGGAATGGAAGTAGTCTTGCCTGTCGAGGTTGAAATCCAATTACTCAGGATATACGGCCTGTCAGCGATGGCTTTTTAAAGATGTACTTGAGGGGATCAAAGCCCGACATGCTGCTTCAATGGATCAATATGAAAGACGACCAGCTCCACAACTTTGAGTGCCAATTACAAGTCGATAAGATTATTACCACTCTCAATCTTTATATAGGCAGGCTGAAGAGCTGAAAGTTCTTCAATAGAAGCAAGTTTGTGTACTGGATGTATCAAAACCTACAAAACTGTCTCCTAAGTCATTGCATTTAGGTTCCGCTAATAAATGTTCCACTCCAATTACATCATCTTCTGAGGCCAAAAAAAAGGATCCATCTATTTGCATTGATTTAAACCTCTCATGTATCCTTGCAACAAATACTTGAGACAAGGTTTTGTTGAGTTGAATAGCCTAACGTTTTCACCAAGTTGTGGTCCCTTATAGCGCTCAGTAGTAGCCATTTTGTCACATGTGCTGCACTTAATTGCCAAACATAAATTAGTAACTTTTTTAGTCAATTCCTGCACTAAATTGTCAAAAATACAAGAGAATTGTCTAATTGAAGGGAAATATGTGAAAATAGTTGCAATATAATCTTTTTGGGACAAAATTTGCATAGCCACACTTTATTTAAAAGTCTGTCTTAGTTGATGAGTATTATCGGTTGCTTGTGTGCATGCTTATAGTTGCCTATGTAGCACGGGAAGTGCTATGAGATTAGAACATTGACACAATATTGTTACAAATACAGTGACAGTAATGTATATCTATAAACACATTTTTGTAATCTATATATGTGTATAGATGTCTATATAAATTTAAAAGGATTGTTTGTCGTTATATATAATCATTTGTTTATTTAAGTTTATAGATTTTAATTAAAATTCTAAAAGTCCAAATGAGTGACCGAAGGTTGTGTTGCATGGAAATGCTCTTATGACTAAATCCAACACGACTGATCCTCATTATATCTTAAGTTCTTCTCTTAAACATAGTCCATAGTTTTGAAACCCTTGTAATGTTTTTCCCTTCGATTATACTACAATCCTGTATACGCTGTCTGTCAATATTAGAGTGTTTTGAAGTATCCTACAAGTATTGGGTGCATTTTCGAAACTGAAAAAATCAACAAATTATGGATATGTTTCGAATATTTAGTGTTTCGAGTATTTCACGAGTATACTACAAAGGCATGGCTTCTTTAGACTCATGTTTCATAGGTAGCTGTTTATCTTAATTTTGACAATCTTAATAATGAACTACTAGTTTTATGCAACCAGAAAGTTGTGCGTTGTTATTTCTGTGTTCACCAGTAATATTTGGATGGGAATGCAGTACTGACTTCTGGGGATGAATACGTTTGAGTACTGTAATAGTTTTATTACCTTGCCGTAGTTATTGGATCATTCTTAAGTTATATACTTTAATATTAACATACACTCACAAATTTTAATATCATCAGATTGGTATGTCAAATCAGAAGTATATGATTTTAATTCATTTTATTTTTGTTTTTGATATTTTTTCTTGCCATAGTTCATTTTTACTTGGACTCTTTTGTTAGATTTTAATTCAATATCACCAGTTGACATTTGTTTGCAAACTCAATCTTTATGGGTTGTGAATGTAAAATTCTATTCTGCATGGAAATTAAATGATAGTAGTGCTATTTTTGACCCGTGAAATTTTGACTAAATACCTTTCAATTTTCCCACAATACAGATTGGAGCAATCATCTCTGGTATTCAGCCAGGATTGACTATGGTTGTGGGTCCACCTGGTACAGGAAAGACTGATACAGCTGTGCAAGTCTTGAATGTACTTTATCATAATTGTCCTTCTCAGAGAACATTAATAATTACTCATTCAAATCAGGCTTTGAATGACCTTTTTGAGAAGATAATGCAGGTATGAGTTTTTCCTTTTTTTCCTTTCTTTTTCCTGCTCTTTTTTTGTGTGTAAATCATCTCCAGTAATCATGTTTGTAACATGTATTTGTTGATTTGTGGTGGCATATTTTCTAAATGTATGTCATTTCTCACTGTGACAGAGGGATGTTCCTGCTCGCTATCTTCTTCGGCTTGGCCAAGGGGAACAAGAGCTAGCCACTGATCTCGACTTCAGCCGTCAGGGCCGAGTGAATGCAATGCTCGTTCGACGGTTAGAACTGCTTGGTGAAGTAGAGAGGCTTGCAAGATCTCTCCAACTGCCTGAGGATGTAGGTTATACTTGTGAAACTGCTGGGTACTTTTGGTTGCTTCATGTTTACTCGCGATGGGAGCAATTCTTAGCTGCTTGTGCTGAGAATCAAGATAAACCAACTTTTGTTCAGGACCGTTTTCCCTTTAAGGAGTTCTTTTCTAACACATCTCAGCCAGTTTTTATGGGCCAGTCCTTTGAGAAAGATATGCGAGCAGCCAAGGGCTGCTTTCGTCATCTTAAAACTATGTTCCAAGAGCTTGAAGAGTGTAGGGCATTTGAATTGCTCAAATCGACGGTTGATCGATCAAATTACCTAATGACTAAACAGGCAAAGATTGTTGCAATGACTTGCACCCATGCAGCTCTAAAAAGGAAGGATTTTCTTCAGGTAGGATTCAAGTATGACAACTTGTTAATGGAAGAAAGTGCTCAAATTTTGGAGATTGAAACTTTCATCCCAATGTTACTCCAAAGACAGGAAGATGGCTATGCTCGGCTTAAACGCTGCATATTAATTGGTGATCATCACCAGTTGCCTCCTGTTGTGAAGAATATGGCTTTCCAGAAATACAGTCACATGGATCAGAGCCTATTCACAAGGTTTGTTCGCTTGGGAATTCCTTACATTGAGCTCAATGCCCAGGGTAGAGCCAGGCCAAGTATAGCCAGACTTTACAACTGGAGGTACAGAGATCTCGGGGACCTTCCATATGTAAAGGAAGGATCTATCTTCCATAGAGCAAATGCTGGATTCTCCTATGACTATCAGTTGGTGGATGTTCCCGATTACCATGGGAGAGGTGAGACTGCCCCGTCTCCTTGGTTCTATCAAAATGAAGGGGAGGCTGAATATATTGTCAGTGTCTATATATACATGCGTTTGTTGGGGTACCCTGCAAATAAGATATCCATCTTGACAACTTATAATGGACAGAAACTTCTGATCCGTGATGTTATTAGCAGAAGGTGTGTCCCATATGACTTCATTGGTCCACCAAACAAGGTAAGATATGTTAAGATGATTATCCTCTTTACACATTAAATTCTGCTTTTGGTTGTAATGACCACACTTTAAAATCTTCCCAAAAAATTCTGTAAAAATTTCAGAAACTTCATTCGAATATGCTAAATGATGGTCATGCACGTGGGATCTCCTCGATACATTTTTGACCTGGTTAGATGATCATCTATAGGATTAATGTTATGGAATGTCAAAAATGGATACTATCTAGGTCAGAATGAAAAATTCCACTGATGTCTTTGAAGAAGGCCAAAGATGAACTCAGGTGGGATCCATCAGACAGATGGTGTCATGATTTTTTTTTTTTTTGACCTATGCATTATGCAGGACAGTAGAATGTGTAGGCTTCCTGATTTATGCATTCTTTCTAAATTTTGTTCTTTGTTACCATAATCATGTAAAATTTTCTTTTGTTGATGTTTGATTTGTAGGTTGCCACAGTTGATAAGTTTCAAGGTCAGCAAAATGATTTTATTTTACTGTCTCTTGTGCGTACTCGCTTTGTGGGCCATCTTCGTGATGTTAGAAGATTGGTTGTTGCCATGTCTCGTGCTCGACTGGGGCTTTATGTTTTTTGTCGTCGTTCTTTGTTTGAACAATGCTACGAACTGCAGCCTACATTTCAACTCCTGCTACAGAGACCTGATTGTCTTGCCCTAAATTTGAATGAGGTCACACCATTTACACATCGTCATGTTGAAGAGATTGAACCAATTGCACTCGTTAGTGGCATTGAAGAGATGGCTAGCATTGTCAATTATAAAATAAGTCAGGTGTATCAGGTATCCTGTCTTCTCTTTTAGATATTGAAATTAGCTTTTCTCTAGTTGCTATCGTGTTATGCTTTGTTGATTCTTGATTTCAATGGTGCTGGGAGAAACTCTTACTGTTCGCCAGCAGTTAGTATTTACCAGTGGGCTGAAAGGTGTGCTTAGCTTGGACTGGGGCTCAGACAGGACACTTTTAGCTCTTTGTATTCAATAGATCTCGGGGGCTGCCCTTTGGTTTAGTACTTTGGTATATTGATCAAACAAGTGGGATGTAACACCCATGTTTGATGGCATTTGAGCCTTTCAGGATTTGTGATTTAAACACCATTCCATTTTGTGGATTATTTTTATTGATCAACATAGTAAGCTCGTTGTTATTTTTGCATTTGCCTCTTTATTTCCCCCCTCATTTCTTCTTCCCATGTCCCCTGGTAATTAGACTAATTAGTCTCAATACTCTCTCCTAGAACCAGAATCACCTTTTATGAGAAAAAGGTAGTTAAGCTCCTTCCTTCGTTAAAAATAACAAAGAAAAGGTAGGTGAGGTATATCATTGTCGCTTGGCTTTTTTTGAATTCCTTTTTGCAGCCTCAGACTTCTCATTCTCCTGCACATGGAGAGCCAGTGTTTGATTAGCTTTGTTTGGTTTAAATTTATTTACCAATCAAGGTACATAGCTTACAGATTTACTGAAGTGTATTTCCCAATCAAAGTTCATATTCTACAAATCATTCTCCTTTAATCATTTGTGTGCTTTAGATGCATTTCCCAATCAAAGTACATAGCTTACAAATCATGGATTTCCCTATCAAAGTACATAGCTTACAAATCATTCACCTTTGCTTTTTCACATTTTTGTCTTCATTCTTCTAAGGCATTTCCTTTGATATTTGGATACTCTTGGACACTAGGCGTTTCTTCTCTTTGAGACGTGTTATTATTTTCCATGGCTTGTTATAGTTGTTATTAGGGATAGAATCTGTTGCTGCAGGGCTCTTTCATACTCTATTTGGGGGTTGACAAGTTGCTATGCATGTATCTTCTAATAATTAGGTTTCTCTATTCTTATTTCTTTTTAGTTTCGCTATTAATATATGTTACTCTGTGTTCCATAGAGGTAAGGGGTAAAAGACTGGTCTGTGTGTTGCCCAACTAAATTATATTAGACTCTGTAGGCTATGCCTTCTCAAATTTAGCAAATCTCAAGCCCAAGTCTGGCCTGGCCTTTTCATGAGGTCCAAGGCTTTCTCATTTCCCATCCCTTGCCCTCTCTCATACTGAGTTAGCTTCAATTTGCATGATTTACTGAATTCTGACGTTGGCGCATTTTATTCTTCTTGTCAGGCACGATTGACGGGCCATCAGTATGATCAGTTTTCAGCTTATCCGGGACAAGTTGCTGGGGACACTGTTAATGGTGCCCTTGTAAATGATGTACATGAGGAGGTGCCACCCGAAAACAAGTCAGCCGAACCTACTCAGATGGAAACTCTAGTCAATCAAAATGGAGATGTGCCACTTGAGAGCCATCCAAATGAGGAAATAAAGGAGTCAGTCCTTGTGGATGACAAAAACAGCGTGGCACTTGAAGGCAGTCCGAATGCAGAAGACAAGATGGAGGAGTAATTTGATTGAGAGTGCTCATCTGGAGTTCTCTACTACTGAGAAACCCATAATGATGACAGGGCCGTTGCATCTGTAATTCTGTATCATCTGATGCCATTGAGGGAGAAACCAAGTTCGAGTCAAGCCCTTGCTACTCAGATTGCTGACCAGTGCAACCATCGTATTGTTTTCATCCGAGTTGACACGGTGAGGTTTGGGGTCAAAAGGCTTGAGAATTTATATGTTAGGACCAAAAGCTCTAATGTACCAATGGTCAAGCCTTACAATGCAGCAAGCTCTTATTTCTTGGCAGTTTCATATGTGGAAATCAGGTGCTATATATGATTAATCTCGTGATAACTAGATTCTTTGCAACACCTACTAGGTATGGTTTAGATTTCTGAACCTTCTGACCAAACAAAACAAAAAAAACCTAACCTTCTTCCGCTTTATATTTTCTTTGCTTGACAGGACTGAGTAGGTTGAATTTTTGATTGCTATCACACTAGGAAACAGTTCTTGTTGAAGGTATATGTAAAATGAGTGACTATAAATGTAGTGTGCGTTTCTATCTGCCCTAATCAGCTTTTGTATACATTTTTTTTTTACCTTACGTCAAGATTTTGAAAGGAGCGGAATATGGGAGATATATCTTGTACTTGAAAAAATTGTATGCTTTTCGTGGACTTTTTTTTTGTTTTTTTCCAGAATTGGGGGTATCTAGGGCTTTCTCTCTACTAATCCCCGAGACCTGTGCAAAGCACCCCTCCACATGAGTGGCCAGAATAATTGTAAGAATGTTTCAGTTTTTCTATTTTATCTTAAAATTTTGTTAATCAATAAACAAAAATAGTGAGAAATATTTACACTAAATACACTTGCAGATTATCTACCATACTGGTCTTCCGTAATTTTGACGATGCAGTGTGGTTGATTTGACGAACTCTCTCTTGAAAGTTTTGCATCTCTCCCTTGAGCTCGTAGTGTAAGCTCAAGTATGTGCTACTCTGTCACAGAGCACATGCTGTTTTTTTAATCAGCTGTTTTCCAACCATTGTTTCTAGCAGTGTTTCATCTGGTTGAGGTATGATCTCCTTTCCTGCAACAAATTGTGAAGTAAACAAGTAAACATCGCGTGTATCTCAACACTCACTATGTGTCATATACACAGCAATAAAGAGGAAAGACAGTT
Source organism: Cornus controversa (assembly GCA_026545225.1). NCBI lineage: Eukaryota > Viridiplantae > Streptophyta > Magnoliopsida > Cornales > Cornaceae > Cornus > Cornus controversa. The sequence goes on along the minus strand of CM048853.1, from coordinate 49,265,729 downwards.
TCTTCCCATGCATCGATTGCAACAGAATGTCAAGGATGATTCTTTTCATGCAACAGTTTTGATGGAATAATCAGTTATTTGATAAAAGGATTGAGAGAGTTGTAGAGAACCTTGGCTGGACACTGCTTGATGGTGGGAAATTGGCCCTCTTGTATCTCGAGTCTCATAGTTGAAACATCCATGTTCACAACTGCAATCTCATGGGAGGCCAATTGATGTAATCTTTTCCTTAACATGGTGTTGGCCTATCAAGTCACGCAGGGTATTCATCATCAAGTAACTTGTTCTAAAAACTGTCCATAGCAAATTGCATTAGCACACAAGAAGGGAACATGAATTGAGACCTAACTTATGGAACACCATGTGAAAGAGCACTAAAATTGTCAAATGACAATAAAAAGTTGAAGGCAATTTAAGGATTATTTTTACCATTAGCAAAATCTAGAGTTTCAGTGCACCATGTGAATAAAAGAACAAGGAAATGTTGGTGAGAGCATACCTGTGAACATTCGAGCTCCAAAAATAACATTCCCGTGTTCTTGACTAGCCATACTTTCGTTTTGGATGCTAATGGTTGCTAGGATTCTTTCTCCTAACTCATCTCCATTACACGAAATCTTGTCTAGACTATGAATACTCATCCATACTGCCTTGGCCAATTGCTTCGTGGCTGCTAATGGCCGCTGATTTTTGTAATCGCCCAATTGGCTGCTTCCACCCTGCGTTAAAGATCCATGTGAATTGTGATTGAAGTTGGATGATCAACTAATTTTGAGTTGCTCAATGTAGCTAAAAGATCATGGGCATTTTAATTCGACACAAGCACAAAATGAAAATCGATATTTCCTAATAAGGTAAAAAAGGGAAAATAAGATAATGGTAAAGGACAATTTCAATAGTATCATCTCGTTTCTAAAAGAAAAGAAAAGAAGAACGAAAGAAAGAAAGAAATACAAGAGAGGATAATTACTAACTTGTATTGCAATTCGTATAATGAAATGTGCAATCGTGTCTGTTTCTAGAAATGATTCGTCCACCAAGTCTTGTGTAATTGTCCCATAAAAAAATAAAATAAATAATGAATAAATAAAAATCAATTGAACTTAAAAAAAGGAGAGCAAAAATGAACAAGAAGATAGAAGAAAAAGATAGAATTTTACCTTTGTCTGATGGGCTGAACGGACATAACACTCAAAATATTAAAAGTATAGCTTGAGAACTAGGAAAATCAATCACATAAGCACACAAAGAGGGGGCACAAGGTTGTTCAATCATTTCTCCCATAAGGGGAAGGCTCATGGGCTAGACGACCCAAAAAAAATAGTTGTAAAGCATAATTCAAAATAATGTGTTCATCGATAAAGTGACTTACCAGTAATTTGATAATCTTATACTTGTTTGCTATTGCCTTGGGAATAGCTTGTCTCCACTGCTATACTTACGTTCACTGCTTATATTCCTCCTCTGGATTTAATATCCCTGCTTTACAGAGACACCTAAAGAAAATGAGGTATAATATATTTCTATTAAAAAAATATGTTAAAGAGTGTAGAATAAAAAATAGAAAAAACAAAGGAAGAAGAAATTAAGAAATACAAGAAAGGATAATTACTAGTTTGTAGTTGGAATATGTAAAATAAAATGTGGAACTAATCTTGTTTATTTCTAGCAGTGATTGGTGTGTAGCTGTCCCATAAAAAGATGAAGTGAACTTAAATAAAGAGATGACAATGAGCAGGAAGAGAGAAGAATATGATGGCGTCTTCAAAAAAATTGAGATAAGAAAGGATGGATTTACCTTTTATGTCACAGAGGTGGTGAAATATGAAGATTTGGGATGTGAGCAATCTTTGGCCAATCTTCCCTTCCTGTTTCTTTCTGGCATCTATCATATAACACGTCGGCGCATCCTGTAATTGTGAGGTGTTGTAGTGCAGTGAGCTGACGCATTCCATCCGGCAGTGATGTCAATTTGGGACAATAAAAAATGTCAAGTCGTTCAAGTGATGCGATGTTGGCTATCCACTCCGGTAAAGCCATCAAATTCTCACACTTCCGAATGCTTAGAGTTCGAAGAGTGGTAAGATGTCGAAGCCCCACAGGAAGAGATTCTACCAACTCTGGAATACTTTCGATAGACAGAGACTTTAAATTGGAAAGAGGAAGAAGCGAATTAGAAGATGAAGAGATTGCCACGGTTTCTGTCCTAGTGGTTGTAGAGATTGTCGAGGGGGTTGGGGACACCCTAGCCATCATTAACTCTTCTTCTACTACCTTCTTGCTGACGCCATTCAGTTATAGTTCTTCAAGACATGGTTGCAGAATAGGCATTGATGCCAGATTAGGGCATGTGTCGATGGTTAATTTGGAAAGACAAGGAAATGATGGCAATGACTTGTTCAAATGTTGTTGATGTTGGTGTTGGTCCAGTAAAGTTGCCGTTGCCATTGCCTTTGCTGTTGCTTCTTCTTCTACTGCTGCTTCGCTCCTCCACCATCCCTTCAATTCAGGCAAGTAAAAGAGTTGGAGTTGTTTGAGGGATGGGAAGAATGTTGGTGTTGGTTCTGATCTTCTTATTGCTGCTGCTGCTCCTCCTCCTCCACTGGATGAAGAGGGTAAAGACGAAGATAGGGACTCCTCACCACCACTCCCACTCCCACTCCCACTCCCACTGTTGTCTATGTACTCCACAGAATCCATCCAAAAAAGAGTCAGAAATTGGAGAGAAGGAAGTTGCCCAAATAGTGGAAGATGTTTGCATCTGTCACTGTAACTTATATGAACTCTGACTAGATTTGGGAGGGATGATAATAAGCCAATTTTGTGAACCATCATCCAACTTGGGAAACTTACTCCCCCATAAAAAGCTATTTTGAGCTCCTTCAGATTCGGGTGTGGACGCAGGGATTTCAACCTCAACTCATCATCCTTCTCACTATGAAAATATAATTCCAGCGTCTTAAGGTATTGTTTTGCCTCCAAGTAGTCTCTTCCCTCTCCTGTTGCTGTCGCCTTTTTTAAACACCAGCGGCTGCTTGAGTCTCTACCACGTGCATACATTTGAATAAGTAACCTTCCTTTTAAATTGTTTAAGCTTTCCAATTCATTCAACCCGGTGCCATTTGAGTCCGTTACAAACCTTGTTAATTTCAAAAGAGATGTCAATTGTCCCAACCCACGCGGCATGTTAGTCAAACGATGACAATAGTCAAGCTCAAGATGTCTAAGATTGATCAAATTTTTAATATCTTTGGGAAAATTTTTGAGACGGTAAAATCTATTGAGTTTCAAAATCAACAAATTTTGCAACTTTGTCATGGAACTTGGCAGAGTCTTGATATCTGCATTATTACTAAGATCAAGATATCTTAAATGTTTCAGCTTGTGTATGTTATTCAATACAGTCATGATATTCGACTGGCTCAAATCTAACACACGTAACCTTTTAAAACTTGAAACAATATTTTCAATTTCTTCTAATTCCAAATACTTCAAAAAAAAAATTTTTAAACCTATTAGTTTGAATTCCCCATTCTTCAAAATAAATGTCCGCAACTTTTTAGCTCTCACCAAGTCACTTGGAATTTCCAATGATGAATTATCACTGAAATCCAAAAACACATGACGAGTTCTTTCGATAACATTTTTTGCATCCAAATTCAAAGTGGAGTTCTCAACCTTTGCCACCGATTCTGCAAGGTCGTGGATAAGATCATGCATTTTGCAACTTATTATATCACCCCATTCATCTCTTTGTACATCTTGAAAAAAGGACCTCCTCAGTAAATCCATAAAATACAAATCACCTATATGTTCCAGTTGTTGATTTTCATGCAATGAGGGAATGAATCCTTGTGCAATCCAAAATTGGATTAATTTGTTCTTACCAATTTCTTGGTCTTTCAGATATAAGGAACAAAATGCAAAACATTTCTTCAGATTTGATGGAAGGTAATCATAACTTAACTTTAGAATAGGCAAAATAACATTCTTTTCTAGAACTATTTTCGACATATCATTATGTTTGAAAAGCAACCATTCATCATCGGTATCTTTAGAGTATAGTAGACTTCCTATAACCCTTATGGCAAGGGGAACTCCCTTACACTTCTCTACAATTTCCTTCCCAATTGTGACTCGACATGGATTCTTTGACTCTTTCTCCTGTTTGAACGCCATTTGCTTAAACAAAGACCACGAGTCCTCCTTGGACAACCCTTTTAAATGATATAGGGAAAATGTGTCAATAACCGTAGCAACTAATTCATTGCGAGTAGTTACTAAAATTTTACTTCCCCTTGAGCCACCTAGCAATAGATCTCTCAATTTTATCCATCTCTCACGATCCTCATTCCACACATCGTCCAACACAAGCAAATATTTCTTCCCATCAATTTCTTTTCTAAGTTTTTCTTGCAATCTATCCATCGAAAGGTTTTCAAACTTTTCGCCAGTTGCAGACTCTATGATTTTTTCTATAATGAGTTGAACATCGAAGACATCAGAAATACACACCCACATCTTACGTTCAAAATGTTTAGCGACCCTCTCATCATTGTATACTAGTTGTGCAAGTTTGGTCTTTCCTAGTCCCCCAATTCCAACTAGTGTAACAATTGACACATTCTCTTCAACATTGCTCTTCAATAACATTTCTACAACATTAGTTTTATCCCCATCCCTCCCAATAACACTTTGTGCATGAACAAAAGAGTGAGTCTCCTCTCTCTTAATATTCTTTATTGGCCGTTCAGTTAGGTGAAATTTTTCCTTATCTTCTGCGATTTCATTTACTCTCTCCCTAATGGCTTTAATCTCATGAGTCATCTTAAAACTAAAAGCAAGTTGGTTAGAGCTTGAGAAGAACACCCGTACCTTCTTTAGCCTTTTATTCTGAGTCATAACCTTGCGCCGGAGAAGTTCGGTGGAGAAGTCATCGAACACGTCATCGGCATCATATAATACATCGTTGAGATTTTCCAGCCAGTCCGCAACCTCGTGGTTTTTGTCTTGCTGCTCCTCAGCATCAGCAAGTACTGCGCTGATTGCTTTTACTTTTTTTCGGAGTTTTTCAAATTCATCCTTCATACTCCACACAAGTCCAATTTCTTGGACAGCAAATGAACCCAACTTTTTCAGGATTTCATTCACAATGTTGGAGAGAATTGAGTCTGCCATTTCTTTTTGAAGAGAGAGAAAGATAGAGAGAGAGATGATCAATAATTTCTTTGTGCAGCTGTCTAACGAGCTCTGCTCAATATTTTATGAGCCAGTGAAGCAAAGGAATTCAATTCCTCCCTTACCGAACAAAAAATGGAATAATTCACCATTCAAACAAAGTAAATTATGCAACACAAGCTTGAGAAAATTGAAAGATGAAGAAAGAATAATTCTCCTTTCACGTAAAGTAAAATTCTTGAGAGTATTGAATCTGAGTTTTGTGATGATCAATAATTTCTTTATGCAATTGTTGAACTAGGCCTGTTCAATATCTCATAAACCAGTGAAGCAAAGGGAATTCAATTTCCTTATCAAAAAGAAAGAAAAGGAATAATTCAGCATTCACGCAAAGTAAAATTCTCAGACAGAAAGAACCATAGAGAAAATTGAAAGCTAAAGGAAGGAATAATTCCGATTCACGCAATGTAAAATTCGCAGACAAAACGAAGAAAGAAGTTTATTGACTGAAGTTATGCACTAGATATTCAAGTAACGGTTGGATCGTCCTATGTTGGGTACTGTTTTTGCTGCCAAAAGTTTAATTAGTTTGGTCTATTTTTCTTCCTCGTGCTTGGTTGTCTTCGGAGGTTCGCATTCGCGACTGCCATCGTGGTCGTGTTCGCAGTGTAACGGGCTCGGATCCGTATCTACGTATCTATGTGTTATGTAATGGTATCGTTATTGCAATCGTAAATCTCTCTCTACTTTGCCTACATCGACTTTTTATCACATAATTGGATAAAAATGAATTTTTAGTAAATTTTAGTAACTTTTATTGAAAATTTAAAGATCAATTCACACAAGCATTGACTTATTAATGAATTCTAAGTCCCTGTCATTATTAAAAATTCTTAATATTATACTTTTATAATATTAATGAATAAAAATAAATTCAATTATGAAATAAATGTATAATCATACCATATATAACATGTAAAAAACAAAATATAGAAATAAAATTAATTAGAAAAGTATATGATTTTGTCTAATGATTAAATAATTTAGACATATAAAATATATATTTTAGAAAAGTATATGATTTTGTCTAATTATTAAATAATTTAGACATAAAATATATATTTTAGGATAAATTACTATGACATCCCTAGAAGTTTGGATTAATTACCTTTAAATTAAAGTTTATGAAAAATTACTCTGTCACCCTTATCAAATTAATGATAAGTCAAACAAAATCACATTTATTAATATATAATTACAAAAGTACTCTTAACTTATAATATTTTTGTGCAAAAATAACCTTAATTTCTAATCATTTGACTGAAATTAACATGTTTTATATATATATTCTCCATCAATGCCACACCAGTACCATCGTCACTAATAATTGTTTTAGTATTTTAATTTTTTATGTTAATTGACTCTAAGGGGGTTGACTGTGAATTAATTGCAAGAATATTTGAAGTAAAGTCAACCAAACTTCAGAGAATGTTGACAAGCATATTTTAAAAACTTTAATCCAAGGATAATTAGGTAAAACTTTAGGAAAGGTAAGAGTAATTTACTCTTTTTTTTACATAAAATTTGTCTGAGTAAAAAAAACACAAAAAATAATTTTGTGCATGAGTCAAAGATAAAAAAAAATAGCACTGGCAAAAATGAAACTTGAGTAATATAATAATTTTGTTTTTGGTGACAAAAATGAAACTTTGTTTTTTCTTTTTAAAACTTGAGTAAAAATGAAACTGTGTTATATAAACTGTGTTTTTTTGGAAACTTGGCAAAAATAAAATTTGAATAAAATTGAAACTTTGTGTTTATTTTTACTCAAAGTTTATTATATTAATTCTCAAGTAAACACAATGGTGGAGTTCCACATATATGCTGGCATATATCTTCGCACATACACTCAAGTGACCAAACAAGGCCCTATTCACATGACCAAACAAAATTTCTCTTATATTTTCTCAGTAAATAGAATTTCTCCTGTGTTGAGAGTTCATAAAATGTTAAAGACGTAGTTTATTCACATATGTCTCAAGATTTGATCGAGGGATGCGAATTCATTGGCAATAACCAATGCATTTTCATTAATACTTTATTGAGTAATGTTATTACGAGGGGCTCTCATGCAGGGCTGCCCCTGGGCCTAGGCGGTCGCCTAGGGCTTCCAAATTTTTTAATTTTTTAAGGGCCCCAAATTTCTACCAAGTCCACTAGATGTTATTTAAAAAAAATAGTAACTAATAGCCCAATACACTAGTCTGGTCCAAAGTTTAGTAACAAAGTGGGCCTCATTTAAAAAATAATGACAATGGTCCAATACAATGGTCTGAGCCTCATTTAAAAAAAAAAAAAACAAATTACTACTAACTATTTGTCTTAGACATTTTTTTTTTCAGAACTCCTTTTCTTTTATTCTTCTATCTTCACAACGAGCACCAGTAGGCGGCAATGCAACAATTTTCTTTTGGGGATTGTGAGCACTTTAATTGATAATTTTGTAACTCAAAATGTAAGACGATCACATTTACTTTGATATGAAGTTCAATTTTGATTTTTGTGACTAAGGTGTATTGAACATTTTTTTTTAATTTTTTTATGTGAACTAGATTGTGCTATTTATAAAGTACCAAGACCATGGTTTTTTTTCAACATTAATGTATTTTATTTGCTTATCGTCTTATTTTAATAAAAATTTTGCACTCCTATAGAATTTATCTGCACATGAAACTTTAGGTAGAAAGGGCCCCATTTGAAAGTCCGCCTATGGCCTCTCAACAATTTTTGAATCTCAGGGCTGGCCCTACTCTCATGACTCTTGTCAGGAGCTCTCTCTTAAAATAAATATTTTTAAACACAAAAAAAATATCATCACATAGCCAATACTAAAATTATCTCACACAAAAAAATCAACTCAAAATATCATAAATTGAATTTATAGGAGACGAAATGTATAAAAATGTAAAGAAATAAGATATTATACTCACTACTAGAAAAATAGGCAATGGTGGCAGACATATGGTAGCGAACGTTAAAAATCGTTGCAAAAAATTCCTTTATAGCGGCAATTACTCCTACCTGCTCCAATAAGTGCCATTATTTGCTGCAATAGAATTGGAAAAATAATTAATAATAAAATTTAGGTTAAATTACCCTCACCTCATTTGAGGTTTGACTTTATTATGTACAGATTAAAGTTTTGCAAAAGTAACTCTGAATTGAGTTAGAGTTAACATGTTTTGTATTGTTACTAAACTACCCTCAATTATATAATACATCAACAATATACAGTAATATCAAAAGCAATATATCAACAAATAATAAAATATGTACGCTTGATTTAATCCCCACTAACCCTATGTCTCGGCCATGACCCCTTTCTAACCCCACTATTGTCGCCGCTTAAGAGCTTGAGTCCATTGCCAAGCTTTTCTCTCTCAACTCCATCCCTCCCTTCATCTCCCCTATCTCAGCCACCGACGTTGACAAGTCTCCGGTTCGAAAACTGATAGAGTATTTGACTCCAATTGTGAAACGTGTGATGTGAAAGTTGAGAGTAAGGTGACGTGGACAAGAGGTATGCTTTGACTAGGACTTTTCTATCTCCAGATAAGTCTGGAAAACTAAAGAGTCAGTCTTCTATAAAGACACGTTCCCATGTTACTGCTATAAATACAGGACGGTTCATATACCAAGGTACGCAATTAATACCCTCTAAGTTCCTTTACAATTAAGAAACCCTTCCCAATTTCTGACTTGATCGTTGGAACGTAGTCAACCGGCACCGCGCCAGTGCCCTTTCGATTACCCTTCTCTTGTCTCTTTCTATAGGTTGGCTTTGACCAGTTCGAGGTGGATTTTTTGTTCATCAGTTGGCGCCGTCTGTGGGAACGATCACAAACTTGATTTTTCTACTCGAAATCACATACGAGGCATCATGCACCTACGATCTGGATTGGAGACTACGGCTGTATAGGACCCTCCTGCCGGCCATAATCCCCCAGCGCAGGACCCTCATACCGCCACAACCTTTTAGCCCCGCAGGACCCTCTTGTCGACCTCCCTGGCAGACATGACCCTCCAGATGAACAGGGCCCGTCTGTTTCCCCCGATCTTCCCAGTTGCAACGTGCCAGAGGGGTGTGTCGCAGCATTGGAGTTTTAGGTCCGGAACTTAAATCAAAATATGATCCAGTTGCTCTAACAAAATGCGGCAATTCTGCAACGCTTCCCTCGTGTGGCACCGGTGCCATCGCCGAGTCACTCTTGGCCTATTGATCCAGAAGGGGATGTTGTTGGGCGAATCAATGAAGGCCCAATGGACGACGCAGCTCAGAGTCGAGTAAGAGGTGTGACGAACTTCAGTCAACTAGTCCTTCTCGAAAAGAACCAACCCCATGGAGACTCAGGGCACCCGGGGGACACCACCTATCATGTCATGGAGATGCAGGATCTAAGAGCCAGGGTAGAAAGCATGAGCCACGCCATAAGGGGGAAGGGTCTTGCTACAGTGGAGGATCTGGTCTAGCAAACCAACCTCCCTTTCTTCGCGGGGGTAATGAATTGTCCCCTGCCCAATAGGTTCAAGATGCCCATAGTTGAAAGCTTTGATGGGACCAAGGACCCGCTAGATCACTTGGTAACCTACAAAGCCCTAATGCACCTTCAAGCTGTGCCAGACGAGATTATGTGTAGAGCCTTCCCCCACCACTTTAAAAGGCTTTGCCCAGTCCTGGTTCAACAGTTTGAAGTCCGCATCTGTACATTCTTTTAAAGAATTGAGTCAGCTATTTGTTGGCAATTTTATCACTGCCCGAAGGCATAGGATGTTTGCTATTTATCTCCTGAATGTGAGACAGACTAAGGAAGAATCGTTGCGAGACTATATCAACCGATTCAACAGAGAGATGTTACATGTTGATGCCCTGGATGACAAAGTGGCAGTCACGACGTTCATGGGAGGCCTACTGCCCTCCAAATTCTTGTACTCGATCTCCAAGCACCCCCCCGAAAGCATGTCCGAACTGCTTATGAAAGCTCAAAAGTGCATGAATGCCGAAGACACCCTTGATGCTCAGAGAGAAAAAGGGAGATAATGACAGAAATATGGACAGGAAAAGGGGAGGACAATATAGCCGGGAGGAACGAAACCCCAAGAGTGGCAAAATGTCACAAGAGCAGAACGACAAAACATTACTCGTGATAAGGGATTTAACTTCACCCCCTTAAACACACCGTTAAGTCAATCCTCCTCCACATCCAAGACAACCCAACAGTGTCATGGCCTCCAAAGTTAAAGTCTGATCCCTCCAGGAGATCCCGCGACAAGTATAGCAGGTTCCATCGTGACCATGGCCACGATACCGACGAATGTATAGATTTAAAAAGACAGATTGAGAGTTTGATTCAGAGGGGCCACCTGCGGAGATTTGTGGCCGACAGTGGGCAGAGAGCCCAAAGCTGCGCCCAGGGCGCAGTTTTGGTAGAGTCATGGCATGTTTAAAGCAGGGCCCAAAAAAAAAACTATGGGCCATTAATTGACCAGGCTAATAGGCTAGAGGTCCATTTTTACAGTCCAATGGGCCAACCAAGGTGTTCCTAAGGACCGACGAGCAACCCTCATGAACAGGGGGCATTTGATAGAGTATTTGACTCTAATTGTGAAACGTGTGATGTGGAAGTTGAGAGCAAGGTGACGTGGATAAGAGGTATGCTTTGACTAGGACTTTTCTATCTCCAGATAAGTCTAGGGAACTAAAGAGTCAGTCTTCTATAAGGACACATTCCCATGTTGCTACTATAAATACAGGATGGTCTATATACCAAGGTACGCAATTAATACCCTCTAAGTTCCTTTACAGTTAAGAAACCCTTCCCGATTTCTGACTTGATCGTCGGAGCGTAGTCGACCGGTATCGCGCCGGTGCCCTTTCAATTACCCTTCTCTTATCTCTTTCTACAGGTTGGCTTTGACCAGTTCGGGGTGAATTTTTGCTTCATCAGAAACAATGCGTCCACATCATCTCCCTCATCTCTAAGACTCACAGTGATACATTATCCTCCTTCCTCTACAAACATCCTTCCGCTGTCGTCTGCTACCTCTGCAACACCGACTCCTCCTCTATAACATCGCAACTACATTAATATCATCTCATATAACAAAATCTCCCTTCACTGTAATCATGAAGCCTTTGATCAACTCTCTTCTCATCGAACAAGATCAAAATTCTCAGATCAGTGATTCCTTGTGCCGTGCTTCGGCGATCGACGCATCACCAGATCTGGAATCTTTGTTCTTGAAATAGTTGTCGAGGCTTGAAAAGTTGTCAAAGAGGACGGTTTGGAGATGGGTCTTCTCGGTTTGTGGTTGATGGTGGCCTTCAATGGAGTTTCGACGAGGTTACTGGCCGGAATTGAGGTGCTCCAGCATGTGTGTATTTTAGACGATGGACAAAAGCTTGGTTAAAGATGATGGAGGCCATGGGTGGTGGTTCCGATGTGGGATGTGTATGACACGGTGAGGCTTGGCAATGTTGTTCCGGTCGACGAAAAATATGGTGGTTCGGTGAGCTTCCGAGGTGGTGCCATGCATGGTGGTTCTTAGTCTTCTCGAATTCTTGGCTTGTGGAATTGAATGGAGCTCGGGTCCACTGTGGTCTTCAATGGTGGCAGTGGGGCTCTAGTTGGGGGCTCAGCAACGATTCGGAGGTGTTGATGGTGGGACTTGTTGTGGCTGGAAATAATGGTCAGACATGGTGGTGTTTCAATGTTGTGGGTTTCGTATAGTACAAAGAGAGGGGTGAGAGAGAAGAATGATAATTTTGTGAATATGATGCACAGGAGGGTAGTCTGGGAATTAAAATTTTTATTTGACTTGACTTTAACTACAATGAGTTGACGGCAGGGGAGCTCACGGTTAGGTTAACCAAACCTCAAGGGTGTTTGATCCTCATATTTTGAAAATTTTAATTTATGGATAATAAAAGAAAACCTCGAGAAAGGTGAGAGGAATTTATCCTAAAATTTATTTTCTAAAATTGAATTTTTGTCTTAGATAGCATCTGACCGCACCTAAACATTTGAATAAAAAAAAATTTCTCTCTTCACAGCTCACACGCACTGATGTTCTCTCTCCCCCTCTCTGGCATCAGTTTTCCTTCTCTTTCTCTCCCATAGCTCACACGAACCCTCACAGCAAGTTATCATCTACACAATCCCTATAACAAATGTTGTCTCAAAACTGAAATAAAAGAATATTGTAACTAAGTTCCACCAGCCCAATCCTCAGGTAAAATCATCCTCCTTTATGTTATAGATGCTGGTTTCACACACCTGAAATGTGGGGGAAAAATAAGGGGTGAGCTTTAAAGCCCAGTAAGTAATGTTCTAACTAACCGACAATAACCACTATATTTCAGCAGCTAGTACAGTGAGTTAATTAATATAAATAAATCGTTCGGTGCATTAGCTTATGAAAAAGATAAAGAGTATTGTTAACGTCCTCTATTACTTAACAAAACTAACTGATTATTCAAGTTCCACCTCCTGCCCAACTCAATCTATTTAATCAAACCCAAGTTCTGTTAATTCTATACTAATAACATACTCTTTACAAAAGACTACCATATACAATATATCCTGCAGAGTGGAGAAACAACATTACAACTCAAGTTCTACTAAGGAGATAATAAATAAGAAACTGTTCAAATTGTAAGATAAGTGATGTGGAAGGTCACACACCCGCTCCAAACTGAAAGAACACACACCACACCACACAAGCAGTATGGAGGGACACACACTCCACATCGGAGGGACCCGCACTCCATAGTAATAATAATTAATTAATTGTGGAGGAACACACACTCTGTGCCAGAGGGACCCGCAACTCCACATTGGAGGGTCATACACACACTCCATGAAAACATGAGTCATGTGGAGGGACACACACTCTGTACCAGAGGGACCCGCAACTCCACGCTGGAGGGACATATACACACTGCAATAATTTCAACCACCACCATCAGCCACACACTCACACTCACACCCACACACACACACACACACACACAACCACACACACTCTCCTATGCACGCGTGTCCTATACTATCTTAAATTCTATTTTTAATCTATGAATCTAATACAGAGAGTATTATACCTAAAAATGTGCCAACCTATCTATCTTAGCTACCGGTAAAATTTCAGAACCTAACTATTTATAGATAATTCGTACTCTCGGTTTTCGTGCTTAAATACCTACTTTTCTAACTAGATGAACTAACTAATGTGACTAAATCTAGCCCAAATCTATACTCCAATCATGTTCTGCCCTCAAAAGACTAATTTGATTTTTCAGGAATTTTCTGACATTTATCGGTATTTTATTAGCATTTTTTTCTAATTTTCAACATTTTAAATCATTTAAAAAATATAAAAAATTATTTTTATATTCCGGGTGGGTCCGAGACTGGGCCCAGAGGTTGGGCTTGGCGAGTGGGACCGGCCCAGCCTTTTTCCGGTCCCAGAAGGTCGCCGGAAGATGGCCCACGCGCCTCACGCGGCGCGCGTGGGCCCTTGCACTCCCTATTCATCATCTTCTCCAATTTGATTTTTCAGGAATTTTCTGACATTTATCGGTATTTTATTAGCATTTTTTTCTAATTTTCAACATTTTAAATCATTTAAAAAATATAAAAAATTATTTTTATATTCCGGGTGGGTCCGAGACTGGGCCCAGAGGTTGGGCTTGGCGAGTGGGACCGGCCCAGCCTTTTTCCGGTCCCAGAAGGTTGCCGGAAGATGGCCCACGCGCCTCACGCGGCGCGCGTGGGCCCTTGCACTCCCTATTCATCATCTTCTCCACTCACTTTTCACGCCCCAGTTCTGTTTCTCACGCTGTCACTTCTTCCAGCGCCAATATCTGCAATCTCTTGCCTCTAATCAACCCAAAAATTCCTCAAAACACTACTCATAACCCAATCTTGCATTTAATATAAAACTTCCACTGATCTATGATTTGAATTAAGAACCCAAATTCCATTTTCTTGATTTCCGTACACCCAAATAACCTCCTGTTTCACCATCCTCATTCATATACTACTAATCTAATAAAATAGAAAAAGAAAACAAAACAATCATTTCTATCACAGGATACATACACTCACAAATATTTATATATATATATATATATATATATATATATATATATTTATAAACCACACAAGTCTACTACCCACCCATCAGCCATCACTTTTCCCAATCTACACAATATTTCTTCAATCTACACTATTTCCTCAATTCAAACAGAGTCACCACGAGCATTCAAGAGCATTAACTTTCTAATTTAAACAAACTTTCTAATTTAACAATCAGTTTTTCAACCATAAACACCATTATTTTTATCCACTAGTTCTCAACTAGACATTCACTGTCGTGCATATGTACACCAATATACGAGTATATATATATATATATATATATTTAAGCATGATTTCTCTTTAAGCCAAAACCCACAACCAGTTATACATCTATACACAATATCAACTACAACAACCCAAACTTCCTATACAACATAATTTAAATGATAGTTTAATGTCAAGCATACTAACCATTATGGGGAAGATAGAAAAAAACTTACATTTAATAGATGATTAATTTTCCTTGTTGTCTCTCGTTATTCTTCTCTTTCTTCCTCCTTTGCTCCTTCTTCCTCCTCAACTTGAGACTATCAACGTAAAAATCCTAATTACTCACTTATATTATTTTTATATAATATATCTCTCACACTGCTGTTTGGTAACTCATATTAGAATAACTCATCCTGTCCTGGATTAAGTTATCCCCTAATTAAAATCACATAAATTTATTTTTAAAAAGGGTTTTTACCATACTACCCCTATATAAGAAATTAATTTTCTTAATTAAAAAATTTGGGTCATTACAGGAATAGATTGAAGCTCATTTGTGTTTAATTAGGTGATTCTTGGTTCGATTTGACGATTCTCTGTAGAGACACAGACATATCAAGTGAAATTTTTTCTTCAACTCCTCTATATCTCTGTTTGGTTGTTGAAAGATGCACTCACTCTCTCTATTTCTTTGTGGACTGAACAGATCATTGTCAGCCATTCGAGCTTTTTCTTCTCTCTTTCTCTATATATAAATATATACATACATATACAAATCAATATATGATTAAATATATATGTACTCATTTCCAAACCTTGAATCCATAAATTCTCTATTTGAATCTTTTTGGAGCAGTTTGTACCGTGGTGTTTGTTTTATTGTCCTCATTGACGATTGATCCGAGTTTTATGATCTGATGTTGAATTTTATTAGATGAAATATGGATCTCAACATGTTGTATGCATTGCCAAGGAGTTAGAGACATTCATGTGTATTTGATGTTAAGTTTGAATTGTATGCTCTAACACCGTCGTAATGTAATGTATGGATATGTAGTGGTAGTTCAGAGAACTGAATCATTTCAAGTTTTGGATTGGGGAAATTTTTTTTTTTTTCCTTTTTTTTTTTCATTAACATTTTAGCTTCAAAAGAAAAAATTCTGCTTTGAGTGTTGGCAAATGGTATAAAAAAACTGCAGATTCTGTTGGAAGTTGTGACTTTATAGTTTGGAATTTTTTTCAGTTTGCAAATTGATTTACTTTTCAATGAAATAAATTATGCAACATGTATTAGAATCAGGATTACTGTTGGCTCTAAATGGCATAAAACTTTTGCATTTATTATGAGTTGATTTTTATTAAAGTGACGATGATCCACATGATTTCATTTGCTTTTTTGTTTCTTCCGAGTTAAAAAAATAGTCAGACCTTTAAGCTTGATAGTTGAAATAAAAGGCATACATAGTCATAAATTTAGGAAATGATTGATGTTGTTATTCTGAGAATCCGTGACAGTTGGCCTTTTGAATTTGGATTCTTCCTCTGTATATTCATTCTATGATTCTTATTTACAAAGAACTAAAAATGGTATAGAGCAATTATGCTCAGAATGAGCATTCTTGTTATCTCATTAGTTGAATATTCTTGCGGAGCTCCGTGGCACTTTAAAAAGCTGGCATTTTCCCTGAGGTTTGCGCATTCCCTGTTTGGCTAATAGAGATCCAGAGGGTTTTAATGTGATTTGGTTTAATCCAACAGCTATGTTGCATTAAACCAAATGCCAGCTTTTTAAAGTGCCACGGAGCTCCGTAACAACATAGCTGGTTTTAATGTGATTTGGTTTAATCCAACAGCTACGTTGTGTTATAACTTCTGTTATACTTCTATTCATCTAATGATCACTCTAGTGCAGGTGCTGTACGTATATCAAAGCATGTGTCTATTTTTATGTCTTTTGATTAACTTATGTAACAATAAATGGAATCATATATATATATATATATATATATATATATATAGAATCATCTAGAATGCAAAGGAAGATTTGAGCTCCACAAAACAACATTCCCATTCTTGACTCACAATATTTGGGTTTGGATGCATTTCTATAGCCTTTACCTTATGGGCTCAAAGAACATATTACTGCATATTACCTCCTCCTCCAAACAAACTTATATTGTCAAACCACTAAGAGTATTGAAAGTCTAGCTTGAGAACGTAGAAAATCACTCACATAAGCACACAAAGGGGCACCAGTTTGTACAATCATCTCCCCCCAGAAGGGGAAGGCTCATGGACTAGACAACTCAAATAGTTAGTTGTAAAGCATAATTCACAATATATATACTTGTTTGCTATTGCCCTGGCCCCTGGTAATATTTGTCTCCATTGTTCATTGCTTGTATTCCCCTTTTGGATTGAATTTGTGAAGCCCAATTCTTCTTTCCTGAACGTCGGAAGAAAGAAATTAAATTTTAACATAATGCAGGCGAAAAAATGGAAGATAATATGTATAATGACCTGAATTAGGTCTTGCAACCTTAATTCTTTGCTTTGATTGCGAGTACCAATAGAGACAATAAATTTCCAGCAACTGTGTAAGATTTTTTCCTTGACTCATCTCCATTACACAGATTCTTGTCTAGACTACTAATGGTCATCCCTGCAGCCTTGGCCAATTACTTTGCGGCTTCTCATGCTTGCTGGTTTTTGTAAAAACTTCATCTAATTAATATGAAAGAAGGTTCTTAATCTGAACAAAACAAGTCAATAATATCTAGCATGCAAGGGAAAAAATCCCACATTAAAGATTCATGTGGATTGTGATTTAATTTAGGGTGATAGACTTGTTTTAAATTGCTCAATGTAGCTAAAATATCATGGTTTTTTTTTTTTGGATATTGAGAAATGGCCAAAGAAATATATGTAGGAAGCTAACTCTAAGTAACGTAGTGGAAGAAACTATGTAGTATATATGCAAGTGGAAACCACTAACTTCCTAAAATCAGTAGATAGCGAGATTGTCTATTGGTGAACCTTTATCTGTTGTTCACAGGCAAAAATTAACGAATACCTGCATTTTGTTTTGCATCAAGATGGATATTTAGTAGTACAAATTGAACGTTTGACATTTCCTGAGAAGGTGCAAAAGAAAAAAAATAAGATAATGGTAAAGGACAATTCTAAAAGTATCTTCTCCTTTCCATGCACAATCAAAAAACGTATATATATATTTATAAATATATATAAAGGAAAATGTGGTTTCACAACATATTTCTCCTCAAAAATAAAACTTGAAAGAATATAAAATCTAAAAAAAGAAATACAAGAGAGGACAATTACTATCTGGTAGTTAGGGGTAGAAGAAACTGAGTAGTAAATAAATGAAGAACTTCATTTGGTTGTTGCATCATCATGATTGTGTTAAGTAGTATTATTATTATGGTCGGACAAGCAAAAGGATCGACTTGGCTTGCTTGTTAAATGACAAGTATATAATCTTGAAAATTTTCTAATCAGCATTATGTTCTGTTTTTGTTGGTGCAAATTTGTCATAACCAAATGGTTACCATGAAAACTGGAGCAAATATTATTTTAAGGAAAGCGATTTAGTCCCTGCCTTGCGTAAATTATCCTAATCCTTTTTTATAACCTCTCCGTCTTCAAAGAGGAGGGGAGGGCTTCGAATCCCGGCATGGTAATCCATTTCTTTTTCTTTCATAATTTTGCACAAATTTTTTTTTTTTCAACAATCAAAAGAATGATAGTTCATTTTTCATTGTCTTGAATTGTATTTTTTTGTTAAATTATAATATTACATGGTAGGAAAAATGTAAAAAAAATCACAAGCTGGTTTATAAAACTGAAAAAATAATTTAATCTAATAAGATGTCTCACCTTTGAGATTAAATAATATGAATATGATGTAGAAGAAGAAGACTGTAAACAAATCCAATGATATGCTGATCAAGCTACCCCAGAACACAAGCACCACATGAAAATTCGAAATTTACTGAGAAGGTAAAAAAGGAAAAATAAGATAATACTAAAGGACAATTTCAATGATATCATCTCCTTTCTAAAAGAAAAAAAAAAGAAAGAAAGAAATACCTTGATGTCATGCCATCAACGTATCTCATAAAAAATAAAATAAGATATTGGATAAGATATGGAGTACTTAACGGTGTTCAACAAATTCAAATCATAAAGAGTGAATTTACCTTGATGTCATGCCAACATTCAATAACACGTCAGCGCATCATGTAATGGTGGTTATTGACATAGTTCAAAATACTATTACAGAATAATTGTAAGAATGTTTCACTTCATCTATTTTCTATCTTAAAATTTTGTTCATCAATAAACAATAATAGTGAGAAATATTTACACTAAATACACTTCCAGATTATCTATCATACTGGTCTTCCATAATTTTGACGATGCAGCGTGGTTGATTTGAAGTACTCTCTCTTGAAAGTTTTGCTTTCTCTCCCGTAAGCTCGTAGTGTAAGCTCAAGAATGTGCTTCTCTATCACAGAGCACATGCTGTTTTATTCATCAGCAGTTTTCCCACCATTGTTTTTAGTAGTGTTTCATCTGATTGTGGTATGATCTCCTGCAACAAATTGTGAAGTAAACAAGTTAACATCGCGTGTATCTCAGCACTCACTTATGTGTCATATACACAGCAATAAAGAGGAAAGACAGCTTCTTCCCATGCCTCGATTGTAACAGAATGTTAAGGATGATCAAAGGATTGAAAGAGTTGTAGAGAACCGATCGCGAGTACCAGTACAGAAAGTAAATTTTCAGTAGCTGCATAAGATTCTTTCTCTTGACTCACCTCCATTACACAAAATATTGTCTAGACTACTAATGGTCATCCTTACAGCCTTGTGCAATTGCTTTATGACTGCTCATGCTCGCTGGTTTTTGTAATCTCACAATTGGCCGCTTCCACTACTGTCGTTTCTTCCTGTAAATTTGCAGAAACTTCATGATAATATAAAAAAAGGGGATTAATCTGAACAAAACAAGTCAATAATTTATGGGAAGCAAGGGATAAAATTCTGTGTTAAAGATCACTGAGAATTGTGATTAAAATTGGATGAACTAGTTTTGAATTGCTCAATGTAACTTAAAAATCATGGGCATTTCAAAAATATATGTTGGAAGCTCTTGTGTTCCAAACTTATCAGTAGAGTCTGCACAGCTTTACTAAATTCAATTGTCCGCCAATAGATGGGACAAACCTTTCTTGACTAAAAGAAAGAGGTTTGATCACTCTGTCTCAGCTCCTTAATTGTGCCACTCAAAGCAACCCAGTAATGACCCATTCAATTCAAACTAACTATAATGTTACAAGGTAGGAAAAATGAAATAATTTCACAAGCTTGTTCATAAAAGTGATTAAATAATTTAATCTAATAAGATATCTCACCTTTGAGACTAAACAATACGAATAAGAAGACTGTAAACTAATCCACCAATATAGTGCTGATCAAGCAACCCCAGAACAAAAGCACAAAATGAAAATTCGGCATTTCCTGAGAAGGTAAAAAAAAAAAAAATTATTGTAAAGGACAATTTCAATAGTATCATCTCCTTTCAAAAAGAAAAATAGAAGAGAGAAAGAAATACAATAGAGGATAATTACTAACTTGTAGTTGCAATTCGTAGAATGAAATGTGCAATCCTATCTGTTTCTAGCAATGATTCGTCCACCTGGTCTTGTGTAAATGTCCCACAAAAAAAGAGATATTGGATAAGATGGAGTTTTACGGTGTTCAAGAAATTGAGATCATAAAGGATGGATTTACCTTGTATATCACTGCCATCATTCAACATCAACATATTGGATGTGAGCAATCTTTGGCCAATCTTCCCCTCCTGTTTCTTTCTGGCATCTATCATATAATTTGGGGCAGTCCCAAATGGTAAGTCGTTCAAGTGATGTGATGTTGCCTATCCACTCCGGTAAAGCCATCAAATTCTCACACCGCCAAATGTGTAGAGTTCGAAGAGTGGTAAGATGTCGAAGCCCCACAGGAAGAGATTCTACCAACTCTGGTATACTTCCGACAGACAGATCGGTTAGGTTCCTAAGGCCTTGAAGAAATTGCATGTCGTCATCCTTAATTGAAGTCAAAGACAGAGACTTTAAATTGGAAAGAGGAAGAAGCGAACAAGACGAAGAGATTGCCACTGTTTCTGTCGTAGTGGTTGTAGAGATTGTCGAGGGGGTTGGGGTCACCCTAGTCATCATTAACTCTTCTTCTACTACCTTCTTGCTGACATTTTCCAGATCTAGTTCTTCAAGACATGGTTGCAGAATAGGCATTGATGACAGATTAGGGCAATCTTTGATGATTAATTTGGAAAGACAAGGAAATGATGGCAATGACTTCTTCAAATGTTGTTGATGTTGGTCCAGTAAAGTTGTCATTGTCGTTGCCGTTGCCTTTGTTGCTTCTTCTTCTACTGCTGCTTCGCTCCTCCACCATCCCTTCAATTCAGGCAAGCTGCTGAGTTTGAGTTCTTTGAGGGATGGGAAGAATGTTGGTGTTGGTTCTGATCTTTTTATTGCTGCTGCTGCTCCTCCACTGGATGAAGAGGGTAAAGACGAAGAGAGGGACTCCTCACCACCACTACTACTGTTGTCTATGTACTCCAGGGATCTCATTAAACAAAGACTCAGAAATTGGAGAGAAGGAAGTTGTTCAAATAGTGGAAGATGTTTGCATCTGTTACTGTGACCTATAGAAACTCTGACTAGATTTGGAAGGGATGATAATAAGCCAATTTTGTGAACCATCATCCAACTTGGGAAACTTACTCCCCCATAAAAGCATATTGTGAGCTCCTTCAGATTCGGGTGTGGACGTAGGGATTTCAACCTCAACTCATCATCCTCCTGCCAATGAAAAAATAATTCCAGCGTCTTAAGGTATTGTTTTGCCTCCAGGTAGTCTCTTCCCTCTCCTGTTGCTGTCGCCTTTTTTAAACACCTGCCACGTGCATACGTTTTAACATGTAACCTTCCTTCTAAATTATTTAGGCTTTGCAATTCATTCAACCCGGTGCCATTTGAGTCCGTTACAAATCTTGTTAATTTCAAAAGAGATGTCAATTGTTCCAATCCACATGGCATGTCAATCAAACCAACACAGTCGTCAAGCTCAAGATGTCTAAGGTTGACCAAAATTTTTGTATCTCTCGGCAATTGTTTAAGATTCTTACATCCAATGAGTTTTAAAGTCTGTAAATTTTGCAACTTTGTCACGGAACTTGGCAGAGTCTTGATATCTCTATTATTACTAAGATCAAGATACCTTAAATGTTTTAGCTTGTGTATGTTATTCGGTACAATCATGATCTTCTTCGAGTCTCTCCACCGTCTCCACTCATTCCACTTGCTCAAATCTAACACACGTAACCTTTTAAAAGTTGAAACAATATTTTCAAAAACTGTTTCTTTTAATTCCTCATTCTTCAAAATAAATGTCCGTAACTTTTTAGCTCTCACCAAATCACTCGGAATTTCCCATGATGAATTAACACGGAAACCCAAAGACACATGACGAGTTCTTTCGGTAATATTTTTTGCATCCAAATTCAAAGTGGAGTTCTCAACCCTTGCCACCGATTCTGCAAGGTCGTGGACAAAATCATGCATTTTGCAACTTATTATATCCCCCCACTCATCTCTTTTAACATCTTGAAAAAGGGACCTCCTCACTAAATCCATAAAATACAAATCACCTATATTCTCCAATTGTTGATTTTCATATACTGGTTGGATGAATCCGTGTGCAATCCACAATTGGATTAATGCTTGTTTACCAATCTCTTCATCTTTCAAATATAAGGAAGAAAACGAAAAGCATCTCTTCAAATAGAAAGGGAGATAATCATAACTTAACTTTAAAATAGGCAAAATAACATCTTCTTTTTGAGCTATTTTCAACAAATCATTATTTTTGAAAACCAACCATTTAGCATCAACATCTGTATCTGTATCTTTAGAGTATAGTAAGCTACCTATAGCCCTAATGGCAAGAGGAACCCCCTTACACTTCTGTACAATTTCCTTTCCCATTATTACTCGACTTGGATTCTCATGCTCTTCCCCTTGTTTCAATGCCATTTGCTTAAATAAAGTCCATGACTCCTCCTCGGATAAGCCTTCTAAAAGATAGGGTGAATTTGCACCCGTAACATTTGCAACTAATTCACTACGGGTCGTTACTAATATCTTACTCCCTTTTGAACCACCCATCAATAAGACTCTCAATTTTAGCCATTTCTCGCGATCCTCATTCCACAAATCATCCAAAACAAGCAAATATTTCTTCCCATCGATTTCTTTCCTAAGCTTTTCTTGCATTTTATCTATTATAAGATTTTCAGACTTTTTATTTGTTGCAGACTCAATGATCTTTTCTGTAATGACTTTCACATGAAAGACTTCAGAGACACACACCCACATCTTAAGTTCAAAATGTTTAATAACCCTCTTGTCATTGTATACTAGCTGTGCAACTGCTGTCTTTCCTAGTCCCCCAATTCCAACTAAAGCAACAACTGACACATTCTCTTGAAGGCTACTTTCCAATAAAAGTTCTATAATTTTCAATTTATCAGCCTCTCTCCCGATCACATTTTCTGCCCGAACAAAAGAGTGAGTCTCCTCCCTCTTCCTATTCTCAGCTCGCATCTCTAAAGACCGTTCAATGAGGTGAAATTTTTTCCTGTCTTCCGCAATTGAATCTAGTCTCTCTCGAATGACCTTAATCTCATGAGCCATCTTACTACTGAAAGCAAGTGGATTTGAGCTTGAGAAGAAATTACGTACCTTCTTTAGCCTTTTGTTCTGAGTCATAACCTGGCGCCGAAGAACTTCTGTAGAGAAGTCATCGAGCAAGTCATCAGCATCATAAAATGCATCGTTGAGCTTTTCGAGCCAGTCTGCTATCTCAGGATTTGTGGTTTGCTGCTCTTCCGCATGAACAAGTACTGCTCTGATAGTAGAAACTGTGTCTTTGAGTTTGTCAAGTTCATTTCCGACCCCAGACACAAGTTTGATCTCTTGAAGAACCATTGAACCCAACTTCTTCAGAATTTCAGTCACAGTGTTGTAGATAACAGATTCAGCCATTTTCTTCTTGATGAGCTAGATTGTCTGCAGATTTTTGTGAACCGGTTGGGCAAGGCCTGCTTGACGTTTTAGAATCAAGTGTAATGGAAGTAAAGGCAAATAGTACAATTCACAAAAAAAACAAATGAATTGGCCGACAGAACCATGTGAAGCTCTCCAAATAATGGATGTCTAAAGTCTCCTCAAGTGGGGTCCTCACCGATTGCAAAATTAAGTTGTGGAAAAAAAAAAATCTCACGATTACGCTTTCTCAACAAATTAATTAATCTGAATTCAAGAAGAGAAGATGCATTTGAAGGAAAAGACAAAAATTCTAACAAATTAATTAATCTGAATTCAAGAAGAGAAGATGCATTTGAAGAAAAAGACAAAAACTCCAACAGATTAATTAATCTGAAAAACTCAAAGGAGAAAAATCAAAGTTGGGTTACTTCCAGTCTTGCTAAATATAGCTGACTTTTATAACTCAATTGAGTTTTTAATTCTAAACAAATTAAAAAAATTTCTAATTAAGTGTGATTAATAATTTAATTTGAATATCATCAAAAATAGTAAGCACCATTTAAAATGGAGTAAAACTTTAAATGACAGTGATATCGATTATACGGAATGCTAAATGCTAATTTTTTTTAAATATCAAATAATATTTATTTTTAATTACCATTTAAAAAATTCAACACTTAAAATTCGGTAATTAAAATTTTTAATTTTATCAAATAACACCTTACTAAAAACGAATTCTAAAAAATCAACAGTCATAATAACTGTGTCTTACTTTTCTTTTCCAAGCCATGTGAATCCCGTTGTATGGGAATATTTCCCGACAGAGTGCGTCATAGACTACGTTGAGAGAGATATTATAATACTTATTTTAATCATAATCCATTGATTTTATGTCTCAAATTTCAAGAAATTATAAAATACTTAAGCTATCATACTTTTCACGCATTTGATGGATGAAAAATCTCTATTTTTCTTAATAATAAAAAATAACAACTCATCGTTGATGGGTTGAATGTGTTAAAGAGTATAATATTCTAGAGTATTCAATACTTTCTCATTTCAACTTTAAAAATTTGGGTAAATATCACTGACACCCCCTGAGATTTGATGTATTGACACACGGCTACTACTTTGTGAATTTTCGTCACCAACACCCCCTGTGGTTTGTGACGCATATCACATACATCTCCTCCTGTCAAAAGTATACATGTACTTTTTGACGTAAAATGATCATACTGCCTTTTGACTTCTGACCTAACTCATTTGAATACTAAATTTACTCATTTAACTATGTCTAATGAACCAAAACACTCCTTTAAATATACATATATATATACTTATACTATAATATATATAACCTATATATATAATTATTTATTTTCATAAATAATAATGATGAAGCAAAAAGTCACTTGAACTGGTCAAACGCCAACCTGTAAAAAAGGACAAGAGAAGGGTAATCGAAGGGGCACTGGTGCGGTCCCGACCGACTACTCTCCGACGGTCAAGTGAGATGATCAAGATTGATCACCAGAGACCGCCGGAGTCTTTGCAACCACTGCCTATACTGGAGTGAAAGTGGGAGAGTATCTCTATGGATTTCAATGTGGGACTTCCCACCTCACAACGAAACCATGATGTTATTTGGGTGATAGTGGACAGACTGACAAAATTAGCACATTTCTTGTCGTACGCTTGAGTTACACCTTAGAGTAGTATGCGAAGCTTTACATTGCAGAGATAATGAAGCTTCATGGTGTGCCTTTGTCCATTATATCGGATAGAGATCTAAATTTTATTTCAGGGATTTAGGATGGCTTTCAGCAGGCAATGGGTACAGCTCTGCACCTCAGTACAACTAATCACCCTCAGACCGATGGTCAGACTGAGAGGGTTAATCAGATTCTGGAGGGTATTTTGCGAGCATGTGTACTTGACTTCAAGGGTAATTGAGAGAATTACTTGCTACTAGTTGAGTTTGTCTATAACAAGAGTTATCAAAAGACTATTGGTATGACACCATTTGAGGCTCTGTACAGACGATCATGTAGATCGCTGGGTTGCTGGTTGGAAGTTGGAGAGAATAGATTTTTGGGCCCTGAGTTCATTAGGACAAGTCAGAAAAAGTTATCCTTATTAGAGACCGTATGTGGACTGCACAGAGCACCATGTTTGCCAACCAGTCCGGGTAATTGGTTTGCCGTACAAAGTTAGCCTTTAATAATTTATCCACCTCCTCGAAGATTGCCATGTTCCTTTCTGGGGCAAAAGTTCTCCTCTTCTGTCTGATTGGCTTAGCAACGGGGTTAACATTTAGTTGGTGTACGACAATAGTTGGATCAATCCCAGACATATCCTTGTGGGACCAGGCAAACATGTCCTTATTTGTTCTGAGGAATCGAACCATCTCTTCCCGATAGGAGTGGGGGCGAGCTAAAGTACTGCTTCAGCTCATTTAAGGCCTGTTCACATTCTCGCGTCCACTCAAAGGCTCGCTTGAGGACCCAAAAAACTGGGAGACACCTGTCTGTAGCTAAGAAGATGAAAAGATTGCCACGGTTTCTGTCCTAGTGGTTGTAGAGATTGTCGAGGGGGTTGGGGACACCCTAGTCATCATTAACTCTTCTTCTACTACCTTCTTGCTGACGCCATTCAGTTCTAGTTCTTCGAGACATGGTTGCAGAATAGGCATTGATGCCAGATTAGGGCACTTTTCGATGATTAATTTGGAAAGAGAAGGAAATGATGGCAATGACTTGTTCAAATGTTGTTGGTGTTGGTGTTGGTCCAGTAAAGTTGCCGTTGCCGTTGCCGTCGCTGTTGCTTCTTCTTCTACTGCTGCTTCTTCGCTCCTCCACCATCCCTTCAATTCAGGCAAGTAACTGAGTTCGAGTTTTTTGAGGGATGGGAAGAATTTTGGTGTTGGTTCTGATCTTCTTATTGCTGCTGCTGCTGCTGCTCCTCCACTGGATGAAGAGGGTAAAGACGAAGAGAGGGACTCCTCACCACCACTCCCACTCCCAGTACTACTGTTGTCTATGTACTCCAGGGATTTCATATGAGAGAGAGTCAGAAATTGGAGAGAAGGAAGTTGCCCAAATAGTGGAAGATGTTTGCATCTGTCACTGTAACTTATATGAACTCTGACTAGATTTGGGAGGGATGATAATAAGCCAATTTTGTGAACCATCATCCAACTTGGGAAACTTACTCCCCCAAATTTGGATATTCTGAGCTCCTTCAGATTCGGGTGTGGACGTAGGAATTTCAACCTTAACTCATCATCCTCGTCGTCATAAAAATGTAATCCCAGCGTCTTAAGGTATTGTTTTGCCTCCAAGTAGTCTCTTCCCTCTCCTGTTGCTGTCGCCTTTTTTAAACACCAGCGGCTGCTTGAGTCTCTGCCACGTGCATACATTTGAATAAGTAACCTTCCTTCTAAATTGTTTAAGCCTTCCAATTCATTCAACCCGGTGCCATTTGAGTCCGTTACGAAGCATGTTAATTTCAAAAGAGATGTCAATTGTCCCAACCCACGCGGCATGTTAGTCAAACGATGACAATCGTCAAGCTCAAGATGTCTAAGATTGATCAAATTTTTAATATCTTTGGGAAAATTTTCGAGATGGTAACATCCATTGAGTTTCAAAGTCAACAAATTTTGCAACTTTGTCATGGAACTTGGCAGAGTCTTGATATCTGCATTATTACTAAGATCAAGATATCTTAAATGTTTCAGCTTGTGTATGTTATTCAATACAGTCATGATATTCGACTGGCTCAAATCTAACACACGTAACCTTTTAAAACTTAAAACAATATTTTCAATTTCTTCTATTTCCAAATACTTCAAAAAAAATTTTAAACCTATTTGTTTGAGTTCCCCATTCTTCAAAATAAATGTCCGCAACTTTTTAGCTCTCACCAAGTCACTTGGAATTTTCGATGATGAATTATCACGGAAATCCAAAAACACATGACGAGTTCTTTCGGTAACATTTTTTGCATCCAAATTCAAAGTGGAGTTCTCAACCTTTGCCACCAATTCTGACAAGATCATGCATTTTGCAACTTATTATATCACCCCATTCATCTCTTTGTGCATCTTGAAAAAAGGACCTCCTCAATAAATCCATAAAATACAAATCACCTATATGTTCCAGTTGTTGATTTTCATGCAATGAGGGAATGAATCCTTGTGCAATCCAAAATTGGATTAATTTGTTCTTACCAATTTCTTGGTCTTTCAAATATAAGGAACAAAATGCAAAACATTTCTTCAGATTTTGATGGAAGGTAATCATAACTTAACTTTAGAATAGGCAAAATAACATCCTTTTCTAGAACTATTTTCGACATATCATTATTTTTGAAAAGCAACCATTCATCATCGGTATCTTTAGAGTATAGTAGGCTTCCTATAGCCCTAATGGCGAGAGGAACTCCCTTACACTTTTCTACAATTTCCTTCCCGACTGTTACTCGACATGCATTCTCCAACTCTTCCCGATGTTTGAATGCCATTTTCTGAAACAAAGACCATGACTCCTCCTCAGACAACCCTTTTAAAAGATACGGTGAATTTGAACCTGTAACATTTGCAACTAATTCACTACGGGTTGTTACTAATATCTTACTTCCTCTTGAACCACCCTTCAAAAGATCTTTCAATTTTAACCACTTGTCACGATCCTCATTCCACACATCGTCCAACACAAGAAAATATCTTTTTCCATCAATTTTCGCCCTCAATTGATTTTGCACTTCTTCGAGCTGGAGGTTTTTATCTAGTTGAGAAACTATGATTTTTTGTGCAACAAGTTTCAAATCAAAAGGGTCAGAAACACACACCCACCTCTTAAGTTCAAAATATTTAGTGACCACATCATTGTATATTAATTGTGCTAAGTGTGGTCTTTCCTAATCCCCCGATCCCAACTACAGCAACAACAGACACATTCTCTAGATCGCTGCTCTCTAGTAGTAGTTCTACAATTTTGGTTTTATCCCCATGCCTCCCAATAACATTTTCTACTGGCACAAAAGAGTGAGTCTCCTCTCTCTTATTATTCTCAACTCCCATATTTATAGGTGAGGTGAAATTTTTTCCTATCTTCTGCGTTTTCATCTTATCTTTCCTTAATGGCCTTAATCTCATGAGCCATCTTAAAATTGAAAGCAAGCTGGTTAGAACTTGAGAAGAAAACCCGTACCTTCTTTAGCCTTTTATTCTGAGTGATAACCTTGCGCCGGAGAAGTTCTGTGGAGAAGTCATCGAACAAATCATCAGCATCAGATAATGCATCGTTGAGATTTCTGAGCCACTCTGCAACCTCACGGTTTTTGTCTTGCTGCTCCTCTGCATCAGCAAGTACTGCGCTGATTGTTCCAACTTTGTTTCTGAGTTTTTCAAATTCATCCTTCATACCGCACACAAGTCCGATCTCTTGGACAGCAAATGAACCCAACTTTTTCAGGATTTCATTCACAATGTTGGAGAGAATTGAGTCTGCCATTTCTTTTTGAAGAGAGAGAAAGATAGAGAGAGAGAGAGATGATCAATAATTTCTTTGTGCAGCTGTCTAACGAGCTCTGCCCAATATTTTATAAGCCAGTGAAGCAAAGGAACTCGATTCCTCCCTTATTGAACAAAAAATGGAATAATTCACCATTTAATTTCTCCTACAAAACCATGAGAAAATTGAAAGCTGAAAGAAGGAATAATTCCCCAATCACAAAGTAAAATTATTCAGAATATTGAAACTGAGTTTTGTGATGATCAATAATTTCTTTATGCAGTGAAGCTAAAGGAATTCAATTTCCTTATCAAAAAGAAAGAGAAGGAATAATTCACCATTCACGAAAAGTAAAAATTGCAGACAGAACCATGAGAAAATTGGAAGCTAAAGAAAGGAATAATTCCCATTCACACACAGTAAAATTCGCAGACAAAACGAAGAAAGAAGTTTATAGACTGAAGTTATGCATCTGTTTGGTTAATTAATGTTCAAATATTCCTGAACTAGATATTCAAACTGTTGGATCGTTCTACGTTGGGTACTGTTTTTGCTGCCAAAAGTTTAATTAGTTTTGTCTATATTTCTTCCTCATGCAACGTTAATATTCAAATATTAATTCACCAAGAAACCAATAAAAAGACAGAATTGGGTGTGTTCTCTTCTTGTTTGACCTTTATTCTGGTTTTGAGCAGGAATTTATATATTGTCTTTGGGTACCGATGTACAGCTGCTGAACCTTCTGACTTTTTATAGAGCTATGTAGCTCTGTTCTAGGTCCTTTTGTTCTCCTAGTTTTCTCTGTCACAGTCCCTATATGCTTTTGGTAGCCCTTGTGGTTATTTATCCAGGATGGAATTTTCCATGATAAATCTCTAAAAGAATCAATGACACATGAAGGGTTCCTTCAGTATCACTTTCTGCATCTGAATTCACCATGGAGCACTCAGACCTCACAATCAGTATCACTTTCTGCAACTGAATTCACCATGGAGCACTCAGACCTCGCAATCAATTGTGCAACATCATGGATAAGATCATGCATTCTGCAACTTAATGAGGTGCCCCATTCGTTTGTTTTAAGATTAAACCGTGATGCATTATCAAAATTACTGAATGGATTATTTATGCTGAAAAAGGACCTTAGAATGCGAGTAACAAGTGATTACCAAATGGAACGCTTGGGGAATCTGTGCAATGGATGCTCTAAACAGAGATCAGTTTGTCAATTCCATCATGTAACCATCCAACTTCATGACACTGATGCAGAAAGAAAATAAAGAAGACAGCTCTAGTGTGGAAGGTTTTTAATTTAACTATTGATGCATGTAACTGGCAAAGAGATGCTGATTTTAATTGTGATGAAGCCACCAATTAGAATTACAAATAATTGTCAGCTTAAGCAGAAAAAGGAACGGCTTCCATATTAACATTACAAATCAGAAGGGTACGCAAATCTTGAAATTACTTTGAGGTTCACTCAATCCCCAAGAATCTTCTGTTTTTTGGATGTGTTCATGTATGGTCTGATGACCCATTCAGTTTGAGCTTCAGCTTGATCCATTGTTCCTAGCTTAACCTGCAACATCAGAAGAAGCAAAACAAGAAAATCAAAACCTCAATGGTCAAACACAGAAATGCACTACAACGAGACAATGAGTCTCATAAGGGGTATAAACTATAAAGGCAGGATACTAAACCAAGAACATGAGTTTTCCATGAATCATAACAAAAGGCAAATCAACATAGATAATCCCAGAAGATGAAAAGGATCAGAAAAGACTAGATGCCATCAACATCTTTAATTACAGCGTAAATTCCTTGTCAAGAAACAAACTGGTTCGATAGCATTTTTGCTTAAAAAGAGCATGAATACAGGAAATCACTCAGTGA
Organism: Cornus controversa; assembly: GCA_026545225.1. Taxonomy (NCBI): domain Eukaryota; kingdom Viridiplantae; phylum Streptophyta; class Magnoliopsida; order Cornales; family Cornaceae; genus Cornus; species Cornus controversa. The sequence continues at coordinate 49,234,575 of CM048853.1, read as the reverse complement.
TGAAGAGAACCACCCATCTTTTTATCCAGGGAATGAATTTATATCTACACCAACAGTTTGACAGAAACACAATCCAAGACCAAGGATCACTCAAAAGACCAAATAAAGCAGCAAATCTCATGTTTGGATCAGCATTTCTGCATTTAAAAACCTTTGGCTCTCCAAAACTCAGGTGCAAGGTACCTTGAGAAAGGTGTTATTGGATCCACAGTAATATATGACATTGCAAACAAGAAGAATGATTTTAACAGGATAATTAATGAGCAGTCGGTATAAACGGCTTGTTTCAAATCTAATTCCTCATGAAAACACACTGGATACTATCTATGCCAGGGATCCAGACAACATATACATATATACATGGAGAGAACAAAGGTAAAACATAGTATCCTTTAAAACACTTACAAGAAGATGACAATGCCTCCAATAAAGCAAATTCAAAAGGAGCAAGTCTACGGTGACGGCTCTCTCACCGTGAGTTCGTGCCTTCATCCCGTACAATCATGTATATAACGTCTAAGTGCACTCGATTGGACAATGAGGTAGCGAGCTCACGTGAGATCAATAGCTTTTCCATCAAGAAATTACTACCACAAAAAGAAATATACTCTCACACGCACACACAAACACACAATTTCCATCGTACTGTGTCAATAGCTTTTCCATTAAGAAATTACTACCACAAAAAGAAATATATACTCTCTCTCTCTCACACACACAATCTCCATCATACTGTGCTCTTCAAAGTGCAATTCTTCTCAAAATCACACTCAACAGTGGTTGAGCTCTCCACCCACCCGCACACAAACACATGCATACACAAACAGATATTCTCATGGCAGATTAAAATATCATTAAAAAAAATCTATAGATGTAGCTTCCAATTTGGAAACTGAAAATGTATCATTGAAACCCGAATAGAAGATGAAGATGAGACATTAGCAACCTCTTAGTGGGTCTGGGAAAGCCAACCTTTAAAAACTCTCAAAAAACTTCATTGGTGCCTTAATAACCTGGTTCACCAAGAGTGCACCCGTAATAATTTCATCTTCACCACACCATTTAGGCGTATACAAATTTATCTTTGAATTTTGATTGTGTAGATCGCATATCGAAATCCAAAGACCATATGTCTTATTCATTCTGGCTGCAAAATACACTTGCATTTCTTTTTGGGTAGAGGTGATAAATCTTGTCACTACCTGCCAATATGACTCGAAGCAAACATGAAGTTAAATCTTGTCACTACCTACCCATATGACTCGAAGCAAACATGAAGTTAAATCTTGGCACTACCTGCCCATATGACTCGAAGCTAGCAGGTCAGGGTTGACTTTAAGAATGTCAACCTGTTCACCCGTTAAACTAAACAGGTTGTGTTTGGGTTTAAGGACTCGATTTCTTTAACTAAATGTATCAGTCAGCATGAATATATTCCTAGAAAGCACGGACACTTCATACAGGGGTGCCGTGCACGTGTCGGACACTCCTCGGACACTCCTTGGAAGTGTCCTGGAATTTTTTTTTTTAGGACACGCGGGGGACACGGCAAGGACACGCGGGGAACACGGCGGGGTACATTTTGTAATTTTTAAAAGTGCAAAAAAACCCCTGAACTTTTCCAAAGTTACAAAAAGACCCCTTTGAACTATTTTTTTGAACATTTCAGCCCCTCATCTTCTAAAAGTTGACATCTTGACCCCTTGAAATAACTATAATGACATATATACCATTTAATATGACTATTATGCCCTTTTCTATATAAATATATTATTTTCTAAAATAAAAAATAGTTAGATAAAATTCCTAAATAATAAATTTAAAAACAAAAAAATAAAAAAGCCAATAGAACTTTATTTAACATAAAGTCATGTTGGTTTATTTGGTATTTTGTATTTAAATTTATTTGTTTGTTATTAGAAAAATGAGTAATATGCAAGATTCTAGTAGTGAGTTTGAATATAATGAACATCCTTTTTGAAAATACATTAATTGCTTGATAATAAATTGAAGTATTTGTGTGATTTATTATTTTTTTATTGTTAGATTTATGGTATCGTGGATATTGGTTAACTTATTGAATATATATTAATATATTATTTCATAGCCGTATCCCCGCCGTGTCGTGTCCTGTTTTTTTGAAATTTGCCGTGTCGTCGTGTCCGTGTCGTGTCGTACCCATGTCCATGCTTCTTAGATATATTCATCACTTGTCTAAACTTGTATAAATAAGTTATATTTAAATTAAACGAGCATATTTGTCAATTCATAATAGCCCTAAACATAAATGTTCACTCCAAATTCAAAAAAAAAAATCACCTAATATTTTTTTTATTTTTTATTCATCCTTGATATTCCCATTTTATTAATTGATAAAAAATATTAAATACGTTATTATACAAATCATTTTATAGGTTACATGATTTGAATTTTTTAATTTAATATTGGAATCGTGGCAGATCGTGTTCAAGTAAAAGGTTCTTGACATTAATAATAAACAGGTTGCATTTGGGTTGACATATATACCTGAATGTCCTTATCTCAACACAACCCTTTTACACAAATTGCCACCCAATTTATGAGCAAATAAACTACATCACCAAAGAGGCATACTTTTTTCAAGGATGCTATCGCTATAATTTAAGCGTGATTTCTTAGTGAAGAATATTAAATCCCACCCAGTTTATTGGCAGAAGATCTTTTATGTAACAGCATCAATTACCTGGACCAAAAATAAATAAATAATAATAATAAAATTGTAGGATGGTTATGATTATGGTTTGCGAGATCTTCCTTTATAGTAAATATAAGATATGAATTTGCCACCAAGAAGAATTCTGCATAAAATTTTTTTTAGGACTGGAGACCAGACAGATCTGATGGTGCCTGTTAGGAGTGTCAAGCATGTAGGCATATAGAAGGTAATAGAAAACCAGACAATTTTTTCCACTTCCAGATTAAAAAACATAGCCCAGAAATTGGCATGAAAGTTTAACACCACCAAAAGCAATCAATCTAACATATTGGATTGTAAGGTGACTTGAATTCATGTAGCCGACCCCAAGTAGTTGGGAAAAGGCTTTATTTGTTGGTGTTGTTGTAGGTGACTTGAACTGAAAGGTAAATACCTGATACAGCCGCAATTCAAACCGAGGACCAATCTCCTTCAGCTCAATCGATTTAGGACCTCCACGTTTCTCATAGATATGATGCCTGCACGTTTAGAAAAAGGAGAAAAGAAATTGATACAGAATAACATACAAAAGCTATACTGTTCATTTCATCGAGGATATTACTTTGATGATTGTTTAATCAACATCATCCACTGATGGAACAGAAAAAATAATTGGATTCCTACGAACTAGATAGAGAGAAGTTCTGTTTTGTCTGACAATTATGGCAGACAATAAAACAGTAGATAGAGTAACCACTGGAACTGCTTTAGATGACAATGCTGTTAAGCCTGATGGAAAACTAAATGGTGCTGAGACTGCTCTACAAGGCTTGGATTCAGTTCACTTAATAAATTAATGAGCTTGAATCAGCCCACAATGGGGCTCAACTTAAGTTGTTCGTGAATAGGTTGGTTCATTTGTAGCATTGCACACCTCACCAAGATGTTGCTAGAGGGTGTCATTACCTATGCCTAGTGGAATGGTCTCCACTAAATGCAGTGCCCACTATCACTCATGGCGGGGCACACAAAACATACGATTAGACAGACTAATCAGCACTGCGGCAATTAAAAGTCCAGAATTCTACTGTTGTTAATTAAATTTGATCAGCATATAAAAGAATCTTTTTTCCTTTTACTTTTGGTCCAACGCATGGGCTACGCAGACCAGGTAGCCCTCCCTTATCATAAAGCCCCCAAACCTGATGAAAGGGGGATTTGAACCCAAGTCTTTGATACAACTACCTAGAAATTTATTACATCTTTCACCTTGAAACAATTTAAAGTAACTCCTGAACTGGATTCTAAATTTATAGCAAAATCCCTTCACAACTTCATGTAGAATGATTTTTTAGTGTTAAAAAAGTAAGAAACTTGAAGATTAATGATTTCTGTAATCCTCATGAAACAATAGAGTTCATGTATCAAGTATAACATGGACGTTGTTCAGAACCATGAAAACAATCATGCATTTACGATATCCAAGAGGATAATGGTGGTTAAGTACAACAATTTTCATCAAGAAATATACATGGAATAATAGCTATAGACGCCACATCTGATGAATTAAAAACCATACTAGTTAAGCATCCAACATGCATTTATCAGAATATGCAGCAAGGAACCAACCTGAAGGAAATATAGTCCGACTGATTGGCAAAAGTGATTATACGTTTTGTATCAGGCTTGGGCACTGGAAATAGATGCTTTAAAATGTTTGCTGTCCTTTCACCAAGCTATCAGCAGTCAACGGATCCAAAAAGTATTACAAACGGACAGCACATTACCCGTTATTGATAAATCAAACCCACAACATAAAATAAATTGGTTAGTACTGCGAAATTGAAAACAGCATGAAGGTATCTACATTCCAATAAGAATGAAGGAACCAAAAAATAATAATCACAAATTAGGGAGAGAGAGAGCTCTACAGAAAGTAACACTAACAGAGTATGAAGTCCTATTGCATTTCTACTTTTACAAATTTTCAAATGGTTACTTTTCCGTGAATATTCAAGTCATTTTTAGATAGGTTCAATACGAAAACAGTGCAATTGATTTTCTTCTAATCTAAAAACCTATTAATATGCCATTTTGTTATATATCCAATGGCATAAATACAGAAAGTCCTATCTTTGCAAGCAATAGAATCACAGCCTAATGCATAAGCATAGTTGAACTGCATCCATAAGTATAATAAGCTTTTTCTTGACAATATGAAAGCACCTGGGAATATGTCTAGAATAAAAATTAAAAATTTCCAATTGTGAGATGGAAATCAAAACACTTGGATGTTTGTACCTTGGTTGAGAAGTTGTTAAGAATCAAATGTGGGTAAGCCTCAGGCATTGTTCCAATGGCTTTTTTGTCCTTAATATCATGTCTTGTAACCTACAGGCAAGTAATAGATACGAGATAAAAGCCTAAAACCAATGGGCCCAAAAAAATACCAAAGGACACTAGAGGGAAAACTTACTTACCACATTGAGTAATCCAAAGTAGGCAGTTGGACCATAAGGTAAATGACTAATAATTATACCATCTGGCACACCACGATGCTCATGAACCAACACAACATCCGTAAAATCATGTGCACGGCATGTTTCAATAATTTCAGAAATAACCTGCAAAGGTATATGGAAATGCCATTCTATAATATTTGTTCGAAAACCTTCCAAGCTTTACCCCAATTAAGATTACAATAAAATGTACATTCGGTTTATTTATTATATACAAGGACATACAAATAAGATATGCACAACATGAAAATTGCACGACAAGGACATGTCAACAAAAGGTATATTTATTGATCACATACAACATTCATTGATCACATGTTTATCAGCGTCAAAAAATATTGGCCGAGTGTCCAAAATTTTACTTTCAAATATCGTACAAGTTCAAGATGTGTCAAACAGGTTCCATGAGTGCCCGATTAGTATATATATTGAAAGCACGTCCAACATGGACACGATTCCTTAGAAATGTTCATGCATCTTAACATTATGGAACTGCCCATTTAACTGGTTGCTCTTTAGTTGAATTCATTTTCTTTTTCTTGTTCGCTAATTAAAATTATTCATTAGAAGAGCCATGTATAGAAATCTATATACGAAGAAAAAAAAAAGATAAAACACCTACACTCTCAAATCTCCTCAAAACTTGAAAAAGAGATTTATAGGAAAAAGAATAGCTACCTGAAAGGCAAAAGGTAGAGGGAACTCAAAAATGTCTTTTACCGAATTCATTATGGCAACAAAGAAATAGTTCAAATGGTAGTAATATAAATATGAAATTACACTGATTTCTAGAAAAAATCAAATTCCTGAGTAAAACTCTCATTGATAAATAAGAAACAAACTAACACTATAAAAAAGACAATTATTGTTGGGTTGGCTCAAATTCCTATTGTAATTAGGTTTCCATTATAGAATTGTATCTTATTAGGTAATTTCTTAGTAGGCAAAGTCTTGGTCTCAATTAAAGAAAGTTCTTGTTAGGCAAGTCTTGGGTTCTAAGGAATTATAATCCTTGTCCACCAAGGAATTGGGTTTTGAACTTTATAAATAGTTACATATGTTATAGGTTGAGACATGTGAGAAGAAAAGAGGCAATACTCTCTTTGAAATTGAGAGGTCACTCTCATTGTTTTAAGAGGACAACTCTTGTGTAGAAGTAATACTCTTATTATTCTTTGAGAGGACACTTAGAGAGAGAATTCTTATTTAGAATTTGGATTTCCTTTTGAGAGAGATTGGATATATAATAAGGGTTGAGAGTTGAGAGTTGAGCGTACTCTTGATACAATCCCACAACTTGTATTATTACAATCTATATAGTGAAATCAGGTTCTCCATGGACGTAGGCTTGTTTAACCGAACCACGTATAATTCTTAGTGTGTTCTTGCAAATTGCTTCGTGCTTGTTTACTTATCGTCACATCGTAATATTTGATGGCACGTGATTGGAGGTTTATTTCTCAACAATTACTATTAATATTTATTCATGAAAATTTATTATCAACCTCATGCAATGTGTCAACAGGAAATTACACCAGCAAAGTACATAAGAAAAGTAAAAGTGAAATGAATCAACAATAAACTAACCTGACCACCGCGATTCATCCGCTGTGCATTAGGAAACACGATCTTCAATTCCTGCCAAAATAAATAAATTAAATTAGAATTTATATCCCAGACTAACTAAAAAACATATGAGCCCGAAAAATCAATAAATCAAGGTAATGGTCAAAAAAAAAAAATTGATAACCAAGGTTAGAATAGAGAAAAGTAGAATTTCGGCAACTCAGGCTACACCAACCTTTACAAATTGTGTAAGAGGAGCACTTGGATTGCGGGATGTAGTAAGCAAAATCTTAGGATCTCGTTCTGATGCATTTGCATATTCATCATCAATGTGTGACCTTGGAACTACATGTAATCAATCAAATGATTAGTTTCAAGGTCTCAAAAATTATTGTGAACCACACAATGAAAAATAAGATAAGAGATTAGAAAAATTAAATCAAACTATTATCTAATACACAATGCAGATAGGGATATCAATCAAACTGCAAACAGTTTTTGACACATGAAGAAATATTCAACATCCATACGTTTGACCTTAAAATATGCAAAAGAATATGGATTCTTCTCCAATTTAGATTGTAGTCCACACACAGTCTCATATGCACAAACTTTATCGGGTTACAAACAAAGGACCAAAAAATATAGAATCAGTGTAACAGAACAAAAGAGGTTCAGATAAAGTCCTCAAAGTTTTCTCAACTTGTGTGTACGTGTATATGTAATAGGATCAGATGGGGGGGAAAATAATATAAAATAAAATAAAAATGTTTTGCTTTATTTTGGGCCAAAACATGGAAAAGTCTAAAATAAAGCTTATTTCCCTTTTATATCTACATTTTTGCTTCAACAACACAGAACAATTTCAAACAAACGCACCAAACAAATTGCAATTTTGACAATTTAATAAGAGAAGTCAAACTTAAAGAAGAGCGAAAGAGAGAGAAGAAGACAATTCAAAGCCTTAAGTTTTATATTGATTGGTGCTTATAAGGCAGAGGATTCTATTCTATTAGGCTCCATAAAGATTCAATATTTTTTCTTATCCTACACTTCCTTAGCAACCAAACAAAACCATTGAAACACAACCCCGAGAAAAATGCAACTTTCAGAACGATCAAATGAATCCGATACAAACATACACAGTTACACACACACACACACACACACATGAGAGAGTGAGGATCATACCAGCTGTTTGTTCGTCTTCGAGATCGATTTCTTGGCGAAGGGCTGCCTCTTCGTTCCTGAGCTCAGTAGGGATTGGTTTCCCCTCTGAAAAATAGTTAACCAATTTTTTTTTAAAAAAAAGCTCAATTATAAACATAAAGACAATGATAAATATATGAAGCTATCGAAGATTCATATATAGTCATATTTCAAAGAAAATTATGAATAAATCGTTTATTTACTGATTAAAAAAAAAATACCTTCCAAGGCTTCTTTTATCTTCCTCTTCTTCTCATATAGCAAACGCTCCTTTCCCTCCAAACTCTTTCTGTAGAGATACTCTCTCCTCAGCCTAATGTTCCTTCGCAACATAGCTTTAACCCAAACCCTAGTTTAGTCCCTCTGTGTGTGACTGTGTGAGAGAGAGAAGAGAGAAGAGAGAGAGAGAGTGTTGCAGATACAGGTGCAGCGGAAGAAGAGGGAAGGAGTTTTAGGTTAACGAATATCGGATCAATTAGGGTAATACCCCAACAAGGACCCGGCCCGACTATTGGGAAAGATATGGGCTTTTAAGTTAATGGGTCGTGGTAGGGCAAGAAAGGCTGGGCAAAGTAAGGCCCGTGATTTCTTGCAATGAGTCTGGAGACTCTGGACCCGTGTTCTGAAAATTTGTGTCTATAAAATTATAAAAGACAGTTGTCTTAAAATAACACTTTCTTTTAACTCACTTTTCAAAAGACAGTTCTCAAAACAGATTTTTGTACAATTTCTGATTATCTATTCTCAAAAAATAAAAAATTATGAACCATGAATTCCCTAAACTATTTACGAATTTTTTTAAGTTAATTTATTTTTTTCTAAAATTTTTGTAAAATATTATCCACCAATCAAACTTCAAAAATATTTCACGTTATAACAAATGAAACATAATACTTTTCATTTCTTTTTAAATGGATGGTTGGTTAATTTGGTTCCAAAGGAGAACAAATTTTTTTTTTTTGGTAAGTGAGACAAACGTTTATTCTTCTGCAAGATTCTCATCAAATTTATTAGAATTAGTACATTCCAATGACAACTCTTTTTATACTTCATAGGACAACTAAAAAGGATAATAAATTCTAAACAAAATGCTTAGAGCTAGAAAGCACGGACACTTTATATAAGGGTGTCGTAGTCATGTCGAACACTCGGACACTTCTCGAACACTCCTTAGAAGTGTCTTGAAATTTTTTTTTTTTTTGAACACGAGGGGGACACGGCAAAGACACGCGGGGGACACGGATAGGACAAGCGGAGGACACGGCCGGGTACATTTTATAATTTTTAAAAGTTCAAAAAACCTCTTGAACTTTTTCAAAGTTACAAAAAGACCCCTTTCAACTATTTTTTTTAAGCATTTCAATCCCTCATCTTCTAAAAGCTAGCATCTCGACCCCTGGAAGAATTATAATGACATATATACCATTTAGTATGACTATTATACCCTTTTCTTTATAAATATAGTGTTTTCTAAAATAAAATTTAAAAAAATAAAAAATAGTTAGATAAAATTTCTAAATAATAAATTTAGAAACAAATAAATAAAAAAAACCCTATAGAACTTTATTTGACATAAAGCCATGTCATTTTGTTTGGTATTTTGTATTTAAATTTATTTGTTTGTTATTAGAAAAATGAGTAACGTGTAAGATTCTAGTAGTAAGTTGGAATATAATGAAAACTATCCTTTTGAAAATACATTAATTGCTTGATAATAAATTCAAGTATTTGTGTAAAAAAAATTTTATTGTTAGATTTATGGTATTGTGAATATTGGTTAACTTGTTAAATCTATATTAATATATTATTATTTTATAGCCATATCCCTGCCATGTCTGTGTCCTTTTTTTTGAAATTTCTCGTATCGTCATGTCCGTGTCGTACCGGTGTCCATGCCCATGCTTCTTAGGCTTAGAGTTTCACATTCCTTTCATAATCTTTCACATCTTTTTTATTTAAATATATATATATGTATGTATGTATTTAATCATTTTTTAAAATTAATTCAATCACTATTTTGAAAAGCATCAAATCAAGAAGCATTGTTTGATGAACTGCGCCTTTGTTTCTTTTCTTAGTCTTTTCATTCAAGGATGACGACGACGGTAAATGTATCCTTCAAATTTTCAGAGAATTTGCAATGTCGATGAATGATTGTGTTTTTTTTTTGGATATTTCACTGCTTGCAGTGCTTGTGATATATCCTCTCTGACCATATTTTGTTCTTTTCACACCAGTAGACTTTAGATTCTGATTCCAAGTTTTGTGGATAAAGAAGAAAAGCTAGCCCGCATCACCTGATATTATTCATTTGTTCCACCAGCAAAGTTCAATCACCAAAGCATGCATATATATGTATGTATGTATGTATGTATAAAAAAGGGCAGAGAGATGCTCATTACAACCTTTTTATCAGAAGGCGTCATAGTCCCTCGATCACTGCTCTTTTCATCTAAAAATTCACAAACAGAAAACAGCTCCCATACTGCCGTCAGGGACTCAAGAAGCAGGTGCCAAGAACCAGCTTCAGTCATGTGTGTGTGTGTGTGTGTGTGTGTACAAGCTCGTGTTTTTGAAACTATTTTTTGAATGATACTGAATTGAATCTAACTTGTTTATCAGAACACCAAGCAGAAAGCAGCAAGAAATGTTGTCCATATCCAACGAAGTCTACAAACAAAGGCAATAGAAGCTTCATTGAAGGATGGCAAGTCTGTTTTCTCTTTCCACTCTTTTTTTTTTTTTTCTTTTTTCCTGAATGTGGTTATTATATAAATATATACAATAAGGTACAAAGAACAGAGGACACTCTCCTCAAACAAACTAAGCCAGAGCAAAAAACATGGTTACCAAAATAAGGCAACCAAAACACACAACTCAATCAAAACATTACATAGAAATCTTGTAAGCGTAGACCTAGAAACTGAAGACATTCAACACAAATTTCTCTAGCAATGGCTGCCACATCTCTGTTTCTGTCTTCATGTAATTTCAGATTTCTTTCTACTCTTTTATATATAAGTTCTTTTAATACACGTATCACCTGTTTTCCCAAAAACCAAATGTTGCAAATCTTAGTTTCATCTGTTTCTACTAAATCAAATTCAATTCAGGGTCTCATAGTATATACTATTGTTTTTTCAACTATAGTGTTATGTAACAGTGTCGTGCTGTGTCAATCTTGCAGCCTCTTTGCATTGTGCTGCTGTTGGCTCTGTGATGCTTGCTCCTGATGAACACAGGGGTATAAGCATCAATATCATAGTAGTTCGACCCAAATGATTAGTATCCGTAATCAAGTTGATTGTATAACAATAACACTACAGGTGACATTTCTTTCTGCAATAATATTTTTTGGAAGATTAACTAACTTCTGTGTTCTCAGACTTGTTGATTTTAGCAAAATATTTAAACCATCCTGAGTTCTACAAATAAAATTTAGAATGAAGATGCAATAAAGAACCATAACTTTAGGTACAGAATTGTCTAACCAAATCCAGATTTTGCCATATGTGCAAGGACAGTTTAAATAGTACAGCATAAACCACTTTATGCTGTCACTGCTGCAAGCTTTGTTCATGATTGAAGATTGCACAAGTTTCATCGTGTGCATATATTGAGGTATATATTTTAATAAGTGCAATCAAAGTTATTAACAAGGTGAAAAACATAAGAAAATTTACAAACTGTAACCACACTAATTATAGTGCAGTTTTAACCAAGACCGGTGTGCAACATGACAAATAGGACTAAAAATGAACATGTTTGTGAACGAGTTTAGTTCTTCCACAAAAATGAACATGTAAAGCATCTCATAAATCTGGTAAGTCATGTAGAAAATCCTTTCTCGAAATAACTAGCTAACTCTTAATATAGCAACATCACCACCATGCTCTCTGGAATGCCGCAGATACACCGGTAAGAAGAGCATGTTAAGGGTTTTTTCTTTGGATTATTAGAATCAACCTTCAATTGATTTGAACATATCTGAAAATAACTACCTCTGAAGGTAGCAACAACATGCCCTTGAATGCTACTGATAGCACTGGTAAAGCATTTTAAGGCTTTTATCTTTGGAATAAAATATCACTCTTCCATTGAGTTGAATGTTTAACCAAACGAGTGTTATTAGTAGAGGAACAACACCCATCACGCCCCCCCCCCCCCCCCCCTCTCTCTCTCTCACACACACACACACACAAATGCACAAGCACGCACAGAAATTGATGTCAATGGCACAACATAGAAATAACAGTTTAGTTTCATTTTACAGTAACAAGAACAATAATCTGTATTGTTAATAATTTGATTTTACAAATTCAAATGACTCATAGAAAGAGCAAAGAAGAATAAAGTTTCAAAAGAATGAAATAAATAGAATTTTGCTATATTGACATTTACCGTTGTTTTTGCTTTAATTATTTTTCCCTTTCTTCTTGCAATGACAAAAAATGAGTGTGATTGGAGAACACACTTTTTTTTTCGCATGGAAAGAGGAGTCACAAGGAGAATTAGAGGGAGGACTTATGCCAGAAACCAACAGCTAATTGTAATGTTTAATATATGTCTCTCAGAACCATTCATGTGCATCTTCAGTAATATTATGTTTAGGTACATCGTTATTCTGGAATCTGACAATTCTTCTTTTAGTGGCGCTATATATCATGAATAATCAAAAGATATAAATCAAGAATAATTAAAGACAATGTGAAAAAAATAAAAAATACACACTCACAATCTTGCTTACTTGACGTGTAATGTCTCAAAAGTAACTAGATTGAGCTTGCAATAGCTCAAGTTGTGCCAATAATTTAGCAGTCTTTGGTTTCAATTTTGGATCACCACTTTGTGCTAGATCAACAAGCACCACCTGAGCAGATTCCCCATACTGTTCCCTGTGAGCCTCGACTCTGAAAATCCTCTCCAATATCCATAGTGCTTTATCTTGAGCTTTTACTGTCCCTGATTCCAGAACTTTTATAATGGCTTCAACACCTGACAATTTGGCTATGTAATTGGTTCCATTTTCACAAATTTCATCTTTCAGAAGAGTGCCAAGTGCATCAAGAATGGCTTCATCTGCTTCCCTTTCAGTACCTTCCAAAATTTGGACCAATGGAGAAACAGCACCTGCCTTGACCAAACAAAATGTGTTTTTGACAAAGCAGTAACCATCATGAACTTCACAAAATGCCTCTACAGAAGGCGGGACACACAACCACCGTGTTGTTCTGGACTTTCTAAGAGAGAGTGAATTCTGAGATAATTGAGCTAGTGACGCTGCAGCTCTACATTTAGCAACTGGTGACCCAATTGAGAGTAACTTCACAAGCAACGGAATCACTCCATGTTCAGCAGAAAACTGTTGCAGTTTCTTATCAGAAGGAACAGTAAAACGAATTAATACAGCTGCAATACTCTCTGTTAACCAGCATGTTGTGGGAGTTGAAGTTGCAGGGCTTGAATTCATTATGGAGATCAGAATGGGCAGTAAGTGTGCCTTCTTAAGTGTTTCTGTTGTTTTCTTGTCACTAACTGGAAGGTTGCCAAGTATACCAACGGCAGCAGCCTTTTCACTCTCGGTCATTGATGAAGAGATAATATTTACAATAGTATTTAGGTGGGCTTCTCCCAGCTGTTCTGTTAAATCTCCTGGTAAATCTTTAGTGAGAGTATAAATTAAATTTAAGGCACCAATCCTGGTTTTAGAATTAGTTTCAGCCAGGAAGGGTAGGAGAAGTTGAATTGCACCATTTTCCTTCATTTTTCTTCGAACTTTGGATGCACTAGAATGGGAAACAATACCATTCAGTGCTTGTAAGAGGTGATATTGGATGTTTGGACTAGACAGGTTTAGAAGTGAGAGCATCTGCTGAGCAACATCTTGGTTAACAAGAATAGATTCAGACTGTGCAATCCTTGCAAGAATTGCCGATGCTGGTTCCCTAAGTGTCATGAGCACTGATGTCACAGAGAAAAGGAGCTGAAGCAGAGCTACTACAATGCCCGAATTGATCAAACGTTGTATGTTCTCTTTCAAGCTGGACAGATTTTGCAGTGCACTTAAAGCAGATAGCTTTGCTTCTAGCTTTCCAGCATTAAACATTTTGACCAGGGGTTCAATTGCTCCATTTTCTCCAAGGGAAGTGCTACTTTGATCAGTTAGCTCCATCCTTGAAAGTGCAGTTGCCATTAGAATCTTACTCATGTCTGAACCTGCAGAGACATGGTATTGCAAGATTTAACAGGACAATTCTCAACTCAGGAATTGCCAACTCTGATAAACAACAGAAAATCTGATTCTAGTGAAAGTTTATTCAATGAGCTAAAAAGGTAGAGAAACAAGAAGCAGCCGTAAGCTGTTACATCAGCACATCTTTGACGGTAATATAGCAACAAAGTATCCATCACATGGAATTATGTAACAAGCGAGTGAAAAGCTATTTCCTCTTTGTATCATGAAAGCCATTATCGGCTAGCTCCAAATAAATCATCAAGATTGATAATCCAAGACCAGAATTTATGGGAAATTGGGGGTTAGAATTTTCTTTTGGTCATGAAAATCAAGAAGAAAATTAAAAGAAACTAACTAGAACTAAAAGCAGCTGAGAGAAACAAAGATAAGTCTCAGGGAACTGCATCTATCCACCTAGGGAAAGTCCTTGATGCATAATTTGCAATACGGTGAGCCACCTTGTTTTCTGTGAGGCTTTGAACCTCACAAACCCAAACTACTAAGGTTTAAAAGGATATCCTTGCAGACTATACTAATTTCCCAAGGAAATTTCGTTTTGGAGGGCTTTCATAAATGCTTCAGAATCAGATTGAAAGGGGAATATTTGCAAGACACCCTACTGGCTTCTCTTCAGGGTAACGTAAGTGTTGGCTTCAATCCACCTTTCAAAAGGGGGGACCAATGAGCAACAGAGAAATTAGGCAAAAGGAGGTGAGACCTTAATGAACCTGAATCAGCAGACAGTTAAAAGGCTTCTTTCAATAAACCAGCAGATAGAAAACATCAATTACCATTCTTGTCTGAAGATAGGCTTAGGACCTATAAGCTTCGTATGCTGATAAAGTAAATCTGGACATCTGAAACTTAGATACTGATAAGTGCCGCTGACTACCGAACCAAATATTTCTTACCCAAGAGCATAGCAATTGGATATGTTCTACAGTCTCAACCTTTTCCTTACAAATCTCACCGCAAAGATCTTTAACTACTCTCTTCTAACACATTCTCTTTGGTAGCAATGAAATTGAGGTAGCATTTCCAACTAAACAAGGGAAGAAAGAAAATGTAGATGGGGAATGAGAGAGCTTGGATTAGGGAAAGAGATTGACAAAGAACGCGAGTTGAGGGGAGATAGAAGAATGAAGAATGTTGGTTATCAAGGAGCATTATTATTAAATGAATAACACTAGGTAATATTGGGGGGTCTATGGAGACAGATGATGTGCTAGGGGAAGATTAGAAGTGGTGGACTGAGATCCAAAAGCTCCTATTGGTAACTACACAGAAAAAGTGTGCATATAACTAGACGGGTTACTCCAAGCTGTATCGCTATTAGATTGATAATCTACTTGCGAGTACAATTTTATGATACACTGCTATCATGCTTCTGGAATAAAATGTTACCGCATCGCTTCTACTCATTCACGAATGGTAATAAGCAGAATTTATGACTAAAACCTATCGATAAAGCCATTGGCGATTCTGATCCTAACATCCTTCACATTGCTAAAATTAAATATGCAAGCTATTCGATGGACTTGCGCCGAAAACATTGCGAATAAGTATGAAAAGAGAGAGAGCAAGTGAAATTTACCTTCCTTGAGGTATTGAACTAGTGGCTTGAAGTAACCTGCCTCTGACATATGAAGAGCATTCTGAGTATTGCTTGACAAAGCATTTAACAACATCCCTGCATCATGCGAACCGACTGGATCATCTCCATTGAGAATGGTAACCAACATAACTATACACCCTTGAATTCTCCCAATCCTTCTTCTGACCGCAGACAGATCCGAGAGACTTAATAACAGCCCCACTGCTTCCCTCTGCTCCTCCACATCCCGCGTCAAGGACTTCACCAGTGTTGACAAACACCCAACATCTGCCATCTTTTCCTGTACACTACTTAACTATGTCAGACACAAAACAACTAGTAGTGCATCAAATTTCAATAATTTAAAATAATTCATATCCGAAGTACCTTGTTTTCAGCATTCTCTGCAGCAAGGCTTCTTAGTATTCGAATTATAGTCAACCGATTGTTAGGCTTACTCGAACCCAATCGATTGAACAGAATTGGGATTATACCTTCATCATTAATCCATTCATTTGTGATCATAAGATCCCTAATTAAGGCATTTAACCCCAAAAGCGCACATTTGAACTCTTCATCATTACCATACTTAAGCTGCAATACAACATCATCAATATCTAGAGTAATTCTCTCCTCTACTATCTCCTCCTCTGAATCCTCCTCTATTTCCACATCATTTACAAATTCTGATCCGCGGTCCGAACATGAATCAAACCTCGCATTCATCATTTCTCTACGTAAAGTCTCAATCTTTTCCTTACCATCCACTGACACATCATGACTCGCGAAGAGCACTAGGCCTAAAGACCTTCCCAAATCGTGTGTCACGTCTTCGATCTGCTTCGCCGGCGACGAACAATTAGGGCTGCTTATCAAGGTCTTGGCTCGCCGGAGATCGGTTTCGAACGATTCCACCGCTTTCCGAATCGGATGCGTGTCTAAGACCTTGTTGTCCTTCAGTTCACTGAGAATTGGAGTTAATTTCTCCACGAAAACTGAGAATTCAGTAATGGTTTCGCTCTCAATTTCAGAACCTTTCGCCAGTGAAGCGACTTCGTCTGCCGACGTTAGTATCCCAGATATTAGCTCCGAAAAGCTCTTATCCATATTTTGAAAAAACTAAAACACACACACGGAGAGATTTTCTATATATATATATACACTTATACTTTGTGAATTCAATATATAAGTGAGAGTTTGAGAGAGAGAGCTTCTCAGTCGTAGTTGTTTGAATTGAAGTATTGAAAGACTCTGAATTGTGAATTTTTCAGAAGAATATCAGAGAATGAGAAGAATAAGAAATTGAACCTTGAAGAAGTAATTTAGACTTGAGAGACGACTGTGATTGCTGGTCTTTACAATCAAATTCATCGTTTTGGACGGGAAATAATATACACAAATACAAAAACACATGTAGAGAGAGAATCAAAGAAGAAGCGATTGAGAGAAGACTGAGAATCGGCTTTGGTCTTGTATACGTATGCTTTTTTTCTTCTCTTTGTCGCATTAACGTGAAATACAAGGTGTATACATATACATATAGAGAGAGAGAGATAGAGAAAGAATTGAAGGTCTATGTGCGAGTTGTTTTAGAGAGAGAGAGAGGAAATGGAGGTTTTCTGTTTGTAAGGTTGTGAAGAATGGCATCTATTTGGTCACTGTCAGTCGTCGCTTTCTCTCTCTCCCTCTGAAACTCTGACTCGTACAACGAAGACATTTTCCCCTCAACTTCCATTGAAATAAGGCGAGAAGACGAAGTCAACTTTCAAAACACCTTTTGTAGTATTCAGCTTTGAACGGCCACGACGGCTGGTTCGTTGGGTCATAAGAGTACCCAATAAGGTCTGGTTAGGACAAATTTTTGGGTTGGCCTAGAAAGGCTTTTCCCTAATGGGCTTTTCTCGTGCTTAGATTAGGTTGGTCTTCTATCAACTTCAGCCCAGAAATACAAGGTGATATTTAGATCCTATTTGACAGAACTTTTGTTTCGATTTTTATACCAAATAAAAAGATAAGTAAAAGCTAAATCAGGAAACTGATATCCAACAGCTTCCTTTAAACGCTCTTTTTGAACTCCGAAACTCTTCCGCCTTGTCAATCTAAATACTCTCCAAAATAACTTTTAAGCTTGAAAAGCCGAAAGCCGTTTTTCAAAAGTCAATTCAAACAGGGTCTTAGTCTTATACCAAGTGTAAATTTCGATATGGGACAAAGATCAATAACAATCCAGACTCGGACTCGTTGTGATCAGACAACCGATTCTATCTGTCTCCCCTAACAACGGAAAGACCTAGTAACAATTCAAACCCGGACTCCATCCAGATAGGCGCTAGACGTGACACCGAATCAAGAACTTAACTTGACTCTTATACTAACTGTAGTGGATCAGACACTTACCAATAACCCAAAAGCCTAGAATATTGAATAATGTTGTCTACTATTCCATACACATTCTCTTTCTCATTTGAGTTCGACGTGGGATAAATAAGACCCTTCTAACATACATCCCTTTGCTTATATTAGAACTTAGAACTCTTATCTCTCACTTTGAAAAGTTGAAAAAAAAATACCATAAAATATAGCCTTTGGAATAAATTTCAAGTTTGTCCAAGAGGTAAACGTGCTTGTTGTGATGGTAATGATAACACTAGTGATGATAGTGGTGTAAGTGAGGTGTCATGGTTGTGGCGGTGAACATGGCCGATATATTGCCTTGGGGGAATGTGGATGAGGGCTGAGAAGTGCACAAAACTTGTTATTTTATATCTCAAAATAAGTTTGTAATTATTCTTTTACTTTATTTAAATGTTCTTATATTTGCATTTTATGTTTTATAGGGGTTGATTTCCAAATGAGAAGAAAAGTAGCAAAAAAATTGGAAGAAATAGTATTTTGTATAAATTACTCCACAAGAGGTCTCAAGTTCAAAACTTTTGAAGATATATTTTTTTTTACACGGTCATGTCAGCAGTCTATAATTCAAATTGAAGATATGAAGATGAAATCTTAGAAATTCAAATTCAGATTTTGTATTTTGAATTTTATTTTTAAATCTTGTATTTCAAATTTTTGTATTTTAAAATTTCTTTTCCCACCTAAACCATTCTCCTCTAACTCAATAAATAGAGGGTCTTAGGGGTTGGTGAATAAGTTAGATATTGTAGAAAAAAAGAAAGTGTAATTGAATTTTTTTTCTTGTATTCATTTACTTTTCTTGTAAACACACATCTCAATAGAGTGATGAAGCCACCATGGTAAAATATAAGTAAGTTCATTTACATTCTTGTATAATTTTTTCTTCCAAGGGCATTATTTTATTATTCTATTTTGAGTTTTTATTTTCAAAAGATAATTAGAGGGATGATTCTTCGTGTTTGTCAAATAATGTCTACCTCTATTTACCTAGCAAAGGTACAACATATTAAGTAAAAAAATATTTTCATATATATAATTAAGTTTTTTTATTCCGTATTTTCCTTTATCTTTTCAAGTTGTAATTGGATTGGTGAAGTGTATTGGTTATTGGAGGAAAAATTATACAAGAATAGTAAAAAAATTATTTATGTGAAATTTGTAATAGTCAATTTCCATCCATTGAGATTTAATTTATTAGTATTAGTTTTATTTATTTAATTATAATTTCAAAATCAAAAAATATTTTAAACTATTTATTTTTCATCTTCATAATAATAGTTTGGGTACTGTTACTCAGGCAGAATTCTTAAGCAGAAACATTTACATTCATTGGATGCATGTGGTGAGTGTATGTGGTGGAGCCTACCACATACATTTAATGGATGTAAATGTTTCTGTCTACGAATTCTGCCTGAGTAGCATTACCCTAATAGTTTTGACTCTAAGTCTTTCGTAATCTCATTTGAGAGTCTTTCGTAATCTCATTTGAGAGTCATTCGATACTGTTTATCATTACACAATTTTTAATAAAGTTTTTTCAGATATATTATTTTTATAGGAAGCGTAGAGAAGCAACACATCTATCAATTATTATACATTCACCAAGGAGAAAGGTGGTAGCGATGGTGGTGTGGCGGTCCATGAATGTCTTGGTTGTGCAAGTCTTGTTATTTTCATTTGGATTATTTATTCATGAAAATGCCATGTCAGGTGCACCTATCAAAATCGAAAAGAGCAATTACCGGATCCACTTATCATCACCGGCATAACTATAAAAAAGATCACTAAAAAAGTGTGAATTGTTATCAAAACATTATGAAGTTGATGATTCCACCAAAAATTTGAGCGTCAAGTCGTGCTAATTCCATATGAATCAGGTTATGGTTGGGTTAAATTAGAAAGTATGAGAAGTGTGAATTTTTAAAAAATTTTAAGATTTTGAATAGTAAAAAAAATAAAAATTAGAGAAAAATTAATTTTGTATAACCACACCACTTCAAAATGGAATTATTCTATAGTTTCTTATATTTTATTTTTATTATGCTTAAAAACCTTTCTTATAAAATGGATACATGTCTATATCGAATCAACTTTTTCAATTTAGTCAATATGTTGATTAAAGTTCTATTTGGCATAACTTTTGTTTCTACTTTTATACTGAAGAAAAAGAAAAGTAGAAGTTATCACTTTTATTTGGTTTATATGTGAGTGTTTGGAATTATATTATTTAAGAGCTTTATAATGATATATGTTGTAATTTAATTTTTTCATGACTAAACAAAAGGGGTACATTTGGTATTTTGAAAGTTTCTTTAAACTATAAACAACTTCTCGAGTTTTGAAAAAGAATAACGTTTTAGAAAGTTGGAATCCCAACTTATTCCAAAACCCTTTTTTAAAAGACGAAGTTCTCTTATAAAAATTAGTCAAAAACTATTTTAAATAGTTTATTGATCCAAAAAGTCAAAAGTAGCGATTAGAGAGTAAATCCAAACAGAGAATAAGTTCATTATAATTTTAATATTTTTGGTTCTAATTTTAATATTTTTGGTTATACCTATCGTAAACAACGTATGTCAAATTTCTTTATTTATTTTTTGGTGTAATTAGTTTCGTTTGGCTGTGACGTCCTACTGACGGAGGGTGTAACCCAAATAATAATATAATATAATTAAATCTGCTCGCTACATATCCAACCAAAATGTCAAATACACATTTCATGTATGCAAGTAAGCAAGAAAAAAGTGTAATGAATAGATTTTGATTTGACACAAGTGCAATTTACAAAGTACAAACATAGAGAGAAATACCGTAGATTCTTTATTCAGTAACTACGCATAGTCTACATGCAGCCAAAGATAACGTTTGCTCTTAACATCCTCCTTCCCTTCTAACATGCCACGTCCCATTAAAGGTGGCAGCAACTTCATATGCATGCATACAACACATGGTCAGATCAGAATTTGCAACAACACACACTCTCTTTCTCTCTCTCTTTCTCTCTCTCGGGATGAATGTAGAGAGTCTGTTTGCTTCGGCGGCCATTAACATAGGTTTCGCCATGATCATCCTCTCACTCTTCTCCATCCTCAAGAAACAGCCCTCCAACGCCTGCATATACTACGCTCGTCGTCTCGCTCTCAAGCATTACGTCCCCTTCGATCAGTCCTTCACTTTCCACCGATTGCTCCCTTCGCTCTCTTGGATTTCCCGCGCTATTCGAGTCTCCGAAGACGAAATCCTCGAAACCAACGGCCTCGATGCTCTTGTCATGATCAGACTCTTCAAATTCGGGTGAGATTATATATATATATATATATATATATATATATATATATATATATATATAGTGTGTGTGTGTATATACGTGCATATCTCTGTATTTGCATTTTTATTCATGTTTTTGAACTTTTAGGGTTTTCAAGTATTGAAATTCAAGTACATTTCTTTTGTGTTTGTGACTCTATTCTTTTTCTTTTCCCTCTGTATTTCTTGTACAGAGAGACTTGTAGTATTGAGTGAATGCTAATGATTTTGTTCCCTTTATCCTCCAAAATGGAAATATATATATATATATATATATATATATATATATATATATATTTACTATCTACTGTTAAATAACATGTTTATGAGTAGATGAAACATTAATAAAAAACTTAGAAAAGTGGAGAAAGGTTTTATCAAAAGTATAATCTGTGTACTGCTCACTTGTACCGTACCTGACTTTGCTCTGTATTTAGTAATGTATCCAAATTAATTTAAAAGCAATTGTAATGTTCTTGCTAGATATTATAAAATGATAATTTGTGCTTGTTCACTTGTAATTGTTTCCTGATTCCCATATTGTTATTAAATTATCTCCTAATTCTCTACGCAATCTTGACCTATCTTAAGGAAGAGTAGTCCTTAAATTACAAATTTCAATTATGGTGCCCTTAAGGTATAAAATCCTGTAAATTGTTAAAATTATTTTGCTCTAAAGCAATAAACTTGACAATCAGAACTTTATTGATCAACACTAGTGGTTTAAATCAATGCTCATTTTGTTTTTAACTTCTTCATATGTATCTGATTGTTGCAACGGTTTCAAAGTTAAAACTGCACTACCTTAGTTATATTTAGAGCTGATTTTTATGTACTTTCTTTCTTCTATATGATACGAGGCTGTATTGCTAATGCTTGCACTTAAAAAGAGAACTGGATTAGGTCCTAAGAAATGTCATAACATTTTTATAATGATGTATGGAATTTCTGGCACACAATCTGAAGCATAAGTAGCACATGTTCCAGTAGCCTATGTATTTTGCTTTTATAATGATGTATATACCTAAATCATTTAATTCATTCTAACCAATCTCGTTTTGTAGGATTAACTTCTTTGTGGTCTGCTCTCTTGTTGGATTTTTGATTCTTCTCCCTCTCAATTATACTGGCAATAATGGGCCATCTAGGAGGTCCCATTCCATGGATTCTTTTGCAATATCAAACATAAGTGGAGGCTCTAACAGGTTAGGTTTAAATTTTCATATAATCTAATTAAAAGGAAGTGAAAAAGAACGAATGCCCATCTTGCACCTATTTCTTCATTTGTTTTTCGGAATCTGTACTCTGGTAGAAGAAAGAAGGTTGAAATTTCATAAAGCAAGCACCACCTTATTTCCATACTTACTTAAATAGGGGCTGGGTAAGAAAACTTCTCCGGGGCAACTAAGGACACCCAGCCAAACGATTGGTACAATGAGTTTCACATTCTGAATGCTTGTGGCTCTCACTTCTTTTTGTGTCTGTCAATAACAACTGATGGGTTCAGAAATGTTGTGGCCAACTTTTTTATGTTGAAGGGAAAGTAATGTACTTACATGTCCACATTAATTATGCAATAACCATAAACATAATTGCCTTTTTTTGGAGTGTAATGAAAAATTATACATATTGTGCGACTGACTTAACATTATTTTAAGATTTTATAGCTTCTTGTCCCTAATGGATCACAACTTTGTCACCATAGTACGCTAGTTGACTAGTTGAGTTTCTTTTCCCATCTATATTTTGCCAATTAAGCAAACAGTTATAAATGGAATAGTGGATGTGAGAATTTTCAGTGAATTGAATAGTGTTGAGCATTCTTTAACTATGGAATTGTAAAAGGTGATTTCCCAATGTGGTCCACTTTGGTCAATTGCACCATGCAATGACCTAACTGAAGATTTTTGTCTAGAGAAATTTATTGTATGCATAACTTGGAAAGCAGTCTAGGAAATAAGTGGGGCATCTATGTGGACATGAGTGGAGAGATCTTGTGGTTCTACAGCTGAAAGATTCCAGTAATGAGCCTATTCATACAACAGGGTGAGAGATTGTAGTCTGGTTGTCAGTTGTTACTTATGTAGTAGATTGCATCTGATGAAGATCCAAAAAGAAAAATCTGCATTATTTTTGAGATGCAAATCTGAACTACTCAATCTTACCATTTTCCTTTTTTATTATCTATGAGCGGAGATTCAATGAATTAGAACTCTGAAATGTATGCCCTCATATTCCAAACAAGCCTTTATCTGTGCTTTGCCGCCCTCATAACATTTTAGAACAAACATGTCAGGGTCTAAATGTTGTTCTTGCCTAGTTTGGGTTCCATCTAGAGAAGTATATAATAAATTTGTCTGTGGCCTTTGACTTTTATCATTTATCTGCTTATTTCTTTTGTTCCACACTCTTGAAATGGGAAAGAAATATGGTGTTATTTTAATGTTCTCATAGCTTGAGAGGTGGTCATCACCCAGTTGATCAAGATGGATGGAGTAATATTAAGTTGTTCAGCCTTTTCCATTTGGTAAAAGTTAACTGATAATGTAGAACACTTTTCAGTTTGAGTCTGGCTTGTCAAAACATACAATTCAGAGGGGATATGATCAATGGAGTTTTGGACAATGGTTTGGTATACATACAATTTCAAGTGATTCTATTTCTGAAATTTCTACATTTAGTCGCTGGCCTATGAGTTGTAAAATTGTTCAGAAAACTTTGTTTTAGTAAAACAGAATCTGCCATTCTCTAAACTACATTTTAATTCATGAAGCATTTTTATGGTACGGGCATAAATAAGATCATGTATGTTAAATTTCATAAAGTTTTCTTTTTTAAGTTCTACCTAAGTGAGAGAAGTTAAATATCTGTTGGTTGCAAACTAAGTTTTCCACCTTAACTGTCTGGTTTAATACTTGGTACTTATTAAGTTTTTTTCATATTTCACAGGCTTTGGGCGCATTTTACATGCTTATGGTTTATATCTTGTTACGGATTATACCTACTATACAAGGTGAGGCATCAGTGGCATGTCATTGTTTACGATGCACAGACAGTTAAAAGTCATGATAGTGGATTTTTAGAACAATCATGTTGCTTCCTGTTTAGAATTGCAGAAGTGTAAGCGCACATAGCTAACTAGTTGAATTGAGTTTTTTATCATAGTAATAGCTAAATTATTTTTATATATGCTCTTTATTTTTCAGCTTTTCAAGCAGTGTACTTCCAGGAAACTTGTAGACCAAGTTAAACTATGTCAGGACTCAGGAGCTCCTGCTATTCTAATGAGAAGTCACATAGAAGTCATCATTCAATTATTCATTTGCACCACCCTGTACTCTAGATAATATGAATATAATCATTCGTAGTGTCTTAGCCTGATTAATTAGTTTTAGGTGTATGAATATGTTCAAATTCCCAATCTGTAAAGATCTTGTCCTCGTATGGATTATCAAGTATCTTTTAGAGCAAAATTATACTTCAGTGTGCTCCTCAAGTACTCTATGAACCCGGTGAGGCTCTAACACTGAAGGATCTTTCATTGATATTGAGATAATCAATTAACATTGATATGAATCTGGTTTTCTTTCTTTCTTTTTTTAGTCTACACAACTATCAACGTGCTCCTTTTGTGCAAACTTTCTTTCTGCACTTGAGGATGATCCTCTTGTGCTCTTGCTCTGTTTTTTGTTTGTTGTGCACCGTCAACAGGTAAATTTGGCCATAGAGCTGAATATAATGAATTAGAAAAACAAGGACCTCTTTTCCTCATATAAGTCCTGCTGTGAGGACCTCTTTTTCTCATGTAAACCTTGCTGCCTTCTCCACAGGCATCCTTGAAGATAATATTCTCCTCATATATGTCTTGTCACAGGCACTGCCCGAGTTGAGAGCGGACTTGGGGTTTTCACAGCTGGATACATGTTAATCATTAGGTCTATCTTGGGGTTTTCACAGCTGGATACATGTTAATAATTAGGTCTATCTTGGGGGACATGAATATGTTATAGCTCGCTTTATATGGTTATCCTCATAGTCTCCCTTGAGGTAGAGGCCTGTGACAACTTTATGGGATTCTAGGAGGTACTTGACTTAGTGTTTGATGTCCAAGGTTTGTTGAGTTTCTCTCTCCTCAAGGTTTATACACACCTCAAGCTGGCTTGGAGAGAGAGAAACCACATGGTACCTGGATGAAATATCTCCCTATGTCATGCCAGAACCATAACAGACCACCTATGTCCTACACAGCCACTGTCCAAGGACTATCCCATCAACATGTGGAGGCACTTTGTCAGACAGCAGTGAAGTTTATTGGAGAATCCTGACATCTCGGTGATATACTAGTGCCTTAAAAGATTAGATTATGAGTGTGTTATGAATTCACTAAAATGGTGGAAGAATTGACTGGCCTTTGTGGTTTTTGGTGCAATTTTGACTGCATTCACATTCATATCTTCAAGAAGAGTGGTTTATGAAAGCAAGAGATCTAAGAAGCATTGTAGACATTCCAAATACTGTTAATGTACTCGGAAGAGTATGCTGACAGATGGATCTTGAGTTTAGAAGTATCTAGAGATTTTTCAATACATATAATTTTAAATATGACGTGCCCTTTTTAATATGCTTATGGAATGGAACAAGCAAATTGTTTACATGTAGATATGGATGAGGAACAAATGGGACTTAGTTTTTGGTCAGACAATTCTGAGCAACCTCATTGCCATTATAGATATATTTTTGCTTTAAAATTCTTTATCTTCATACAACACACACATAAAGACTATTAGACATTTTTCTTGCTTTTTATTATGAACATTGATTTTGTCATAAAAGGTGACAACCTGCACCATGTCATTTCCAGGAATTTAATGATATATTGATGAAAAGGATTCAGAAACTTCGTAATTTAAGGGATCGGCCTGATCAATTCACTGTTTTAGTTCGAGAAATTCCTCTCTGCATTGAACACAATGCCCATGGGTGCTGCGTAGATCATTTTTTCTCTAAGCACCATCCATATGCTTATCGATCTTATCAAATTTTATATGATGGCAAGGATCTTGAACATTTGTTGGTAAGGATATATAATGCCAGTATCAGGCATCTTATGCATGAGTTCGTCAATTTTGCTATACTAGCTTGCACGAAAAGTACTATATAAAAAATGTTGTGCTGTTTATTATATTTGAATATAGATTCTTCCATACACATAAAACATAGCCTAAGCTCTTAGTGTATCCGTGCTCTTGGTAGTTATGATAAACCTTGAAAAATATGCCATTCATGGCTTCAAGTATTAAAATTTTTACCGTACTAGAACATGAGAAAACCTATTCATTTTCCACAAGGATCAAATATTTTCATTTCATTGTGCCATTTCAATTGTCTTGGAAATGGAAATATTGGAAAAATGTTTTAGAAGTGCAAGAAAAATGGCCAGAAAATTGGAAATGCTTGAAACATAGTACTAAAATTTACTAACAAGCAAGCATTTTCTAGAGAATTGATAAATTGTATGTCTCAGCCTACTTATGTATCCCCATAAGAAGAGATTATGGTGGAATTAAAGATGTGTAACTGTAAAAAAGCCTACCAAAACAATGTCAAACAATTCTTTACTAAAGCATGCTTAATAGTATAAAGCAAATATAAAAGATTGTACGGATGATTTTTTCATTAAGGTTGAACTTCTATAATCAAATATGAGACTATGATATTAATAGGCAAGTACTAAAGAAAGAATACTTTTGACACAAGTTAGAAGTATAAATGAACTAAAACTAGTGAGCTGAGTTACAATAGTAAGTAATTTAAGTATTACGATAATCTTTACTCCAATTCCTGTTTTTCTCCTTTTATTCTACCTCTTATAAGCTATTTCTTAGGAAAACGAAAGATATTTTGCTTTGTTTTTGAATTTCAATCATCCAATCTTTCCCTTTCCCAATTTTTTTTTTCAAAAGAAAGAACGATTACTACATTTCATAAGCCTTTTTGCTGTCACAGATGAAAATTTTCCATTCTTTTGGTATGTTCAATTGAAAAAATGTGTTTCAATTATAGACATATAAATTTTAGTTATCCATCCATTCTTTTTTGTGCGACATTTTTTTTTAAAATTTATTAAATTTCATAGGGTGATTCGGAGAAACATGATGTTGAAAAGATACTTGGATCCTTTTTGTCTCTCACTTTTATATGTTTTCTTTTTAACAAAAAATTAAATGGGGACAATAAGTGGCCACTTTTTGTTTAGTGATGTCATATGAGTAGATATTATTGAAATACGTCCACTGGAATATTTATAATACAGTAACATAACGTTTTCCTTCACTGAAATCAAGTTAGTCTTTCTGTCTGTTTAAGGAACATCGTAGCTTCCTTCTTGTGGTCCCAAACATTCTCAGTAATTATATCTTTAGATTTTTTATGTACCACTAACATTACTTTTAAAGTATCAAATGTTTTCTTTGAAAGCATGCGCACGTGTAGTACTATAAAGGGCTAGCCCAGTGCATGAGGCTCCTGCCATTGTGGGGTCTGGGGAGGCTCAAGTGTAGTACTATCACAATTGAAAATGATGAGTTCAGCTTCACAACTGTTAATGGCCTTGAAATGTTTCTAACATTTGCTGTTTTGGGGGTTGTCAAGTTCGTATAGTGTTTGAGAAGCCAACATACCAAGAAGATTGCCTAGCCCAAAAGGAAAAAAAGAAAAAAACTGAGAGGATTGGTTTGTTCATAGTGTGTTTGTTTAATTACTCTATTGGTGCATTAACCTGGATGATTATTATGATGTATAAGAAACCAAGTTGTCTTCATTATGGATACAAAGTGGATATCTTTAGATATTTTTCCCCCTAAACATTATTGAAAGATTATTATTACTTGTAGAATCAAGCAAAATCTATTGCAAGAAAGATTGAGGACTTGAGACAACGGATCTTGGCAAAGAAAAATTGTGCAGAATTTTCACTCTCAGATGTGTTTAATGGAAATGCAAAAATAGGCCAGCTTGAGGAAAGGCTTCAAGAACTATGTTATAAGATACGCCATATTCAGTGCAAAAAGATGCTCGAAGAGAAGGTAATTATTCTCTCTGGAAACTATTCTTCATAAGAATTATAATTGGTACATGGACATTGTGACGATGAGAGCATGTAGTTGATGTTTGCATTTATATTGTGAAAATATTCTGAGTGTTACTAACCTTTGAGATACAGCTTTCTTATTTGAAATCAATCAAAAAGTATTTTTGTGTTTTGTTTTTTTGTTTTTTTTACCTTTGTGGGGAGGAGGGGAGAGTCTCAGTGCATGGTGGACTTGCATACCCTGAATCCTTGGTACACTGGAAGTTGAAACAAATATTTTCTTTCATATTTCTTATTTAGCCAATCAAAGTTACCATGAGATTCAGCTTTTCGATTTACATTCATATAAATTAGTCATGAGTTGTTTATGGTAGTATAATTGCTTGTATAATGGTAGCACAAAATGCTTGTGTTTGTGTGCACAGTCTTTTGTTGATTGTCTATTGTGAGATCTTGAGAAATGTTGAAAGTAGCAAGTCCACTACTTTGTTGAACTTTTCTCATCTATTATTAAATTAAATGATCTATCTGATGTCTTCTTTTTTTTTTTCCTTTCAGTAATTAATGATCTATCCATTTTCAACTTGAAGAAACCTATACCAGATGGAGCAACGAATAATATTAAACAAGCAAATGTTAATATATTGGGCAGAGCTATTAGAACTCCACTCCACTAACAATGGAACACAAACAGTGCTACCCAAATAACATGGAAGGACTAAGGCCAATCTGAGAAACATCTATAGCGACATAATGTTCAGTCTCAACTGAAAGTACATTTTCTTGAATGGGGCTTCTTATCTTCTTTTGGGTCTGACGCTGCTGCCCCAGTTTAAGCTGTCACTCTTGCTGCCTTGTGCAGTTGCGAATGTGGGTAGGAGTACCATAACCTTGAGAATGAAATACTTTTTATCATTACCAGATTATCTCTTATCATTCTTATAAGCTAGGAGGGTGAAGGTTTTGATTATATTATGACCCATTCTATTTAGTTTACAAAAACTAGTAGTTGGGATAAGTCAAATTGGGGAATTACAAATTTAGTTTAGTTTAACCATGTGGGATTACTTCTTAATAATAGTTGGGTAAGTTAAAAAGGGCTATCCCAGTGAACAAGGCTCCCACATATACGGACACACTTAGATATTCATATAAATTAATATATTTCTCTTATTTTCTAGGACAAAATGTTGTTCTTCTGTCAAATAGAATGTTTAGGACGGACAAATATTTCATTTTCAAACAATAATGTAAGAAGAGGAACATGATAAGGGATTTTTATGCACAATTATGCAAATTTGAGTTGTGCTTTCCAGTTGCACGTCTAACCAAACATGTCGGATGTATATCTCATATTTAGGTGTCTTTGTGTACCCTTCACGAGTTAAAAAAGTCCATGTAAATTAGCTTGACATCATTGAAGAATAGCTAATAGAGCTTCCATTTTCTTTACCCTTCATTTGTATGCCGTTAATAAAAACAAAAGGTATAGGAAACATTCATGCTTAACCTCTTTTTGTTAAGTTGTCTTTTAATATACAAACTGCGGTGTCTGAGAAGCTTTATTAAGTCCCTGTTAAGCAGAGGTCCGGGAGTTTTAAAGGTAACCATAATATCTTTCATGCACCAAATTTTGAAATGGTGTGCTTTAAGACTAATTTATAAGGAGGTAATATGTGTTAATATTAATGGTTGCTTTAACTTGAATTGAAAACATTCACAAGCCTGACCAATTTGCTAAGTCCACTAGCAAGACTGTGATACTTGTATCATTAATCATAGTTGTTCTGATTACTAACATCAGCAATCTGAGGAGTGAGTCATTAGGTTTTGGCTTGCCACTTGAAACCATGTCCAGAAGTGTAATTCAAAATCATGTGTGTTGATGGAAGTGATTGCAATTCATTTATTGCTGATGAGTTGGTTGTGCAACACTGGTGGCAGTGACGTTGCTGTGTCAGTGGTAGCAGCAGCATGATGTTTTTAGGAGTCTGGTAGTGGTTATTCAATGAGGAATGTATATATTTGGTTTAGTAGTTTTATGATAATCAACTAAATGGTGCTTTCCGGAATAGTTGTTGAAAACAAAAATATAGATGACTTCATTTTCCTTTCTTAATAGATTGGATTCATTAAATATTAAAATTTGAAACTATTATGTGATATGTGGACATCAATGAGGGCACATGCTTATTATGTTCATGGGGTCTGTAAATGCAATTGGCATGATTACACTATGATTGCAAGCATACACCTTGATTGTCCACTAAAATCATCTTCCCATTGAATGTTTTGGGAATAAATCAAAGTCTGATGTCCTGAGTTTCTTACTTTTGTAGGAGTTGCCTGTTGCTTTTGTTACATTCAGGTCCCGGTGGGGTGCAACACTAGCTGCCCAATCCAAGCAGAATTCAGATCCACTTTTATGGATCACCGAAATGGCTCCTGAACCAAGGGATGTCTTGTGGAAGAATCTAGCAATACCATATCGGCATGTGCCCCTTTATAGAATTGGAGTTCATGTTGCAGCATCACTTCTTACAATATTTTTTGCTATCCCAGTCACAGCAGTTCAAGGAATAGCAAATTTTGAAAGATTAAGGAAATGGTTTCCTCCAGTTATGGCAGTGGAGTTGATGTAAGGACTCCTCTTCTCATCTCTTTAAAACATTTTGAATATTTATGGAATCTACTTTGCTGTAGTGTTGAATGCTAAATTACTTCCTACTAATAATTTACTACTCCTTGAATGATGGAAATGCAACATGGCCATGATAAAGGACCAGAAACAAGAACATTTTGTTGGACACTTTTCTGGAGAAACATGTAGGTAACATTATTAGCATATTGAGTTTATGTGTTGGCAAGTTCCTGTACAAAACACGGTTCTAGTTGAAAAAATGTCCACGAGTCGGTTTGTTGAATGCAACGTAGCCATGACATAGAACCAAAAGCAAGAAAATTTTTGATGGATTATTTTTTGGAGAAGTTGACGTAGGTAACATTGTTAGGTTATCGAGTTGGGTGTTGGAAATTTCCTATGTAGAACATGTTTCTAGTTGGACAAAATGTCCATGAGGATCATGAATTAGAGCAACAACGAAGATCACGTGAAGAAATTTATCAAAGCTGAATCACATGGGTAGGAAAAGGATGATGGCTAAGCCTAAAACTGTATACAACATTCCTTACATTCAGAACATTCCAATGACCTAGCTGTGTAAACAGCACAGTTTTTTTCTTTTTCTGATTTTGAGCTGTGGGGTTGTGGGGGCTTGCTACAAGAAAACAACTAAAGTGAAGAATTATGTGTGATTTATGTATTATATTTTTCTTTTCCTTTCTGATTTCTGTAGATGTTGTGTCATGCTCTAATTAGTATTACACACTTGGAGATTATTAATTTTTTTTTCAAACAGAGCTGCAAGTTCTTTTGGTATATGGAGGAAGACTTCCAATAAATTTGTTAAGCCTTAATTATTTTATACTTAAGTTAGGAATTTCTTTGCTTTTACATAGTTATCTGGTGTTTGAGTACTGATATGCATTCTGTCCTGTTCGAGTAATATGTTTGGTGGTCATGAGATGAATATTAAGTGATCTTCCGGTAGTTTTTCTCTGACATATGTTGTGTCTTACAGACCTGGATTAAGGTCTATTGTTACAGGGTATCTTCCAAGTGCCATTCTCAGTGTATTTATATACGTAGCTCCCTTTGCCTTGCTTGCAATGGTGAAACTGGCAGGTTATATCTCAAGGAGTAAAAGGGAGATTGAAGCTTGCAACATGATCTTTTATTTTCTAGTGGGAAACGTATTCTTCTTAAGCTTGTTATCGGGGTCTTTACTTGATCAAATTGGAGAATCTTTCAGTCATCCTAAAGATATTCCTAGTCATCTTGCTAGTGCTGTCTCTGCCCAAGTAAGTTTTATTGGCCTTGATTGACTTTCTTGTTATATTATGTTACCTTTTCTTTCACTTTTCATCTATTGTATAATACTCTGGTCTGGTTTTTGGCTGATTTGATACAAATGACAATATTAATACAAATAGCACATGAAATAAGTATTTCCCAGTGTTTACTCTACATATTGACTAGATATACTCATTAAAACATTTCGCTATTTGGATGCTTTAATGAACTATTGTCGTTGTTTGATAATTTTCTATTTGTTAACTCAGTAGTGGGTTTAGAAAATAGCTTATAGACCTAGTTTCTACTTTTGTTTTTCTTTCAGGCAGACTTTTTTATCACATACATCTTGACCAATGGGCTAGCAGGATTTTCTCTGGAGATTATTCAGCCTGGATTACTCATTTGGGATACTGTAAAATCACATACATGGGGCCGTAGAAAGAAGAAAAATCCTTATCTTTTTTCAGTACCTTATTTTAGAGTGATTCCTTTTGTTTCCCTCATGATACTGATTGGTGTGGTATACGCAGTCATCACACCATTGCTTCTCCCATTTCTAATTGGCTACTTCCTTCTAGGCTACGTAGTGTTTATCAACCAGGTTGAATTTCTCACTCTTCAAATAAGCAAATTTAATATGTCGCACTTTCAGATTTCCTTTTTATGCATGTAATTAGCTGCTTTGATTGAGTACTTTTTTTCCCCCTAAGCTACATTTCTACTTTAGTGGTGTGAAATTGATGTCCTGGAACCCATGAAGTATGGACACTTCTATGAGGTGGACTTATCCGTAGCAGACCTCGGATACTCGTGGATACGTGTCATATACTTCTTAAATCTATCCGTAAATTAAAAATAGCTATTCTTTTTTTATATCTACGACGTATTTTATACTCTTCAAATACTCCGACCAAGTATCTAATAGTTCGGGACACATGCCTAACCAATTCCAAATATTGAAATGCTACTTTTCTAAGTGTGATATCATAGTATAATTGTTAGGAAGAGCAAAGAAGGACTCCAAATACTTAGAATTTATTCATTAAAGAAAACTTGAAATATAATGAGATGTATTGAGACAAATTTAGTCCAAAGTTTTTAAACTTGTTTGTCATGACTATATCTTTTTATAAGGGAGTAATATTATATATAACATGACAGTCGATTATTGTTTTAAATTTGTCATGTTGACTTATCGGTGTCATGTTGTGTCTGAATCCGATGTCCTTGTCCATGTTTCATAGCCTAAAACTTAAGCAGGAGAAGGAAAAAAGAAAGAGCAGGACTTCAGTTCCACCTTTTAATCATATACCTTCTTTAAGGCCCAATGTTTCTGTCCTGCTATCCCTTGCATTCCTTTAAAACCAAGAAATAAATTGAATTTCATTTTGTAGCATTTGTTGCCCAAGTATTGACCCAAGAAAAAGAAAGGGAGGGGGGGGGGGGGTGGTTAAACTGGGTCTATGACAAAAAATCTTAACTTTTTCAATAGTTAATTCCCTTTTATTATGTAGATCATATTTGAATGGATTCAGGAATTAATGAGTGCTTAAGTTAGTTCCTAAATTGATTGATAAGTTTGTGATTGAATGATTGATTGGTCAAAGTAAAGATGTAATTTTATTAATTACTGTTAGAAATAAAGAAAGAGAATTATATTTATTGATTTGATATATTATGAACAATACATAAAGGCCTTTTTATAGGCACATAATCTTGAAGACTAAGTAAACTTAGGAGACAAGAAATCCTAGTCCTAGATGATTTAGGAAAGGGTATAAGAAATCCTAGGTGATTTAGGATAAAACCAAAATAGTAAGGAACATAATATTAAATATATTATTTAACAATCCCCCTCAAACTCAAGGTGGGTTATATGAAACCAATTTGAGTTTGGAACAAAATTTTGAATGCATGCAGTTTGACAAAAGCCAAGTGATTTGGATCTTTTCGGTGAAGACGACAACGAAAAGATGATAACGACATGGCCCAACCCACGACAATAATCATTCGATCCAGTCTAGAACAACAACAAAAGAGCAATCGATTCATGGTAGCAAATGAAGAACTCGTCAAAAAAAAGTGTCATGGCATCACATTCCAAAAAATGGCCAAAAAATCTCCGGAGAACAAAACTCTTGAAGAACAAATTGACGGACAACAAGAGTCTCGTCGCAAGAAGACAAAGTTTCTTCATGGCTCATCGTGGACTGGTGATCCGTGTTGGGAACAGCGGAAGTGCAAAAATAAATTATAACCAATCTCACACAAAACAAAAGATATACGTGGTTTGGCACAACGTGGCCTACGTCCACGGATGAGAAGAGATTTCATTACAATTCCAGGGAGATATTATAATAGTAAATAATACACAAAACTGGACCGTGTACATAAGCTCTTGTCTCAGAGTTCTTTACCATGTACCAATCCACGAGACTCACTCTCGCTATCAGTGTTTCACTCTACCAAACCTATTACTCTCTCTACCCATCAACTCCCTCATGAGATTACATCTCTCTCAACTCATAAGTCTCAACCATACCCTAGGCATCTATTTATAGAGCTTTAAACCGAATTCCTTGTTGGACAAGGATTACAATCCCTTGGACTCCAAAACTTTCCTAATAAGGAATTACCTAATAAAATACAACTCTAAAATAGAAAACCTTATTAGACTAGAATTAGAGACATAATACATAACAATCTCCACCTTGGCTCAAATTCCATCAAGTCAATCATCGCTTCCCACAGCATTGAATTAGACACTCATGTGGCTTCAATCTCGCACTAATCTGATTGTCCCCATTGTATGCTACTCGATTAATCAAACCTCTAAGGCTCCACCTTGAATTCTCGAGCTCTATGTCATGTAATTCATCATGATTTTCTGACTATCATGACCAAACAAATCGATTGATTGACTCCACCTGCAATTGAAACATATTGCAGCACTAATTGAAACTTCTTGTGTTTTCTGAAACTTTTTTGAATAAAGGTTGAACGTCCCAACATGAACCATCGGCTCTGATACCACTTGTTGGGAACAACGGAAGTGCAAAAATAAATTATAACCAATCTCACACAAAACAAAAGATATACGTGGTTCAGCACAACGTGGCCTACGTCCACGGATGAGAAAAGATTCCATTACAATTCCAGAGCGATATTACAATAGTAAAAAATACACAAAACTGGACCATCTACATAAGCTCTTGTCTCAGAGTTCTTTACCATGTACCAATCCACGAGACTCACTCTCGCTCTCAGTGTTTCACTCTACCAAACCTATAACTCTCTCTACCCATCAACTCCCTTATAAGATTACATCTCTCTCAACTCACAAGTCTCAACCATACCCTAGGCATCTATTTATAGAGCTCTAAACCCAATTCCCTGGTGGACAAGGATTACGATCCCTTGGACTCCAAAACTTTCCTAATAAGGAATTACCTAATAAAATACAACTCTAAAATAGAAAACCTTATTAGACTAGAATTAGAGACATAATACATAACAATGAGTGCGGTGTTGGAGACGTCACGTGAAACTAGCAGGAGAACATACACCAAAACTAGTGGATTGGTGAAACAACCTTGTCTTGGACATAGTCACCGAGGAAAAGCTAGGTAATAAAGTTGGTGGCTGTAAAACACAGATATGTATATATAAGGCGGAAGCTATTTTCTATGATTTACTGAGTGAGGGCGATGAATAATGAAGACTACCAGGAATTGGTAAGCCCCAACACCATGTTAGAAATAAAGAAAAAGAATTATATTTATTGATTTGATATATTATGAACAATACATAAAGGCCTATTTATAGGCACATAATCTTGAATACTAAGTAAACTTAGGAGACAAGAAATCCTAGTCCTAGATGGTTTAGGAAAAGATATAAGAAATCCTAGGTGATTTAGGATAAAACCAAAATAGTAAGGAACGTAATATTAAATATATTATCTAACAAATATAAGGCAAAATGATTAATGATACATGAAAAGATGAAAGCAAGAAATTGATCTTAACATGTCATTTATGTTGCTTGGTTTAGTATGGCATATAGTCAATTAAGCAACAATTGAGTATAGTTGAGATTGATCTAATTATGTATTAGGGTTTATGAGAGGAGAAGAAGAAGAAGAAGAAGAAGAAAAGAAGGAGAAGAAAAGTCTTTTGTATATTATTGTTGTATGTCTCTCATACCTAAATACAAAACCTTTTATACTCTCTTCAATAATAAAGAAATATAATAAGAAGACAAAAACACCCTTAGTAACCCAAACTCTCTAACACTCCCCCTCAAGCTGGAGCATACAGATTGAACATGCCCAGCTTGAAACACAACCTCTGAAAAGCACCACGTGCCAATGGTTTCGTAAAAATATCCCCCAGCTGATCATCGGAACAAATCTAGGGGGTAACAATATGCTTCTGCATCAACAAATCACGAATGAAATGACAATCAACCTCAATATGCTTGGTGCGCTCGTGAAAAACAGGATTGCTAGCAATAAAAATGGCCGCTTGGTTATCACAGTGCATAGGCATAGGAGCAGGAACTGCAACACCCATCTCCCGAAGAAGAGTGGTGTCCGGACCAAAGGAAACAACGGGCCGAGATTTAGATCGCTGATAAACCTGCAGTGGAGGATGAGAAGGCAATGAGGAATCAGACGAGGAGGTTAAGGGTAATGGCAATGGGGAGGACGAGGAAGGCTCCCCCTGACGAGCAGAGATAAGATCAAGAGACAG
Source organism: Cornus controversa (assembly GCA_026545225.1). Taxonomy (NCBI): domain Eukaryota; kingdom Viridiplantae; phylum Streptophyta; class Magnoliopsida; order Cornales; family Cornaceae; genus Cornus; species Cornus controversa. The sequence goes on along the minus strand of CM048853.1, from coordinate 49,197,297 downwards.
ACGTTGACCAGACGAGGAAAAAAAACTAGTAGATTCAAAAAAAGTAACATCGGCAGTCACATAGTATCGACGAGACTCGGGACTATAACATCGATATCCCTTTTGAGTATGGGAGTATCCAAGGAAAACACATTTACGAGCACGAGGAGACAATTTGTCACGACCAGGATCCAAAACATGAGCAAAAGCGACACAGCCAAAAACACGAGGAGTGAGCTGAAAGGGAGAGGTACTAGGATTGGTACCACCACAATGATCACACTTCCTGTCACCACGTCCACTAGAACGACCACCACCACGAAAACTACCACGAAAGCCACGACTGCTACGACCACCACTAAAGCTACCACGAGAATTACCACGACCACCGCCGCTAGAGACTAAGGCAGACGACTCAGAAGGAGGCACAATGGAATGTTGCCCTAAGGAAGACCTCAATAAGCGAGAATATGCATTAGCAGCAGTGGGCAATTTCTCGCTAGCAAGAATCTGATCTTTAAAGCCACGAAGATCAGAGTCCAAACCAGACAACAATGAAGCAATCATAAACTCTTCCCAATGGCGCTTCTGTTGTTCTAAATCAGTGGTAAACAGACGATACTGCAATAATTGATCCCACAAATTCTTAAGCATGCTGTAATACTCGGACAAAGATTTCCCAGACTGCCTAGAAGCAAAAATCTTCTCATACAACTCATACACCCGAGAGACATTACTCTGTTGCGAAAAAGATTCGGCAAGAGACTCCCAAATCTTCTTAGAGGAATCGCAAAAAGCAACAGTAGAGGCAATATTGGATTCCATGTTGTGCCACAACCATCCCATAACAATGGAATCCTCACAAATCCAATCCTCATGTTTCTTTGTGTCTGCAGGAATTTCTTCTGTTAAATACTTAATTTTCTTTCGCCCACGAAGGAAAACTTGCACAGCATGAGCCCAAGCAAGGTAATTAAGACCATTCAATTTTTCTGAGGTAATAGACCGAGGCATATCATCAGTCTTGACGGGTTGTGGTTGATTATCAGCCATGATTATATGTCAGATTCACTCAAGAAGAACAATGGAAATAAAGAAAACAAAGTTGAACAAAAAAAAATGAGTTAAAGGAGCATATAGGAATCAGATTTGATCAAAGAGACAAGGGATCATCTAATTTGGTCATGCCCAAGTCCCCACAACCTCTGCAGCAGTCAGACCAGCCATGGAACAGCAGCATACGCAAGGAACAGAAGCTTAACGCTACAGCCGAGCCTTCAAATTGACCAAAAACACTTCAAAAACCATTCAAGGAACCAACAACCACCACACGAGCCTTTGCTAGGGCTAGGCGACACCCTCTGGAGGAATCCAAACCAACAAAATCCATCGGAAAGCCTTCAAATCACAGATCGCAAAAAACGAAACCCAAACTCAGAAAAAGTTTCGAAAATTCAAAACTCCTATCAATCTGCTTCAAATCATGAAATAAACACCACCATAATTCTTGGAAAATTCAGGCGAACCAGATTGTATGGTTTTCGACCTGTAAATGATGACGTCATCATGACGTCAGCATGACGTCAACACCTGTATGCTGACGTCACTCCTCTCTGATGTTGGCCAAGTGAATAGGAATGAATTCTAGGTTTTGATCCTGCTCTGATACCAAGTTGAGATTGATCTAATTATGTATTAGGGTTTATGAGAGGAGAACTCATACCTAAATACAAAACCTTTTATACTCTCTTCAATAATAAAGAAATATAATAAGAAGACAAAAACACCCTTAGTAACCCAAACTCTCTAACAAGTATAAGATAAATAAATAAAATTAAACAAACATTATCAAAAATTAAAAGGATGAGGGATAAGAGAAGCTAACACCAAAGACGTAACGTAGTTCGGCACTCAGGCCTCCGTCCACACCTCAAGATACCCTCTCGAGGATTCCCAAATCCACTACGAGGCTCTTCTTACAAGCAAAGACCAAACCTTTACAAATATTCTCTCTTACAGGTGGAGAGCGAACCTGACCACTCTCACTTACTTATGAAAAGAAAATCTAATTTTCTCTCACTTGCGGTGGAGAGCACACCTATCCACTCTCACTTGCGGGTAAAGAGTACACTTAAGTTGCTTACTCTTGCGGGTGGAGAGCATTATCCACTCTCACTTATAGGTACAGAGTACACCTTTACAAGCTTTTCTAGCTCCCTTGCCAAGTGCAATTACCTTCACTTGGTCTATTCACTCTCAATAGATAAACAATTGAAGTTTGGAGTGTTACAATGATCTCTCTCAAAAGATAGATATACACATTTAAGCTCACATACCTAGAGTTACAAATGAAGTGCTCAAATAAAAGCTCATCTCTAGAATTTAACCACTATGAATGATGTTCAAGTGTTTGGCTCATTGGTGGTTGCTAGTACTTGCTACCAATGAATGATTTTTATCTTTTAAGCTCAATGGTAGTGTCTACCAACAAGAGATGATGAAGTGTGTGCATTATGATAGATATCTCTCTTGTAAATGTTTTTTACGAGGAGTATTTATGGTCCCATTTAAAAATATAGTCGTTAGAAGCATTTAGCATATATTGGGACTGCTAAACTAGTCGTTAAATTTTGAAATTCATCGAAAGCAGTTGACTGGTTTGGCTAGACTAGTCTGCTAATCCATGTATATGAGTCGACTGATTCTTCTTGTCCTTAGATTTTTTAACTCTTCGGACACAACCAGCCAACTGGTCCTTTGAGATCAGTCAGAAGTCAATAATGGCCAACCTCCTGGTCTGAATGAGTCGAATGGTATACCAATATAAGTCGGCTGATTAATGCAAGCTTCAGACTAGAGATGACACTGGAATAAATGGGTCAACTGGTGCTCATAGAGTAGTCGACTTATGTTCTCTTTCTAAGTTCAACATAGGCTCAATTCTTTTTTCTATCAATCTAGGACTTCAGAAATAGATTTAATTCAGTTCAAGTCCTAATTCTTTGAATCTAGGGACCACTAAAACGACATGAAACAATTTGATATAAGGTCCTTGACTTCACTCAGTGTAGAATTGAGATTTTGAAGATTATATCAAATTGGAGCAATCTCAATGTGAACTAAGGCTTTATGAAGTGAGTTAATCAAATTCAAACCCTAAGCCAATAGTTCTAGGGACCTTTAAGTGATGTGATTCATTTCAGGTGTGGGTCCTAGATTTTGCTAGATCAAGAGTTCTTTCAAAGCTTATGCAAGCTTGAATCAACTCAAACCCAACAAAGGCCTTATGAAATAAGTCAATGAAGTTCATGGCCGAAAGCTAAGGGTATAGAGACTATTGAATGAAATGCATGAAAAGCATTGAGTCCTAGAGTACACTAAGTCAAGAGTTGAGCTTTTAAGTAAGTTCCTTCAAGAACAACTTTAAGTCTAACACTCACCCAAGACTATCTACCTAAGTCTTTAATAATAACCTTTGGGTTGAAGTCTTCATCATTGACTTCGTCTTTTGAGCTTTAGAATGTCATCTTTAACTTCAATGTCTTTTTGAGCTTTTCCATGTCATCATTAAGCATTGGATCCTTCTTGGCCTTATGCCATTGATCCATGAGCTCACTTGAGTTAGATTGATTATTACCCGTTTAGCATAAACTCATGTAGACAATAAATTCAACACCTTCAATGATTTGCTATCTACAAAATATCTCATACACCCTTGGTTTGAAACCTTGGGTCAACAACATTGTTCTTGGTCAATAATACATGTCTCTTGTTCTTGAATAAATTCAAAATTATGTAGTGCATGAGCTTCAATGTGCTCTTAATTAACAACATAAAAAATCTATGACACTAGCACATCTTTGCAATGAGAAACCATTTATTTCTTTAAGACAATTGTGCTTCAAGTGTTGTTGATTTTATTTGATAGACCATGGAAGTGGAACTTACAGGGACTATTTCACTGTTGATGAAATATTATCTCAAGTTAAATCTAAATACTTCCTTTTAAGTGTAATATAGTATCAGTTTCTGCTGAAAACTAATTCCATGCTGTCACCATTAGAAAAAGCATTTTCACTTTAGTGTAATCAACAGTTTTAATCCATTCCTTTAATGGTCTGCTCATCTCCTAGTGCACAGATTTTTTTCTTTTCTTTAGTTGGTTATGTATTTATTTTTCATTTAACTTGGTCACTTCATCTATGTGTATAAATGTTCTATATAATGATAATGATAATAACATTAGAATGCTGACAACAACAATGGTTATGATATATTTCCTTGCAGATCCAAGATGTATATGAAACTGTTTATGAGACATGTGGGCAATATTGGCCACACATTCATCACCAGATACTTTCTGCAATAATACTTGCACAAATCACTATGATTGGTCTATTCGGACTGAAGTCAAAGCCCTCTGCATCCTTTGCTACAATACCATTGCTCTTGTTAACTTTAATGTTCAACGAGTACTGCAAGTTCCGTTTTCAACCTACATTTTACTATTACTCACTCCAGGTAAAATTGAATATGTATTGTTTTTTGTTCTGTATTTGAATAGGTTTAGAATGCATATTTTAGAAATGACCCATAAAGGTAAATAATCTATCACTTCAATTCAATTTAATTTGATCTTTTGTTTGTTTCATATTGTGCCGTTGGTGTCATTCATCTGTATAACTACATATCTTTCTTTCCTTAAATAGCATATGTGGAAAAAGATTATGTCTTTGGTGTTCTTCGTTTGCTGAAAACCATGAGGGAAGAATAAAAATTTCCAAGAAAAGAAAAATTGCAGTCAAAAGGATACTTTCAGCTATCCCTACAATTTTGGGCAGCTTTAGAAAACTAAAAATTATAATTTCCAACACTGTTTTCTTATTGTGATATAAAATTTAAGGAGTTCGAATAGAGCAATTCGAGATTGGGTGTTGAGAAGGCTGAATATTTTGCCATCCAGGCTTTTTTTTTTGGCTTAAGAACCAGCATAAAAAGCTTTGTATAGTTGTCTAGACAGATTGTTTGTTTGTTGATTCTAGGAAATTTATTGAGTATATAATATTTAGCTTTATTCCTATAAGCCTTCAATTGCTTATATCTCAAGGTTGTCTTTCCAACCTCCCCTGACAATATGGCTGAGTTTCAAAGAGCAGGTTCCCCACCCTCCCTCTTTGGGAGTTTTTTTTTTTTTGTCAAGAAAAATAAAATTGAAGAGAGAAATTAAGCATGAACAACACAAGAATATAACGTGTTCGGCCATTATGGCCTATATCCACGGCACACAAAGCCCAAATGACTACTTATTTATCAGTGAAATAATACAAACATGTGATAAATATGAGAAATATATTGATTGAGGATTCCTAAAATCACTCCCATGAATCACTTCTATCAATATTCTGTCAAGGGATTAAATAACTCCTATAATGATATTCTCTAACACTCTCCCTCAAGTTAGTACATGGGGATTTTAACGCAAGGGTCCAAGTTGAAATTAAATACGAAGTTGTCAAGACAAATTGTGGTTGAATGAACTATAAGTCTGCAAGAGTGAGGAACATAATCCTAAACACTTGATCAAAAAATGTGGCATATCACTAACAATATACATTTAAGCATACCAAAAAATAACTTTGCAATGATAACAAGATGACAATAAATGAGGAGATTTGGTGTAAATGCTCCCCTGAATTATATGGTCACAAAGGTTCGAGCGAGATATCTGAGACGAGGAGATCTGATCACAAAATTCGAGTGAGACGAGGAGAGCCGAACGAGTCTAGATCGTCAACTTGGAGCTGCGGACCCTTTCGCAATTTTTTTTTTTACCCCAAGGTTTTGGCACGTTCCAGAAGCATTGGCGGGGTCCATTTTTTGATTTGATAATCGAATTGGCCTGTTTTCTAGTTTAATCAAACTTAGATGGGTTAGGGTTCGAAATTATGATTTCATCCCTTTCTCGGTGGAAGTTACCAATTTACCCCTTTTTAAATGGGTAGGGGCAAAGAGGGGTGTCTATAGTGTTATTATGACATGCCAGGATTCCTTTCTTTTTTTTTTTTAAAGTTATGGTTTGATAAGCAATAGACACATTGGCATCTCAACAAAGACTTGAACCTTGCACGTTCCAAAACTGTGATGCTACCAAAGAGGCGTATTGCATCACCATACAACCACCACCACCACCACCACCAAGCCTTTTCGCAACTACTTGGGTTGGCAACTAGTAGTCAATAGCAATTTAGCTTTCCAAATAATTTTCAATTTTCTTTTAATTGCACTGAGGTCAAAGTTGGAGCATTATGAAATCTTGTTATCTTTTGTTGGATCATATTTAAAACTTGAGCAACAATGTGAGGTTCATTATTTGCTTAATATTAGGAAGTAGGAACACCAGTATCTCAATGAGTTTTTGAGGTTGCCCACCAATTCCAAATATATCTAGATCTCAATGTTTCTTTTATTTTCTTCCCTTTTTTTTTTGGGGGGGGGGGGGTCAAATAAGCAGGGGGCTACATATACCTATCAAGGGGGGGGGGGGGGGGGGGGGAGGGTAAATATTTTCTCAATGACCTAAAAAGCATAAATTAATTGGTTTGCTTGTGCCTCGTATAATTGTAATCGCTTGAAAATTTTTCACCATTTCTAACAGCTGGCAAACTTGTCCTGTAGTTACCGCCGTACTAGTAGTCAATAGCAATTTAGTTTTCCAATTAATTTTCAATTTTTTTTATTTGCACTGAGGTCTATGTTGGAGCATTACAAAATCTTGTTATCTCTTGTTGTATCGAATTTTATTTAAAGCTTTAGCAACACTGCAAGGGGATTAAATATGTATAAGTTGGAGGTGTCAAAATTAAGTCAAGACAGAGGGAATATCAATTGGACCCATTTTGCTGAATTTAATTAAAATTGCTAATTCAATTTCACTATCGATGAGTTTAAATAAGTCTTAACCCATAATACCAAATAAAGAAACTTTGTAATTAACATTTTGTTAAATAGAGTGACATGCTGTTGATGTTGTTGCAAAATGAATCTATGATATTATTTTTACAACAGTAACTGAGGTATCTTTGTGGCCAGGATGCTATGAAAAACGATGAACTTGACGAGAAGAATGGTATGATGAATACTAATTACGAGAATGCGCTTGATGCATATTGCCCGCCTTGTTTGCGGCCGGTGAACTTGTCATCTTCGGAATCAAGCTCTACACTGCCATTACTGAATTCATAATAAGTTCTACAGACGAATGTAGATTTTGATGCTTGGTCCGAGCTATTGTGTGTTATGGACTGAGTTTGTATAGAGCCTCCATACTGTTGTATTTTTTGCAGCAAAAAAGCCATGACCAACAAGCTTGCTCAGCTGCAGAGATTTTCCGAATGACCTCTTATCAGGTTTATAAGTTGGGATTTTGACATGTCTAAATTATTATACTCTGATGTTTCTTATGTGCAATGAAACAAGAGCAGTGGCTGGAAGTTGTTGAAAAGATTACTGAATCCTCTTATTGGTTTAAGTAATCACTTACACATTCAAATCTAATTTTACCACAGTTGTTTGCATATTGTGATATTTTATTTATTCATGTCTTGTAATTTACTACCAAAATGTTTACCTGGGTTGTTTTATGGCAGATGACTAGCAAAATGTGGATGGGTGAACTTTAATAGCACTAAAGCTTGTTTAGCTGTCTTTATATCCTTAGAACTTGATGGAGTGAAGATAGAAAACAAAGTTTGGGACATGTCATTAGAATTGGTGCGAGTGTGATGCAGGGATGAGGGTAATTAAAGGACAAGGAATGTTGTGATGATACTCTGTGGTGGGGGGAGTCGCTCCTTGTTCCATTTTCCATTTTAGATGGAAAAGAAAGAAGGAATAACTAAGAAAAGGAACCAATGGGTATTAATTTAGATTGTATGATTTTTCTTCTACAAAGGAGAGAGGTTGAGTGTTTGAATCGAGCTAGAGCTAGAAATAATAGAAACAACAAAATTCACAATGAAGTTCATATATATGTATATGTATATGTATATGTATATGTATATAAAGGTTTCATCCCACTATGAAGTGCACTATTAAACTTTTGCCTTTTCTTCTCTTGTTATTATAAATGATAAATGCTCTTTACTTTTTCTATAAAAACAATCCTGTTAATTTATACTTGATTCTCGTTAATTGAATTAAAATAATGTCATTTCACATACATTTATTAGAAGTAAGAAGTAGGGTCAAGTGTCAGCAGCACAATAATCGACAAAACTCAACACAACTCAACACAATATTTTGTCAACCAGAAAGTCAAAAAGTCTATTTATCACATAAACTAAACATGATGAAAGTTACTCTCTTCCTATTCTTTTGTTCTATTTTCATAAATTATGACACACTCCACTAGCCCTCTTTTTGTTTTCGATTTTGTCCTTCTAAATCCTTCACTACAAAATGAAATCATAGATTTCAAGGGAACATTAACCATTTGGTAGGAAGGAAGAAAGATGGGCGAAGGAAAGATAGAAAAGAAGAAATAAATTTCTTTTGTTTGATAAAGAGAAGATAAGGAGGGAAGAGAAAAGATAATGGATGAGTACTTTTTCTTGAGTTACAAATTTTCTTCCCTTCATATATAGACGGAAGCGAGAAAGGAAGAGAAGTGATGATGTAATAAAAAAAATTTAAATTACAATTCTGCCATTCATAATTATTAAATAAATTCAATATTATTAATCTCTCTTTTCTCTTCTCTTTTAACAAATAAAGGAAGTGTTATATCCTTCTTTCTACAAGGATGTCTAATCTATTTTTTTTATTTTACTTTAAAAATACACTAAGGTATAGAAGAAAAAAAGAAGAGGAGATTTGAAAAATATATTGGATCCGAAGTTATTAGAGTTAGAATTGGACTCATTGGGCCTACTCGTGGCAGTCATTTGGATTTATGAATTTAATCATTGTGATTCAATTATAATTTTATTTATTAGAGTCATTATTGCTTTTTTTTTTTTTTTTTTTGTTGAATTTCATTTCACATGAGTGCACATTGAGTGACACTTTAGCATGAGATTGATAATAGATAGTACTACAAAAAAAGTTAGCCCTAAATTTGAAAAGAGAAGTCGAATAACCCAAGCTAACCGAATTAATATTTATATAAACAATGACAACAATAATATTATATATATATATATATATTAAACTGAGAGAGTATTTCATTAAAACACTCACGATTTCTCCCATTCTTTAATTTTGATTATATGTCCTTTTATAAGAAAACAATTTAAAGGTGATATGATTCCGAGATATGAACCTCACCATTTAAAAGAGATTATTATAAAGATTATACAATAAATTTCTTGTATCAAAATTCCTAGTAGTCAAAATGTATTAATTTAATTTTACCGAAAAATGCAAAAAAAAAAAAAAAAATTTTACCCAAAAAAAAAAATAAATTGTATCACTCACGACAAGTCGACAACTGGTTACTCGAGAGTATAAATCATTAAAATGTCTAGCATATCTTGACCACTGATTTCCGATCAGATCAACGGCTGAATATAAGCCACATAACCTAACAAGTTCGGAGAGAGAAAAGCGACTGAGAAGCTATCACAACCCAGCTCTCGTCGCCGCACCTCGCCACCACACGGGTCGCTTGCTACAACACTCACTTCTCTCTCTATATTTACGTCTATATATATATACATACATTATATATATGTATATATAGCCATCAGAAATCATCTCCCAGTTTTTGGGTTCAAGGATACAGTCATCGTTCTCCACCACAGTGGCACTCTCGCAGTCTTTTAGGTTTGATCTTCATTTATGATATGTTAAAGTTGTTTTTCACTGCCACTCTTGATTTTTGTTGAAATAGGATATCTATGATTGAGCTATTTTTGTTTCATTTTCTCCGTTGGCTTATTTGGCAGTTGTTTGTTTAAATGCGCAAATGTTGATTGTCTTGAAAATAAATTGCCTCTTGCATATTGTTTTTCTTCTAAATGAGCACCATGATACTGCCCATTAGTTTTGGCTGCATATTTCTATTCACTAGGTGAGTTATATGAAATTCTTGAATGAATACGTGCTTCGAAACTGGTTTTTGCAGGTAAACAGTTGTCAGTGTCCAATTTCTGCAGCAAGGGATTTCCTTCTTGTTTGTCTCTATGAAGTTTGTAAGTCTCTCTCTCTCTCTCTCTCTTATGTGGTTGTGCATGTGTGCATACCTGTGTCCATGACATTAGGTGTCTGCCACGGAATTGATTGAGTTTGTTTTCTGCAGACATGTTTGAGCAAAGGCAGTGGTTTCCATTTCCCACCATGCCATATACTCAATATATGTGGGTTCCAGGTCTTACTTGACTGCCCTCTGGACCTTTCAGCTCTTACAATCTTCTCTCCTATTCCTGTGGATTCTTATGTGATTCTAGATGAAGAAACTTCTGAGTGTTCTGAATCTGTGGGTCAAAAGAGGCGGAAAATTGACAAATCCCTTAATGCGAGCAGTTTAATACACGCAGAGCCATGCTATAGAACTGTTAAAAACTTGCACCTGTATAATGTTTCTTTTATTGACATTGTGTTGATCTCAAGTCCGATGGGTATGCTTGGTTTACCATTTCTAACTCGCAACAAGGGTTTCTGCGCTAAGGTAAGTAAGAACTGAGAAGATAGAATATATTCTTTTTCTCTAGACTTGGTTTTATTTTCAGCATAGCCTAATTAAATTGATTTTGCTTGCTTACTTTGGTTGTTAAATGGGTCAGATATATGCGACTGAAGCAACAACAAGACTTGGTCAGCTTATGATGGAAGATCTTGTTACAATGCACATGGAGTTCAGGCAGTTCTATGGTCCTGAGGACTCTGGTTTCCCTAAATGGATGAAATGGGGAAATCTTGAAGTGCTTCCATCAGCACTGAAAGATATAGCTTTAGGCAGCGATGGAGTGGAGCTCGGTGGTTGGATGCCCTTGTACAGGTAATAGTGTTCATTTGTTAGATAACAGATTTGTACTTGTTTCTTTGTTCATTCCACCAAATGCAATATACTGTTCTCTTTTAGTTTGTGGACTATATTGTTTGCCAGTTTAATATTTGTAGCATCTCTATCTGTTTTTCGTTTTTTCACCTATTATATCATTTCTGCAAGAAAATAGCCTTTGCCTTGCCTTTCCTTGTGGGGAAATTTAATTCCAAAATTTTTGGATTTTATGTGTATTGTGTTAATATTATGGAAAATAATTTTTATTAAGATTTGATATAAGTTTATTGGAGTTCAAAAAGTGTCATTAATTTCCTCCCTTGAGCATCTTTTAATGAATGTTGCGACAAGTATGCTAGAATTTCATTTGCATAGACAGTATTTTTTGAACAACCTGGATTTATTTATTAATTGTTATTGTTGTAATGATGGATGTTTCTCAGTGCAGCTGATGCAAAGGATTGCATGCAGAAGGTTCATGCTCTTAAATATGCTGAAGAAGCCTGCTACAATGGCACATTGATAATTAAGGCATTCAGTTCTGGTCTGGAAATAGGAACATGTAACTGGACTATAAGTGGTCCAAAAAAAAACATCGCATGTCTTTCCAGCTCAGTCTTTGTCTCTGCTCATGCAATGAGTTTCAATTTCCATGCTCTTCGGGGAAGTGATCTAATTTTATATTCTGATTTTTCATTCCTGAATGTGATGGAAGATGTTGAGGATGATAATTGCTCTACTCCAGCTACTAACAATTTCTCAACTCTCGGGTATTTCCACTATACACATCTCTGACTATATATCAAGTTGGATTATTTATATATTTTTTATAGCATCACTGCAGCCAAAAATTACATTGAGATCAAATTTCTGGAAATCTTAACTAAAAATCTCTCAGTTTCATATCGTGGCAGTGATAACAATGATGATTGGGAAGAAATAACTGAATCTTTACTTAATGCCGATGAGAGTTCAGAAGAGGTGGAGAAATTAGCTTTTATATGCTCCTGTGCCATGGATTCTGTCAAAGCAGGTGGTTCAGTCCTTATTCCCATTGGACGGCTTGGAATCATTCTGCAGCTTTTGGAGCAGATGTCGTTCTCCTTAGAATCTTTGACTTTGAAGGTACAATATCATTTTCTTTTGGTGATTATACAAGTGACTTACATTTTCCCTTGAAAGTTAGATGGGGTAGTTTGTTTTGGTTGCTCACCTTGATAAAGAACCAATACTGAAACAAAAAGTGAACATTTACTAATTTGATGAGGGTAATCTGTTGATGCTACAAAGTCTAGTCTCGGCATATAGTTCGATGCCTGGTTTGTTGATTGTCACTGGCTAAGGTGTCACCCAATTTATGTTTCAGAGTGGAAGTAACAAAACTATACTTGTAATTTACCCAATCTGCACTACTCCTAGCAACACCACTTGTTGAACTGGAATGGTTGAGGTTCCATATAGCTACTGACTCCTCAAGGGGAAAAAAAATTCACGATATTTGCAATTACTTATGCCTAGCATTATGTCAATTGGGCATCTCCTTGTTGCACACGTTGGTCTGATGGGTTGTAGTTATGTCTAGGCAACTTCAACTATACTGATCCAACCACTCGGGTTCTAAAAGGTTTAAATTGTTGATGGTGCCTGCACTGCACAACTATTGTCATTGTTCTTATACCTTTGGATCTACATGCTTAATAGTACTTTTCAATTTTTTTGTTTGTTTTTTGGATTACACATTTATACTTTTGAATGGAAGATAAACTTAATGGAAGGATTTTAATAGATAATTTAGGTCAAAACATCCTAATTGGCAGGAATAATATTCTTAATTTTGTTTTTATTTTATTTAATTTCTCGCCTCCAAGTCATGTTCCCTAAATTATAATCATTTTGCCCATTCTGCAGGTGCCCATATTTATTATCTCTTCTGTAGCAGAAGAATTATTGGCATTCTCCAATACGATACCAGAATGGTTATGCAAGCAACGACAAGAAAAGGTACATATATTGAGCGACTTATAAAAGCAGTACTTTATGGTTTTATTAATCTAATACTTTCTTTTTTGTTCGGTCTTGCAGCTTTATTCTGGTGAGCCTTTGTTTGCGCATGTAGAGCTTATAAAAGAGAAAAAGCTTCATACATTTCCTTCACTTCTTTCTCCTAAACTAATGTAAGATATTTCCTTCTCTTCAGATGTTAAAGAGTATATCTTGCTAAACTGTCCAGTCTTGGATCTGGAACTGTAAAGTCTTGGATATGGAACAATGATATTTTATAAGTAACATGTTCCTCTAAAAATGCATTGAAAAAGAAATGCATACAAACCACCCCTGGAGGTTACTCTTGCATATGCTGCCAACTTGTGCCTGTTGGTTACCTTATTTTGGTCTATTCTCTCACCCCTAAAAACTGCTCTTTTGTATGCGCAGAACAAATTGGCAGGAACCGTGCATTGTATTTTGTCCTCACTGGAGCCTGCGGCTTGGACCTGCTGTTCATTTTCTTAGACGATGGTGTGGAGATCATAACTCTTTACTTGTTATGGAGGTGCTAATTTGATCCCTGAACTACCTTTTTGCCCAATGAATTGCATGTCTAATAGTACTTCAAGGTAGCATCATCCTAGTGTGTTATGTCTAAAATTTAGCTCGATGTTATACAAGTGGGACAGATCTTTAGTTAATCATTCAATTATTGCACATTCTGCAGGAAGGAGTGGATGCAGATTTGGCCCTCTTACCTTTCAAGCCAATGGCAATGAGAGTCTTGCAATGTTCATTTCTATCTGGAATAAAGTAAGGACTACTTTTTCTTTTATAAATTTTGTGTATTTTATTGCCTTCAATTTTTTGCTTGCCCCCCATCCTCCTCCTATTATGTGTGCGTATGTAGCATGTTTTTGTGATTTTTGTACATATGAATCATTGGATTTCTCATCCTATATTTTTTAGATTGCAGAAAGTTCAACCTTTACTGAAGATGTTAGAGCCAAAGTTCGTTTTGGTATCATCCAAACATTTATTCAACAACCTAGCTTTTCTTTATATTTACAAGATGTTTCATGATATATAATTCTCTATGCAGCATACAACTTTTATTAATTAACTCTTTTCTTCTTCTCAACTCTTGATAGTTCCCTGAAAATCTGAAGCGTTATTTTGGGTCTTTAAGTGCAAGATCATCATTCTCATTTGTTCATTACTGTGAAAATGAACTGCTGCGTATACCAAGTTTGAAGGACAGTTTCCAATTAGATATTGCAACAGACATGGCTTCACAGCTCCATTGTACAAACTTGAAACAGAAAAACATGAATATCGCAAAATTAAAGGGAAAACTTTTCATCGAGCACAGCAAACATCGGCTTTTGTGTGGGAATGAGCAAGTAACTTCTTCACAGACGAGGCCATTGCTGCATTGGGGCACGCTTGATCTGGACAGTCTTCTGACAGCATTGCAGAAGATGGGAATCAATGGATTAGTTGAACGAGGCACGAGTGGTGTTGAATCAGAAAGTGCTTCAATTGTACGTGTTATTGAGCCTAACAAGGCTCTGATTGAAGTCAATGCAACAAGTACTGTTATTAGCACTTCTGATGAGAACTTAGCCTCCCTCATTTCTGAAGCCATCTATAGCAGTTTAAATGGCATTTAGAAGAAGGAATTTCCCTTTTTCTTTTATTTTATTTTAGTCTTTTCTGTCCATATTTTGACAGAAACGTACTACTAGAGATATAATTATTTTTGTTAAAATGGCATATGATTAGCTCTTTAGTTATTTCTGTTGTATTTCACTTGATTTTCATTTAGAGAAGCAGGGTTGTTCCAAATTCATAGCAAGATTTCTGGATCAATATATCTTTCAATTTTATCTTTCTATACTCCCATGTTTTTTCATCATATTGATTTCAATTCGATGCACATATCAGTTGCTAAAAGTTGGTTTTTATAATTCAAAATATGACTGGTGTAGTTTTAGAATAACTTGGAAAATTAATGTTCCATATTCATCTTTTCCTTGCCTATTCTCAGGCCAAGAAAAGCATCTTTTTTATATTAACCATGAGACAACTCCCCAAGCCCCACTTCTTATTGCTTCCTTGCTTTAATTTCCTTCCAAGATATAGACAATCCCAAGAAAAGATGTTACTCATGAATTATTCCTTTCATTCGTCTCTCTCTCTCTCTCTCTCTCTCAATATATATATATATATATAGGTGTGTCTATGCAAGAAAAGTATATTACTGCTGAGCTTTGGCTTGCAATTTTCTCCTGTCATATAAATCAGAATCTTAATGCTTCAATCCATATTTCCACAAGGTTGTGCCACTCAACAGTTAGGTAAGCAATGTTAATGTGTGCATGCAATTTCATTATATATACTTGATTCTTTAGAATGATTCATTTGGTTTAATCAAGTAATTATATATATTGGCAGGAAAATAATTTATTGCAATTCCAGTCACTCAATTCTTTTGGTGCTGTGAATTAATTTGAGTTGAAATAAGGTGCGCATTTAAAATTTTTATTTTAAGATATTACTCTTCATGTGTTACAATATATATCTTTCCATTACAATATATTATGTGTTAATTTGTTATTTTTTCCTTTACGACCATTGTTTAATAGTATGACTTATTAATTTATTACTAAATCAAGTAACTATATATGTTGGTAGATAAAAAATTTGTCACAATTTCAGTGACTCAATTCTTTTGGTGCCGTGAAATTATTTGATTTGAAATAAGGTGTGTATTTAGAATTTTCTGTCAAGATATGACTATTCATGTGTTACCTTATCTTTTTCATTACAATAAATAAATAAATATATACACACACATGTTCATACAATGTCAATTTGTTATTTTTTTTTCTTTTACCACTATTGTTTAATAGTATGATTTATTAATTTAATACTAATCAAGCAATTATATACGTTGGCAAATAAAAAATTTGTCACAATTCCAGCCACTCAATTTCTTTGGTGCCGTGAAGTTATTTGAATTCAATTAAGTTGCGTATTTAAAATTTTTTGTTAAGATACTGTTCACGTGTTACATTATCTTTCCATTATAATATATATATGCATGTATATATATATGTTCATACAATGTCAATTTGTTATTTTTTTTTCCTTTCACCACTATTGTTTAATAGTATGATTTATTAACTTAATACTAATCAAGCAATTATATATGTTGGCAGATAAAAAATTTGTCACAATTCCAGCCACTCAATTCCTTTGGTGTCGTGAAGTTATTTGAATTGAAATAAGGTGTGTATTTAAAAATTTCTATTAACATGTTATATTATCTTTTCATTACAATATACATGTTCATACAATGTTAATTCATTATTTTTTTTCCTTTCACCACTATCGTTTAATAGTATGATTTATTAATTTAGTATCATAATATAGTTTAACTTTGTATATCCCTTGTCTTATTCCTCTATTCTCACCAACGATACCGTGTTCCTCTAAACCTAACCTTCACAGATAATTTTCATTCTACAATTTCAATTGAATTTTGCCTTTGAATTTAAGCAATGAAAGAATTGAGCTTAGAGTTTTTTCAAACTTATAGGTGGGAAAATTATGTTTGCGATTAATTTAGACTTTAGGAGGAATAAATTGAATATAAATTTAAACTCGTGTAATTGAATTATATATATAATACACGTATTAAATGTTTTTCGTATTATATATTATTAAAGATATTTCACTTATATAATTTTTTAAAAAAGTTTGCATTGTCTTTGATCATTTTATTAGAAGGAAAAAATGAATTTTTAAGTACTGTACGTAACATAATTGGTAATTAATCTAACCATTTCATTTTCGTAGTTAGTAATAAAGTTAATTAGTTTTCATTGAGAAAGTTACTGTTAAGTCCTACTTTTTTCATTAAAAAACAAATAAGTTTTAAAAAATTTATTTTATGATCAATAAGTCCTACTGTTTTCAGTAAAAGTAGATTTTACAGTTATTATTTACTTATATTTTATGAAAAAAGCTTTTATTAAATTAATTTAGAATTCAAAGAAATATAAATAATCATAATTCACAGAGCTTTTTTAACATGATCAGAAACAAAATAAATAAGTGGACTCCATTTACCTCATGTACTCTTTAATTCCAATATGACTCAGTCAACTAAAATAATAAGTTCTAATGAGTCTAAGAGACACAAACAGTCATGAAATAAGATTAAAGTATTTCAAATTGTTGTATATCATTCTCTTAGTAAATTATTATCCGATTATTCATTTTCTTTTAATTATGATTTTCTGTCATTTGTATTGCACGTGAACTTTGACTAGTATTATTTAAAAGAGATTGATATCCCTTTATCATATTGGAATCATAATATGATAATCAGATCCAAATATGTAATCTTGCCATTCAAGAATATTTTTATTTTTTGGCAAATCTATCCATTCAAGACTTTAATCTGGAGGGAACATTTCACTAAAGGTTTTTAATTGATTATCAGAGATATTTGTCACTAAATAGTAGAAAGAAAAGTTTATTGAGTTTAGCTATGTGTTACTGGTAAAAGGTTCAGTTATATGATTTATTATGCTATAATTAATTAAGGATTTAAAATTTCTATTTGTCTGATATTGAACTTGAATATATAGTTGAATTTCATAATTTGTGTTTATCTATTTTTTTTTTCACATCATGGGCCTTGGGGCGAAATGAAAAAAAATGATATAATTGGGTTATATTGAACCTATTAGAGCCTAGCTATGAAGCATGGTTACTTCCCCGGAGGCGCCGTGGCCGTATCGGATACGTATCCGATACGGATACGGCCGGACATGTATCGAATACTCCGGGGAAGTATCTGTTTTTTTTAAAATAATTTTTTTATGTTCGGATACGGCAGGATACGTGGTGGATACTTCTCGGATACGTTTGAATTTTTTTTTTTTTTAAAGATGGTAGCCATATTGTAATATTAAAATTTAAAAAGCTTAGTTAAAATGCGGGGCTTAATTTGTAATAAATCAAAAAATCTTTAATGTTGAAAAAAAAAGTCTTTTAAGTTAAAACTTAATTTGTGTTCTATTAATTTTTTTGTATAATATATATATATATCTATATATATATATCTTTAATGTTGAAAAAAAGATCTTTTAAGTTAAAACTTAAAACTTAATTTGTGTTTTATTAATTTTTTTGTATTATATATATATATATATATATATATATATATATATAATGTTGAAAAAAAAAGATCTTTTAAGTTAAAACTTAAAACTTAATTTGTGTTCTATTAATTTTTTTTGTATAATATATAGATCTTTTAAGTTAATTTGTGTTTTATTAATTTTTTTTGTATTGTATATATATATATATATATATGCTGTATCCCGCCGTACCCGTATCCTATTTTTTTGACATTTGCTGTATCCGTATCGTGTCGTATCCGTGTTCCGTATCCGTGTCCGTGCTTCATAGGAGCCTAGTTATTAACAAACAAATAGTAAGAACTTGCATACTTGCAATAAAATAAATTGGTCAAGTAAGTTTTGCACCTCAAAACTCCTATATTCAACTTCATATATATTTATGTTTCATTCAAAATCCATGCAGAGACAATGGAGTTGATTCAACCTTTGTATGATATTGTGAAAACCACATGGACACCCATTTGTAGATTTGTGGATTATGTGATAAATCCGTCAAAGGATTTCAATGAGCTTAGGAGGAGAGTAAAAGAATTATGTAACAGGAGGGGTGACATTAAAGATGAGATAGACTTTGTAAAGCTAGAAAAGGCTCCTACAAGAGAATGCAATGACTGGCTTGAACGTGTGGAAGAGATTGAAAAGAAGATGATAGAAGAGGAACACCATATAGGGAAAAGATGTTTTCATGGATGGTTTCCTGATGTCATTGCTCGTGTGAAGCTCGGTAAGCAGGTGGTGGAGATGATCGAGCAGGTTAAAGAACTCCAAGAGAAATCCAGGTTTGAAGGAGGTTTTGTTACTAATCTAAAAATAGTTGAGAAGAGGTCTGTTGATACTTTGATAATGGGAACTTTAACTAAACTTGCCTTGCAAAAGATACTAGATTCCATAAGCGATGAAGGTGTCCTAAAGATTGGAATTTGGGGCATAGGTGGGGTGGGCAAGACTACCTTAATGAAGCATTTGCATAATATGCCTGAAATTCAAAGTATGTTTGACATTGTAATATGGGTAACCGTCTCAAAATCTTGGAGCAATAGGGGTATTCTGAATGAAATTGCAAAGCGCTTGCGATTACCGGACGTAAAGGATGAATCAGATGACAGAGTTTCAGCAGTGGTGTGTGGAAAACTTGAGGGAATGAAATATTTGTTGCTTTTGGATGATGTTTGGGAAAAAGTGAATTTGAATGAAGTGGGTATACCAAGTACAAGTCAAGAGAGGGGTTCCAAAATTGTTTTGACAACCAGAGATAATGGAGTTTGTCGTAGGATGGAAACTGATGTGCCCATCAAAGTGGAGGTTTTCGACAAAGAGGAAGCATGGGAATTGTTTAGCTCAAAAGCGGGAAAAATCTCATTGCACCCAACCATCAAGCTAATTGCCGATGAAATTGTCAGAAAGTGTGGTGGCTTACCACTTGCACTAAAGGTAGCAGGTGGGGCCTTGAGAATGGTTGAAGATGTTAATGTGTGGCGTAATTTTTTGAACAAGTTGAATTCACCAGATATGTCTTATATTAAAGACATGAGTGAGTATGTGTTTAAGCCCTTGAAGGCCAGTTATGACGAGTTAAAGGATGCCAACATGAAGAATTGTTTTCTGTATTGTGGCTTGTATGGAGAAGATGAAGAGATTAAAAAATCTAAGCTAAGTACTTATTGGAGAGCAGAGGGATTTCTTGGGAGTAAAGTGAGTTTGGAAGATTCCCGAATTGAGGGACATGCATTATTACATGATCTTATTGATGCAACTTTGTTGGAGAAGTGCAAGGATGAAAATTATGTAAAGATGCATGATGTGATTCGAGATTTAGTTCTGAAAATGACTTCCCCAGGAGGAGGGGAGATAAGATTCATGGTGAGAGCCGGACTATCTAAGCTGGAAATAAAGGATGATGATGATAAGCCTGAATGGGAAGAAGCAAGTAGGATTTCATTTATATACACCAAGGGGTACAACTTACCAGAGATGCCAAAATGTGCCAAGCTTTCAGCATTGCTACTTCAGTCACGTCCTCTTTCTCACTTTTGTCTGCAAGAAATACCTGAATGTTTCTTCAACCACATGCCTAACCTTCGAGTTTTGGATCTATCAGGGAGTTTGATCTCCACATTGCCATCTTCCATCTCAAATTTGGTAAACCTTCGAGCATTGCTTCTGAAAAGTTGCTACAATTTTAAGGATTTCCCTCAGGAAGTAAGTGCACTTGAGAGACTTGAGGCGCTCCATGTCAGTCAAACATCCGATATGATGTATCCACCCACTCAGATTTGGAATTTAACCAGCCTTAAAAGTTTGAAATTAATTACTTTTGCAGTCGTCAAAGAGGAGATGGTTCCTAGTGTGTCCATATCCAGACTTTCCCTACTGGAAGAATTGAGTATTAGATATGTTTTTTGGGATGGTAAAAGTGAGGAGGCTTTTGCAAAAGAGCTTGGCAGCTTGACACGACTCTCTTCACTTAAAATCTTCTTTCGAACAAAGAATGGTCTGAAACACTTTCTCCATAACAGCCAACCATGGAGGAATCATACCATAAAGAAATTCTGCTTCTATGTTCAAATCTTGTCGCTAAATCGTCTTCTTACTCCCAAAAAATATGAGAGGTACCTGTTCTTTAACCTAGATAATTGTGGTGAAGTAGTACCTTCTGAATTAAATGAGGTGCTCATACATTCAGAGTATTTTTACCTAGTGAATTGTGGAACACTTCCACTGCTATCAGATTTGGGTGTGAAAAATGTTAATGGATTAAAAGGTTTCTTTGTCGATTACAGTGAACTTGAATATATCGTAGATGAAGATGGATTACGAGGGAATGCTTTTGCAAACTTAGAATTGCTTAGATTGCGCAGTATAAAGCATATAAAGAGCATCTGCGACAGATTACCAATGCAGCAATTAAGCAGCAGCAGCAGCAATAGCTTCACTAAACTTGAGCAGTTGTTCATATATGATTGCGATACTATGAAGAAGGTCTTCTCATGGGGATTGATTCCGCAACTCCTTAATTTGGAATTATTGGATATTGATAATTGTCGGGAATTGGAGGAGATAATTTCAGTGGATTTCGATGAGGATGACAACAGGCTTGAACACATGAATCTACCAAAATTGAAGCTTTTGCGTCTTTGTGGTTTACGACAATTCATTGGCTTCTCCAAGAGGAAGCATCTGTTGCATTGGCCCTCCTTAGAGGAGGTTACTTTTTACATTTGTCCAAAGTTGAAAATATTTCCTTTCGGCATCGACAGTGCACCTAATTTGAGGAAGATTCATTATGGAACACTACAATGGCGGGAAGCATTGAAATGGGAAGATGATGCCATTAAATCACGATTCAGCCCTATCTTCGATAACTCCAAATCAAGCTGGAGTACCTACAGGTAACACTTCTGTTCTGAACTGATAGCAGACTTGTATTTTTTTTCTTTTAATGTACATATAACAATAGTTCACCTAATATATGTACCTTTTCTTCTTCTTTTTTTCCCCTATTTTTTTGGGTCATATCTCTAGGGAAATATTCATTAACTTGTCTTGCCTTGTGGGGGAAATTTACTTATGAAATTCATGTAATCTATTGTCTACTTTGAAAAAAAAACAATTAAACAATTTATGATTGTGATATATAACTTTATTAGAGTTTAAAATCTGTCACTAATTTATAATTTATTTTCTAGAACACCTTTTGTGTGTTTTTGTAATGAATTCTTAAAACTTTGTTGGCATAGACTTGGTTTCGAAACTACCTGCAATTGTTCCTCAAATGTCCTTTCTCATAATGTGCTTTTTCTTATTCTCATTTATAAACTCCAATCTCTGCCTAGTGATTATATGTATAAGAAGAAGATCCCATTTTACCGGATGTAAAGGATAAATCAGATGATAGAGTTTCAGCAATGGTGTGCGGAAAACTTGAGGGAATGAAATATTTGTTTCTTTTGGATGATGCCATTCATTCACACTTCAGCCCTCTCTTCTTCGATTCCTCGACTGAAGCTGTAGTTCGTACAGGTAACAATAATACACTGATAGCAGACTTATACTTTAATTTTAAGCGTTATGTTGTTTTGACGTAAAATATTTCTCAAAAATATCTTCCGTGTTTGAATGTATATTTTACAAGAAAAAATGTTATACCCATAAAACATTTTCACACCAAAATGTTTGGATTGAGACAACCAATCCGTGAAATATTAATGATACCAAACTCCTAAAATTTTCATAAATATTAGGTCGAAACAAACAGATGTACAAATCACAATACTTCACCTTTACTTATTTCTTTTAATTGATCAAATAATTTTCTTTTCTTTTTCAATCCTACTGCAATTCTGCTTAATCTTTGCAGCGTCTCTATTTACTTTTCTTTTCTTTTTTTCCCTATCTTTTTTCTGTCAAGGAAATATTCTTCAACCTGACTTGCCTTGTGGGAAAATTTACTTCTGAAGTTCATGTAATCTCTTATCTACTTTGACAAGAAATCAATAAATTAAACACCTTTATGAATGTGATACATAACTTTATTGGAACTTTAAATCTGTCAATACTTTATTTTCTAGAACACCTTTTGTGTTTTGTTAATGAATATGATAAAACTTTGTTGGCACATACATGGTTTCGAAACTACCTAGGATTGCTTCTCAAACGTCCCATCTGATAATGTGCTTTTCTTATTCTCATTTATATATTCCGATCTCTGCCTAGTAAGTATATGTATATGTATATATGAGAAGAGGATACCACTATATGATGATTCAGCCCTATCTCCTCGGAAGCAGTACTTTAAGATTAGAGCTCCAATCATCCATGTCAATTCATCCACATAAAAAAAATGAATCTATATTTGTTCAGGTAATATTACTTCATAAGAGACTTGTAGTTTTTCTTCATTTTCTCTGATCATCCATGTACAGACACTTCATGTTGTTCTCTAGCCTATAGCAACCTGCAATTTCACATCTAATTTAAAAACTTAAGTTGTTGGAGAGGTTGTAACTCAAGTATTTGTAATCTTAATAGTATCTAATGAATGATGTTTCTCTGTGCAGATGTTATGGACCATTTAATGAGCTCTCAATTTGCAAGAGGCAGCTCTTAGAATGACACATTCATCATAAATCCGTTCAGCTATTGTTTCTACTCTAACTGAAAATGTCTTTCCAACTCTTTCCATCCTTGCTCATTGTGTGGAATTTGGTTACCAGCCTCTTCAAGGAAATGATCTGATTTTTATATTCTGAGTTCTTGTTCGTGAATGTCATGGAAGATATTGAATTGATCTGCTCCACCTACAAACAATTTCTCAAATCTCGTGTGTTAGATTATGCAATTGATAAGCAGCGACTAATACTTATTTGTTTAATATCTTTTACCACCAACGTTTGGTTACAATGATTTACATTTGTATATATTGTTTTAAGGTTGTTTGTTTAGAGCTCATCCCATTTATATCATTGCATGTAATCAGCTGACCAATTGCTAAAGACTTCTATGTTTACTTATGAGTTTGTGAATGATATTATTATGAAAATTCTGAAGTGTTATAAACTGTTAAAGCTTGCTATTGTTTTCGTTTATTGCATTGTAAATTTGCTTTCCTATTTCACACGGATTTGAGTGAAAAGACAAGATGCCCTTAGGCCTTGAATTTTGGGCACAGAGGCCTAGTGTTTTGTTCTGAGTGGAGTCTGGAGCTTGTACCTTCCTGCTCATTTTCTTGGACAAGGTGTGGAGATGAAAAATCTTTACTTGTTAATGACGTGTTTAATTTATTCTTTGGACTATCTTTTTGCAATTAGCAGCAGGCTCCTAGTGTATTATGTCTAAAATTCAGCTTGAAGTTATACAATTGAGAAGAAGTGAATGCGGCTCTCTTACCTTTCAAGGTGATGGCAATGGAGGTCCTGCAATGTTCATTTCTTTCTGGAATAAAGTAAGGACGTTTTCCCAAATTTTGTCTATTGTCAAGTATTAAATTGACTTTCTGTTTTCCGCAGGAAAATGCTTGTTCTCTCTCTCTATTGAGCACATGTTTTTATACGTATAACGAATATAAACTTTATTTTTTATAACTTGACCTTGAATGTGAATTATGAAGCCTTTATATAACCCCTTCCATGTGGACATAATGCACCAATTGGTGCTAGTCTATTAATCTTTGAAGATACACAAATTTTGGACTTTATTTGGTAAAAGGTCCTTAAATAAGAATGTTCAGAGCTAATGACCATGATGTTTTGGCACCGACTCCAATTTGAGAATTTATTCATATTGATTTCTCCGGTGGAATTGGATATGGTTCTCTTTGTTGTTTTAATGCTTAAAGTAATATTAAGGCTTGCAGAATGCAGCTTTTCCATTGGAAAACCTATCTCTGGTTTATATTTTGGTACTTTATTTTCTCTCCTTTAGATTGCAGAAATCTCAACATTTGTTGAAGATATTGCAGCCACAATTCGTTTGGTTATCCTCCAAACTTATACCCGTGAACCTAGCTTATCTTTATAAATTTTCATTCATTCACTCATTACACTAAAAATGAACAGCTGACCAAGCTTTGGAGATCTGTTGGACAAAATTATATATTACAAGTGATTCTGAATCAGAAAATACTTCTATTTTACATGTGTTGTTCCTAATAAGGTTTCTAAACTCAATTTGAACGAGTATCGATATTAGCACTTTGGATGAGAATTTAGCCTCCTTCATTTCTGATGCCATCTATAGCAGTTTGAACATAATTTAGTAGAAGGAACAAGAGAATCCCTCAGGATTGGTAGCATATTTATATATGAAGCTACTCTGATTTTGTTCTTGAACAATATTTATGTAGGTGTAATTATATAATCACCAGTAATCTTGATGGCTTCAAGCCTTAAACTTTGCAAGCAACATGCGATTTTCTTCAAAGTAGAAATATCAAAAGCAACCAAAGTTTATTGATAAATTTAAGAATGGTGGCATGTCTAGGTGTTTTTGTCTGAGCAAGTTCATAAGGAAGTCTTTATGGTTTCCTGGCGTATTGCTAATGACTTTATTGCCAAGGTTGGCTTTGTACAAGTTAAAATATCTCCCCTGATTTTCATCATTTCAAGTTCATGTCAAATTCCGATGTATCCGAGCATTGAATCTTCATCCATCAGTCCCAAGTGGCCCATACTGGTTTTTTAAGAGTGATGCATGTAAATCATGGAAAATGCATTACTTTCCAATTGCAATACACAAGCTGAAATTGTCCTTTCTCGATTGCTTCCCTAGTGAAATGATATTTTATATCAATATGATTTGTATGATCATGAAAAACTAGATTTTCCCCCATAGCAATTGCTGATTTATTGTCACAATACTACATCTTGCCATCTTCTTAGCCATATAGGCTATGAGGTTGCTTTAGCTGCTGCAACATACTCTGCTTCAGCTAAAGATTGTGCCTCAGTCTTTTGCTTCTTTGATACCCCCAAGTAAATATGACTGAACTGGGACAAAAAACACAACTTAAAGTACTTATCATGTCATCAAGACATCCAGTACAATCACTGTCAGTGAAACCAATTAATTTTGAATCTTCCACTGACATGTACATGATCCCACAATCAAGTGTCCCCTAAAAGTATCTCAATGCCCTTTTTGCAGCTCCAAATGAATTTGACTTGGATCTTGCATGAATCTTGATAAGAAGAATGCAACTTCTATACTGAGATGCATTGACCTTCTTTGAGCCATCTTCTTTCCTTGGCTCTTCATTTGCAACTAATGGTATAGCCACACTCTTGCATCTAGCCATCTTAATTTTTTTTCAAAATTTTCTGTATATTTCTTTTGAGAAATCAAAATCCATTTTTCCATATGAGATAACCCAATTTCCAAAAAATAATGTTGCAGGCCTAGATCTCTCGTTTCATAAGCTTGCACCATAGCTTTCTTGAATCAAGAATCATCTATTCATCACAAAAATCATGTCATCAACATAAATTGAAAAAATGAGGATATTTTCTTGAACTCAAGAATCATCTATTCATCACTAAGAACATGTCATCAACATGAATTGAAAAAATGAGGATACGAGCTTCTCTATTCATGATATATAATGTAGGCTCACTTTTACTTATTTGAAACCCTTTCAAGAAGAAGTATTTATCAATTTCATTGTACCAAGCTCGTGGATCATGTTTCAGCCTATACAAAGCCTTTTTCAATCTATAAACTTTGTTTTCTCCCCCTTTAACCAAGATTCAAGAACCCTTGATGCTGCTCAACATATATTTCTTCTTTTAGAACTCTATTTAGAAAAGCAGATTTAACATCAAGCTGATAAATCTTCCATTTCTTTTGATCAGCAAGAGCAATTAAGTTTCTTATGGTTTCAAGCTTTGCAACAGGGGAAAAAATTTCATATAAATCAATACCTGGTTTTTGTGTGAATCCTTTTGCAATGAGCCTTGCCTTGTGCTTCTGCACACTTCCATCTTGGTTGAGCTTTGTCTTGTATAGCCATTTTACTCCAACAACTTCTCTTTCCTTCGGCCAATTTACAAGTTTCCAAGTTTAAATTTTTTCAAGCACACAAATTTCTTATTCCATTGCCTTCACCCATATTTCCTGGTTTGCTGCTTCTACTATGGTCTTATTTTTTCTTTCCGCAACACCATTCTGTTGTGGACTATATCTAGCTGTTAATTGCTTCCAAATGTCTTCATTTTTACAATATTATTCAAATTCTTTTGATGATGCATCACTTTGTTTTTCAGCAAAAGCTTTAAAATCTCTTTGACTTTGAGACTAAACATTTAATTTTGGCTGAAATGCAATGCCTCAATTTCCTTTGTTCATGAGAGAGCAGAGAGCCCATTAGTTCTTGAATGAACAAGCTGTTGAGATCTTTAGATTCCTCAATGGACAAGTTATTTCTATATCTTTCTTCCTTTAAAGGTGAATTAATTTGGAACACCTTTGCTTAAACTGTTGAATCACTACATCATAACTCTTTACTGGCTCCAAAAGGCCTGTTCAGAATCACCCAATAGAAGTTGAATATTAATTCTTTTTGTTTTCTTTTGACTAAGTATGAATATTTATTTGATATAGCAGAATGGCATATTGATGCTATGAAAATAATGTATCATATCTTTGTCCATATAACATAACCAGGAAAAGATACCATTTATTGTCTTCTATGCCTTTTCTTTTGTGTTCCATAGAAGGGGATTTCACTTTATGTTTCCACTCCCTTCCATCTTCCACCAACAATAAGGTGGTTTTTTCAAATGCATTTCCACATATATATATACTAGGTCTTGCTTTGTGAAAATCCCACTAAAAACCATTCCAACAATTAAGATAATAACCGAAGTGTATATCATGTTTCATGTCAATTCACAAATATAAAGAGTTCATATTAATTTCTCTTGAATATGAAGACACAGAAAGATAGATAAATTCTACTGTCCTAATGTCCAAGAAACATGTTAGTTATTGTTTTTTTTTTCTTTTCCCTTTTTTTTCCCCTTTCTTTTGTTCATCTTTGCTGCTACAGATTCTAGCTTAACCGAATATTTATCTCTATATTGCCCAATGGTATAACTTCCCTACTCTCAAAGAAGAGGGAGGGTTTTGAGTCCCGACGTGTGCAATGTGTGTGAGTAATTACCTGGAAAAAAAAAAGTTATATATAGTTATATTTCTCTACATATCAAAGTGCACAATCATGCCCTTCATGTTCCACTTTGGTTACCCATAAATACCAAATTTTCTTCTTTTAACACAATGCGATAGATCTCTCACTTGTTTTGTATATGGAAGTACCATTCATGTATTTGTTTACGTGTTCATTAGATTTATATGATGACAATTTGGACCCTTAACTTTTTTGTGGAGAGGTTTTACAAGACACTGTCGAAGTGGCCCAACCCAAGCAAGCCCATTGAAAAAGAACACGAGAAAACATGGCAAAGCCTAATCTTTTAAAATGTGAATGCTTATTTTCATTTATGCTATTGTCAATTGAAACATGCTAATTATATATATACATATATATATATACACACACACACACACACACATGTATAAGCTACGCAATTGTCCTTACAGAGAAGTGAGAAAACTGTGATTGCCATTGCACCTATTAATACGTCAGTCACATGTACCCATTGAACTCAAATCTACATTCTAACCTTTATCAACTCACCTTATTTAATATATTTTGCTCCAAAAATCTTAAGAGAGAAGGTAATCTGAAATGTAGACCTAAATTCTCTGGGAAGGTAATCTGAAAATGTAAATTATATATATTTAGGTAATCTGAAACATGTTAATTATATATATTTAGGGTTTAAATAAGGTGAGCTAATAATGAAAAAAAATTAGGTTCAAGTTGTCCGTAACTTGTCATGTTATGAGTTATTAATTGGTGCACGGTAAAATTTTCGGTACCTTCTCTCTTATGGAGCAAAATATTTTAAATATGGTGAGTTTATATTGAATTCAAATAGGTCAGACCGCATGTATATATTAAATATTTTGCTCTATAAGAGAGAAGGTACGGAAGTTTGACCTTTCACCAATTAATAACTCATAACATGACAAGTTACCGACAACTTGAACTTAAAATTTTACCTTTATAAGCTCACCTTATTTAAAATATTATTGTCCATAAAATTTTTTGAAGAGAAATTTTGAATAACCAATATTTTATTTGCTTCAACCTTTGCATTTTATCATTATTTGGTAGAGGGGAAAGGAAAGGAAGGCGGGAAAAGAGGATGATAGAGAAGAGAGAAAATTAGATATTTGTTTTTATATATTTGAGGGTATATTGGTAACAATAATACACTTCCACCCAATTAAAGTTAATGTTTAAATAGTTAAGAGTGAACCCAACTGACGGGAAGGACTCCATGGCCCAATGGATAAGGCGCTGGTCTACGGAACCAGAGATTCTGGGTTCGATCCCCAGTGGAGTCGTTTGTGATTTATCTTTTTTTTTTAATTCATTTTTTTTGGTCCGAAGAACATGCAAACTATATGCAGTTTATTATGCAAACATGTTCGATGTTCTCTTTTATTGGTATAAAGTATTATTTGTAATAAATCCAACCAAAGTTTGTTTCACCATTGGAATTCTAAAACTTATTTCAATGTTCTCTTTTATTGGTATCAAGTATTATTTTTAATAACTCCAATCAAAGTTTGTTTTACCACTGGACTTCTAATTTTTTTTTCAATATCAATTTTAAAGCACGAAATCGGCGCTTCCAAACACAACATTTCATTGGTTAGACTTTATTTGACAACTTTTTGCTCCATATTTTTGTTGCCAAACCGGTGAAAACCATAAACAAATGCAAAAAGTATATTTGGTAACGATATTTTTTTTCTTTTTCGTAACTGCCACTGAATAGGTGTTGTAAAGAGATTTTTTTTGGAATTCTTTTGTATTGAAATATTGGCCCAACAAATTACTTATCTATTTTGGGATAAATCACACTATAACAAAAACATTGGATTTATTAAGTTTAGTTATCTAAACAACTCTCAACAACTCAGAAAATATAAAATTATTTTAGAATCAACAACTCATAGAAACCATTTACACCACAAGGAAGAAATTATAATTTTAAGATATCAAGCAACAATTTGGTCCACGGCCAGCCCAGGATGAAAGCGACCTCCAAAAACATGAGCACCACAGAACCAAGTCTCAAAATGAAACCCAAATGAAATTCAAATCTAGTCCTTACCAATCACGTCCCAACAATAGATCGTCCCTTCCTAACCACAACTTTAGATACGCTCTCACACGTGTCCTACAAATTTACTCTACTCACTGTTTAAAATACGATCCGTCACCTCCATCACGTGAAGCCACGTGGACACAGACCTACACACACCTCTCTCTCTCTCTGTGGAAAACTCGGTAAAGTTGTTTTACAGAGAAAATTTTCTCTCATCTGAAGAGGGATTGATGCGATAATCGCTGTGAAATTCGGCGATGTTTACGTCATTTCACGAATACGTAGTGGAATTGTGCTCTGTTGCAAAGATCTGTTACGGTTTCTTCAGCTATGTTTGATTGGAACGACGAGGAGGTAAGCGATTTACTTATTTTTTCTTGGCCCTGTTTGGTTACTGAGAAACAGGGGAAAAGAATAAAGAATATAAGAAAATTTTGAGTTGTGTGGTTTACTTTGTTATTTTAGTACAACAAGAAATGGTAGGCTCACATGAAAAGGAACTGTTTTTTTTTTTTTCAGTTGATTGGATAAGATGTGGTTGTGTTTCAAGATTTTCTTGTATTTTGCAACATTTTTTCAGCTACAAATGGAGCAAATGATGAGTTAGTTTATGATTCTTCAAAGTTAAATCATGAACCAGATAAAAGAACATAAAATTTAAGACATAAGAGATTTATTTGTTTATTTATTTTTTGTTTTTCTTCTTATATATCCTCAGCAATCACAAATCGGGTAATAAATTCCGACTTCCCAAATTTTAGAGTTCACTTGTGTACTACATTTTTCTTGGCTACCAAACAGGAGTGCCGGTTCTTGTAAGTTTCTGTTAGTTTTTAAAGTATGAAAGGCTTATATGTGCAGAGACAGAGCTGAGGAATTTGAATTGGATTTGTTGGAGATCATATTTTACCCAATATAGAAAATTGTTGGAGATCATATTTTACCCGATGCATAATTATACATAATTATACGATTGCATCATTTACGATCCTATAATTAAGGTATTGGTTTGACTTTCAGTTTTTTTTTTTATTTAATTTTATTTCTTTCCTTCCATTTAATATTCTCAATGCATATAAATATAGATCAAGGCTCCTTAATTGAGTAAGCTATTCTAAAATTCTATTTGGTATCAGAGCCATCGTAACCTCTTCAGCCCCACCGCATCTCCGTGACTGCTTCTCTCTTCCTCTCTTGGTGCAGTCACCCAGCCCTTCTCCCTTTCTCAGCGCAAACCCCCAGTCCTCTCTCTCTCTCGGTGCAACCCTTCTCTTATCTTTCTTCCAGTTGCAGCCAGCGACAGAGCAAGGGAAGGGTTTTAGCCCTCTTTTTGACCCCTGCTTAGGGGCATTCCGGGTCCTTTGAAAAATTCAACTTTGTGAGGTTGCCAGTGTGTTCGGCAACATCTTTCCGGATCATTTTTCGCCGATTTTTTTTTTCTCCTACAGATTTGTAGACTGCTCTTCAGATATTTATTTGTGGGTTGATTTTGTGATAATCTTCTTCTGTTTATTGCAAAGTCTTATTCTTTGTTATGGGGGATCCTAGTGCAAAATCTGTTGATATTATTCCTGCACAACATACACCTGCTCAACGTGTGACTAATGTGCTGTTAAATGATACAAACTTTGTTTCGTGGTCT
Source organism: Cornus controversa (assembly GCA_026545225.1). NCBI lineage: Eukaryota > Viridiplantae > Streptophyta > Magnoliopsida > Cornales > Cornaceae > Cornus > Cornus controversa. The sequence continues at coordinate 49,165,734 of CM048853.1, read as the reverse complement.
CGATCATTCCATTTGTACTTTAGGTGAAAAAGGAAAGACAAGTTGGATTCGTGGCACCGAGAAAAAATCTGATGTGGGAGATTCCAAATTTGTCCAATGGGATATGGACAATTGTATTCTTGGTTGACTATTTAATTCTATGGAGCCTAGGATATACAATATGTTCATGTTCCATGATACTGTCTATGAGTGTTGGAGTGCTCTGACACACATGTATGCTTATGCTTGCAATGAAGCGAGAATTTTTGAGCTTTATCGAGATATCTCTCGGGCTTCTCAGGCTAGCTTTCAGTTATCAGTAGCCGATTATTTTGAATATTTGAAGACCAGGTGGAAAGAGTTGGCCTAATATGAGTCATTGAGTGAGTTTTCTACAGAGGCGGCTGCTATAGTGTTCAAGCGACTTAACCGTCAACACACGTATTAGTTCTTGATGGGATTGAAGCCTGTGTTCGAGCCTTTTCGTGCTCAGATCCTCAACACATCACCTATGCCATCTCTGTATGAGGCCTTTGCTACTATTGAGAGTGATGAGCGTAGACTTCCCTTACTTCAGATGCCTTTTCCTCTTGCTCCTGCCCTTGAGTCAGTTACTGTTCCTGATTAGATGGCTTTTGTTGCTCACTTTGGCTCCCGTCCTGCTGGGAACACTCTGATATGCAATCATGGTGGGGCAACTGGTCATCTTAAGGCCCGTTGCTTTAAACTTCATTTCAAGTTGAAACAGAAATTTTCGATGAACAGAACCGGAGGATCTCACTCTGTTGTTATTGCTGAGACTACTTTTGGACTAGTCCCTCCTCTGACAGACATGAGTCAGCTTCAGTCACAAATTAGTCTTCTTCAGAGTTAGCTAGGATCTCTTCTCCAGCGCCCTTCTGGTACTAGTGCGACTCCTACTGCCACAAGTGCTATAGATACTCCCTCTACTTTCCATGTTAGGACTAGGACACCTACTTGGGTTCTGGATTTTGGAGCCAATGATCACATGACCGGTAAGTTATCAGTTTTCTCCTTTCCAGACACTCTTGTTCGTCAGTCGGTTAGTCTCGCCGATGGATCCACCTCACAGATACATAGTGAAGGAACTGTATCTCTGACTCCTCACATTACTCTATCCTCTGTTCTCCACGTCCCACACTTTGCATTCAACATTTTATCTATTAATAGACTTGCAAAGAATTTTAATTGTGCGGTCATTTTTTACATGACCGCTGTTTGTTACAGGACCTGTGTACGAGGAGGATTTTTGGCAGGGGATATGAGCGCGATGGGCTGTACTACTTTGGAGATCCTCTAGCCTTACCACCTAATGCATTTGTTCTTCAAGCCACCATGTTACCTGAGTCTCAATCTTATGTTTTCTCTTTCAAAACATTGTCTTTATGTCATGCCTGTTTGGGACATGAAAATTTTCAGTCTTTATGCAAGTTCTTTTCCTTGTTAATAAAGGCTTGTAAGACTCATAACCTTCAGTGTGTGGATTGTCAAAACGTGTTCGTACTAGTTTCATTCCTCGTATGCATCGTGCACCTGCCTTATTGGATTTAATTCATTCTGATGTATGGGGACCCTCTCTAGTCACTGCCTTATATGGTCATCGGTATTATGTGACATTTATTGATGATTATTCTAGATGTACTTGGGTTTATCTTTGTAAGAAAAAATCGGAAGTATGCCCTTTGTTTTCTCAATTTTTTAAAATGATTCAAACTCAATTCCTTGTCACTGTTTGAAATATTTGATCTGATAATGGTCGTGAATATATTTCCAATGACTTTCGCTCCTAGTTAAATCAACAGGGTATTACATCAACTCACTTGTCCATACACTCAATAGAATGTTGTGGTAGAACGCAAAAACCATCATATTATATCTATTGTCCGATGCTTTTTACGTAGTATGGTGGTTCCTAAATATTTTTGGCACATGGCAGTTCTAACTACCACATACTTGATCAATCGCACTCCCGATCGAGTCTTATCTGGTAAAGCTCCCCTCCAGGTTCTTTAGCCTGATTGTATTCTTTTTCCTATTCTTCCTAGGGTGTTTGGTTGTACTTGCTTTGTCCAAAATCGTAATCCTACTCGCACTAAATTGGATGACAAGGCTGTTCGTTGTGTCTTCTTATGATACTCTGCTATGTCTAAAGGGTATCGCTGCTATGATCCTGTGTCTACACATATGTATCACTCATTGGATGTTACTTTTTGTTTTTGTTTTTGGAAGAACTTTCATCTTTTGGTAAGTCTGCTCCTGTGCAGGAACCTTTTCATGTCCTTGCTGAAGAGTCATCCCTAGTTTATCCTCTACTCATCTTTGAGTCTTCACTGGAACCGACATCACCTTCCTCTGTTCCTCCTCCCCTATAGGTTTACTCTAGGCGCGCCCTCGTCTTCAGACTCCTTTGCCAGAAGCTCCCTTGGATTCAGGTATACCTTCTTTTCCCACTCCTACTCCTGATCACACTGTTACTTCTCGTTATCCCTCTCGTATATGTAAACCCTCCAATTGGTATGGTTTCTCTAACAACACTCACCATCCTATCTCCCAGTATGTTTCTTATGATGCTCTTTCATATTTTTATAGACATTCTTGGGAAAACTTGATTCTGTTTCCATTTCTCGCTCTATCTCTGAGGCGTTTCAGCATCCACAATGGGTCACTGTTATGCGGGCAGAGATGGGTGCTCTTCAGCACAATCAAACATGGGATCTTGTGCCTCTTCCTTTTGGTAAAAAAACTGTGGGTTGTAAGTGGGTTTTCAGCCTGAAGTATCTGTTTGATGGTTCTATTGATTGATACAAAGCTCGCTTGGTTGCTAAATGATTCACTCAGGTTCCAATGAAGGATTTCAGTGCTACTTTTGCCCCTATGGCGAAGTTGACTACTGTCCGCCTCTTTGTGTCACAAGCAACTTTCCATTCTTGCCTCTTTACCAACTTGATGTCAAGAATGCCTTTTTAAATGGTAACTTGCTTGAGACTATTGATATGGATCCACCTTTGAGATTTCGGGCTGAGGGGGAGTATGTTGGGAAGGTTTGTCGTCTCCAAAAATCTCTTTATGGGTTGAAACAGTCTCCTCGGGCATGGTTCAGTCGATTTAGTGATGTGGTTTTATCCACGGGCTTCGTGAGCTGTCACTCTAGCCACACGTGCTTCGTTTGTCGGCAATTTGATGAACGGTGTATTATTCTCTCTTTATATGTTGATGATATTATCATCACTGGAGATGACTCAACCGGTATTGCTCAAGTTAAGAAGGATCTTAGATGCTTCTTTGAAGTTAAGGATTTCGGTCTTCTCCGTTACTTCCTTGGAATAGAGGTTGTTAGATCTCGCCATGGGATATCTCTCTCCCAAAGGAAGTATACTTTGGATCTTTTGTCGGATCCATGGATGCTAGGATGCAGACCGGCCTCCTCTCCAATGAATCCAAATCAGAAGGTCTTTGCGGAGTCGACAGATTTACTGGATGATCCTACTTCATATCAACGCTTGGTAGGCCGCCTCATAGATTTGACCAATACTAGACCAGATTTAGCTTTTACAGTTAGTATTGTGAGTCAATTCATGCATGCTCCGCAGACAGCTCATCAGGATGCAGTCTATCACATTATGCGGTACCTTAAGGCATGCCTAGGCCTTGGATTATTTTATGCTTCAGATAACCAGTCTAGAATCTCCTGCTTTACAGATGTCGACTATGCTGGGTCTAAGACGGATAGACGATCTACTTCTGGCTTATGTACTTTCTATGGTAAACATCTTTTATCATAGAAAAGTAAGAAGCAGGTTGTTGTTTTCCGATCCTCTGCCGAGGCAGAATATTGTGCTATGGCACAAGGCATATGTGAGCTTCTCTAGAGTCAATCTATGCTTGTTGAGTTGGGATTTACTCAGATGGATTCTTCTAACTTGTTCTGTGATAACAAGTCTGCCATAATGCTTGCTTCTGACTCGGTTCACCATGAAAGAACAAAACACATTGAAGTAGATATCCACTTTTTTCAAGAGAAAGTTTGAGCAGGCATTATTACTCCTTCATTTGTTTCGTCTTCAGAAGAGATAGCAGATATGTTCACCAAGTCTGTTGGTCCATCAGTCTTGAAGTCCTCTATAGTCAAGCTTGGTTTGATTAACATCTTCGCTCCAGCTTGAGGGGGAGTGTTGGAGATCATATTTTACCCAATATAGAAGATTGTTGAAGATCATATTTTACCCAATACATAATTCTAGGACCGCATCAATTACGATCCTATAATTAAGGTATTGGTTTGACTTTCAGTTTTTCCTTTATTTAATTTTATTTCTTTCCTTCCATGTAATATTCTCAATGTATATAAATAAATGTATATAAATATAGATCCTTAGCCATTCTAAAATTCTATTGGATTTCTGGTATCTCTATTTATTTTATTTATTTATTTTTGATTCAATTGTTCTTGGAGTTCTATTGTCTTGATTATTAAGGAATCTCAAAAGTTAATTATCGTTTATAGTTCTCTAGATTGCATTATATTGAAAAAATATGTTATTATGAATATTATTTAAATCTTATTTAGACGGCGTTCCCAAAAAAGACTCAAATGAAATGTAAATTCACAATTCTATACATAGACTAGTTTGGGTCATGTTCTGGATATAAGAGAGGCGGGCGGTATATTGATCTTGTTTTGAGGATCTGAATCGTTAGTAACCAAGTTGCAAGTAGCAACTCAATTAATTGATGAGGCAAATATGAGAAGTCGGACATGGTTCTAGCAACAATGTTTCAAAGTTGAACAAGTATTAGTATTTATTATGTAAGCAAAGAGAGTTTTATGGAAGTTTAGAATTTACACTTCCACATATAATATAAACTATATGTACGGTAAAATATTAATATATATATATATATATATATTAGGTGAATACGATTTATGTGATTGAAGATGCGAATTTCTAGTTCGATCTTTGAGAGACTCAAATTTTTTTGTTTCAAATGTGTTTTTTTGAAAAATTGGCTTTTCAAAAGTAAAGGATTTCATCATATTTGAGAACTGAATGTTTGCGGAAAAACATAAAGCGTCAATTGAATGGTGGATCGATTGACGGGATGCCTGGCCTGGAGGATTGAATTCTTGAGTGCGTTGATTGAAGGCAAGGATGATGATGATGACGACCATACTATATGTGATTGAGAGAATTAAAGCAAGGAGCAGAATGTATATTTTCCATAAGGACAACAATTGGGTGTTTCTTTAAGAACAAGTTAATCGGACGTCATAGGTCATGGAGATCAGAAGTCCATGGAGAAGCATATTTGCGTGAGGAGTGAGTCTGTTGCTGGATCACGGTTAGAGGATCTGGGGAGATCTTGCGCAAGTCTAAGTCGGGAGGGACTAGGTTATTATGTGTTAGAGTCCGGTAACTTAGTCTATAACTTCTTTCTGATAGAGTGGATGTTCATCTGCCTGAACTAGATCTGTGATTTTTTAATGTTGGAGTTTTTCACGTAAAAAATAGTCTTTATTTTTTTTATATGTTTAAGCGATTGTAATTGAGGCATCTGAAGTAAGCGAAGAGGAAAAGGCATCGGCATTCCAACATCTCAGTCTTTCCAACATTGATTATCTAAGAAACACAAATACTTTTAGAAAGGAGATTTGTTCATGACGACATATATCAGACAACAAAATTTTTCCAGATACATCTGGATGTGCCTAACATATCTTGAATGTATATAATATATATATTTTTTAAAACACATGGTGGATACTTTATGAAGAAGTGCTAATATGTGATGAATGAACTTTCAAGGCTTGAACGTGTTATATGTTTTCTTGTTTTAGTATGAAAAAAGAGTACTGTTGTATCTAAAGCTTAAACTAAAAGGTTTATATGAAATTCAGATCTAGTTTGGTCATTTTTAAAAGAAGAAAGGTATTATTGAAGGGTTTTATATGGGAGTATTGAGTGGATTTTGACAACTATAGGTCTCCAAAGAACGAAAATGGCGATTGTTGTGTAATGACAAGCTTTGACATTACATTACTGGGAGTCTCTGGTTTAGCCACATGTCTGCTGAACACTGCAGGAGATGTAATTCTTTTTGTGTAATGTGTTGAGGATGATTTGCTGAGATTGCTTTTCAAGGCCAATAATGAAAATTAACAGAGGATGTAATTTTTTTTTTGACAACATCCATGCATCTTCAGCTAGGGTAGAATGCAAAAAAAACCCCTGAACTATCACAGTTTTGCCAAAACAAAATCCCTGAACTACAAAAAACACTTTAATCTATCCAACATTTCCAAATAGTACCCACGCGTTAGTCAACCAGTAATGGCACTGTTAAATTACCTAAGTGCCCTCATAAAACGAAAAAGAAAAAGAACTCCCCTGAACTATCACGGTTTTGCAAAAAAAAAAAAAAAACCTCCGAACTATTAATTTGGTAAAAGAAAACCCTAAACTATGCAAATATTTGATATATATATACAAAGACATGTATGTGTACAAATGAAAATGCGTATATATGAAATTAATGGGTAATCAATTACAAAGAAAACTAAGCAAAATGACTTAGTTTAATTAATGGGTAAATCAATAATTTAATATCACATGTAATATTGGAGCATTACAATTGGGTGAAGGGCATAATGATCATAGAAGCCACAATATTAGTCATGTGCAATGCACATGACTACATTTTTAACGGAATATAATGGCAGGAGGGACGTTTAAAATCTTTTGAATAGGTCAGGTTTTTTTTTTTTTTTTGCAAAACCGTGGTAGTTCGATTTTATTATTATTATTTTTTTGCATTTTTACCCTTTTAACTATTGAGTGCAGTCATGGTTTTTTTTTTTTGGGAACAATCTTGTTTATACATTTGAGCTTTTTGCTATGCAAAATTTTAGTTGCAGAGATCTTTTACTATTTTCATCCAAATACCCTAATTACATTCACAAATGTAAAGGTTATGATTGCAAGTTGTACCTTGTAGCACTATGCAACAAATGAGTTAATAATTTTTGAAGCATTAGGGAAAAATATGGATGGAGAGGATGAGCTGTCATGCCTAGTTCCGTGGCATTTGCTTTTGAGTTTTGACTCAAAAGTTTAAAGAGGAATAGGACTAAAGGTAAACTAATGTTTCCCCTGACCATGATTGGATGCAAGGGAATTATGAGCAATAGTGTTTGATCTTTGTGGTATTGTGGTTACAATTCTATGGCATCTATTGCTGAAGCAAATAAGATACAATACCAAAGAAATCCCCATGAAACCTATATAACTTGTTTCGGTGAAAGCTACCCACCTGAAAATTAATGAAAGGTATTCGTTACAGATTTTATTAGTGGCTATTGACATAACATGGTGCAATGCACTCTTTAGTGTAATGTCTGCCACATTGTGTTACAGTGCGATTTTTTTTTTTTTTTTAATGTAATGTCCCCACATTCTTCTTTGTTATAATGCAATGTCCTCTTTAATGTCACATTCTTCTGTGTTAATGTTGATAACTTGATAGATTGATCTTTAGGTTGTGAAGTATAGGAGCAGTGGTTCTTTTCAACTGCAGCATTTGGATTCTTATCTCACTGCATATATGATTCTGTTTTCAACTTGATGTGGTTCACTGTTTTTCCCACCATTGTTGGGGTTTGGAGAGGCTGGGTTGGGGTTGGATTATGCAGTAGCTATAGCTGAATTAGAAATGAAGCTTCTGTCCCATGCCATTCATGCAGCATTTTTGGTCAAGTGGAAAGCATTCATTGTTAGAAAACCAATTGTCCAAAGCTTAAGCTGTTATTAGGGATGGTAATGGGGTGGATTTGGAATGGGTTTACCTAAACCCTACCTTTTCCTGATAGCTTTGTCATATTTCCGTCTTGATCACGGGATGGGTTTGTCGCCGGGAGCTACTATTGGAGAAGATGAGGGATTGCTTGCCAGAAGTTCAGAGTCACAATAGGATTGGCTGATTGAGAAGGCAATTGGAAGTGATAAATCGTAAGGACCAGAAGCGGAGGCTTTGATCTCAAGTCACGCAAAGCCTAACTAGACCTAGAGGGTGGGTGAATGGTTCTTTGTAGATTTTTCAAAACCCTAACTGCTTGTCACTAATTTTTTTGAATTCAATTTTAATTTTGCCAATAATTAGTTTGAATCCCTTGATTTTGTGTTCGTTTGTTGTGTCCGATTGATTATTCAAATATGATAAAATAATCAAAGCAATAAGAGCAAAGTAAAACAATCACTCGAACACACCAAATTTACGTGGAAACCCCCGATGAGGAAAAGCCACGGGGACAACGTCCTGACACAAACCAACCCACTATTAATGTAGGGAGTACAATCTCAAGGTCCAAATTCTAACTCTTAAGAATCACCTAAGTTGATTTACCTCAAATCCAGTCTAATGCCAGACACTCCTTCGAGTTCTGCTACCGTCCGATCAACAAACCCGCTTCTCACACAATTCGCCCTTCCACTTAGTGATTGTTTGTCATCCAGCCGCATCTCGTCCCAACCATCAATTATGGTTTGATGAACAACTCTGGGATTCGTCACTTTTCTATTCCTCACATGTAAATATTCTCTGGTTCTTAGGAATAAAAATGCATCACACTCGCATCTAGAAATACTCTCAAAGTGTATGTGATAAACAAAAATAATGATGCATATAGAATCTCTATGTAATAATCTGCATCAATATCTCTTTAATATATTTTGTCTCATGTTTTTCAAAGCCTAGTAGTGTATATATAAGTTTTTGAAAGATAGTCCACAAGAAGTGGGTTTATGGAAAGATTTAGAAGTCAAATCGGAAAAGGAAACTGACTTCTAGCAGCCAGGAATAGATCCCTTGTTTTGTGTTGGTCGTGGTGGTTGGGGGAGGGGGAGGTGGGATCAATCCCTCTACAAACAAAAACTCTATTTTTGCTATTTTGATGCAATAAACTGATTTTTTATGCAATAACACCCTTGTGGACAACCAAATTAGGTTAAAAACTATTGAAAAACTTGTGTGAACATGCAAATTAAATGTAATGCAAAATTGTGCCCTCACTCAATGTTTAGTTATAAACCCTAATTGAGTAATCGACAAAGTTATTTAAATTACCTTTTTACCCTTGGCATCTTCATCATTGTTGATCATCTACATGAGTAATCTCCGATGAATCAAGAGATAATCAATTGTATCTAAATGACTCAAAATAAAAGTAAATAGTACAAACTCGGGCTATTGTTACAAAATTTGCCAACCTACGACACTAATTCCCAACAGGAAATCTAAACCCTACTGAATAAAGAACATATATATATATATACACACACGAGGAAAAGGTATTTAAGGAATAGGAAAGTATAATTTTAGTATATAAATGGGGTGGGGCGGAAAACTTAGTAATCCGTCCCCGCACCAAACCCGGATCGGGTTAAGAGTTGTTTTCTTATACCTGCCCCTTTCCCATTTAAAATTTTACCATACCAAGTCTATAAGGGGCAGGGCAGAAACCCACCGGGCCGGGACATTTTGCCATCCCTAGTTGTTAGAGAATAGACCCCACAATATATATCAAGTTCCAATACCGTCCCTCGTGTGTGACCCCCATGTTGCATGTGGCAAGACAAACAAACCATACTAAGATCAGAAGAAATGCAGACTTGCATATCGATCCATGGAATAAACACAGAGATGGAGACTTAAACCAACATTTCTCAAAACCAACACACAGATACCTTTTAGAACATCAGCTGCCTCAAAAGTCTAAGCTGTTAGAGAATGAGTCAAAAGAATGTATATCATGTTCCAAAACCCTCCCTCACGGCTCACATGCAACTCTGTTTTGCAAGTGGTGAGACTGAAACACACCAAACAAATCAAAACAAGTGCAAATTGCATATCAAACCGGGAACAAATGCAAAGATGAAGATTTGAACCAAGACGTCTTAGAAAATCAAAGCTCTGATACCATATTAAAATACCAATTGGCCCAAAAAATTAAGCTGTACAGGCTCAACAATTTAATCAAGCTCTAAACATTCATGATAGTCGTTTGGGTTCTCCAAACATTCATATTGGTTGTTTGGGTTTTTAAGTTATTTGTTGAATCTTATGTTAGAGTTGATTGATCATTATTCTAAAATTAAAAGCTTAGATCAGGGAAAGTTTTATGTTTATTATCATTTACATTATTATAGCTAGTTCTTCTTGAAGCTACTGTGGCATGGTGTTGTTCATGAAACTATAGTAGCATATTATTGAGTTTTCTTTTAATGTAACGTCATTCACGAAATGTCAGGAAGCTAATATTGATTTTATCACCATCATGTTCAGCATTTGTTTGATTTAGAAGCTATGATTGTTATTAGAGTTTACACTTCCATGAGAAAAAAAATTGTGGTCCCCTTCTGAGTTGTTCCTTGCCTGAGACCTCATGGTGGGATTTTGGGTATCTGGGTTTAAGAATTCTAGGGTGTTTCTGATGGCAAAGAATTTTCTTATGAAGATATATGAAATAGAGTTTATCTCCTTGCTTCTCTCTTATGTTTTACTTCAAAAGAGTTCAATGGTGTTCCCATCACTGTTATTTTGAGTGACTGGACCGCCTTGACGTGCAACCCACATAATTAATACCTTTTATAACCTGCCTCAGATATCTTAATAGAAAACCAATTTTATGGAAAGCTTAAGTTGTTATGTAGTGGGCCCAACAGTATATACCAAGCTCTAACACCTCTCTCTCTCTCTCTCACACACACACACAAACAGGCATGCTCCCATGCATGTGTGTCACTCCAAATTGTAATTGTTCTTTGATCATATGTTTACAGTGTTGCAGTGTTCAACTCTCGTGTCTTGACGATATTTGATACTCTTATTAACCTTTTCAGCTAGAAAATATAATATGGGGTGAGAGTGATGATCATATTGTGCCTTATCCCAAGGGCAATGAAGAGAAACCTCCAGGTTTATGTGGAGATCGAATTAAGACGGAAGTGAATCAGGAAGCTGCTAGCGTTAGACCAGCTGAGCAGAAGAAACCTATTGCTAAAACTGAATTTCATGGGGTTAAACGGGAGAGCAATTCCCAATGTGACACAAATGAAGGACTTCTTCCAGAAGGATTTGGCATTGACTCATGGCCTGCTTTATCTTTATCAAATGCTGCCAAAACTGATAAGGATTCCTTGGATGCTGAAGTATCTAACAATGTAACTGAAATTGCCAAATATGATTCCTCAAGAGGTGGTGCACACATCCGTTAAGAGAAAAAAAGAAAGTCTAACTTAACTTTATCAGTTCTGATTGTGCAAATTTTTTTTTTGACAGACAAGGTAGCTCTAGCAGATAGTGATTCTGAGATATTCCAAAATCAACATGAAGATAGAGAGCAAGGTGATTTTGTTGACTATGGCTGGGCTAATATTGGAAGCTTTGATGATCTTGATAGAATTTTCAGGTAATTTTAGTCTCCATATCTTCTCGGTTCACCTTATGAAACATCACGATGTCGATATTCTGATTTGGAACCCTTGTATTCTTTCTTGATGCAACAGTGTACATCATTATACTCTCCCAAACATAAGGCAAATCCTGCAAACATGATTTAGGGAAACTATATAATTTTTTCTTCCTCAAACAGGCTATTGGTTCCACCTTCTGCTTAAAGAATGATCTTTTGTTTGAATATGATCTTTGTCACCCTTGAAAGATTGGAAGCTGCTGAAACATGAACAACATTTTAAATATCTTATGGTGTGATTTTTTAATTATTTTTTATCTTGGAAGGTAATTATTAGACTTATAACAGCGCCTTCTGCATAGAGGTTTTAGACAAAAAAACCAAAAGTTAAGATAATCTCAGTTCTGAAAAAGGTTTGCATCATTCTACTCTTTCAATTTTGATAGAACTATTGTATCTATTTCAGTTGAACAACGTGGGCTGTATGATTGTTTGCTTCGGTGCATATTACCATTCAATACCAATAAGTATTCAGCAAGAAATAAAACTCCATTATATTATTTAAATAATATTATAGAAATGTCTCCGAAAATTTAGTTTTAGTTATTTCAATCCATTTAATTTTTAAATCCCATTTGTGACTAATGTAACAGTTCTACCAGCACCTATCTGACGCAATATCCTCACAAGTGATATTTTGCAGCAACGATGACTCAATGTTTGGACATGTAAGCCTTGCTAATGCAGATGAGCTATGGTCTTCATCCAAAGATGTAACTAATACCCCAGAGAAGTCTTTTCCCTTGTCTATGGACTCTCCAAATTTGGGGTTAGGAGCATTGAACAGCAAAACCAAGAATTTTGAAATTAAAACAGATAAAACAGAACATATGCTGTATCCAGACCAGTCACTTACCCCAGCTTATGAGAAAATAAATCATCCCACTTCTCATCCTCAACAGAATGAACAGGCAAGCATGAATCACAGAGAATATGCTGGAAGTGAAAGTAAGACCTTAGAGAAGAAGGTATTAACTGTTGATGAATGGTGTAAGTTATTTAATATGTGTTTTATGGGATAACATATGCTGTCAAATTGTCCCAGTCATAGTCTTATTTTTCATTTAAATGAGTTCAATGAAGAAAGCATTTACTTGTTTGTTGGCTTTCACAGACAGATTTGGATATGGTTGGGGATACTTCAGAATTCGTCAACTCTCACCTTGATGCTGTTGGAACTTCAAATGATTTTCTGGACAAGGTAATCGTTTTTATCTTCTGTTTCTAGAAAAATAAACTGACTTTTTATTCCTCAGTCAACAGCTTCTAGTTATTCAGGTCTGAGTTAAACTTTTGGACTCAATCAATGATCAGTTAGGTCTGGGCCCGCAGAAAATAAAAAAAAATTAAACAAAAAGAAGAATAACGCAGGCCAAAATATAATCTAGCTAAATTAACATACTTTAATGTATATATAAATTCCATACTATCTAAGAGTAACGCTGCTACATTTTACAGCATTGATTTTGACCGACTTTCTTTGTGCATGTATGAGAATCACCTAGTTATCGATGATTCTCTTTTTAATTCCCAAAATCAAATCCTCTGTTGCGGCCTTGGGGCTCAACATTTGATAGGCTGGTTGTAGTCACTTGTCGTAATAGAAACAAGAGCCATTGGAAACAGTAGGACTAGAAACAAGAATCTTTCATTCTAACCTGTGCACACTTATCATTGATGTAAAAATCTTTTTTTGTTTCAGTTGTTCTTTCATTTTATTTATGCTTTATGAAATACTATTCATTCAAACTTGTTAGAGATATTGTACTATCAAAGATAAAAAGCTTGTCCTACTGTGGAGCCAAAGTTTAATGCAACTATTACTGAAAGATTGTTCAAGGCTTTTGTGGGGATAATAATATAAAATGCAGGTTAGTATAAACAATTACCACATTTTCTTCTTTCTACATTCTTTGGCACAAATTGTTTTGAGGTGATCCTAACTTATGATTTGTACTACATATAGTTTCAACCTTAGAAGCATGGACACTTTTAAAGAGGAACCATGTGCATGCCTAGAAGGTGTTGAACATCGACACTTCTCAGGTTGCTTGGATAGTGACTTGTTCATGATCTAAGAATAAAATTTTTAATTTTAAGCAGGCACTTCATCGACACTCGCCAGCATGTGATTAACAAATTTTAGACACTCGAAATATGATTTCTCTTGGCATGGAAAACACTATAACTGGAAAGAACAATCAAACTAAAGGTTTATGCAACCATATAAAAGACTTTGACCATCTTCGCAGATTGGTCATTCAAGTTTTCTAGGCAGAAAACAATTTCACTTGAAATAATTTTAGTTTTTTCTTTCTTCTAGCCTCTCCTTTATATGGAGTATGTCACTTTGTCACGACCGGCACTACACCGTGTAGATATTGTTTGCTTTGCACTCTCTCCTCTCGGTACTCATGGTTTTCAAATCGCGTCTACACAATTAGGAGGTGTCTATACTTATAAGTCTCAACAACCTATCCCTCCAGGCGATGTGGGACGTCACAATCACCCCCTCTTGGGACCAAGCATCCTCACTAGCCAAACCCTCATGGGCTTGTGTATGCTCACCCCATTTTCAGCTGAGGATTGACTTTGCATAACCCGACCCGCACTGTGTAGATACTGTCCGATCTGCACACTTGGTGCTCACAGTTTTCAAAACGCGTTTACATACTTAGGAGGTGTCCACACATATAAGTCTCAACAATCTCCCCCCCCCCCCCCCCCGGCGTTGTGGGACATCACACACTTCTTCTCACAAGTAAAGTTACTGGTCTTTGTTGCTCATTGCTAAACATCTTCATTGGCATTCTCTCATGTATATCAGACTTATCAGATGACTCCACTTTCATTGTCTCGTAATCATTCCTAATCTCATCTTTTCTTTTCTTATCACCATATCCATATCAACATCCACATTTCAATCATACTCATTTATAAACATGTTGTTTTGTAATTCTTTTTTTTTTTGATAAGTAAAGATTTATTAGAAAGCACCCAGAAAAAGGGAGGGGCAACCCTTGAACAAGAACCTATTACAAAGCAAAGGAACTTAAAAAGTCAACCATTGCTTCTACGGAGTTACAAGCTCTACCTTGAACCCAGTAAGAGAGGGTACAAAGAATTGAGAATTTAAGCGTCCCATTAGAAGACTCCTCGTCATCAAACGTTCTTCAGTTTCGTTCTCTCCACAAGCACCACCACACGCAAAGGGGAGTTGCCTTCCAATAATTACGGACATGAGTGTCCACAAGGCCACCGCTCCAGGCTTCCATCAGACCTCTGGTGGAGCTGGGCATGACCCACTGAACTCTGAACAATCCCAAAAGTAAGCTCCAACAGTCACGGGCCACTGAACAGTGGAGTAACAGATGGTCAACTGTCTCCTCATTTTGCTTGCACATACAACACCAGTTCACGATGATCTGTTGTCTTATCCTCAAGTTGTCAAGTGTTAAAATTCTTCCATGAACGGAGGTCCAACAGAAGAAGGCCACCCTGGGGGGGGCTTTAGAGCGCCACACAGACTTCCAAGGGAAAGTCGTCCCTTCAAACCCAGAAATACTCCTATAGAAGGAGTTCACCTCGAAGCCCTTCGGAGAAGGAGTCCATGTCATTGAGTCTTCCCTCCCAACATTCACAACTTGGAGATAGAGCGACTCCAGAAAACGAATGGCATCCTCAATCTCCCAGTCCTGAAGATTTCTCGTGAACCCGACATCCCATATTGTTCTTCCACTATCAAGGTGGTAGCAGAAAGAGACAAAGGTATGGCGATTACGCGAGATCCGATAGAAACTGGGAAAAAGTTGAGCCAAAGGCCTGTCGCCACACCACCAATAAATCATGGTTGGTCTAAAGGTTGTTTTATTGATTTTACTTTTTTTGTTTTGGAGGTATATGTCGATTACACAATATGCTAGAAGCACTCCACTTAAGTCATCTTGTGTTGTTTTATTACATCATCTCAAATTTCTTCTTCGTGAGTTGTTGAGCTTGTCTAATGAAAATTTTCACTTTTCGGTATTTCTTAACCCTCAATCTTCAATATATCCCTATTCATATTCCTAGTTCTTTATTATTCTTGTTCCTAGTTTTGCTAAACCCTCACGACGCTAGAGCCTCTCTAAAACATCTAATTTAGTCTATATCCCGATGTGGAATCTTGTCTTGAATGTTTAATGCAAAAAGTTATAGACTCAACGTTGATCCCTAACATGGATGAACAACAATAGAAACTCTACTTGTGTCTCTTATAGTTATTCTTATTATGGTCCAAGCTCTATCAAGTATGCCACATATCATATCAATATATCTGTTCATGACACATTTCTTTTTTAAATCTATCTTGTTATGTTTTAGCCTTTTAGATAAATCTATAAGGCCCTGTTTGGTAGAGCTTTTGCTTCGGCTTTTATGCAGAAAAAAAAGAGAAGCAAAAGCTAAATGAAGAAGTTGGTACCCACCGGCTTCCTTTGAACGCTCTTTTTGAACTTTGAAGCTCTCTTCAGCCTTACCAATCCAAACACTCTCCAAAACGGCTTTTGAGCTTGAAAAGCCGAAAGCCACTTTTCAAAAGTTAATCCAAACAGGGCCTAAGAATCATAAGAAGATCTTTCTTCTTCTCTTTATGCCCTTTTATCAGTCTCAACTAAGTAGATAGTTTTCAGCATTGATCTCCTGACAGAAACTCAGATTGATTTTTATATATTGTTGTGCAGTCTTAATTTACTTGGCAAGTCTCCAGCATAATTTGATATTATGACTCTTAATTTAGTACCACTTTTAATCTGTGCAACTTTGAATATTTCTTTCTTTTTATATATAGGTTCTAAAATTCTTCTTCACCACTCAGCAAACATTTTCTTTATTATGATATTATTCAACAATTTTGTTAGTCAAGATATGCCATGATCCCTAAACTCACCCAAACATTAAAGGAATACTAGACATAACCCCTTATTTGTTTCGTCTTCTCCAATGCATTTTTGTTTACCTCAACACCTTGATTTTAAATTTAAAAAAGAAAGAAACAAAGAAAGAAATTATTTTTTCTAGTCTCCCTAAGGCTACGTTTGTTTCTTATATGGCTTTTATTCAACATTATCCTAAAGTATTTTCATCTTTCTTTAGTTTCATCATTTTTTACCAAAACATTTAGATCCTCATTCCTTGTACAATTAGCATCATTGAAATCTCTAGTTTTATTTTTCCTTGGATTAGCAATTGTTGTATGGTTTATTTAGTGTCTCATACTAATTTCTGAACTTCCTTCTTTGGATATTTTTATCATTGAAGATTTTCTTTTTTTTTTAGTTTCTTCTTTGTTATGTTGTGGCCCGAGTTTTCTCTTGTCCCGGGTCATGTTGCGACCTGGTTTTGAAAATTTTTATGACCCGTTTTTGCTTTCGGGTTTTGGACCCGAATTAAGATTCTCTTGTAGCCCGATATATAAGGGCATCTAAGGGTTTGGAGTGTAAAACGAGAGAAAAAACATTGAAAACTCGGAAAGAGAGAGAGAGAGAGAGAGCTAGGGTTTGGGGTTGAAACTTGTGATCTCCTGATTTTCGCATACTGAAATCTTTCACCGGATCTTCGCCGTGGACGTAGGTATATCGCCAAACCACGTAAATTTTTGTAATTTTGTGTGTTGTGCTTGTTTTGTTTTGTGTCATGTTTCGTGATTGTGCTTGGTTCGTGAGTGTTTTTCTCAGCATTCTTTAATCAAAATTTCTAACACTCTATTTTTAATATAGTTTGGACTTCCCCAACGCAGCACTAAGTTTTCTCTACTTATGATAATTTTCCTTTTGATTCATCAAGAATCTCTTATGATATTCTTTTAATACAATAGATCATAGCATTTAATAATTTTCCTTTTGATTTATCAATAATCATTTATGACATTCTTTTAATACAATAGATCATAGCATTTAACATTATAGTAGTTTTGCCCTCTAAATCCCATGCTGATTCTTTTAGTATTTTCTTTTAACTAATTTATTGTCTCCTCTTTTTAAAATCCTCTCTCTCTATCTCTCTTACATATCTAAAACATCTGTTGCAGGGTCAAGCTCTCTTGTAGGATGACCTTACAGTCTTTACACTTCATTCATTCTACTCATCTAATAAAGAAAGAATATCTGACTTCTGTTTGATTCGCTCTTTTAAGGTTATTAGATGTTATTCTTTAATTTTTTTTCTTACAAATAATATCCTTTCATCTCGAAATCCATATCTACTATTCATTTCCTCATATGCTTCATGTTTCCATTTTCTACATTACCATTAAAATCTCCACCTGGAAATATTTTGGAAATATTTTCTTTTCTTCATCGTGTACCTTGAATTAATTCATCTATATGTTTCCAAGTTTTTTGTCTTAATGCACTTGTCTAATCCTACTTGGAGTATTTAAACATTTACCGCTACTTATATTAACTATTATTTTCTCCCTGTATGAGTTCAATTAATATTCCTATCACATTTTCTATAAGCAATTACAGCTTCTCCATCCTTCTAAATTTTATCCATTTTTATCCCCACTTTTTCTGTTTCTATTTTTGTAAAAGTTTATATTCAATATTTTCAATTTCTTTTCCTTTCCTACCAGATTAGTTTGTTGAGCCATGTCATATTAACCATCCTTCTTCCACTCGTGTATATGTACTCCATCCTTTTACTTGTCATTATCCCTATATTCTGAATCTATTGTTTAAGTCTATTATATTAAACTAGTTTAATCCAGAATAGGGATATCAGTAGAACAGATTTGGGATGGGGAATCCTCTTCCCATGTACACCCCGGAAAAGGAAAACTGTTTTCAAACTCATTCCAAACTCAAGGGTGGGGCAACGTACAATAAAACTTTTGTTTTTTTTTTGGGACAGTTGGTAATACCATCAGGTTGCAAATCTTTTAAAAATTTTGGTATACAATGTGGCATTCAAAAGCAATATGCATATTGTTATCATTCCGAACATCGAAATGTACCCACAACAATAATATTTTTAATATTAATTGTAGTCAATGGCATTTAATACCAAAAGGCTTTGTTGACGTGGAATGTTATTGTTGATGATTTAAATATTTAAATTGCACCTCCTCTAATAGCTTAAGCTTTTGGAGTAGATGGTGTTTAACATGGTATCAGAGCAGGTTTCTGCCGCAGGCAAGGACCTGAGTTCAAACCTCACCGTCACCCTAATTAAAAATTGAAGCACGTGTTGGACCAAAAAAAGGTCACACATGAGGGGACGTGTTGAGGACTTAAATATTTAAATTGCACCTCCTCTAATAGCTTAAACTTTTGGAGTAGATGGTGTTTAACAATTACATTTACGAGTAAAGATCATTCAATTTAAGGGAGTAAGAACCTCATATTTTCTATGTTCTTTTCCTCAAACCTGCCCCTACCATGATGTAGAGTCTCCAATACAATTGGCGTAGATTACTCCGTTGTTATCAAATGGACATCCCTAGTTCAGGAGTAGATATTTGGTGAGGCGGGCATACCATGTCATTAGTATGCCACAACCTATGAAATATACTATTTCAATTTATTGAGAGCAATTTTCATATGTAAGTGGGACCATTTTCACTAAATGATGCACCTTCATTGGCCGGGCATGCCAATGACGTGGTATGCCCGGCTTACCAAATACCTACTCCTAATTTAGAATAGTGTATGAACCTGTGTGCATCTTTTACGAAACCCTACCCTCTTTTCCTTTATATGCCTGTACACATCTCATGAATAATAATTCAGGAAAACTGGGGATTTTTTAACTGCCTATCAAACAGTTAGTCATTAGCTATCAACAACTGGACATCAATTTGTTGGTAAATTAACACATTGAACTTTTCTGTTACTAGAAGTTTGAAAAGAATTTAGCAGTCCTTTTCAGAGCCCTTCTTTTTTGTATATGTAAAAGTCAAAGTGTTGCTCTAGTTGTTTTCATATGTGCAGGTGAATAGACAAAAGAAATTGCTGAAAGGCCGCAAAAAATCAGATGAAAAAAGTGGAAGGAGACAATTAGAGGATTTGTGTACTACCTGGTCTCCATCTGGAAACCAATTCCACCAATTTGATGGACAATTTCAGTCGCCAATGGGCCAAATTTGTCCATCTCCAGTGCTCCATCAGCAAAGGCAGCTTCAAGGACCTGAGTCTCTGCAGTGCCATCATTTCTCCAACACACTTTTAGCCCCTTCTATGTACAGGAATATGACAAATCAGTATCCTGCCATGCCAGTACTAACAAAGATTCATTCTGGGGAAGATGATCATCAAGTTGTGCTTTCAGGATGTAAAGTTTCACCTGGTAAAGAAAATATTTTAAAGAAATCACCAGACGCTCCGGTGAAGCCTCTGATGATGACACCTCAGGAAAAAATTGAAAAATTACGGCGGCGACAGCAAATGCGAGCAATGCTTGCAATTCAGAAACAACAGCAACAATTAACTCATCAAGTTTCTTGTGCTAATAATTTTGTCGCTCAAAAATGTTCAATCGAAAGCCAAATGCAGCTTATTGAAGGAGGAAACATTGAAGTAGAAGAAAATCTAACCACTCTTCCTCCTCTTGACCAGAACTCACTTGTAGAACAGGATGATTCCAATACAAACTCTGTGGCAATTGATGACTGTTCAGTGGAGGACACAATACTTTATCAACTGCAGGATGTCATTGCAAAGGTTTGTCATACTTCCAGGTTGTTTTTTTTCCCAGTGGAATTATTAAATTGGTTAAAATCACAATGCCAATCGATGTTCTCTTGCAGTTGGACATAAGAATAAGACTTTGCATACGGGATAGCTTGTTTAGATTGGCTCAAAGTGCAATGCAAAGGCATTATGCTAATGATACAGGCAGCATCAACAAAAGTAGCAGAGATGAAGCTCTCACAAAAGAAGAAATAACTAGTCATAGCAGGTATGTAAAACTAAATGATGTTATCATTATTTATATCTAAAACTTAATCCAAAAAGGTTATTATAATCTGTTATGAGTTTCTATTGTTTGAAAGTTGTTTTCGAGTTAGACAATTAGAAATTTACTTATAGAGAGTCAAATATACTGAGTTAAGAAAATTTTGTATTGGTTTTAAGAGAAGATTTGACTGTTGGAAACATTTTAGTGTCAATCAAACAAGAATAAACTTTGTATTAGAAAAACTTAGTACTACAAAGAATTGAGTTTTTAATTTTTACTTGCTCACAAATTTTTATCATTTTATGGAGAAAAGTCCAAGTTGGAAAATAAAAGCACCATTTAAGTTGTGATTGTTGTTCGGTTAACTAAAAACAAGATTGAGAATGAAGCATATGGGAGAGAGCTTGGCTAGAATTGCTCCTCCCTTCTTCTTATTAGTACTTATATAAGGTTATTCCTCTACTTCTTCTATTGATCATCACTCCATCTCAAGATGGAGTATAGATATCAATCATACAAAAGTTGTTACATGGTTGTTAAAAGAAGAGGACGTGGAATTTGGGTTATAGTGATCATCTCTTTAATGTGTGAAGCAGTATAAAAGACAGAACTAACAAAAAGGGGAGCATGCAGTTTCATCACAATGAGGAAGGACGACTCTCAAGCCCCTTGTGACTGAGGTAGGTCACTGTTTGACCCCTTATAGCCATGTGGGGACATGACTAGAGCATCTCAGACGCTGGGTCCCTCTGCCTTCTCAAGTCTCTTTTCCTTCAACTAAAAAAAAAAAAAAGATGAGGGGAGATAAGAGGAATGGTCAACACAGTAACTTGTCTTGACCCACAGTCCATAAGCAGCATATTGTGATGACACCGGTCAAAATAGTAACCGAATCACTCTCTAGTATCACTTTGAAGTTGCATATCTTGGTGCAACGTGGCCAAAGCTTGGCTACCACAAGGTGATCTGATTGTTGTGGAACCATGTCAGGGCGTCATGATGTTACGCATACAACGTCATGACCACAATGGTTATAGCATGAGTGGATTATTGATATTGCACCATAATCTTAATGGGACAACAGTGGCTTGGTGGATTTCATCAGGGGCTAGTTGGGGTTAGGCAGTTGAGGAGGTATGACTTTCATATTGTCTCTGAGGATACTTCATTCGCACCTCGGCCAGATGAAAGGACAAGACATGTGGTGCCCCAAGTGCGTCCATCGGGTACCTCAACTATTGGCATATGCCGAGGTTGTTACAAGTGCATTAGTGAAATATCAGAGAGGTATAGCTCCCCCAGAGATACTACCTGTGTTCTGTCCTTTATTCTGTCCTAATCTTCTTCCAGTCTCACTCTCGCCAAAAGGCACTCATCATTATATTACAACGAATCACTTCCCTCCCACACCTACAAGATACCCCGAACCCACTATCATAGTACTAAAACTCCTGCTCTGTATGCCTTGTAGTCAATATCTGAGCCCTTCTCATACATGTCCACAAGACACTTGAGCATCACGCTTCCTTATTTACTATAGTAGTCCTTATTATATTTTCTTTTTCATTCTAATTATGTTCTTATCCTATATAAAAAAGTGTGCTTACATGCTTGACTTGTAGTGATTGTGCTTATAATTTCAAATTTTCTTAAAGAAAAGGTTTTGCTCTTTAATTTGTTAATCTTGTTTCTAAGATTGTTGGAGATGACTCCTTTTAAGATGTGTTTATGCTATATAAGGTTTGTGTTAGGGAACGTCTGAAATAATGAAATTTATTTTTAAATTATGGGAACTTCTATTAGTGACAGGTGTCTACGAGCATTTGCGATGGGTCCACAGCCATTCAAGCATCATGCTTCCGTGTTGGCCATCAGTGTGCACACTCTACCAACCATCTCTATTTGTTTTGTGAGCTAGAGTCAATAATATCCTTACAGACCCAACTCTATCATAAAACTAAATCTCTTCTATTCTCATTTGTCTCAACCCAGACTACGTATCTATTCTATCCTGAAAGCCCTAATCATAAATTCCTTGTTACCTAAACAAACATAACTCTAAAATAGAAGGATTACAATACATAATTTTCAACACTAAACCACTAATCTGAAAGGAGAAAATCTTTTTTCATCATTCTTACTTGAGATTATGCTACATTTTGTTGGAAATATACTCTATTTCATGAATCTCTTTAATAATTCTTCTATTTCCTCTTTGATCAAAACTAGTAATTTAACCTATGTAACAACATCCTCAGACTTTTGAAGACATTTTTTCTTTCAGTTAACTAATTTAAACAAAGTATGCCTTCTACCCAGATTTTCTCATACATGGTACTGTACAAAATGTTTGTTTATGTTATCCAACCATTTTTTGGTCAAAACTAGTATTTAAAAAAAAAAATTTATATATATATATATATATATATATATATCCCAAGAAAGTAATTTTTTCATTAGAAGGGACTTGAATTTAAAATTAGCAAATCTTGCAAAGTCACTAAAATCAGGACTTGGGCTTCCCGAACTTGTACAGGTTTGAGTTAGAACTTCTACATTTCAAGTCAATTCAGATGCTTCTGTGAATTATAAATTACGGATTTTTGTCAAACAATCGTAAATTTTCCGATTCCAAATATTCAGAATATCTATGCACTTATGCAGAGCAGTTCAAGACAAATCTTCATGCTGTCCTTCCTATAACATATGGTGTTTCTTTCCTAAAATCTCATTTATAACAAATTTTTGTGAGGGAAATCGATGACTTTCATGTTGCACCTTGGTTAAAATGGTAGTTAATTACTTTATACGACAAGCGTAGTTTCCTTTTATCTCTTCATTCCTCTGATGTCATTATTTTGCGACTTTTTCAGAATGCCTGATGTGGAAACAGAGACCAATCCCATAGACCGAAGCATAGCTCATTTGCTCTTTCATAGACCGCTGGACCTGTCAAGAAAACATCCTGAGACACCAGAGTCACCTGTATCTACCAAGTCCCAATGCGAACGGAAACCAATCAGTTTAACAAGCATGCCAATGAGGTTCTTCCCTGAGGGTTCCCGAAATAAGCAAAATTTATCCCACCAGGGATCAGTTCCTTGCTTATTTGCTGAAGAGGATCAGTCTAAAAACAGCCCCTGCATAGACAGTTCCCAGAATGCATCCAACAGTGGTCCAGCTGATGGTGGGGCTATGGAAGTTGAAGCCTCTCATTAAAGAAAGCTGTGTTGTTTCAAAAACTACAGAAGGGTAAAATTCCTTCCTTTATCTCCTCCATGCACTTTGATTTGCATTTCATGAATAATTGTAGGGATTCACTGGAAATGAGGATTTTTTTTTTCTTCATTGTCAGCCATCTAGATCCTCATCAAGCAGGGGTTGTGGAAGTTCAGAAATCGTTACCACTGGGGCGTTTTTATCTCTTTGTATGCAAAAGATTGCATGCATGCACAGTTGAAGCATTGCCGTCAATGTATTTATGCATTTTGGTCAGGAGATAACTTTCTAGGTCTTTAATGAACTCTCTCTGTGACGACTTGTGCATGCGTGTTTTGATGTGTGATTGCTGTGTTGAAGGCCTGAAAGCGTG
Organism: Cornus controversa; assembly: GCA_026545225.1. Classification (NCBI taxonomy): domain Eukaryota; kingdom Viridiplantae; phylum Streptophyta; class Magnoliopsida; order Cornales; family Cornaceae; genus Cornus; species Cornus controversa. Next base: position 49,141,681 of record CM048853.1, on the reverse strand, counting down.
AAGCTATTTAACTTCAACTTAAATAAGTGAAGACCTTACATATGTAAATTTGTAATAATTGTGCAAGCTCCAATGTGTATATCTGTTTTGTTTGTTTTTCAATTTCTGCCAATTGAAATCCTATTATTGTTGGGGCAAATTACTCTTACCTCTCTTGAGATTTGCCTTTATTACCCACAAATTAAACTTTCTAATTTATGGTTTGATTGACTTAACTTTGATCACCCATACCATTAATTTATAAATTGAAATTTCAAAATTACTCTTTCTATTAATTAACATTTCTCATTTTAAACATATACATATAGCTTTCATATATATATATATATATATATATATATATATACATGAACACAGAATTTGACCACAGAATTTGACCCCTAACTTTCCCCGTTGTTGTCAACACCACCATCTCTTGTCGATAACATCTCTTTCTCCCAGCGCTGGCACTGAAACCCCTCATCCCACCATCGACACCGAAATCTCCTCATCTCACCTTTGATAGCGACATCTTCTATCACCACTGTTGCTAGCTGTGACTCATCTCTTTCTTGTCACTTTTTATGTTCGAGGTTTGATCTTATCATTTTTTTCTCATGATTTCAACATTGTTGTCAAACTTATCAGAAATCTCAGAAGTACTAGGTGGTGATGTTGGTTTATTTAGGGTTTTGAGAAAAGAGATTGGATCGACGAGGGTTGAATTGAATGTTTCTGAAAATTGCTTTAGGGTTTAGATTGGAGACATAAAGGGCCGACAATTTTGTATCGATTGGAGATGGCAAGGGACGACAATTTTGTTGTTTCTCTCTCTCAATGGCCATAGTGGATTTCATTGAATTTTTTATTTTGACGTCAAAAGTGTGTTTGTGTATGTGTGTAATATACACTCCAATATGTGTTGTCTCTATGATTTTTGTGTTATTAGCTTATGAAGTGGGGGTGGAGAGAGACATTCAGGAGCGGAAGAAGGTGTGGGGGGGAGTTGGTTTGGTTGTTCGATTGGGGTTAGCTGGGTCATGATGGTGAGCTTTGGAGAGAGGTCAGTGGTGGTGTTGGGGGCAGTGGGGACTAATGGTGGTGGGGTGAGAGGGGTGGTTGTGGTAGGAGGATGCGGTGGGTGCTGGTGTAGGGTGTGTTTGTGATTAATGGTTAAGTTACTGTAACAGTAAAATGATGATATTCAAGTGGATAGTTTTGTAAATTTACATTTTTTATTAATAAAACTAACTCTGACAAGGGTGTTAGTATTATTTTTTAAAAAGTTTAATTTAGAAGTAATTTAAGAAAACCTCATGAGAGGTAAAAGTAATTTACCCTTGTTGTTATTTATGCATGTTCTATGTAGGGTTCAATAAGAAAAATAGAGATTTGTTAGTGTTGGTTTTAGACACTTATTCTGGTTGGTTAAGAACTATACTTGTAAGAGCATCCATATGCAAAACCTCCTATTCATTTACAATAGCTTGGCTAAATAAGCAGTACCACTCTTGCTTGGCTGGTTGATTGGCTGAATCTGGTCGAGCAACTAGTCAAGTATTTGTACTTTTTTAATAATTTTTTTGGTTTTCCCATGGAATAACTGCATACATATATATATATATATATATATATATATATATATATATATATATATTTGTGTTTTTTTCACTTAAATATCTATAACTTTTTCTGCACATTAAGTTTTTTTATGAAACAATTTCTGTTAAAAAGATAATTCTGAAAGTTTAAATTTAAGTACCGCTTATTCTAACATAATTTAAAAAATATTATTATCATTGGCTAGCAAAAATTTGAAAAAACTGTTGTGGAGTCAAATTCTGAAAATTCTGACATTATGGATACTCTAAAGTGGAGGTCTTGAGTTTGATTCGCCCTCAAGACAAGCTTCACAAGGATTTTCCCTTGATTAAAATTGACACGTGCCATTAAGGCCAGTACAAACGTCACGTGTATAGGGAAATTATTTTCACCAAAACAGAATTTTTTTTTTTTAATATAGCTGTCTGAAAACTAGATACTATTCAAATTTGGGTTGGGTACAAAATGATGAGTAATTATAAGGGTTTATGGTGCAAGTTATGTTTACTCAATTTAGCTTTATCATGGAAGATGAGTTTTAAGTTAAAAGTTTGAATTCTTTCCATACTGTAATGTGCCTTCTTATCCCAAGTTAAAAGTTCTATAAATAATCCTAAGTTGCAATGTTATAATTGGACATGTGTCCATTTTATTCAATAAACGGTCCAGACCGGGTCACATCATATAAATAAGAATAAAATGACAATTTGCAGAAAACTTTCTTAAATTATTAGACTGACCATTACCACAGAAACCCCCTAAATTTTGGACATGGCAATTTAAAAAGCACTTGAAATGGAATATATATATATATATATATATATATATATATATATATATATATATTGCCTGAAATTTAAAGCACGAGACAAATAGAAGTCTATAAATAAATTGTTCCACGTTTTGCTCAACTGTTAATGTATGATCAAGACCCTTTATGTGGAAGATACAACCAGCAGACCTCTTCACGATCTCATATTCATGATCTCACACACCAAACCCAAGAAGCAAAATTACAAAACTGCCCAAATTAGATGTCTGAAATGGGATCAGATTTACCATATCTAACAATGATTGAAAAAATACATCAATCGAAACCGAATTTTGGTATGGACAAAATTAACCGTTCAAGTTTTTTTTTTTTTCTCTTTCCTTTCGGGGTGATAATTATTTCAGATTTTTTAGGGCATTCTATAATTCATAATTGAGTACATGCCCCATGCACATCGATAATTATCGGAAAAAAATTATTGAAAGTGGTACAAGAAAATTCAAACTCCTAATTTTTAAGATGTGAGGCGAGAAGCTTACCATTATGCCATAGTCTTTGAATTTAACCATTCAAGTTTTGAAACGTCATATTTTGTAAAATTTTATCAATATTTAGATCATAACATTTTCTTTAAAACCAAAAATGATAATTTCCTTTTTGAGTAACCGTGTTTATTCTTTTTTCTTCTTCTTCTTCTTCTTGGGAATGCATTATCACAGGTTAATTATTTGATTCAAGTAATTTTTTTATATATATAATAGGTTTGAATTCATGTAATTCAATCTTTAATTCAACAATTAACTTAAACATACATTATCAATATGAAAAAAGTTATCACACTCTTGTAGTGAGCTCACTCATTCAAACTGATACATTTAAGAGTGTGAGTTCTTGATAACACAGTAATGTAGTACCCCAACCAATTATAAATCACCATTTTCTATTAGCAATGGAAATGGAGAGACAAATTTGCCTATAATATATAATTAAACTAGGTCCACGGACCCTGCCCACCCGTAATGAAACTAGGTCCACACAATGAAAAAAGCAAAACATAATGCTGATTTGAAAATTTTCAAGATTATATAATTGGTTCCCTCATTGTGTGCTTAAGTGAGTGAGAACTGAAATTACACAAGGAGTAGTTATAGAATTTGTCATATCTAATAAATGACAAGTAAACCTCAGGCCTTACCCATCCTCTTATAGGGCTGGACAGGGTCAGGCTAGCCCGTCATGGGCTCGGGCTTGGGGCACGGATAGTAAGGATCTATGCCAACTCAACTATCTTATGGGGGATGAAATTTTCCATAAGATGTTACTTGAAAATGTTTTTAAGCACATAAAAGTCTCAAATCAAGTGAAGCACCTTATTGGAAATGTTATATAGTCAATTATTTATATCCTCTAGCAAACACAACCATTATTATGCAGCCTGGAAAAAGTTACTTGCATAGAAGAGTCAATTTTTTTAATGTTGCTGAGAGCCATCTTTCTCCAGTCAAGGTCAGAAGTTGGGGAATTGAAGAAAGGACATGGAAGGGCTGTCAAAAGTTACAACCCCAAAATGTGCATAAAGTGGTACCAATTAACCATCAAACCTATATATTGAGGGTGATCAGTGTATGACTATTATCTCTTAAGAATTAATACTGATTAATTAGGAGTACTTTGATCTATCACACACATCAAAACCTAAAATCATGTATATCTATATACAAGCAGCTTGCTATCTAGGCTTGTGCAAAGTACATCAAAGAGATTATACACGCATCCACAGTTGGTTCTCGGATCTTCTCATTAGCATCAATGAAGCAATATAACCTGCAAAAGTATTTGCAAAGTATGTCTTGTTTGGTTGGCTTTTTTAAACGGATGACTATTGCTTCTTATAACAAAATTCATAGCGATCTTTGCTTTTAGAACTAAAATTAGTACTTTTAAAAAAATTTCACGAGAAAAATAAGTACTTTCAAAACCAAAAGTTTGAAATTTATATGTTTTATTTTTAACATCAATTGAATTTGGGTCTCACATCAGTTCCTCTCCTCTCGTACATTCTACACTTTTTGGGTTATGAAAAGTAGTCAATGAAATATAACAAAAGAATAATGCTTTTGAATTAAGAAAAGAAAAAGAAATATAAAAACTTATTATTAGTTTGATTTCTTCTGCAGCAGCAGTAAGTCTGCAATTCAATTTCATCTATATTTGATTCAAAAACTTTTTAACACTAATATAGAGTTAAGTTAGAGAGAATTTTTAATAATAAAAAAATAAAGAAAGTAAACAAATCTACACATAAAAGTATAAATTTTCTAATTAAAATATAATACTAAGAGGTCATGATCGTCATTATATTTATCAAAACATATAGCCGAAGCACAAGAGGATTATGCGTGGAATACGAATATCAGCTCTTATATTAAAATACTAACATTTAAAAATGTCCCTCTTTAAGCTTTTAATTATTTATATTCTCCAGAAAACACGACCATTATCATGCATTCTCGAGAAGTGCTATTTGCATAGAAAAATCAGTTTTTTAATGTTGTTGAGAGCTATCTTTCTCCGGTCAAGAAGGTCAAATAATTTTCAATAACAAAAGTGTTTTTGTTTGTCACCATAATGTTCCAAGTAATATGTTTTTTTGTCTTGAGGATGGTTCATCTTCCTAAAATAAAAAAGTGAATGGAGTTATAGCACAGCAGCAAGAAGTGTATATACATTTCATGAAGGCGATCTTGTGCTTATCTTAATGGGGTTCCTAGTAGAATGTTATGGCTATGCTGTGAAGCTTCCCTAGGGCCTTGTATGGTGACTGTTTGCCCTAATTCCAAGGCCTCGTTTGGTAAATGACCACAATTAAAGAAAGTGTAATTGGATCCTTCACATTTTCTGTAAAATGTTTACATTGTATCTATACATTAAAATCTGTGAATCAGTTGTTGCTAATTAAGATGAGTTAGATCTTGATAAGTACTTTGACACAATCCGGTTTCTTGAGCAGGTCAAATGCTTGGTCTATTTCGTCAAAGGAAATTTCATGAGTCAAAAGCTCATCCAGCTGGATCTCCTTATTTGCACATTTGTCTACCACAATGGGTAATTCAGACTTGGTTTTTATCCCTCCAAAAACAGAACCCTTCAAGGTTCTACCCAGCAAGAGGGTTGAAAAATTGACCTCCATAGTCGGCTTAGCCCCTGCACCGATTTGCACCAAAGTTCCTCTTCCTGGTTTAATGGCTTCTAGGGCCTCGGACACCAGTGGTCCGGCTCCAGTGCACTCAATGCAGTAATCTGCACCACTTCCTCCGGTTACCTCTCTAATCAATTCCGAGACAGATATATCATATTTATCAGGATTGATAAAATCAGTCATCCCAAAAACCTGTCCTTTCACACCTTTCATTTCATTTTTATCAATTCCAATAATTCTGGATGCTCCTTGCATTCTAGCCCCTTGTATCGCCCCTAACCCAACCGCGCCAAGACCAAACACTGCAACAGATGAGCCTTCTCCGGCATTGCATTCCTTCCACGGTGCCCCTAATCCAGTTGTGAAGCCACATGAAATGAAGCTAGCATGTGCCAATGGCATACTTGGATGATCAATCTTCACAACATAGTTAACATTAGCAACTGTGTACTCTGACCATGTGGAGCAGCTAAATAGGTGGTACAGCTTTTGCCCTCCAATAGACATTCTTGTAGTGTTATCGGGCATTAGACCATGCATATGCATAGGATATGTTGTGCACACATTGGTCACTCCTGACTTGCAATTCTCACATTCCTTGCACTCTCCAAGAAATGTGGGAATGACAAGGTCTCCTTCTTCAAACTCTGTAACTCCTTCGCCCACGCTCTCTACCACGCCAACACCTTCGTGTCCTAGAGCTCGTGGGAACACCGGAAATGGGAGCCCATTGGAGCATAGGATGTCGGTGTGACACAGACTGGCGTATAGCATCTTTATCCGGACTTCTGATGCTTTTGGTGGTTGTATTTCCACCTCTTCCAACCTTACTGGCTCCCCTTTTGCCCTGCACACCGCGGCTTTACATTTTATGACTTGTGAGCTGCTCGTTGACATTGTTCTCGAATGGCAATTCCTGTTCAAGAACTTGTAAATGGAGTACTTTTGGGTTGATTGTGCGACTGTATCTTGCTTCATTGATGCCTCTGACAAGTTTGGAGAACCGAGGGTGGATGTGTATCCTGATGTGCTCTTCATACCATTCCTCGAGCCTGAGCTCGTTCCTTGCATATGTCGGAATAATCTCTTGGATGCACCATAGTGGATTCGGTTCTGACTTTGCACAAACCGGGAAAGTAAGCTTGTTGGATACATGATTTGATGTTGTAATTTGTGTGATGTTAGAGAAACCTGAATGCAACACAAGTATATAAGCATGGTATGCATATTTTGGGGTTGCATATCTGTCAAAAAAGATTGCAACCTAAAATATTAGAAGCTATTTTAGGGGGGGAAAAGGCACTCAAGATATGCATATGGCTATTAAAGGGTTGCAAGTTAATTAGTCAATTTATCAGATAAGGTTAAAGAAGGGAACTTATCAATGAATTTGTAGTGTTGGTTATGGGTCACTTGAGCATTACGAGTTCGAAACGGTAAACAGCTGGTGCGAGGTAAGACTGACCTTTTTTCGGACACCTAATATATATATATATATATATAGCTTTTATACCTACCTATCTAATCTAATGATGTCATTGAATTGCTATAATCTAGAAAGCACGGACACTTCGTATAGGGGTGCCGTATCCGTGTCGGACACTCGGACACTCCGTAAAAGTGTCCTGGAATTTTTTTTTTTAGGACACGGCTGGGACACGGCAAGGACACGCGGGGGACACGGCAAGGACACGCGGGGGACACGGCGGGGTACATTTTGTAATTTTTAAAAGTGCAAAAAAACCCCTGAACTTTTGCAAAGTTACAAAAAGACCCCTTTGAACTATTTTTTTTAGCATTTCAGCCCCTCATCTTCTAAAAATTGACATATTGACCCCTTGAAATAACTATAATGACATATATCATTTAATATGACTATTATGCCCTTTTCTATATAAATATAGTATTTTCTAAAATAAAAAATTTTAAAAATAAAAAATAGTTAGATAAAATTCCTAAATAATAAATTTAGAAACAAAAAAAAATAAAAAAACCAATATAATGAACATCCTTTTTGAAAATACATTAATTACTTGATAATAAATTGAAGTATTTGTGTGATTTATTATTTTTTTATTGTTAAATTTATGGTATTGTGGATATTGGTTAACTTGTTGAATATATATTAATATATTATTTCATAGCCGTATCCCCGCCGTGTCGTGTCCTATTTTTTTGAAATTTGCCGTGTCGCCGTGTCCGTGTCGTGTCGTACCTGTGTCCCGTGTCCGTGTCCATGCTTCTTAGGCTATAATCAATGTTTGCACTTGCGGTCGCAGTCAACGTATGTGTTGTAATGACTCTCATACTCATACGCTATTTTTTACAACATGATGAATAAATATGAATTTTTAGTGAATTTTAATAATTTTATTAAATTTTGTAAGATAATTTAACACAAAAAGTGACCAATTTATAAATTTTGAGACATTCTTCTTATTAAAAAGACATGGCAATAATATTTTTTACTAAATTAATGAATAATAATATATTTAAGCATTAAATAAATTAAAATTCATACCATATATAATATGTGGGAAGAGGAAATAAAATTAAACAAATATATAATACAAGTTAAAAATAAATTTTTTAAAGAAATAAAAAATAAATATGTTATAGTAATATTAATAAACAAAAATAAATTGTGTTGGTTAATGGATTTTACATTTTCAATTTAAATATCATTCCTAAATATAGGAAATATTTAATTTTTGAACATAATATGAACCTTTTGACTAAAAGCCCTAAAACCCACTTCTCATTGCAAAATGCATTACTTTGCCTTTCAATGGTCCTTTATATGTAAAAATTGAATTTTTGTAAAAAAAAAAATACTCCCTCTGTCCCAAAATATATGGGTTCTTCGGGAACTGTGACTCACAAAGTTGTGAGTCACAGTTCCCGAAGTACCCAAAAATTTTGGGACGGAGGGAGTATATATCTTTCTAATTTGACTTAATTGGATGCCAATTTGACCAACAGCAAAAAGGTATCAAACCTCCCGATACCATTGCGAACTGACCAATTCGGCGTGTAAAAATCATTTCAATTTGACTTGATTGGATACCAATCTAAACCAACGCACATACTTGGACTCTAGCCAGCTCCCTAACCCAAAGGCGGCTTCAACCCAACCTTGAGCAACATTACTCATAATGCAGGTTGAACTAGGGTTGACGTTTTAACCCGCTCAAGTTGCACGGCTAATTTGGTGAAAGAAGAATAGGATGGTTCTTGAAAGGGAGGAGTTTCCAATTTATAGATTTCAACATATATTTTGCGAATATATTAAAGTAGTACTTTTGGGTTGCATGAGTCCTTTCTTTAATTGATTCTTCTCTCAACATCTTGTCAGATATGATCTTTGCATTTTATTTGATTTGTACATGTGTTAAGCTCATTTTGGCATTTTTAGTAACCTTATGCTATATTTATATAAAATATTATATATATATATATATATATATATATATATATTTTTTTTTAAAAAAAAAAAAAAAAAAAAGAGGGAAGAGTATCAAGTATATCATAAAGTATCATCTATTGAAAAAATATAAGAGTTAACATGATTTTATAAGGTAGGAGATATCATGGGAAATAAAATTCCAAAAGATATGATGTTTTAATCAAACCTACCTACAAAATATATATATAAAAAAATAAAAAATCAACACTCATATTGCACTGTTGACCCTCTACTTCTAATTATAGTTACTCTTATATGTGAGTGCAAGAAAATTGAAAAATGTGTTCCACACCAATGACTTGTCCAAGTAACAACTCTTCTTCCTTTCAAATAGAAGGTTGAGGGTTCAAGTTCCTAGCCCAACAAATGAGTGCATGCGTATTACTTCCTTGTCAAAAAGGAACTTCCACAAGCTAAAAATGAAATGGAATTCCAATCACCAATAAGGCTACCCTTTTCGGTCATTATAAAGATGCAATGCTGTCTACTCAGAAAAGCAAATTGATTCAGTAGTTCGTTTGTCCAGATGCATATTTTTTTCAGGAGAATACCCAAAATCACACTAATTGTACTGTTTCTTGACAAGTTCAGTACATTAGTCCAAACAAAGCTCCAGTAACAATACCGGGATAAATGACGGTTTCGTTGATAATCTGAAATGCCCATCATCCAGAATTCAGAAACCTAGATTTCATGCAGAATCAATCAGAGACCGATAACATACAACTATTGACAGACCATAATATTCCATGACATACACCAAGTAGTAGAACAATTCAGAAAAATTTTAAGTCTGGAAATGTGATTGTCAACCTTCTTTTAAATATCATTTTAACCTTCAATATGTAAACAGTCTTATAAACATAATTTGAATGTTCCGATATTGATGCAGTCAGCAGGTTAGCTAAGAAAATATGGTCAACTAAAAGTTCCTTTCTTTTCTATTTCAATACTGGAATCAAACTTGCATACTTCCTAGCATGTTTACACCACATAAAATGGCATCACATTACACAGCGGTAGGTAACTAGTGATTCAGTAAGAGCACCATTGCAAGTAACTTTCACCACACTCCCCTTCTCGAGTCCATAGTACCTGGCAATCACATCATCCTCCAGCATTCGAGGAAACTGACCAAAAAATTATAAAAATGGCTGCCAATAGTTAGATCAATTATATAAAGAATGATCTCATGCACTAAAAGTGAAGACAATATTTTTAGGATAGCATCAGTCCTTGAAGGAAGCATACATGCTGCATCTGTTCAAGGACTAAGCAGTTTCAAGTCTTAAGACATTTACTGCAATAGCTTTGCTAATTTCCCGCAACTAGTGTAAAAGATATTCAAGAAATCACTCAAAACCTACAGATAGTTACTAAAACTAAATTGAAAATGAATAAAGTGTGACGTTTCACATTCACATTTTTCTCTGTTATATTCAAACATGACCAACGTAAAACAAAGGAGAAACTGAACATAAGTTTAATTTAATGTAACAGGCACAGAGTGGTTTCTAACTATTAACTTTTGGAATGATCTATTTCTCTATAACCAAATTTTGAACCAAGCTGAAATGGAGCTAGCCAGTCATAGGAATCAGTTATACCCCAAATGCTGTTAAAGCAGCTTAATATAAAGAGATGAGGGCATCCTTGGGTGCCATTTGCACTTCCCGAGCAATTATTTGTCTTTGGGTGCCAAAAAAATGACAAAAATAGCAAAAGCAGGAACACAAATCTTTCATTATATATTATATGCCTCACTATGAAAAAATTTCTATAAACTCTTCTTTTCCTTTCAACTGAAAGAAGAGTGGAAGAAGTTTCATTACATGTGTAATATTGTTCTCCATCCTAAGGAGCTTAATGTTTTAATCTCTATGCATGGGGCTCAATTTAAAAAGTTTAACATACCACAGGATTGGAATCATCCCATTAGTTTCCACATCCATGGAACACATAGATTTGACCTATAAAACAGAATAAAACAGAACAAAAAGACCTTAAGTGCCAGAATCCTTTCTCATCCTATGATAATCTATGAATCAGCTAGCAACTCTAGTCTTGGCAATCAAAATCACACCAAAAGAAAGTAGGAACTTGAAGTACATTTCAAAATAAAGAGAGAAAAAAAAATTTTACTTCATGTTGTTCAAATGGCTGTTAAACTAGTGATTTAATAAAGGAGAACTTGGATCTGTTCCTAATATCAGTCTCTAATTTTCAATTATTTATAAATAAAAAAAAAAGAATAATCCATTACTTTTAAAAGAAACCGAAGAAAATTATTCATGAACCATTGTCCAAGATGACCAAGATCCTGGATCCCAAAAATTATTTTCTTAAAAAAAATTCTTACCATATTCAACCCAACTCTTTACTAGTAATGTCAATTTATTGAGAAAATTCACTGCACCATGTCAGGATCTTTTACATCGTAACACATATTAAGGTCAAACGAGCACCAATGTCCACCATGAAAATTGAGCATTCGCTAAAAAGAAGCAAACAAGTACTTTTTTCTAAATAGTCAGTACCACTTTAATTAAGGACAAGTTCTGTAAATAATAATAATAACCTGCTTGTCTTCCACTTTATATTTCTTTAGCAGTTTTTGCTTCTCCTGAGTGGTTAGTATCTCATACTTTGGCTCTAAAACATGCTTCGTAACATTGACCAACAAGTCGGTAATCTGGAAAAACCAATTCATGATACGATGTCAAAACTTAAAATGGAGTAAACAATTCTCAAATGAGAAGAAGATAAATGAGTTCATTTTCCCAATTTCATAGCCAACGAATATAATCAATACAAATTTTCATTTCATAAATTCATACTATCAAGATGATAGTATGCATTAGTGATATATTTCACGACCCAAGACTTGAAATCCTTTTTGAGACTCAAGTCGTGAATATTAGTTCTTATTTTATAAATTTCAAAACTTATGTAACTCAAAACAACATTAAATTTGAGGATTTTATACTAGCACTTAATTTGCCAGATTTCATCTTTGCCAATTTAAAAATTCATATATTCCACAATGTAGCATCAAGTTACATAAAACCTGAATCCACATAAACTAAAGACAAACATATTTATTAAAGATAGAACAGCCATTTCCTAATTTTTGAGTATTTTACAATTTCAATTTCCTGTGCTAAAAGCTTGTTGACAGAATTGACCTTACTGTAATTTTTGAATCGCTGGTAATTGAATACGTATAACCTTTTGTGATTCTCTTAAACTTTATTTTCCTCAACCAAAGCCAGCTGGTCCAAAAAATAATATTTGAAATGGATTCAATCAAGTAAGTTTGAAAATTGTATGGAAAATATAGTCTTCAGTGGGTACGTGACACAAAATGTGTGCTCCAACATGATCTTTGAAGGAGTATGCAGAAATTAGTGCCAAGAGCAGCTGGAGCAAATTTATTCAGGATGTAATATTCCAAAAAGGATAGGTTTGTTCAAGACGTTCATGTTCATGCAAAAAGTACCGTAGCCATCATCAATAGTGGGAAGAGAGAAGGTCCCTGCAAATGATGGTCTTCTAGAATTGTTTTCCTCACAAGTCACAGATGACACTCTATGTACTGGCAGACACATGAATATAGTAAATTTGTGTATGTAGTACCATCTGACTATTAGTCACAAGATAACATGTCAACAAGGAACCAAGTACAATACAGGATTTAAACACCTAATGTAAAACACCTTTCATAAGAGGGAAAATTTTGGTCATCATCATTGTTGCTAAAAAGCATATTGAAAATTGAATGAATTTTGAATTCTATAAATTAATATCACAAACTAAGCAGAGAACTAAATCACAAAGTTAAAGTTAATTAACAATTTTACTTGTTCTCTTTTCTGTCATTTCCTTTTTCTCTCTTTTTTTCTTTCTTTTTTTCCTATTACCTTTTTCTTACTACTTGTTCCACATATCAAAATACAACCAAAACAAAAGACAAACTAAAGCTGTCAATGTGTAATTTGTCTGCAATGACATTTTTACCAATGATCTGCTCACAAACTACTTTCAAACTGTTAGTTACAACTTTTCTTTAAAAAGCACATTGAATCCTCAATACTAAAGATAAACCTGGAGAACCGAACTTTGTGTTGTTAAATTAAGAAGGAGAAGAAGTGAAGCTTCCAACACAAAATTCTTCAATGACTTCAGGCTTTCGTAGCTACTCAAATCTTGTAAGCTGGTCAACAAAGCATCTTCATTGACCAAAGTTCATCTCGCTTTTGTTTTTTTCTTTTTTTTTTTTTTGATATATAGAGTTGTGTATTAATATATCAAATAATTGAAAGGGGGAAGGGGGCAGCATCGGCGGCCATCACCTACAAGCTTTTCCTCTGCCAGGGACTTCCACGAAACCAAAACGAGAGGCACCATTGCATGCTCAAAAACAAGTGGCGCAATAACTTGAACCCACCAAATCAAGGACTTTCCAAACTATTCCTGACAAAAGAATAATTTCTAACACATACGTCATGTTATGCCAAATTGTTCTCATCCTCTACTCCAGGATAATAATATCATTTTCAAACACCTCTGGATTTCCATCATTCCAAATTTCCAATAAATCTCCTAAATATTCTTCTCTTACAAGTTACCACGATTGGCACTCCGCACCCTTGTCAATATTTCAGAAAACACTTTCACTGCCACCAACCATGAAATCATGACATTAACTGACAGTTAAGTTTGAGATTATCAATTTTCTCAATTTGCTTTTCATGGAAATGTCCCTTTTTTTTTTATAAATAAAATTTCATTAAAAGACGCTCAAAGGGGAGCGAACCCGAGGGACAACAAAAAAGGGGACACCGGCCAACTATAATCTTAAGCTATCAAGAAAGTCATGGAAATGTCCTTGACCAAAACTTATGTACATTTTCCCTTGTAGCAGAGCTATTATTTCAAAGTTTCAAGTGCCTAAGAAGTGACTAACAAATTATCGTGAATCTTCATTTCTTCTATCAGATATAATGATTTGCTAGTCAATAACTCTCACAAATTCAAACATGAAATGCCTAATTGACTTCATAAATTCCTCAGACCTTTTAAAAGAACTGAAATGCAGAATTTTGGATGGCCATAAATTAACTTACTTTGAAAATCTCAACTTTGATTGGATACTCATCCACTACTTTCCTCGCATGGGAGTTCATTTTGCTTTGCAAAATCAACAACACCCGGTGCAAGCTGTCTTTGTTGGCAATCTGACGGAGAATGCCAAACATATCTTGTTTTCTGATCTCTTCAGTTCCACAAAAGATAACCAGAATCTGGGGGGAAAAAATCATTTTATACATTACTCAAAAAGAAAATGAGTTAAGGAAGTGCAGTTCAATCATGTTCCAGACAGGTAAAACAGAGAGACAGCAAACTGATACCAAAGACATGATCCTTTTAACATTAAATATAAAGCTTTGAGGACACGAACTTAAGAGATTTAAAACAACTGCCACAAATTTAAAATCACATTCAACAATACAAAAACATGTCAAGTGTCAAAGTTTCATATTTTTAACAAAAGTATCCCCCAAATCTTTAAAAAGAAATGGAAATAAAAGATAGCTGCGTGTTGTGGTTCATACTCTTTGCAAAGGAAAAAGTGAAATTCACAGATTATCCACAAACACGCCAACCACAACATGCTATCTTGTTCTTCGCAGAAGGGAAATCATTTCAATTAACCATAGCGCGATCTTTGGTGAAACAAACATATATACATATAATCATTTGGATGAGAAAAATCCTACTAGACTAAGTAACATGAAAAGCATGTGCATTAAACCTTAAACTCGCAACCAGCTCTTTCATGCGCCTAACCCTCTGGTCAACCCAAAAAAAACTTGAAGAAAATACAGAAAATAAATTGTAATTCACATGTGAAGAAGAAAAGGAAAATAAATAAATATAAAAAAACAAAAAGAAGGATCACCAATAGGCTACTGATATCTCCTCAACCTCCCAAAGTGAGAGGTGATGGTTCAATTCCCCAATGTTTGTACGAGTTTTTTGCCAAGGAAAAAAAAAACAAAAAAAAAAATCAAACAAAAAGAATGCTCATCTCAATTTAGACAAATATTTGTCCTACCCTATTTGAATGGAGGTATCAATTTCTAAGGTCTAGAAAGTAACAAAATTCGATTTCGTTTTCATTTCATTCCCAATATTTTCTCAACAAAGAATCCAGTCATTAAGTCGATCATCATGAAATCGTATACATAGAACAACTCAAGCGTTCAGTCATTACTTAAATTCAGCATAAATGAACCTAAATACAAATTACTACTACAGCCACTCATTCAAAATCACCGATATATACACAAGCATGCATATACATATACATATACATATATATATATATATATATATATATATATATATAAACAATACGAACAAGTGCCCTTAAAAAACAGAAATTACAAAACAAAACAAAGGAACACTAAACACGCAAAAACAGTATCACAGAACTCTTATATATATATAAGAAACCCTAATGTTTACAACAGAACAACAACAAACTACTTCATCAATGTTCGATACCTTTTTGGAGGGGTTCGAGCGGAGAGAGACGCATAGGCGGAGGCGTTCAAGGTCGGGTTTCTCGGTGAAAACAGAACGGAACTCAGTGAGTGAAAGAGTGAGTTCGGCGTCGGAGACTATGTAGCCTCTGTCTCTCAGCATTTCGAGAACCGTTCGACGAGCCAGGTAGTACCTGTGGCTCTCGACGGTTCCATCGTCTACGAAGCTCGTGATGCAGGAGCCCCAAGCGTCGCCGCCGCTGGTGGTGGTTCTGTCGCCAGTGGAGAACATTCTCTCTCTACTTTCTCTCTCCTCCGTACGGTGTTTTTGTAGCTCCGGTGCGAGGGGTGTGTGTCTGAGTCTCTGCGTGAAGTTGTTTGGTTGATATATATGGAGGGAATACGAGTCGCGCTGGTACGAAGCATCAATATGGAGATTGCCTAATATAGTTACGTACTCGCTCGAGTAGGTAATTGCTTATATACTTTGTTTTTTTTGACAGCTGTCGATTGTGGGCCTAAAAAAAGAGAGAAAAGAAAATAAATGAGAAAAATAAAATATTTTGAGATATGTTTTGGCAGAGAGGTGAGAAAAAGAAAAAGATGAGAGAATGGTAAATCCTCTTCTAAGAATATAAGACCATTGTTTTGCTTGAATTCAGAATTGTGAGAAAATGGAAAGAGAAAAAAAAAAAGTACATATGTTTGAGAAACTTAAAAGTAGTTAATTTTCGTTTAAGATTATTAATTTATATATTTAATGAATATGATCATTGCCCACTTTTAAGAGAAATGACAATTTTTTCTTAATTTCATAAATAAGAGAATAAGCAATGTGAAAACCTTTGTCATTTGCTTCAAGACATAAAGGGAAAAAATAAATAAAAAACAAAAAGTGGAGAGCATTGATCAACTGATGGGGTGTGAATATTATCTCCAAATAATAATGTGCAAATTGCATAAAATCGCTTGAACTTCCATTTGTTTTGCAGTTCAACTTCTAATTCCAAAAAAAAAAAAAATGTTAGACTATTTGAAAAGATTGCAATTTTTCCTTCCCTTTGTTGATTATTGAGAAAAGGAAAGGAAAAAAAAAGTACAATTCTTGTTATGAAATCACTATAATTTCTTTTTTATTGATTAAAATATCCTTAAATCCTTTTTTGGATCATGTATTAACTCCTCATGCATATTCTCATCACATCTTATGTGTTATATGTATTTCTGTATTCACAAATTTCCTCTCTAAAATATTTTATCTGCAATTTTTCTAATAAAATATATATATATATATATATATATATATATTTATCGTGACAATACAAAATAGCTCAACGAAAGAAAGATCAGCACAAGGCTGATAAAAGAAGGGCAAGAGTCCCAAAACCAATCTGTGGATAACTGCATTGCAGCCCATTGCGAGAGAAGATGTGTTAGGTTGTTAGTGTATTGAGGAGCCCAAACAGGGCTGGAACTGGGATGGGCCTTCTTATTTAAAGAGAAATTTCCTTCTAAAAAAATGATGTAACTCGAATGGCATAGCCTCTCTCATTCACTTAACTAGATAAAAATAAGGATGGATATTCCTTCATTTGCCTATTCGATCCTTCCTCCCTCCTAACAAACAAAGCACGAGATTAACTAGTTATCAACAACAACGAAAAAACATGTTTTGTCCTAAATCATCAGGAGTTTAGTTTGTCAAAAAGGTCTCTCCATTAAGAGAAAATAAAGAAATTGATCACATTCTACATATAGTATGGTCCTCACAAGTAGTGTAACTTCAACGAGTTGGAGGCTCAACTCGGACTCACTGCGAGGTATGAAATATCTAACCCTAACCCGATCAAATCCAAGCTAATCAACCCAAGCCCAACCCATTCAAAATTTTGAACTCAAGTTTGAGATCAGGCTAGAAAATCGCGTTTGAGCATCTACTTGTAGTGTAAGGGTGAGAGACACAAGGCAAATCGGTAATAGTGACAAGAATCTCATTGGAAACCGTCAAAATTTCACGTAGTCTTTGTTGGAACCAGACTATTAAAAATGGCTAACACATAAATTACAATATGCAAGAAATAATAATATTCTGAAATCACATAATTAATGTAATTACACATAAATTCAAATCAAGACTTAGAGACACGTAATCACTTATTGAAGAGAGTTGAAGCCCTTTCTAGGTGCAATCGAAATATCAAAA
Organism: Cornus controversa; assembly: GCA_026545225.1. NCBI lineage: Eukaryota > Viridiplantae > Streptophyta > Magnoliopsida > Cornales > Cornaceae > Cornus > Cornus controversa. The sequence continues at coordinate 49,123,912 of CM048853.1, read as the reverse complement.
TAGTCACACTATCTTCGAGATTCAACTAAACCAAATTTAACAATCTGTATGTCCACAGAGTGACACCCTCTATGAACTCATTTATTCATCTCCATCTAATCATTCGTGTATACACAAATTTCAGTTCAAAAACTAGGACCGAACATGTGTAACAAATATTTGAATTATTGATAATAAAGTAATGTGTACAGCCCTCTGTGGTTAATTTCTTTTACAACAAATAAATCTCCTTCTGATTAAATCTCGTTGAATTGTTCTGCGCTAGGGTTTCAAAGAGTTTGATCTTGAACCGATTGTTGAGAGTTATTCGAGTTATTCAATGTTAAAGAGAACTCAAATAAATTTTCAATCGAGAGCTGATGAAGGTTGATCTCGAACGATGTGTTAAAGGTCTTCAAGGAAGGACGACATTGATGTGGTGTGTTTGATGTCATTCGTCTTCAAAAACTTATAAGTATTGTATGAGTCAGAGGTCCCCAAAACTTTAGTGTTCTCTTGATCTTTCTATATGTATCTTGAATTTATAAGGTGACCTTGTAATTATAGGCCAAAGGGTAGGGTGTTTAATTTGGTAACTCTCTAATAATTGTGCTAATTTTTCACAAATAAGAGATATTTGACTTTTTTTTATATGGAATAAATTCAAATTCAAATTTGAACTAAAGACACATTCTTTAAAGGTCTGAAACTTTAGGATTTTGACACGTGTCTATTGATAAGACCCCTATTCATTGAATTTAATTGATCAAGAATGTTTGACTTCGATATCAATTCTGGCATAGCCCTCAATGAATCAGAAATTGCAGACCCTCTCTGAAAGCCAGTGCTTCAGCAACTTCAGGAAAGAAATTTCCTTCTTAAAAAAATGAAGTAACTCGAATGACATAGCCTCTCTCATTCATTTAACTAGATAAAAATAAGGATGAATAGTCATTTCCTTGTTCGATCCTTCCTCCCTCCTAACAAACAAAGCACGAGGTTAACTAATTATCAACAACAAAAAAAAACATGTTTTTGTCCTAAATCCTCAAGAGTTTAGTTTCTCAAAAGGTCTCTTCATTAAAAGAAAATAAAGAAATTTCGATCATATGCACGGCAAAATACTGTGTATAGGTGGAGATCACACTCTACATAAAGAATGGTCCCCACAAGTAGTGTAACTCCAACAGGTTGGAGGCTCAACTTAGACTCACCGCCAGAGACGGACCTACACTAGGGCCAGTGGGGGCATCCGCCCCAACTCAATTTTTTATTTTTAGTATTATATACTTATACTTTTAGTATTATATACTTGTATATGAGAACTTGCCCCCCCCCCCCCCTAAAAATACATATAAAAAAACCCACTAGGCCCCCTTAATATATATATATTTAAATTTCTCTCTCTTTTTCCCTCTCTTTCTCTCTCTTTGTCCCCTCTCTATCTTCTCTCTTTCTCTCTCTATCTCTCTATATCTATAAAAATAATTTTAAAATAATAAATTCATTTAATTTTTTAATAAATTAATTAAAAAATAATAAAGTAAAAAAAATTTTCAAAAATTTTTAATAAATAAAGTAAATGTTATCAATGAACAATGATAAATTTACTCAATAGAATTATTAGGGGTTTGAATTTTTTTTTTTTTTTATTTTGTTAAAGATCACCCCCCTATCAAAAATTTCAGGATCTATCACTGCTCACCACGACGTATGAAATATCTAACCTTAACCCGATCAAATCTGAGCTAATCAACCCAAGGCCAACCCATTCAAAATTTTAAACTTAGGCTTATAAAACAGGCTAGAAAATCAAGTTTGAGTATCAGCTTGCAGTATAAAGGTGAGAGACATAATGCAAATCGGTAATAGTGACTAGAATCTCATTGGAAACCGTCAAAATTTCACATAGTCTTTGTTGGAACCAGACTATTAAAAATGGCTAAAGCATAAATTACAAACGTAGTCTTTGTTGGAACAAGACTATTAAAAATGGCTAATGCATAAATTATAATATGCAAGAAATAATAATATTCTAAAATCACATAATTAAAGAAATTACACATAATTTCAAATCAAGACTTAGAGACGTGTAATCACTTATTGAAGAGAGTTGAAGCATTTTCTAGGTGCAATTGAAATATCAAAATAGTAGCATTAACTTCGGGATTCAACTAAGCCAGATTTAACAATCTGTATGTCCATAGAGTGAGTGTTAGAAAAATTGAATGAAAATTGAATATTATATGAGTTAGGCTAGGATATTACTTAACAGACACGTAACTATTAATTCGAAGCGAATAAATACTGTTGGTTGAAGGTGAAACAGTGTGAATCACATTAAATAGACACCAAAAGTGTCTGTTAGTATTGAATAGACACAATTAGTATTGTTTAAAGTTGAACAGTACGAGTTGCAACCTTTTGTACCAAAGGACATGTCCCATGACTATTCGGATACTTTTGAAAGAGTATCACTATACCTATAAATAGGTCTCTCAATTCTCATTTGTGAACATACAATTCAGACTTCTTCTTCTCTCCACATCTGAGGTCTTTTTCCCTACAAAACCTATATAGCTAACCAAGTTATAATCTAGTGAGTCTTAGTAGTCTGGTTTGAACCAACAATTTAGGAGAGTTAAGTACAAGAGAGTACTAACACACAGGTGGTTTGCAGAAGCTCAGTTGGTCTAACTCTAGCCTCGATCTATAGGTTATTCCGTATTTATGTATTTTAAGTTATAAAATATAAAATCAACATGAATTACTTGATTGTGTTATATTTCATATGGTTTATATAACATGTGATATAGAAACTTATAGAAGATTTTATATATATTGTGGAACTGTAAGAGATTTTCTTATAAAGTTTAAGAGTATATATAATTTATGTGATTTAACATGTTCGTACAATTTTTTGTATATCTTAAATAGTATCATATACGCATAAATTTTCCAAACATGAGACCCTCTATAAACTCATTTATTCATCTCCATCTAACCATTCGTGTACACACAAATTTCGGTTCCAAAAACTAGGACCGAACATGTGTAACAAATATTCGAATTATTGATAATAAAGACATGTGTACAGCCCTCTGTGGTTAATTTCTTTTACAACAAATAAATCTCCCTCTGATTAAATCTCCTTGAATTGGTCGGCGCAAGGGTTGCAAAGAGTTTGATATTGAACCTATTGTTGAGAGCTATTCGATTTCTTCAATATTGAAGAGAACTCAAATAAATTCCCAATCGAGAGCTGATGAAGATTGATCTCGAGCGGTGTGTTGAAGGTCTTCAAGGAGGGATGACACTGATGTGGTGTGTTTGATGTCATTCGTCTTCAAAACTTATAAGTATTGTATGAGTTAGAAGTTCCCAAAACTTTGGTGTTCTCTTGATCTCCGTCATGCCCCAATTTTTTACTCTCGGGAACCGAGGGCGAACAGTAAAGGTTCCACCCGATTCACGTTCATAAACCGCTAAGTATCCAGAACCTAACTTCCTGTAAATTTAGAATTTGAGCGTGACACTTAGTCCATTAGAAAAAGGATCCAAAAATACTCAATTTAAAAAAAAACCACACTCAATTCTGATTCAAAATGAAGAAGTTATGCCCGATTGAAGTCTGGGCAAATTTTGGATCATGTTGTGAATAGTGATTTCGATGCATCGAAGTTTCGATGCATTGAACATGTATCAACCAAAATTCACTCTCGGTACTTTGACATTCTAAAATCCTGCAGGTTTTTCGATGAATCGAAAAGGGCATTTCGATGCATCGAAGCTTCAATGGATCGAAATGGGCATTTTAATGCATCAAAGTGTCCAAATTCTACAACTATGCAAATGGTCATTTTTGACATTCTAAGTCATTTCTACCCTCATAATCCATCTTACAACCTTGAAATCATACATGAAAGGTACTGACATCAATCATACTCATGATTAACTCATACATCAAAATGAATCATTCCCCTTCACAACCATAATCCATTCATGTTGGAGACATTCATCAAATAAGCTAAATACTACAACATGTGTCTCATGACCAAATCCAAAGTCTTTTCATATACAAGAAGCTTATAATCCAAGCATGCATCAAGTTACATTTGTCCAAAATATTACTACAACTTGAAATGAAGTCTCATGTCACAAGCTGACATGGATAACCATAATATATACAATGTCCAAAAATAGAACAAGAAGTAATTAAAATCCCACTTGGACACTCAAGTCTCATCCGTCATTGACGCATTATTTGTAAAAAGAGTTTAGAAAAAAGAGGTGAGCACCACGGCGGCTTAGTAGAGATACCCCAACCCACCGAAGTGCCGAATCAACACCAACCTATATGAATGCATATCACTACATTACACGTATCATCCAATATGTATCATGTTCGTTCACAAGTAACACATATACATATAAGAATGCCTTAAACACATATCATGCTTGATAATCTAAAATGGAAGCAACATCATTCACTTGTCTCTCTCTCTCAGACTCAACCCGATACCCTAACATGATTCTTGACCAACTATGCGACCGAGACACTTACCACAGTTTTAACACCGCCACCGAGTCATCACATATTCCAAGGTGGTTGGGTGGTTTTCGAATTCATCACTGAGTCATCACATACTCTGAGGTTATTAGATGGTTTATCATCGAGTTATCACATACTCCGAGGTGATTAGATAGTTTATCACCGAGTCATCAGATACTCCGAGGTGATTAGATGGTTTATCACCAAGTCATCACATACTCCGAGGTTATTAGATGGGTTTATCACCAAGTCATCACATACTTCGAGGTGATTAGATGGGTTTATCACCGAGTCATCATATATTCCAAGGTGATTAGATTACTCTCTCATTTTCCCCCGTTCTCCTCACAACGGCCCTATACATGTATTTCGAATGTATATGGTCCAAGCATTTAAAATTCATGCATTACAATACATGAGCTAGTTATAAAAAATCCTAGCATGCATTTCATCTCCACTAACCCACACATACAATTTCCTATACATGTAAACCCTAGCATAAATCGCATATGCTCACAAAATTCACTTAAGCACATTTTTGTTATTCTTCACCAATGCATACATTTTTTATACAAAGAAGGCATGGATTCTAACTCATACAAAATCACATAACACAAATATGCTCATTTAACACATTTTCGCAAAAGTGTACCAAACCCTAGCATATAAGTGTACATGCTCATTTTCTCTCACTCATTCACTCCTCATATCATGTATATAACATATACATACTAATTATATTTAAGAAACTAAAGAGAGATAGAAACTCACCACATCTCACCCCTCTTACCATTATAAAGCATGCAATACACAACCCTAGCTCTCACCGTTTCTCCCGAAACCCTATAATCGACAATTAAATGAGAAAAGAAACCCCTACCTCAAAATTGAAGGCCTTCCAAGCACTTAAACAAATTTTCAGCGACGTCTACCTTGCCGAACCGCGAAGATGTTTGGTTCAAATGGAAGCCCTAGTCGTCCCGTACGTATCTCTCTTCTTTGGTGAAACACGAATCACAACCGAAGGCTTCCGAAATCTAGAGAGAAGGAAGAGAAGAGAAGAGGGAAAAAGAAGAGAGAGAGATAGAACCATGAGAATGTTAGAATCTCTCTCAACCACATGTTTTAAAAGTGTATTAGGGCGTGAAATGACTATTTCGCCCCGGGCCACTTGATGTATCTTCCCGGACTCCGTTTTCGATTTCAAAAATGCCTACGACCTCGGAATCACTTCCTTTACTCTCTAAAGGAAGTCATTTCCAAAAATAAATCTTTTCAAAAACTTTCCGGATTCTCAGACCCATTTAAACCGCATCCCGGGCCCTAGTTTGACTAAAAAGTCAAATTTCTTCAAATCTTTCAAAAACTTACCAAAATCCTTAAAATACTTTCCAAACATGTTCCCCACACTCAAAACATGCTAAACACTACTCAAAACACATCTATGGCAATTATGATGCGAAAAATGCAAAATCGACCAAAATTGGTCACGGTCTCTACAATCTATCTGTATGTATCCTGAATATGTAAGGTGACCTTGTATTTATAGACCAAAAAGTGGGTTGTTTAATTTGGTAACTCTCCAATAATTGTGATAATTTTTATAAATAAGAGATATTTGACTTTTTTTTATATGAAAATAAATTCAAATTCAAATTTGAACTAAACACACATTCTTTAAAGGTCTGAAGCTTTAGGATTTTGACACGTGTCACTGACAGGACCCCTATTCATTGAATTTAATTGATCAAGAATGTTTGACTTCTTGATCGACCAGACGGTGACTAAATCATCACAAAATTTAAAGGTCTACTATTCATCCAAAATAAAATATAATTTTGAAAAAATTATATTTAATTTCGTGTATCAGTATATATGTATACAACATAGAAATTGAAACTTTACCAAATTGGAATTTCTAGATTTTCGTTATCAAATTCTGATCGAAATTAAAATTCCTTTGTCAAACCTTCACTGGAATATTGAGTTTGACTGTCAAAAATTTTGTGAGAATCTTGTCAGATTTTAAACTTGGTTACCGAAAACTTCCTTAGATTTTCATTGGAAGCTCTCTCTCCTCAATGTTTGGAAATGTATGTGTATAGGGTTAACCTTAGGCCCTTTTATAGGCTCCATATTTATAGACAATTTAATATAATATATTTAAGGGCAAATTACACTTACCTCCCTTCTAGATTGGTTTTATAACACTTACCTCCCATGTGTTTTGGCATATAACACTTACCTGCTTATTAGTAACAATCGTTAATATATGTTAACACAACTTATGAAATTACTATTATACCCTTACATCTATAAACAACCACCATTGGGAAGGCTCCATAGTCACCATAGCTCTAGCGACGAACAACGATGTAGTCTTGGTTGATGGAGAAGCTTGATTGGCGGTGGAGCTCTGTGCAGCAGAGTTTGAGTTTCGGGTAAATAGAGACCCAATGTTATGGTGAAGCTTCGATGGTTTGCAGTTGATAACTATCAAGCTTTGTGCTACCATGCTCGCAGTGGTCTGTGAAGGTACTCCGATGAGTGTTGGCTTGCTTTAGTACTGATCGGTGATCTGTGCATGGAGATCCAGATGATGGTCAGCAACTATTGAAGCTAACCATGCCTATATCTCCACTACCATGCAAGCTCCTCTATCTTCATCCACCAAGACCGACTCCCCGGCCACACCTCCATTGAAGCTCCAATGTCCACCATTCATAGCCAACCGAGACTCCTACCACATCCATTGCCGCACCAATTAAGATGACCTATATCTCCATTGCCGTCATCACCTCGGCCAAACAGACTCAATGTCGGTCAAACCCACCAAACCACAGACTCCACAACCATTATTCAAACAACACCTAAACAACCGAGAAGACCCACTTCCCCCACCATGAGCCACCGTTGTGAGCAAACCCACTTCAGACCTTCAATTATAGCAACATCACCTCCAACCAAGCCACCACCCACCTCTATCTCCACCCAACTTCACCATCTACGCCATCAACACTCACCATTGAAACCACTGCCAAGAAGACCTAGCTTCGTCCAAACCACTAGTCACTACCATCCCAATGTTGGAGCTGTCATTGAATCAGAGACCCACCAACTTCAACCGTAATATTTTTAAGGGTATAATTGTCCTTTTAAGATTAAATTTTGATGACATTAGCAATAACCGTTAGTTTGACTGACAGAATGGAGTATTTGTTACAAATGTACAAACTAGAAAGGGTAAGTGTTATATGCCAAAACACAGGGGAGGTAAGCGTTATAAAGCCAATCTTGAAGGGAGGTTAATGTAATTTGCCCTATATTTAATCAAGCAACTCAAGAGTCATGATTTATAAGTTATTTGTGGTGATTAAATAATGGACTTAATTACGGAGGCCCAAGAATAATGAGTTACAAGCAATCCAAGAGTCTCCTTATTCATGGGTGATTAGATTATATATTTAATCATGCAACCCAACAATTATGACCATTTGATTTTTTAATCGATGAAAGAAGATGATAAGTCACACCGAAAAGTAAAAATGTATATAATTTTAAAACATGTTCCAATGCAACTTAGAGTGTCAGCAACTGCAGGAACAATTGAGAGAGGGAGAGAGATGTCATAATATAGAGAGATAAATTGGTGTGGCTTATCTTGAAATGATATGGTGCTTTGCGGATGACCTATTTTCATGCATGCAACTAATTAGAAATTTAAAATATATCATAAACATAAAAGATTCTAAATTTTTAAAAATTACAAACAAATTCTAAAAAAATTATTTTTTTAAAGTATTAATATACAATAAATTAAGATTTAAACAAAAGGAAATTGAAAAGAAAAGGATAATCATAGTTTGATATATATATATATATATATATATATATAATATTTGAAATAAAAAAAATAAGATTAAAATTCGGGTTTGATCGGGTTGTTGACACCTCAACCCTAATTAAGTTTGATTTAAAAAAATTCAATTCAAACTCAGTTTTAATTATAAAAATAATTATCCAAATTAGTGAAAAAACTGAACTTTGCTGTGGAAATGAGGGGAAATTATTAGATGGTTTGGTCTTGACCAATCACTAGCTGCGGTCGAGATAGCATGGTCCCGGTTTGATTTAAAAATTTTCAATTCAAACTCAGTTTTAATTATAAAAATGATTATCCAAATTAGTGAAAAAAATGACTTTGGTGTGGAGAGGAGGTGAAATTATTAGATGGTCTAGTCTTGACTAATCACTAGCTATGGTCGAGATCGCATGGTCCCGGACCATCTAATAATTTTCAGGAGAGAAGAGGTTTTGGAGTTGGTATATATTGTTGGGTAAATTACAATGACCTCCCCTGAGATTTGGCCAAGTTACACCCAGTATCAAACTAATGGATTTTGTTACAATAACCTTCCTTGAGGTTTGCTCTGTTACGACAAAGACCCCATCCGTCCAAAATTTCGTTAGTTTTGTCAAAAAAATTAGGATAAATTACACTGACCTTCCCTGAGGTTTGACTTAATTACACCTGGCATCAAACTAATTGATTTTGTTACAATGATCTCCCCTGTAATAGAAATGAACTAACTGACGTTAACTTTTGGGTGAAATGTCTATTATACCCTTAATATTATATTGATAAAAAATTAATATATATATATATAAATATATATATATATAATGACATTTTTCCCATCTAATATAATAATATTTACTATAGTAAATATTATTATATATATGTAGATATACATATATGTGTGTGTGTGTGCGTGCACAACTCCAGCTACCATCATCACCCTCATTGACACCACACCAAGACCACCGCCATGCCACAGACCAGACCCACCACTCACAACTGCCATGCCGTGAACCACCATTAGCCGAGCCACCATAAGCCACCACAACCATCGTGCAAACCCTAGTTGCCATGACCACTACCATGGTGAGGTTGATTGAGCCGAAGGCGGGAATATGTATATGTATACCTACATATATATATATAGTAATAATAATAATAATATTTACTATAGTAAATATTATTATATTAGATGGGCAAAAGTATCATTTTATATATATAAATATTTTAATTTTTATATCAATATAATATTAAGGGTATAATAGACATTTCACCCAAAAGTTAACGTCGGTTAGTCCATTTCTGTTACAAGAGAGGTCATTGTAACAAAATCAATTAGTTTGACACCGGTTGTAATTAGGTCAAACCTTAGGAGAGGTCAGTGTAATTTATCCTAATTTTTTTGACAAAACTAACGAAATTTTGGACAGAGAGAGTCTTTATCGTAATGGAGCAAACCTCAAAGGAGGTCATTGTAATAAAATCTATTAATTTAATATTATGTATAATTAGACAAAATTTCAAGGGAGGCCAGTGTAATTTACACTGTACTATTTCGCGGAACAAACCTCTCTCACAACTTCTGGTGGGGCCCAGTGAAGGTGTACCAAATTGTGAAGTCGAATGACAATTATGACGAGTTCGACCTTCATTAATGTTCGGGTTATACTATTGGGCCGTATATACATTTTATACACACATGTATCTGATTTTGTATACATGTCTCCAGTAGGTCGGCTTGGATTTTAGGGGTAAGATTTGTCAGACGAAGGAGTTGAGGAGTAGAGGGGTGTGTGAGAGAGAGAGAGCAGTGAGAGGTCCTACCCAATGGAAGAGAAGGGAAAAGAGAAGAAGCGATTCTCCAAACAATCATCTTCTCGATTGCATATAAACATTCTTGACGATGGCTGTCTCATGCACATCTTCAGCTTCTTATCCCCTATTCCAGGTATATATATATACACACACATTTCGAAACCTTAATTCTTTTTGTTAGTTCAATTCCCAGATTCTGTGAAGACCCAATATTGGATTTCATTTATAAATCTAAAGGTGAAACCTTTCTTATAAAACTGCACACAGAACCCTAATTTTTGTAAGTTTCTCTTGTTGTAGTTTAGAATGAACAATTGGGTGTAATTAATTGAAGAACGTCCATTGAACGGTGTAAAGATCAGATTTTTTTGATTTCTTGTTTCATTTTTCTAGCTTAGTTCATTCAACGGTCTTTAGAATGTTGTATCAGTTCGTTATTTTTATTTTTATTTTTTTGGGAATTTTTTGTTTGTTTTAATTGAAGTTTAATATTGAGTCCTTGTTCTACCACTTTGGTGTCCCAAAATATCGTATCAGTTGATTGGTTGTATTTATGGGATCTATTAGCTGTGAAGTGCTTCAATTATTTTGATGTTCGTAGAAGTTGAGGTAGATGTGATGAGAAAAGGTCTAACAATAATATTGTTGGTAAATTTGGGGAAAAATATTAATATTGCTGAAGATTTGACACTGAATAGTGGGTTGAATAAAGGTCTGAACAGAGACCCCAAAATTGTTTCGTTTGAACATCAATGATGATGGACATGCGAAATATTGTTACAAATTTTGAAATTGTTTATTACCATTTGCTGCAACTGAGTACAATGTGCAGGGAGTCCACTCAGTCTTAATTAGAAAATGGGAGGTTGAGGGTTGAAGCCCCATGGGACAAAATGGGTGTGCAGTCTTAATTACCCGGAAAAAGAAAAAAAAAGAAACTGTGAGTTGAATGGAATGAAAAAGAAAATACCCATGACCTAGGTTGGCGACCTTCACTGCACTTGGGAGGGGCGCCCGCCTAAGGTCTACCCCAAGTGGTGGAGCCTATGTCATAATTTGTGGTAGTGGCAGCCTGTGTTCACACACTCCCTGCCCATTATTTACTTCCCAAAAAATGAAATTTAGATGTCTGCCTGGATTGTTTCTTTTGGTCATGCTACAGTGTCAAAAACCTGTTAGCTTTGTTGCATGTATATATATATGATCTTGTTTGGTCTCTGTCACGAGTTGCTGTTGAGTTGCAGATCGGTATAACACCGCCCTCGTTTGCCACAGATGGAGTTACCTGGCATGTCATCCTCGCCTGTGGCTGCGCGTAGACCGGTCTGTCAAAGATTTATCTCAACCTGGAGTTTTCCCCAACATCGAAACAGCTGTCTCTGCTGCAAGGTTGGTAAAGTTTCATTTGCTTCTATTTCATGCTTGTATCATGAAGTATGCCGTGTAAACCTGATCAAAGACTTTGCGCGTTGTAGGCCTGGTGACACTATTCTGATTGGTGCAGGGGGGAGTCATGTTGCTTGTAATATTCAGATTAAAAAGCCCCTTTGCTTGGTATGTTGAAAGCTCCTCTCCTGTAAATGTCACTTTAGTTGGTTGGAACCCTATGGGTATCTTATTTTCTAAAATTGAAAACAGTTGGGACATACTGGAAATTCTAGTTTTTGAATAACATAATCCAAAAGTTCAGAATGGCTGCCATTTTTCTCCGTATGATTGTGTCAATCATTTTCCTTCCTTTCTTTGCACTTGAAAGCTTATACGGATTCTCACCAACTGCAATCAAAGCAAATCTTCCATTTGCATTATTTATTAATAATCGTGTTATGGAAATAACATAACAATAACAGTGATGGTTCTTAGTCACAAAATCTTGTTGCAGTTGGTTTTCAATTTTTTATTGATAGACTCATTTAAGAATATATCATAACAAGGTCATCCTTATATTATTGCTGGTGTTTGTTTATTATATCCAAGTATGGTGGTGTTAGTAAACAGTTGTATAGCCAAGGTTTCAGCTCAAGGGGAATCTCCTCCTTCTTTCCCCAGGTTGAGGGTTCAAGCCCCCATTGGGGCAATAGCGTGCATGTGAATTGTGTGCGCGCACTTACCTACCAAGAAAAGCAATGACGGTTGTATGAATCCATGCATGTGGAAACCACCTTTAGATGGAGCTAGCTAGCAATGCATGACCTACAAAAGTGCTTTTGAAATGTTGTGCGAATTGAGACAGTTTTTACTCTTACTGGGCTTCCTCATTTCATGTCAGGAATCAAGATCAAACACCCTTATGTTATGCTGTCTAAGTCTGGGGCGCCAGCTTGCTCTCATGAACCTTATAGCAAGGAAAGGAGATTATTCTTTTTTTGATAGAAATATCACCATTTCTCTTTTTTCTTAATTTATTCAGATTGGCGGAGGGGAGCTTCCTGATGATACAACGCTTCTGTGTTCCCGGGGTTCAGACAGGTTAGTAAAATTTTATTCATGTTCTTCCTTTTGTGTTGAATGGTGATCCTATAGGAATATTCTCAGTAAAAATAACTTGGAACCTCCAATCTGCTGGGATTGGCAGATAGCTAATAACTGGTGTGCATTTACTTTAATCCCCATGCATGATGAGCTCTCAAGCACCCAGAAAAATAGAACATGCTTAATCTTGCAGTGCCCATCATAAGATTTGATTTTACTTGTTATAGGTGCCTGTGATTGTTCCAGTGAAAGATTTTGAAACAACAGTTTGCTACCCTTGTTACCCCAATAAATAGGATTTGAAGAAATTCTTTAAATTCTTTGATAGTCCCTTGTCCAATGTACTTGTCCAAAAAAATCGTTTATTTTAAAAATAATAATCTAAGACGTTGAATTTTTATTTGCAGTTTAATCTGAAATTTTCTTATAGATATAAAGATAACTTGCCAAGCCTTCACCATTGAAATGCATGCCCAGCAATTAGGAGTTGACTTCTGAAGAATCACCAATGCTGTTTTCACTGTGATCAACAAATTTTTGTACATCATATTCTGTGTTTGAGCAGTGCATTGGAGTTCCTGTCAACCTGTAAATTGGCGAACCTAACAGTGAAGTCGGAGCTCGGTTGCTGCTTGCTCCATAGGAGTGGGAGACTGACAATCGACGGGTGTGTTCTTCAATGCGAGTCAAACCCCTTAGATTATCTTTCCCATGCGATTGTGAGCACAGCCAGTGGCCCTGAGGTGTTTCCATCCTTGGTGAAAAGCCGAGGTGATCGTGTTACTGTTTCTCGAACACGAATTGAAGGAGGTGCCAAGGCTGTTATGACAAGTGGAACCCTGGCTCTGCAGCGTGTTCGAGTCATTTATGCTCGAACTTCCCTCTTTTTCTGGTTTGATGTAGAGCACCTATGACAATAATTTATTCTTTAGCTATTCCATAAAAATATGAACTTTTAGTTGTATATTTGATTCTAAGTGTTGTATTAATTTTAGTATTTCATGCCATACTTGGTTCTGAAGGTTTGTGCAAAATACTATGCTTCATTGTGGTTGGATAAAGGTTTTATTTAGTTTGTTCTTCTATATCTTCAATCTTCTTCTTGTTCCTTTTTTTTTTTCTCCAACAGGTTTTATATGTATATATTCTGCACCTTTCATCTTAAAGAACCGAAAATTTTAGGCACAAAATAGTTACTCGAACACAAAGTCAATTGATAATTCTTTCTTAGGTCGGACAATAAATGATTTTTCAGTCTTTTTCTGATGCCAAAAACAATTTTTTTTAAGATTTTTTTTTTCTTTAAAAAAAAAATGTAGACGAGTGCATTACTGCTTCACTTACCAAAAAAAAAAAAAAAAAATCCGCTGGAAATAAGTGGAAATTCATCATTAATTTTCATAAAATTTTACCCCATATTGACTGTGGAAGGAGCTTTAGCTTTGTTCTCGATTAGTTTCTAGACTATAACTCAGTATATATATATATATATGATGAGTGCCATACGGAATAAATTCACAATGGTTTTTTCTCTTTTTTTCTTCTTTTTTATTTTATTTTTTTGGTGTGGTTTTTCCTCTTTTTTTTTTATGGTAAGAGTACGGAAATTGCCATACTTTGATTTGTGGATGGAATTAAGCACCAACCAAATAGTTCTAGTACAGAGATTTTTGACATGGCAAATAATTTCTTAGAAGGAAAAGCCTCAAAAGCATGTTCTGGCACATGAAACAGTAGCTACCTTAACCCACCATACTACCATGGAATGGAGGTAAAATAAAGAAAAAAAAGAAAAAGAAGAGGAAATAGACAGTGACTATAGCCTCTAAAGATTCTAATAATATAAAAGGAGTTTTCTTTTATTTAGCAAAGGTCTATATTCAGTTGAGAAAAACAGAACTATTCCATGATGAAAAAGAAACTGTGTGTCTGTCATTAGGTCCCCAATTTCTTGAATAAATTTCCATAAAAAACTGAACAGAGAAAAGCAACACATCCACAAATTCCTCATTTGTAAAACAAGCCTCTATACCACAAGTTTGGCTATAGAATACATCAATCAACCTCGCAATTGCAGAATTCACTTGTCCTGCCTTTCTTTGTTCCTCTCATTACAATTCTTAGCTACGAGTCACAGATAACTGAAACATTTTCCTCTATCCTCGTCTTCTTCACCATGGATGCCAAGATCTCCAAACTGCAGTTTCCTCAACACCCAAGTTTCTATAAGCCTAAAAAATGGTCAACATAATTCCACACACTACTACCATCTGAATAAACATTTTGGTTCTCCTCGCTAACATTTTCTTCGGAAGTAGCTACCTCAACTGCCTGAAAATTGACAACCACGGTGACAATGACTCACAATCGCATTATAAGACAGATATAGCACATATCACTGTTTATATAGCTAAAGAAGAAAACTTAAAGCATGCAAACATGTTAATCTGAGAAGTAACAGGAATTTCATTAGCTGAGGCGACATTTGGATGTTTAAGAAAATATACAGTAGTTGTTTTCATTTGTCTTCGGAAGTCCAAGGACAACAATTCATCCTTCAAAATGGAGCAAAAACACAAGAAGAAAATAGTTGTTGCAAAAATATAATCATCGCCAAAGGGAAAGGTAACAAATCTAAATTTTGCTACTTCTGTTTCAGAGAAACAGTTCAAGTTCTGGGGGCATTAGTTTTAAGGAAAGATTAGAGGTCTTGTGCTTTCTTATCACTCTTTCAGTGAAGATAAGAACATGGAAGTAGATTCAGCGTATGATAGAATGTCCTCGAAGGCTTTTCTTGTATGACTGGGCTTTAGTTTGTTCCTTCGGAAAGAGATTGCTGGGTAAGCCAAGCTGATGAAGCTCGTCTACTAAATAGGTTAAAGCTTAACTTGATGGATGTTCTTCAAGCAGCCCAAGGCAGTTAGGAATGAGGAACTACAAGGGGCCATGATGGAGCCCTCAGTTGTCACCAAAGCTGAAATATAAGCTTGTTACAAGGTCTTAAAGGAGGCTCAAGCTAAGTGGGATAACTCCTGCTTTCTCCCACAATGGAACGATCTGGGATTCTGTCAGAATCAAGCCTATCTTTCTTGAAACATTATGCTAGAGTTGAGGTAATTTTTTTGTTCTTATTGGATGGATGAGCGGAAGCACAAGGCAATTGGAACATTTTCACTTCATCAGGGAGAACACAAATTAGCTTAACTGTTGGAGGATGATTTTACTTGACTACATGAATCATGAATTTGGAAGCACATTTTTTTGCTAAAAGATGGCACCAAACCAATTTAGAGGTCTTCCCAAACCATCCCATCCCTCCCGCCAAAAGGGAAGGGGAAAAAAACAGTGATTCCTAGGTGGTGCTTTTGTCTCCTAATGTAGTTGATTCCATTTATGTGATTTCCTAATTACCTCTAGCTTTTCATTCAACAACTTCATCTTTTCCTTTCCCTATTGTTAATGTCTTGTTGAGGGTGTCCTTGTCCTTCTAATATAAATTTCCTACACCATAACATAAGAAAATAAGGAAACGAACATGAGGGATATAAGCTTCGTAGGAAAAACTTAGGTCCTAATCCTATTATCATTACAGCACTTATATGGTATTCTAGTGGTAAGGATTTTATCGAGGTCCATACTTTCTGTCAGGTGATTGACAATATTTATGTCTCATATCTGAGATGGGACTCCAAATTCATGCATGTATTCCTTGTCTTAAACCTCTTCTTTTATAAGATTGTCATGATCTTTCCATGCGCTCCTCTTTGGGTCCATCAAAAAGCATAGTTGCACATTAACAGCAATAACAGTAACTTTTTGTAGA
Organism: Cornus controversa; assembly: GCA_026545225.1. Classification (NCBI taxonomy): domain Eukaryota; kingdom Viridiplantae; phylum Streptophyta; class Magnoliopsida; order Cornales; family Cornaceae; genus Cornus; species Cornus controversa. The sequence continues at coordinate 49,107,412 of CM048853.1, read as the reverse complement.
TCCAGCATTAACTGGAGAGGGGGGCTTGTACATGAACTTCAAGTCTAGCTAAAATGAAAAATGATACAAAGGGGTTTAAGGGGTGTTAGGCATTCAGATAATTCTAACTATGATTTCTACTTAAGATTTATTAATTCAATAATTCCTATATATCTTTGTAGTTACTAATTTTTTAATATTATTTTTATAGTTTTAATCACCCTACGGTCTATTGGGGAGATAAGATAATAGAGAGAGAGCTGGGGTTGGGAGCTGCCAAGTGTTTTGATAAAAAAAAATGGAAAATTGATTATCCAAAACCAACCATAAATTGGACAATCAACCCAATTTTGGCTCAAAACAGAACAATTGAAAACTAATTAAATGGCTCCATCATGCTTCACGAATGCTAGGCCAAGCAATTTGGTATGGAAGTATACATTAGTAGCATATTGCAAGCTTTACCAAAGAGCCTCTTACATTTGTTCAGCACTGAATTTCAAAATCATCCAAATACATGTTGTATCAATGTAATGTATCGGTGTTAAACTAATGAAATAATAACTTACGCAACATTTTAAAACGCAAAGGTAGCCAAACCCAATTTAAAGAAGCAGGTCACCCTTGCACCACCATATCATCAGCAGAGTAATAATCTGCAAGGAGCCGGTACATGTATGATGGGTTATGCCCTCCTCTGCAAAGAAGTAAAGATCAATTAACAATGACTGTCATCTAATACCAAGAATTCAAAAAACTAAAGGCAAAACATATAAAAGAGTACAATATTTTTGTAATTTAGTACAAATGAACAAAATTGCAAGATCTAAAGAAAATGACATCTATGTAAAATATCAAGGACAGCTAGAACACTCTTATAGAAGAAGTTCCATCACATGACCCCAATAAAGAAATTTACGAGTCTATTAGTTTGAACCCATAGAACATAAAACAGACTGTTAAATTTTAATCTGAGATAGACTTCATCACTTCAGTTGAATGTCACTTGGGTTTTGTCTCCTTATTTCATATACTTGAAAAGAAAAGGTGTTATGCAAGCAAACATCATTGTTTCATCTCAGAATTCTGTAAGCCCATGCAATCCTTAACAAATAATAGTCAGGTGAACTTACGTCTCAGTAATAAATAAACTGACAAGCCTCGGTGGCACATAATCAAATGCAGGATTGACAACATGAAGGAGAGGGGAACCAGAACCACTTCCAAAATCCATGCAATCTGAGAATTCTCCGAAGTCAAGCAGCTCAGATGGGGACTTCAACTCATTAAGTAATACCTCTGGATTGTGGGGATACAATGGACACAACTGTCATGTAAGCAAAACAGAAATTAGAAACACACTCTGCAGCAAAAAAATTATCCAATAAGAAGCAGTTCAACAATTAGTACATCAAGATATTTGACAACACAACACACATCTACTAGTAAGGTAAGAACTAAGAAGTAACAATCAGCATTGGGTATATGTTAAGACATTCAAATGGAAGGGCTACAAATAGTTATCCAAAAACTGAAGGGGGAGCAAATTTGAGATTGCTTTTTTCCTTTTTCCTTCTGTGATAAATAACAAATTCTCAGATACTTTTTATTTATACATGATCTTATCTTAGTTTTATATATATTAAAATCATATAGGACTTCTATGTAAAAAAAATTATAATATAGGTTACTTGTATATATTTAATTTTATTTTTATACACTAGTTCGGCACCCTCAAGTATAAGTTTCTGGGTCCACCCCTGATCACACGTGCTATGACGTTCTTGATCATTGCATGCGAATACACATTAATGCAGCTTAAAAGACTTGAATAGTCAATATTCTTATGATACAGACAAAAGACTATTATCAATTATAAATTTACCTACCCAGCTTTTTTGTGATATATGATGATTGACAGCAACAGCTTGGTTTTTGCAAGAACATATTAGACAGTGTAAAGGAGTTTGTGGAACAAGTAAAGAAATTCTGAACCAAAGGTGGGGTGAACTCTCAAATAATTCGTATTTGTATTTTTTACTACATTGGAGGTGCAAAGAGATCAAGAATAGCATCAACAAAAACATCCCTGAAGTACTTAGATATGTTAAGCAGTGTTGCAAAGTTCCTGTCTCCCATATCCAGAGTAACTATAATGGTTAAATAAGCTCTTTAAGAACCGCCGTAAGACATAAAATGATAAAAGGAAGGTTTTATTTCACATCATGCGAGCCTGCAGTATGGAATTTGCACCTTCAGGAAGCAGCCTAACATATTTTTAGCAATTCACTCACAAATAAGTCAGGTGGGTAGATATTGCATAAAATCTCAGCAGAAGAGGGCAACAAAGGTGAGAAAGCTGTAGGATATTGAATATTTCAGACTTAAATCCTACCTATCCAGGTTTAGATTTTTTTCAGAGGGTAAAATCAAGATTACATGGTATAGATGTACGGTTCTCATGAAGCAACAAGACTCTCCCTACTGGACACATGGACCCCCTCCGACAGTGACATTGAACCATGGATATCGTGACACGTGGACTCCCAAAACAAGCTGCCAAGGTAAAGTCCGCCATGATAGCACATTACAAGAGACAAATGCATGTGGTTCCTTGGCCTTGGGTATGCACAACTCGAGGAGATGTCTAAACTCTCCTATAATATACAAAATGACTCCTCCAATACCTTGATTCTTCCATCGTAACACTATAGTGAACCAACAGTGTGGAGGCAATACAAAGGAAGCTCCTTGAGCTCAGTTTATCTGTGATCCAAGCAATGAAAGTGTGATCTACAATACCTCACATTTTGATACTAGCAGTTGTGGAGTAAACAAAGCCCTACGTCACAATCCTCCTTGGTATACTTGGGCTTTTCGTGGCTTGGTGACTTATGCTAAGGCTACCAAGGTGTGGCCCTGAGCCACACACATTATGTAATGCAGGGCTCCTTTTTCACCCACAAATTTGATTATATTAGCTATACTTACATAAAGAAATCATGTAGGGAAAGCCCAAGAAGCAGATGTTCTGTGTATCATACTCTGTGCCTAAAGCAATGCAACTTGAACACATACGCGCAAAAGAGTTTGCTTTTGCATTTACTTAGTATTATTATACCCAAATAATGTTTCAGAAAGCAATTAGACCATGAAGAAGAATATATACCCAGTTAAAAGATTCACAGTTAAATAATTTCAAAAATATGACCTCAGGCAATACAAATAAGAGCTTGAGCTTTCTATTGTGATGAGAAACTGTAACCAATAACCATATTATCATTATATTCATTCAATTGGCAACATTTGTCCCTGATTGCAACAATATAATATCATTATTCCACAAAGTAATGCAAACTGTGTGCAGTCAAATAGAATTGATTTGCCTTTTCTTCTTTTTTAGAAAGCTATGAGATAGTTAAGATCTGAAATAATGTTATAATACCTTGTGAATTCCAGCAAGTACAACAAAGGGGACAGCATGCCTTTGAGCAGCTAGTGCAACCATATTCAAACCAACAGGTGCAATAACCCCACCATTGGCCATGACAGCATGAGCTCCAACTATAACCTTTAAATAGAAAATGTCAAAATGAAGATGAAAGAATCAAGCAATCCATAACCAGAAGGGGGGAGAAAAACTCTTGTGGAGGTCGCATACCATGTTCACTCGAGAAATCATGGCAAAAACTGCAGAATCAGTAATGACTGTGGTTTGTAATCCTCTTGCAACCAATTCTTTCGCAAGAACATGCCCCTGATATCTAATCGAAACACAAGTATAACATATCAAGAACAAAAAGCATAAAACAAATGACATTTGACATTGACAAATACCACAAAAAAAAAGTCAAAAAAAATAAAAAATACTAACAGTCCCTTTGCATTGCAACAATGGGCTAGCCACTCATACAAACCTTGGAGCACCTTCTGCAACAAACACCCTGAATGATCTCTTTTTCTCCTTTGCAGCATAAAGAAATTCCATTACTGTTCTCGAACTGCCTAAAGTTAATATTACCTCACTGTAAAAGAATATATAGTTTGTGTATATATATCAGTCTAAAAGGTCCAGAGGTCCATAGTAAAGTGAAGACAAACCCAGATACAAACAGATAAAGAGGGAGACGGATAGGAAAAATGAAAAAAGACAGACCTCCATCTTGTGATGTATGTCATTCATCAAGAAAAGTAAAAAGTCATTCATCAAGAAAAGCAAGTGAAACAGAAAATGGAGATAGTTATCCATGCAAGAAAAGTAGAAGGTCATTCATCAGTCTCTATTTCAGTAGAGATAGCAGATCCCAGATTTTTGTTAATTAATGTCATATTAGCTTTCCTAAGGAATAAAGGATATCAATGACATATAAGTCTGGCCAATCAACATGGCTCAATGTGCAAGAGGGACCAAGAGTCGATCACCTCCTTCTTCATTGCCCCAGAGCCAGAGAGGGATGGGGCATGCTGCTTGCCATCTTTGGGATCCAGTGGGTTATGGTCTAAGTCCTCCTTGAGTTTGTTCGAGGCTTGGGCAAGGTGTTCAGTGAGGCCCCACGTTCGGGATTCTTGGAGGACTGCCGCCCTCTGTCTTTGGTGGGCCCTTTGGGGAGAGAGAAATAGGAGATTCTTTGATGGGGTGGTATCTCCTTGGGAAGTGTTTAGATTCTCTGTTCTTAGTTCTCTATTTTTTTTGATCCAGGGGTCTAATTGTAATTCTGTGGAGACTTTTCTGTCTTTTGTTGATAGTTTGAGGCTTTAGCCTCTTTGTGCTGTTTTCTGGGCTGTGTCCCCCGTTTAGATGCATTTCTATGAATATATTACTTATAAAATAAAAAGAAGCAGAAATATGCCCCTGGTGCAGTTCATCAACAAGTGAATTTATCTCTTGATGCATGATAGTTTTGCCAGTAAGTGATAAGCACGAGGCCTAGGGAGAAGACATTCCGTTAAGGCATCCAGATGAGCACCAGAACTCCTTTCATTTGCCTCATCATTTTTGTATGCATGTATATGGCAGAGATCACAATATCTAGGACAATCCATCTTCTGACATCAGCTCTTTCCAACAGGATTTGTATTAAATTTCAAAAGAGAATGCATTTATTGGCACATGACAGAGTAAGATTTGCATCCATGGGCCTTTGACAATCTCTGCCATAAAATGAGTGCTTTAAAAGCCTCCACAGACCCTAAGCTGTGACTTGGTCAATCTACAAAATCTAACACCATTATGTGAACTAATCAACGGCTCTTGCTCTGTTTGCTGGAGCAACCATTTCTCTCTCACCATTCAGTTTCTGATCAGATTCAACCAGTGACATTGATTTCCTTGAGGGGGCTTCATCCGCAATGTCCCCAAGACCAACAATACCCAATTCTATGCCATTCTCTTCCATGTCTTATCCAACCCGTCAATTATCTGAGTCTCTCCCATTACTAAGCCAGAACAAATATCAAAATCAGTGTCAACAGAACCACATTTTATAACTCCAATGGACTTCCAAAATTTCAAAAAACCCTTCCAAATTGCCTCCATTAACATCTTCTCCCAAACAAGCAAAACCTCCAGCTCTAAGCACTCGTATCCACTTTAAAAACTCCCTCCCACTGAACATCACACCATATGACCTGTTTCCACCGCCAAACTTGCTAAACCACAAAAACCCAACTCTAAAGTCAATGCAGCTCTTCGCCAGCCACCATTTGGAGGTGGCTTGCCATATTCCTAAGTGGAAGTGATGATCAAGACTGGGTTTCTTAGTGGAGGTCCTCAGATTCATAGACTTTGGGATCAACAAGGTATAAAGAGAGATCATTGGATGAAAGCGGATTCAAGAGGGATGAACAAGGTTTTTGGAAGTACCTCTTTGGGATTCCATGTATAGCTTGCCTATGTGAGAACTGAGATTAGGTGGAGAGTTTGAGTCATCTGAGGCATCAGAATTGTAAGCAGTAGACGGTTGCGGCTTGTTGCGGAGAGGAGTGAAGAGAGTTAGACTAGTAAGGATGGAGGTAGAGGACAGAGTGTTAGTAGTATATTATTCTCATTTTCTCCTTCTAAAGGATTCGAGTGGCCGGGATGTAACTATTGTTAGAGTAGGATTCAACTATGAGTTGGTTCATTTTGCACGCAAACTAAAACTGGCGCTTGTTGCTAACACTGCTGATTGTTGAGTACATAGAAGCAAATACAATCCTTATTAAGCATCTTTAATAGGTATTATTAGGAATTTTTATTAAGGACCAGGTAAATTTTGATAAACAATGGATGAATCTTGGATCTTGTCTTCAATCTAGATCGACCAACCTAATTTGATCCTATGGAATTAGTTCATCCACAGAAAAGCAATATCAAGTATTGCCATGAATTTTTTTCCAAAAATATTAATCAAATATTTTTTTTGATAAGTAATATTAATCAAATATCTTCACGATGTAATATAACTTTTGCTCAATCGCACACAATTTATGCCCCAAATTTGATGGTCTGAGTTGTACTTTCTACAGCATCCAAAAGACAAATAACCAAAGAAGTCTTTAACTTTTTCCACCTCAAGGCACAAACAATTAACCATTTCATGAACCTTCTTCCAAAATTTAAAAATAAAAAATAAAAACTCAAGGAGTTTTATTACTTGATAACATCCCATCACAACCCCTCAGAATGATGTTAGTTCCATCTTTAAAAATACAGCTCTTTATCCACTACAAAATCTTAAAAGTAATACCAAAAATCAGATAAAAATCAAACCCCAAAACCTCTAAATGCATGAAAAAATCACTAAAAATCACTATAAATCACTAAAAAATACATAAAATTAACCATCAAAGGAACTTGAGGACCAACACCAAACCTAAACGCATTAACATCAAAACTTCAAAATAGAATAGCATATTATAGGATCACCAAGGGTTGTAGCCTAGTGAATTGCCAAGGGCTATAACCTAGTGGTATCTCCTCTACCTCCTAAAGTGGAAGGTGAGGGTTAAAGTCCCCAAAGGGACAAATGGGTGCGTGAGTTTCTTGCAAAGAAAAAAAAATAGAATATTATACAACAAATTGATATACCATACTAGACTCAGTAGCCACAATATAACTAGAAGAACTCAAGACTGTCATAAACCAAATATAAGACTATTACATATAATTCTCTTAGATCACATTAAACCTATTCACAGGATAATGTTTGTAAAAATGTGTTCCAAGTCAGATAAGCAATTTGTACTTATAAAACAAAACATTTACTCAAAGTTCAAGAGAAGTACTTGTGATGAATATGCTCCACTGCTTGCTCAGCAATCTGTTCATGACAAGTGGAAATATCTTGAATAAGTTCATTAACCCCCTCAATGACGTTATGCTTTAGCTTCCGAGTCCTTGAATTTCTATCAGCAGCTGTAAAGAATATATCATTAACAACAATATATCCTTAACAATCAACCTACACACCACTTTGATGTACAGCACATAAACCACACTACTGCTTTCATGATTCTATGAAACAAAATAAAAAACAATTTCTAAATTCCCAACCACCGGTAGTAACATTCATCTTCAAAGAATATTGATGACACAATTGAATTCATGCACTAAAAAACAACCACATATCATTAATTATCTGATCAGAAGAGTTTTTAAAAATAAAAATAAATAAAACAATGAAGAGCTCACATTTGCTTTTTCCTTCAGAATCTCCCCCGGAAGACGAAGTGTGAGGAACTGCTGTTGAGTGAGGCAGATCCTCAAGAAGGGTTTGCAAGGAAGGAGGCCTCAGAGTGCTTCTAGCAGCAGCAGCAACAGCAGCAGCTGATAAAACTGGGTGATCACCTTCCTCAGCATCATCTTCATCATCACTTACAGTTGCTAAACCCAACCCACCAATAGCAGCTGTTGCAAGAGAAAGATCCTCTTCTCTAATTATATGTAAAACACGCCTCACAATATTACCAATAGCAAGCTCTGCAATACAGTTCACACAATATTTTGTCTCAGAAACACAGCAAATATACTTGCCAAAAAAGAAACACAGCAAATAAGCCTCAAATAACACAAGTAAACCAAAGAAAAGAAGTGCAGGAAATAAAATTTTCTTTTCACATGTGCTTCTATTTCAATAGTTGAATACAGTCTTGCAATATCCTTCATCTAATCATAGTTATCTGATTCTTTCTTCAAGAAGCTTTGACCTGGGAGCTTAGACATGTTGTTTTCCTTCTTTTTCTGATATGTAAGATCACACGCACATGATGCACCCAACTCAAGGCATACACCCACTATGACGCCCCATAGGAGACTTGAACACTCGACCTATCATATGGGAAGACGAGGACAAATCACTTGAGCTAGAGGCTCAGTGCTTAGACATGCTTCTATTTAAGGCAACAACAAAAAAGAGATATTTGATTAATCCCTTATGCAAATCTCTACAGTTGTTCATACAATAACTTTTCTCTGATTCTTTCGTTAAAAAGCTAAGACCAGGGGCTTACACTACCTTTCTATTAAAGCACAAAAAAATGTTTGATTAATCCTTATGAAATGCTCTACACTTCAAGCTTATATACTAGGAGTTTCAAGATGAGCTTACCTCAGATTTGGTGCTTTAGAGATAAATCCACTAAATTCAGGCTTCTGGTCCAGCAGAGCCTGCTGTGGCTGGGAGAGTTTCTTTATGAGAATAATCTTTCTAGAAAAATATCTCAAAAGTAATCATTATCTTGTTAGGAAATGTGTTTGTGCTAGCTAAGAATCATACTTTTCTTCATTGAAGATATCTCAAAAGGAAATCATTAACTTGTTAGGAAATGTGTTCGTGCTAGCTAAGAATCATTCTTTTCTTCATTTCTCACAATAATGTGACAGAACCTTAATGTATGACACTCTCATTCTCTTGCATAAGTTGTGGGTAACAAGTGACGGTGCTTAAAGCTTAAAACTTGTACCCTTGACAGCTCATTTGTGACACGTGGGCCATGGCAGTATTTGCACAAACGTTGAGTGGAACCTACCAGACATTTGGCATGAATTTCTGACGTATAGCAACATGAAGCTGGTTAAAACATGCCTTCCTACACTGTCGTCTGTAGAAAATTCAACGTATCAGTAGTTTGACTTTTGGGGCTTTAGCAGTAGTATTAATGCCCCTTCCCACATGACCACTAGTTATTTCAAGGACAGTTGCATAGCTAAATCAATAAAATTGCCACTATGAAGCATCTGAATTTCTACTGTTCCCAAATAAAGATTGGCTTCTTGATGCCAGAGAAAAAACACAGCCTACTGAAAGCCATGACACTGATATAACAACAAACAACATCAACAAGATTCACACTTCTCCTATTTCTATACAAATCCTGCATACAGAATTAATCCTCAATTATTTGACATTCCGCTGGGAATCATACAGGTGCAAGAGTCCACAATGTTATTGCAATTTTTGTAACCATTAAAAATAGATCACTTTGGATTCTACCCCATGAATTTTGACATTTTAATTGAGAAAAATATGTGGTACATGTCCACACAAGTAGGAGACAGCTACCAGTTGAGCAACTCTTCCCTAAAATCTAAACTTATACTCTCGCTATACTCTCGCGTAAAAGATAAATTATCACCAGGTTTATCGTGCAAATTGTGGTGCTCCAAAATAATAGAGTCAGCCCTAATTCAAAATTTAAGGTTATTTCATAGTTCAACTGACGTGGTAAAAATTGTTTTTTCACTTCCACTATTGAAGACAAATCCTCTTAGAAAACCCAGGAAAGTCTTCTTTGCTGGAATTTTCTCACTATGAAGTGTTTTTATTTTTTAACTTTCAATTTTCTAGATGTTTTTGTTTCCCAGAGATCCTAGTTTGAGTCCAATTAAAAGCTTGTTAGGGTTAGTAAACCATTAAATATAGTTAAATATTTTATCTTTTTCAAAAACTAAAACCATTTGGTTAGTACATGGGTTTCTCCTGTATTCTTTTTCAAAACCCTAAGAAGTTCTCTAAGAACCTATAAGAAGACCTACTACCAAATTAGATTAGAGAGAACTTATACACAATGGGAAAAGCTTTAAGATAAAAATATGATTTCATTTGCCATTTTTTTTTGACATGATCTTCTTCTTTAATTCTTCTTCTATTTCTACCACTTCATTACTGCACATACCAGCTATTTTCTAGATGAAAATCAAATCATAGTCATCAAACCAAAACTATTATAATCCAAAACCATCACCACACCATTATGCATCACTTTCATATTCGTAAGCCAACCAAGTAGGTGACTATATATATACAGCATTAATCAAAATTTCGATTTGCACATCACCAAAGTTGCTTGACTGAAAGTATAGACATTCATTTGAATTATGGATTCAAACACTAGAACACATAAATTCTTTGTCATAATTAGCAACAACAAAAAAAATGCATACCCACAGGATTCGCGGCAATAAGCTGCTTCCCGACAGCCGAAACAGCGTTAGTAAGAGCCCCAGCTTGGTTTGTGTGGGGAATTCGCTGCTGCGATATCACCGATCGAAGCAGTTCCGCAGTCTGCTTCGCAGTAGTCTTGGAACCCTCAACTTTACTGCGCCCAAAAAAAGGGGAACAAAAAAAATCGAAAACACACACAAATATAACAATTTTACAAAGTATTCAACAACAAAGAACTCACCGTTTCTTGAGCTTGATAGTGAATTCATTTACGAGGGCATGCACGTCCGGCATGGTCTCAAGAATCACAACAATAGCACCTGAAATTATATCATTCGTCAATTCTCGATCAGTATTCCTCCGTTTGGATGCCAAGAAAATGAAAGAAACATATAACGCCTAATTTTCCATATTCTGTAATCACCTTGGAAACAACTTAGCTTGTTCAACTATCAAGCTCAGTTCAAGCGGGTTTTCCAATTTTTCTAACAGCAAATCAAACTAAATTGTAATACTCGAAATTCGATTCTCTCACAGATAGAGAGAGATTGCGTACTTACAGCAGAGATCGATGCGAAAGGGTTTTGCTGTGTGGTTTTTGGGTTTGGGTTTTGTTCATTGTCACCTTTGTCAGATTTGAGTCCGACTCGTTAGGGTCATGGATTAGATTCGAGAAAATTAGGCTGGGTCTGATCCGATTTCGGTCACTAAAGCCCAAGTCATGGCCCATTTTTATCGCCCTCGGCTTTGTTGGCTCTCAATGTCGGCTTTTTGGGGTCTCAGAACGTGCTTCCAAGACATGGAAGTCATCTCTCAGTAAAATGTATGTTCTGGTCTACCGATTGCTTCTTTTTTTATTTAATTCACGAGAATAGGATGCAACTAGGGGTGCACAAAGAACCGTCGGAATCGGAACCGGAACCGGAACCGTACCGAACCGTGGCTACGGTTCCGGTTCCGGTTCCTAAAATTAGGAACCGTTACCAACGGTTCCGGTTCCGGTTCCAGGACCAGTAGAACCGTACCGGAACCGTTGGGGGTAACGGTTCCTTGGAACCGGAACCGTTTTATATTAAATATGTGTATATATATATATAATATAATAACTATATATAATATATATATATATATACATTACATATAATAATTATATATAATGTATATATATTATGTATAATAATTATATTATCATATATTATATATAATAATTATATTATAATATAATTACTATACATAATATATATACATTATATGTAATGTATATATATCTATAATATAATATAATAATTATATATATATAGGGTGCCATTTTTAGATTGTAGGACTCACATTTATTTAATGAATATATATATATATATTTTGTATTTTCAAGCTTCATTAAAAAAAAAAAAAAAAAAAAAATCCTAAGGAACCGCGGTTCGGAACCGGAACCGTACCGAGAACCGCGGTACGGTTCCTCACGGTTCCAACCCCCAACGGTTCCGATTCCGGTTCCAAAAATCAGGAACCGTTGGTAACGGTTCCGGTTCCGGTTCCACCAAGAACCGTGAGGAACCGTACCGTGTGCACCCCTAGATGCAACAAATGACATCAAATACAACAGTGCAATAACAGTAAATGTAAATTACATCAATTGATGTAATGAAGTTATATCCTCAATTTAAATGCTCATTAAAGTACAACAAATTTCTCAATGCAAAATAATATGGGTATCATTTACAGCGAGTCGCAACAGTAGACACGACAAATTAATACAATGTATTGTGTTTGTGTTTGACCTGTCAATCCGTTTAGACTCGTTTAGCTAAATGTTTCATGTTCGTGTCAGAAATGACTCGTTTAACTTAATGTGTCATATTTTCGTGTTATAAATTACTCATTTTGTTTAACTAAGAGTGTCATGTTCGCGTTGATTTCATTCAAATATTATGAAATTTTAATTAAACATGTCTTATCGTGTAACATTGTATCAAGTCTTAATCTATTTATTAAATGGTTCATATGTATTGTGTAGTGTTTGTGTTTACGTATATAACTGCAAGATACGAATATGACACTCCAACATGAATTTTCACCTCTGGTTCACCTTATTGACTCTAAAATAATAATAATAAATAAATAAACGACATAAAGAAAGAAAGAAAACTTATTTTATTATGTGACTTAATGCAAATAATGGGATGAAGCTGAGAATGGAATAAAACAACCCTCCACCAATTACTTAAACGAATAATAGGATACACATTTAAAGTATTAAGATAGTATCACATGGGTGTTCAAATTAAAAGATATATTTTTTCTGTCATTTGTGATCATCCTTTTTTATTCTATATGAATGAGATTGACTATATAGATTATTATTTTCAGTCTATTACAAGTCATGTCTTCTATTGTATTTATTTTTCTAAAATCATTCATTATTACATCAGTCTATGCTAGTTTTTGTAAATCTCTGTCTTCTTTATAAGGGTTAAAAACTCCTCCCCAGGCTTCACACGCATCCCCTTATAAAGGGTCAAGAATTTTTTTCCAGCAATGTTGGCATGACTCTCGGGAGCTTGTGTATAGTCGCCATGTGCCCATCTCATGGGTTTGTGCATGTTTTCGGAAGTGTCACACACTTATCCCTCTAGACAAATTGAAAAGTCATAATCACCATCTTTTAAGACCTAACGTCTTTAGTGTACTGAATTTCATGAGCTTGTGCATATTTTTTTCATTTTTAAGAGATTGACTATGATATGAGGACTCATCAATCACATTCTCCTCACTTAATTTTCAAAACGTGTCTACATAGACATCCCCGTATAAGGAGGATAGCTTTTTTCTCGAGTGATGTGTGATGTCACAATATATCATTGATATGAGTGTTATCTCTTTTTAGCTACATGAATATGTTTAGGATAATGCTACTCAAGCAGAATTCATTTGCCTGAGTAGCATTGCCCATATGTTTATTATTATTATTATTTAAACAAAAATAATTGATTTGAATAAATCCAAACAAGGCACTTTGATTCGATTTTGTTATTCAACCGCTTGATTCCAGTTCCATAACATTGCATATCCAACCAACTAAGTTCGATTTGATTGATGATTTTGAAATCAAGAAACCGAAAAATCCAAACAAAACCATAAAAATTGTATACACATATACATGTGCTTTTTATTTGATTAGGTGGAAACATTTCGTTAACCTAGGCTTGCTTCACCTTAAACCAAGGTTAAAACATCAACCTTAGTTTACATAATTGTTATACTCTATTTATTGTTAGTAGATAACATAATTGTTGTGATACATAAAAAAAAGAAATTGTTCTATTTATCTACACCTTAAAAAAAACCTTGTATTTGCTATTTGGTAGTAAAATTAAAGTTCTTTTAAATGTTAGAGATTTTGGATAAGTAGAGTTTTTAATCAAAGCTCAAATTTAATTTTTTTTGCAACTTGTAAGCGGAGCTAAAAATATAGAGTAATACTACATTTGTCTAATTTTTTTCACACTCTAATCACTATTGTCTAACAAAACTCTTAATAAGTAATAAATAAAAATAGTGTCTCTTTCCTCCAAAATATTTAAATAAATAATGAACACATATATGTAATAATACCAATTCAGTTATTTTATCATTTTTCAAAAATATATAAAAGAGTCTCTCTACATTGAAGAATATTAATAAAAATGCTTTAGATACTATGAAACACTATTTTATTTGATCTTTCATAAACAATACTTTTCTTGTAAATTACACACCAAACGGGTCCTAAAGAGAAGGGAATTCAAACTACGACCGTGAAGAAGACGCGCAATCGATTCCGCGTCGATTTACCGAGAAAATCTCCAAAAGTCACTGAAACCGAGTATTAATGCCGTCGTCAGAATTTCCGGACTTTTGTCTCTCTTTCTCTCTCTAACTGCACGCTCTCTTGGCGCCCAGTAGTTAATCTCTCTCCTTTCTCTCTCTCTAGAATTAATTCAAATTGATTCGTCAACGCACTGTATCACTTTCTAGGGTTTTGATTCGTATCGAGAAATGCTCGCATTTTGAAAACTCCGAGAGGGACGAGAGAGATTTTGGCCCTACAAGTATAAACCTTTCCTTCTTGTATATATCTTCAACACTACCTACACTCCTGTCCCCTCTTTCTCTCTCTCTCTCTCTCTTAATTTGAAAATTTTCTGATTTCAGATTCTTTTATTGGTTTTTGTTGGTGAGTGTCTGATTTCAATTTACAGAACAGTCTACAAGAGTCCAACTTTTGGTCTATCTTAATGCGGATTTGACTTTTGATTGCAACGCCATTTCAAGGTATTTTCTCTCTTCGCGGATCTGTTTGCCTCTATCGTTTCCTTTTTGGGTGTGTTGATTTTACAGTGATTGGTTAGATTTTCTGTGAGTTTCGGTGAATGTTTTCTGCATGACCATTTTTTTTCACAAATATTCTAAGTCTGTTTTTTGATATCATCTGGAAGTTTATGTAGCTTTGGGGGTTAAATTTCAGTTTGAAAATACCTTTTTTTTAACTGTTCTGATTAGCCCGACATATATTTGATTTTAATGTCGAAAGCAATGTCAAAGGGACATCAAACTTTTATAATTATGCGAGATGTATATAATTAGAAATACTCAACCAATGTGCTTTAATTTGCTTCGTGGAATTTTTTTTTAGTTGTGGTGTCAGTGCTAATGTTTCACGGTTGAAACTTGTTAGTTTTATATGTGACTGCATGAAAACATTTCAGGGGAAATATTATAATGCGGTACAGAAAATTGAAGTACTTAGTTGTATAATTGGTAGTGTTGTGTCTTTTTGGATTTTAATGAGCTAAGTTCCGGTGAAGGATATGACCAAGAAATGAATAGCCTTGAAATATAAATCTTGGTGCTTTCTAAGTTTGATGGAATCTGTTTCATCATTTAATGTGTTCATATGCAGAAAGCATAAGATTTCGTTGTGTGATACATGATGAAATCTAAGATAGAGGCATCATGTCATCTGTGAAGACAAGAACACGTGTTTCAACGTGGACACATGATTTCTTACTTGGAAACTATCAAAATGTACCCTTCAAAAAAAAAAATTACCCTTGAAAAAAAAAACTATCAAATTGTAGAAAAGTGACTTTGAATTTTATTTATTAATTTATGAATCTCTTATATGGGACGCCAATACATGATTGTTTGCATGTCTACACATGCACGTGTCTTTGTGTATGGCTTAATGAAACATAGATGGTTGTATTAGGAGTATTGGTAGTTAGGTGCATATATAACAATATTGCTACTACCATAGAAAAATATAAAAAAAATTCAAAACAAATGCGTGAAACACTAGTTTTATCCACACATTAACATAGATAAAGGTGGAGACCTTTGTGTTCAATCCCATATTCCCATGTCAAATGATGGGTTTGCATCAACAAGTGTCTGTCAAGCCATTGATCAATTGAAAGAAGTAGCTTACCATGATAAAAATGACAACTGCATTCTCATTTTCACCAACATTAGGATTCATGATGTCATTACTGGATACCAATGGCCAGTTGTCGCACTTTATTTAAATCATGGTGGAAGATGGCATAATGGTGGTCACATTGACAATCATTTTGTTATGCAAGTTACCTAATACGGATGTTTTTTTATTTGATTCAAATTGGTAGCTAGACTCTCTCTCTCCCCCACCTAGAATGTTATTAATTACATAGCTAAGGCATTTGTGTATATAGCTTTATTCTCCTTGACTTTGTAATGAAAGCATAACAAGCTTCAAGCTTTAGTTGATGAGATTATGTTGTGCATAGGTGCAAGCATCACATTGAGAACTTGAGCACTAGTGGTGTTCCACTAGATCTTAATTTAGTTGATTGCATATGTGATGTGTTTTGAAGGCGAAGATGTGGACAATTTTTTGGTGAAAATAGGACAGAATGGTAGTTAAGGTACTTTGTTGTGCAGTTGGATGATAGGGTCTTCTTACTATTTGACGAGCTAAGATCCAAGGAATAGATCATATGGCAAGAGAATGCATTCCAAAATTGGATTCTCAGTGCTTGATTGGTTGAATTTATCGTTTTTAGTATTTAATGTATCCAATTATAGATGGTTTAGGACATAATTTGATGATACTACTAATACACTTGATGGAATCTGTTTGTAGTTGGTAAAATTTTTATTGTCAAATGTGTTTTGTCCTATAGTATTATCTCCATCTTGAGTGGGGGTAAAGGGATCTGTCTTGTTGTGGAGTTAGTAGATTATGTTATCTAAATAGATGGTAGGTTTGTTTTTGTGCCATTAGTTAATTTTATATTTTTTTTGCCTCCATATTGGTGCTTTTATTTGCAAGATTTCTTTGTTGATTTTCATCCACGACTGTTCAAGGAGATGCAGATGGCAATTGGTTCACGTGGACTGATCATTGATTGAATCATAATGTTTCAGTGGTGGTTGTTACCCTTTCTTATTTAGACAAGATCGATTTCATCTATCGCTGCTTTTAATGTTAGTATACCATTATAAGTTTCAGACAGCATAATGTGGTAAATTATCCAGATGAAACCTGATATTGCAGGCCACTGGTTTCTTTTTGCCATGTCTCTAGAGACGAGGTCAACGTAATTAACGTACTCTCTATATTGGGATTTTCATTTTATGTGTGAATAAGAGGTCATCAAATCGTTCATTCCGTGGTGCAAAATCCATCATTAGCTAAACAATCATTTGGTTATGCCATTTTGGGCTTTTGCTCTAACAGGTCGTGTCGGATCAAAATATTTTAGCCCTGTTGTAACAGATCGTATCGGATTAAAATTAATAATAGTGTTGTTACGTAACAGTAATTGCTGTTATTTAAAATCATCCTTTGGCGAAGGAGGTGTGCCCAAAATGAGGGTTTTGTATATCTCAATCAACACCTAACAGGTCTCATAAATCTGTTTGCATATGCATGAGGAGCGAGCTTATTTATAATAATTGTACTGAACTCTTGTATGGGTTTAGCAATGAATAAAATAAAGTAGAATGTTAACTTATGAAAGTTTGGGGCAACTGTTTTTAATTGCAATTAGACTTCAGGATTATTAAGGGTTTAATGATTTAGCACACTGATAAATTAAGTAATGAACTAATTCATGACAAGTAATCTTTTAATGCCTAAGGTGCTCGGTAGCGAGCATGTACTGAACAAGAACCAGAGTCTAAAAAGTGGTTTCATATATATATATATATATATATATATATATATATATATATCAGTAGATACAAATGTGTCTATTGGTAGCAAGCTTATAATGAAAAAGATAGGTCCATTCTAGGTTACCAGAAAGTGACAAATTTAAAAAATATTTTTTCCAGTGAATCAAGTCCAGAGTCTAAAAATTGGTTTCATATATATATATATATATCAGTAGATACAAAGGTGTCTATCTATCTATGTGTACATATGAGGTTTAAATCTTTACATATTGCTCAGTTCACAAAAAATAGATAATCTAGTATGATAAATATTAAGAAGATTGTTTGGTTTAGTGGTCAATGGTCACCAGTAATTAATTTGAGTGGTGCATGGTTCAACTCACCTTATTGACAAGGAAGAAGAAAGCAAGGACAATGAAAGCTCCATGAATTAAACAATACTGCTGATGCTGGAAACAAGAAGAAAGTAAACCAAATGGAAACAGAAAATGACAACACCGTTGTATCAGTTGAAGATTTAATTAGTTTGCCTCATGGGGAAATGGAATTGTATTGTTGGTACTTGTTACCATTGCGTATACACGATTGAAGGTCATATTTTACATTTGTGTGTATGGAAGGAAGTTTTGCCACATTTAGCTGAATTATATTAATCTGATTTGTTGCATTAAGAATTTACTTTTCTATACTGTCATATTCTGAGCAGAATTTACATGTACCTATCTTCAGTGCAATACAAGTTCCAGTGTTCCTTAATATTTTTAATTTTACTTTGGCATATGTAGTGAGAAGTTGGTCTTATTGGCTATGTCAACTGGAAATGCTTATTTTGATGACATGCGGATTAAACCTGAGGTTGTTGATCCCCCTCAAAATGAAGACATGATGGAAATTAGTGAACTTGTGAACGATCCTTCTCAAAATGACCCAAAACCTAATTTGGCTGTCTCTAGCGGTGTTCGTGAGCTGTTGGAATGTCCTGTGTGCTTAAATGCCATGTATCCTCCCATCCATCAGGTTTGATTTGTTAAATTGGTCAGCTTGCATGGCCTTTTTCTATTGGTGTTTGTAATAGTTGTATTTTGATGTAATTGAACATGATTGTTTCTAATGGATCCATTACTTGATAAGTTGATAGGTTATGATATAAACATGGAAAACAAAAACTCCATGCTAAAAACCTTCGTATTTGGTTCTTGATATCTCATTCAGGACTTATTATGATGATGTTTTGATTCTTCTTGAAATTAAGTATTCATGGAGTCTTAAATCTATGTTTTAGCTATAGGAGTCAATAATAGATCGAACTTAT
This sequence comes from Cornus controversa, assembly GCA_026545225.1. Lineage (NCBI taxonomy): Eukaryota > Viridiplantae > Streptophyta > Magnoliopsida > Cornales > Cornaceae > Cornus > Cornus controversa. Next base: position 49,088,500 of record CM048853.1, on the reverse strand, counting down.
AAAAATAAAAGGAGTCAATAATAGATTGAATGCTGGATTGGGTCATGAGCGGGAAGAAAATGGCCCGAGCCAAGTTTATGTTCTTTAAGGTAGATATCATCCTTTTCTTTGGAAATTTCATCCTCGTATACTTTAATGTCAAGGAAAGAGTTATCACATATCAACAAGTTCCTTTTTCTTTTTGTCCATTAAGAAAAGTCAAGGAAAGAGTTAATGTGGAGATTGTAAAAGTGATACGCCAGTAGAATAGAAAGTCGAGTTTGGCTACAATTACTTCTTTACCAACACTACTTGCTCAGCTATGCTAATTTCTTCACTTTAAAAGTTGTACTAAAAAATTATGTTAAGTCGTGCATTGTACATGGCACTAGTTCGTCTTTCATTAATGGTATATAATATTGACATCGACTTAATATTTGGTTAATATGTTACTTTTTTTTTTAATCAGATCAGCATATCCACACCATCAATACTTGGCATTGATGCATTTTGTGGTTACTGTTTCTAAGGTTTATATGTATCTGTACTGTAGTATACATAAGCTTGATTCGGGAGCTTGGTTCAGTTGGTAGTTGGTAATCCTTCATAGATTAGGCAGTGGCCAGTATCTTATTGGCACCAAAATGAGGAGCATTACACGGATAAAAACTACTGCTTCAGATAAGCTATATCTTTTTAGCTTGCATTTGTTTTACATTATTCCTTGTATGATTGATCATATGAAATTTACCAAATAATTTAATTCTAGTTTTTCTTGTAAATTATTTTTGAACAATTGAATACCTAAATAGTATGGAAAAATTAATTTAAATTACATTTTCTTGTTTAATTTGATTTTTTTGGGTTACATTTTCTAGTTGTGTGACCAACACGTGCTTATAACTTTCTAAGGATTTTTTGTTCTTTTCTTATTTATTTTTTTGTTGCTTTTTCACATAATATATCATTTTTTATCATTGCTGTTCTTGTTTGTAGTGTTCAAATGGTCACACATTGTGTTCTGGCTGCAAGCCTAGAGTGCACAACCGGTGCCCCACTTGCAGGCATGAACTTGGCAATATCAGATGTCTTGCATTGGAGAAGGTGGCTGCTTCGCTTGAACTTCCATGTAAATATCAGAGTTTCGGGTGCATCGGCATCTACCCTTACTACAGCAAGCTAAAACATGAATCCCAGTGTGTTTTCAGACCCTATACTTGCCCCTATGCTGGATCAGAGTGCACAGTCATGGGTGATATTCCTTATCTGGTATCTCATCTCAAAGATGACCACAAGGTTGACATGCATAATGGCAGTACTTTCAATCATCGTTATGTTAAATCAAATCCACAAGAGGTTGAAAACGCTACATGGATGCTTACGGTATTACTTTGTCTTTGTCTCATTTGATGTCATTTTTTGCCAGAATAAAAATTTCGACAGGTGTCATAAATGCCTTCGGAGTAGTCATCCATGTCTGATAATAATATTACTAAACTCAATGTGCCTTTGAACCATTGATGTCTCATGTTTAAGTGATAAATGTTTGTCTTTTTCAAATCTCCAGGTATTCAGTTGTTTTGGGCAGTATTTCTGTTTGCATTTTGAAGCATTCCAGCTTGGGATGGCTCCTGTCTACATAGCATTTTTGCGGTTCATGGGTGATGATAATGAGGCAAAGAACTATAGCTACAGTCTCGAGGTTGGAGGGAACGGGAGGAAGATGATTTGGCAAGGGGTGCCTAGAAGCATCAGGGACAGTCACCGGAAGGTTCGTGACAGTTTTGATGGTCTAATAATCCAACGCAACATGGCTCTTTTCTTCTCAGGGGGAGACCGGAAGGAACTAAAGCTTAGGGTGACTGGTAGAATTTGGAAAGAACAATGATTGGATCTTCTCTCCAACTTTTCACTTGTCTATTTTAGGTGAGTAGATTAGTATCGTCTAGCAGCGCATGCAGTTTTCTGATCATGTATTTTTAGGATTGTTGGAGGCAAACTCTCTTTGCATTCGCATTCCCATGCATCAAATACATGAGTTTGAGTACTTGTGATGTCTGCAATGGTAATGCTACTCCATAGATTTGTTAGATTATGTGTTAGTAGTAGTCTAATGTCTTTCTTTATATTCATGCGTGGATGAACATGGCATTTCTGTCTTCAAAGTGCATGAGCTTTTGAGTCGCTGAGGTGTTTAATTATGGGGAGAAAAAGAACTTTTGATGTAATTTATCATTAATATATTGTTGAACCATGATAAAGCTATATCATCGTTGATTCTTGGACTTTGATTATACTTCTTTATTTGTGTTGTATGAAGCTGATATCTCAATTTTAGAGTTGTGATGCTTGTGGATTGTGTTGTCATATATTGCATTATATGACAACTAGGAGTAGCCTGAATTTTGTTTTGTCTTCAATTGGACAACCTTTACAATGCACCTGGTATAAATACACTGGGTAAATCTCATTTGTATGTGTTTAATACGTACTGGCGTGTATAACACGTAAGACTCAAATTCACTCGGTGTATTTACACCGGGTGTAACGTAGATCTTCTCCTTCAATTAATGTTACAGTCTTGAAGAACTGTCAAGAGATGTTAGAAAATTTGTCAGTCTTGGGCATCTTGAATTTGAGATTACATTATGATGGATTCCATGAAGAGACCCCTTGGTCTTGTGAAGATTTAGCAAGGCTTTCAATGACAAATTAACCATTGTGCATTGTCAAAATTATAGCAGAACAGTGTATTTGATTTATATGTCTCATACTTTATGAACAATTTCTATGATAGAACCCTCTCTGAGACCAAAAAAATAAAAATAAAATAATAATAAATAAAAATTAAGACACATTATTTTACAATTTTTCTTGCATTAGTCCTTTGAACCATAACGCTCTGCTATGATAGAAATCCCTTAAATGGCTGATGAGGCAGTGATCCAGCCGTTCGATTTGCAGTCAGAATGCATGTTCTTAGATTTAGATACTCGTTTCTGTTAGACTGAAAAGTGTTTTTGTTAGTAGAGGTGGCAAAAAATTGTATTGGTAAAAAAAATCTGAAGTATTTGGTAATACATTGTATAAAATATTTTTTTATTTTTAATATATTGGTAACAATAGTTTTTAAAGTACTTATATTGCCAATTTTACAATAATGCCCTTTAATAGAATGTTATTATATTTTATAATAACTTTTTTTTAAAAGAATGGATGAAATTGTTTGTAAAACAATAAAAAAAGATAAAATTGTACGACGAGAAATAGTTGCCTAGTATATAAAACGTTTACGTTGAGTTAAAAGCTCTCTGCTAAAATTGATAACTATTAAAAATGTTTCTAATAGTTAACAAACACATCTAAAATAATAATAATGCTTATATTGGTAACAATATTTTTTAAAATACTTATATTACCAATTTTACAATAATGCCCTTTAATAGAATGTTATTATATTTTATAATAATGACTTTATAAAAGAATGGATGGAATTGTCTCTAAAACAATGAAAAAAGATAAATTGTACGAGCAGAAATAGTTGCCTAATATATAAAATCTTTGCGTTGAATTTTAAAACTTACTAATTGTAGTTTCATTCAGAAGCTCTCCTGAACTAAAATTGATAATTATTAAAAATATTTTTAATGATTAACAAATACATCTAAAATAATAACATTTTTAAACGGTTGAAAAACAATCCCAAACTGAAAGAGGCTTGAAAAGCAATTCCAAACATACTCTCAATGTGATTACATTGAGGGAAACTTTTGTATTATTAAATATATCACATGTTTTTATCACATTTCTGTGACACATTCATTATTATTGTGTTTGAACTTTCACCTTCCATATCTAGTTACACTTACACCAAATGGTACGTTTTATACATATATTTAACTATAAGTAGTTTGTATCTGTGTGTGTATATATATAGTATCATTTTTATGTAAGGTTCTAAAGTTGATTTTTTTTTTTGGTTTCACCAGCAAAAATTTTGAAGTTGAAATTTGAGACCAAAAAAAAATCAGTGGATTGTGATTAAAAATAAGGTAAAGTGCAAAAAAAATCCTCCTAAACTATATCTAAATTTGCAAATAACCTCCTAAACTATATTTTGTACACACAACTTTTTGAACTATCACATTTTGTTACAAAATGCCCCCATGCCTAATTATTTTCATTAAATGACCAAAATATCTTTCTTATTGAATTACACTTAACCCATTTTTTTTATTAAAATAAATTATGAAAAAAATTCATAATATTTTGATGACATATTCTCCATCAAATTTGTATAAATTTACCTTTAATTCTTAAAATTAATTTTTTAATTAAAATCTTCAAATAAATTTTTTTTTTAAAATAAGTAATTTTTTAATTTTTCACATAGTGCGCGAAAAAGAATGTATTTTTTATTTAAATAATTTCTCAATATTTCATTAATATATTATATTATTTTTTTATAGTAAAAAAGTTTCAACATGGTATAATAAATTTTATTTTAAGTAGTAAAATTTTAATAATAAGTTAATTATGTTAAAAAAATGACTTAATTGTGTATTTTTCTATTATTATGATAAATTAATAATAATAATAATAAAATGGTGAAACTAAGCCGAGTTTGATTTTTCTCTTGCTGATAAATCCTCCTATTTAATTTGTTGAGAAAGCGAATCTTCGTTCTGCATTTTGCAATCGGTGAGGACCCCACTTGAGGAGACTCTAGAGATCAATTATTTGAAGAGCTTCACATGGTTCTGTCGGCCAATTCATTTGTTTTTGGTGAATTGTACTATTGCCTTTACTTCCATTACACTTGATTCTAAAACGTCAACCAGGCCTTCTACAACCGGTTCACAAAAATCTCTAGATCGACAACCTAGCTCATCAAGAAGAAAATGGCTGAATCTGTTCTCTACAACACTGTGACTGAAATTCTGAAGAAGTTGGGTTCGATGGTTCGCCAAGAGATCGGACTCGTGTCTGGGGTCAAGAATGAACTTGACAAACTCAAAAACACAGTTTCTACTATCAGAGCAGTACTTGTTCATGCGGAAGAGCAGCAAGCCACAAATCCTGAGATAGCAGACTGGCTCGAAAGGCTCAACGATGCATTTTATGATGCTGATGACTTGCTCGATGAATTCTCCACAGAAGGTCTTCGGTGCCAGATTATGACTCAGAACAAAAGGCTAAAGAAGGTACGTAATTTCCTCTCAAGCTCAAATCCACTTGCTTTCAGTATTAAGATGGCTCGTGAGATTAAGGCTATTCGGGAGACACTAGATGCAATTGCAGAAGACAGGAAAAAATTTCACCTCATTGAACGGCCTTTAGAAATGCGAGTTGAGAATAGCAAGAGGGAGGAGACTCACTCTTTTGTGCCAGGAGAAGATGTTATTGGGAGGGATGGGGATAAAACCAAAATTATACAACTACTACTATTGGACAGTCACGTTAAAGAAAATGTGTCTATTGTTGCAATAGTTGGGATTGGGGGACTAGGAAAGACCACAATTGCACAATTAATATACAATGATGAAGAGATCACTAAATATTTTGAACTCAAGAAGTGGGTGTGTGTCTCTGACCCTTTTGATGCGAAACTCATTGCACAAAAAATCATAGGTTCTAAAGTAGACAAAGACCTTCAGTTGGAAGAAGTGCAAAATCAGTTGAGGAAAAAAATTGATGGAAAAAGATATTTACTTGTGTTGGACGATGTGTGGAATGAGAGTCGTGACAGGTGGTTAAAATTGAAACATCTTTTGAAGGGTGGTTCGAGAGGAAGTAAGATATTAGTAACAACCCGGAGTGAATTAGTTGCAAATGTTACGGGTGCAAATTCACCTTATCTTTTAGCAGGCTTGTCTAAGGAGGAGTCATGGTCTTTGTTTAAGCAAACGGCATTCAAACACGGGGAAGAGTCGGAGAATAAATGTAGAGTAACAATCGGGAAGGAAATTACTGAAAAGTGTAAGGGAGTTCCTCTTGCCATTAGTGCCATAGGAAGCCTGCTATATTCTAAAGATACAGATGCCGAATGGTTGTTTTTCAAAAATAATGACTTGTCAAAAATATCTCAAGAAGAGAATGTTATTTTGCCAATACTGAAGTCAAGTTATGATCACCTTCCTTTCAATTTGAAGAGATGTTTTGCATTTTGTTTCTTGTATTTGAAAGATGAAAAAATTGGTAAGGAAGAATTAATCCAATTGTGGATTGCACATGGATGCATTCAGTCAGTGTATGAAAATAAACAATTGGAAGATGTAGGTGATTTGTATTTTATGAATTTACTAAGGAGGTCCCTTTTTCAAGATGTTGAAAGAGATGAGTGGGGTGATATAATAAGTTGCAAAATGCATGATCTTGTCCACGACCTTGCAGAATCGGTGGCAAGAGTTGAGAACTCCACTTTGAATTTGGATGCAAAAAATGTTACCGAAAGAACTCGTCATGTGTCTTTGGGTTCCGTGTTAATTCATCATGGGAAATTCCAAGTCACTTGGTGAGAGCTAAAAAGTTACGGACTTTTATTTTGAAGAATCATGATTTGAAAGAATCAGAGTTTGAAAGGATTGTTTTAACTTATAAAAGGTTACGTGTATTAGATCTGGGCCAATCGAACCAGTTGAGTTCGTCGAAGATCATGAATGTACCGAATAACATAGATGAGCTGAAACATTTAAGGTATCTTGATCTTAGTTATAATATAGATATCACGACTCTGCCATGTTCTATAATCGAGTTGCGAAATTTGCAGACTCTAAAACTCGTTGGATGTCAAAATCTTAAACAATTGCCAAGAGATACAAAAATTTTGGTCAACCTTAGACATCTTGAGCTTGACGACTGTTTTGGTTTGACTGACATGCCGCGTGGATTGGGACAATTGACATCTCTGGTGAAATTAACAAGGTTTGTAACGGACTCAAATGGCACCGGGTTGAATGATTTGGAAAGCCTAAACAATTTAGAAGGAAGGTTACTTATTGGAATGTATGGACGTGGTAGAGACTCAAGCAGCCGCTGGTGTTTAAAAAAGGCGACAGCATCAGGAGGAGAGGGAAGAGACTACTTGGAGGCAAAGCAATACCTTAAGACACTGCAATTACTTTTTGATAGGGAGAAGGATGATGAGTTAAGGTTGAAATCCCTACGTCCACACCCGAAGCTGAAGGAGCTCGCAATATGGTTTTATGGGGGAGAAAGTTTCCCAAGTTGGATGATGGTTCACAAAATTGGCTTATTATCATCCCTCCCAAATCTAGTCAGAATTTATATGCAGAGCTGTCACAGATGCAAACATCTTCCACAATTTGGGCAACTTCCTTCTATCCAATTTCTGAGTCTTTCGGAAATGGAATCCCTGGAGTACATAGACAACAGTAGTTGTGGGAGTGGGAGTGGGAGTGGTGGTGAGGAGTCCCTCTCTTCGTCTTTACCCTCTTCATCCAGTGAAGGAGGTGCAGCAGCAGCAATAAGAAGATCAGAACCAACACCAACATTCTTCCCATCCCTCAAAGAACTAACACTCAGGGTCTTGCCTGAATTGAAGGGATGGTGGAGGAGCGAAGCAGCAGTAGAAGAAGAAGCAACAGCAAAGGCAATGGCAACGGCAACTTTACTGGACCAACACCATCATCAGCAACATTTGAAGAAGTTATTGCCATCATTTCCTTCTCTTTCCAAATTAATCATCGAAGAGTGCCGTAATCTGACATCAATGCCTATTCTGCAACCATGTCTTAAGGAACTAAAACTCCGTGGCGTCAGCAAGAAGGTAGTAGAAGAAGAGTTAATGATGACTAGGGTGTCCCCAACCCCCTCGACAATCTCTACAACCACTAGGACAGAAACAGTGGCAATCTCTTCATCTTCTAATTCGCTTCTTCCTCTTTCCAATTTAAAGTCTCTGTCATTGTCTTCAATTAAGGATGTAGATGACGATGACAACATGCAATTTCTTCAAGGCCTTGGGAACCTAACCCATCTGTATATCGAAAGTATTCCAGAGTTGGTAGAATCTCTTCCTGTGGGGCTTCGACATCTTACCACTCTTCGAACTCTAAGCATTTGGTGGTGTGAGAATTTGATGCCTTTACCAGAGTGGATAGGCAACATCGCATCACTTGAACAACTTACCATTTTTAATTGTCCCAAATTGACATCACTGCCGGATGGAATGCGTCAGCTCACTGCACTACAACACCTCAGAATTGCAGGATGCGCCAACGTGTTATATGATAGATGCCAGAAAGAAAAAGGAGGGGAAGATTGGCCAAAGATTGCTCACATCCCAAATGTTCATATTTCACGACCTCGGTGACATAAAAGGTAAATCCATCCTTTCTTATCTGAATTTTTTTGAAGACTATAAGAGCCCGTCATATTCTTCTCTCTTCCTGGTCATTGTCATCTCTTTATTTAAGTTCACTTGATCTTTTTATGGGACAGGTACACACTAATCATTGCTAGAAATAAACAAGATTCATTCCACATTTTATTTTACATATTCCAACTACAAACTAGTAATTATCCTTTCTTGTATTTCTTAATTTCTTCTTCCTTTGTTTTTTCTATTTTTTATTCTACACTCTTTAACACATTTTTTTAATAGAAATATATTATTCCTCATTTTGTTTATATATATATATGTGTGTGTGTCTTTTTCTTGTTCTACTTCCATGAATGCAGATAAAGAAAGGAGATTATAGTATTGAAATTGCCCTTTACCATTATCTTATTTTTGCTTTTGTACCATCTCAGGATATATCACCTGTTCTATTTGTGCACGTGTTCTGCGCTGGGACTGATTCATGAGCACATAATGCATTAGTTTTACAGTCTTCTTCTTCGTATTCGTATTTGTTTAATCTCAAAGGTGAAACTGAATTTTTTAAGATGATACTATTGAAATTGTCCTTTACAATAATTTTATTTTTCTTTTTTTTTTTTTACCTTCTCAGGAAATGTCGAATTTTAATTTTGTGCTTTTGTTCTGGGGTAGCTTGATCAGCACTATATTGGTGGATTAGTTTAGTCTCAAAGGTGAGATATCTTTTTATATTAAATTATTTTATCACTTTCCTACCATGTAACAGTATTGTTTAAGAAAAAAATTTATCCAACAAAATGGAAAATGTAATATCATTCTCTTAATTGTTGGAAAAAAGTGTGCAAATTTGTGAAAGAGAAGAAAAGGATTAGGATAATTTACTCAAGGCAGGGACTAAATCATTTTCCTTAAAATGGAAAATGTCTTTTTTGCTTTATTAGGATAATTTACTCCAGGCAGTGGATAAAGGAGGTGCTATATTTTCAGTTAGTTTGAATTGAATGGGTCATTGCTGGGTTACTTTGAGTGGAACAATAAGGAGCTGAGACAGAGTGATCAAACCTGTTTCTTTTAGTCAAGAAAGGTTGGTCCCATCTATTGGACAATTGAATTTAGTAAAGCTGTGCAGACTCTACTGATGACTTTGAAACACAAGAGCTTCCAACATATATTTTTGAAATGCCCATGACTTTTTAGTTACATTGAGCAATTCAAAACTAGTTCATCCAACTTTAATAACAATTCACACTGATCTTTAACACACAATTTTATCCCTTGCTTCCTATAAATTGTTGACTTGTTTTGTTCAGATTAATCCCCTTTTTTCATATTAGCATCAAGTTTCTGCAAATTTACAGGAAGAAACAACAGTAGTGGAAGCAGCCAATTGTGAGATTACAAAAACTAGCGAGCATGAGCAGTCACAAAGCAATTGCCCAAGGGTGTAGGGATGACCATTAGTAGTTTAGACAAGATTTTGTGTAATGGAGGTGAGTCAGGAGAAAGAATCTTATGCAGCTACTGGAAATTTATTGTCTCTACTGGTACTCGCGATCGAGGCAAAGTATTAAGGTTGCAATACCTGATTCAGGTCATTATACATATTATCGTCCATTTTTCGGCCTGCATTATGCTAAAACTTAATTTCTTTCTTCCCATGTTGCAGGAAGGAAGCATTAGGTGTCTCTGTAGAGCAGGGATATTCAATCCATAGGAGGAATATAAGCAGTGAACATAAGTATAGCAGTGGAGACAAGCTATTACCAAAGCAATAGCAAACAAGTATAAGATTATCAAATTACTGGTAAGTCACTTTATCGATGAACACATTATTTTGAATTGTGCTTTACAACTATTTTTTTGGGTTGTCTAGCCCATGAACCTTCCCCTTATGGGAGAAATGATTGAACAACCTTGTGCCCTCTTTGTGTGCTTATGTGATTGATTTTCCTAGTTCTTAAGCTAGACTTTTAATATTTTGAGTGGTATGACAATATAAGTTTGTTTGCTAGAGGAGGTAATATGTTCGTTCAGCCCATCAGACAAAGGGTTGAGAAATGCATCCAAACCCAAGTATGGTGAGTCAAGAACGGGAATAGTGTTTTGTGGCTCGAATCTTCACAGGTATGTACTCAGCAACTTTTCCTTGTTTCTTTCAATCACATGGTGCATTGAAACTCTAGATTTTGCTAATGGAAACAATAATCCTTAAATTGTCTTCATTTTTTACTGTGACAATTTTATTTTCCATTGACATGTTTCATTTGGAAGGTCTTCAATCTATGGACATTTTTTAGAATAAGTTACTTAATGATGAAAACCCAACCCTTCCTTGCAAATTTAGAGAATGTTGTATGACTTGTAATCTATTTAACTGCATCATATGCTTCTCTTCGCTTGTGAATTAATGTTCTCTTTATTGATGTTTAGTTGGTTTTTTTATGGTGCAGGTACACTAGACCTGGTGGAGCAAACGTTGCTAGACACAAGCAAGATTTCACATTTCATTCTACGAACTGCAACTAAAATCTAGTAATTATCCTCTATTTTTTTAATTCTTTTAATACGTATTTTTGAATAGAAATAAGTGAATCCTCGTTCAACAAATGCAAGACCTAATTCAGGTCACTATCAATTTCTTTTTCATTTTGCTGAAGGAGTAATTGGACTTCTCCATGGAGCAAGATATTTAAGATGGGGGGTTGTCTGTCAACATATCTTTACTAGTGAAATTTTTTTTTCCAAGTTTACTGGTGGATGTGGATTAGACAAGCTATAACCAGGGCAGGAGCAAACAAGTCTATGATTCGCAGATTTCTGGTAAGAAGCTACACCAATGAATGGATATTTGTTAAATTGAGCTTTTACATAATTGTTCGGGAAGTCTATTTCATGAGACTTCCCTTTTGGGGAAAAGACGATGGAATAATCTGATGTGTTCTGTTGATTTAATTCACTTTAAAGATGTTCTTTCGTTAGAATTTGCATTCACACCTTAGATGTAGTGAAAAGGTGTGAAAAATGATGGAAGATTTACGCGGACCTTTAAATCACTAGAGATGGGGACTAGACTGCCTGCATAATGTAAATAAAGTTTTGAACTTTTACCAATACAATGTCCAACTTGACTCATACCCAAGATTGCTTAACTAGACAATGTAGTTTGACTTGCAGTGACACAACTTTCAGGACCAAAAAAAAACTTTATTTACATTATAAAGTAGATGATAATAGCATTAGCCAAGAGAATATCAACTATTACTAGAATTTCAAATACTTGAATAACTCTAATGAATGTGAACTGCAAACAAGCTTCACCAATATGACTGATTTTTTCTTGAACAAATTATTTTATTTGGCTATATCATAAGTTAACTGACCTTGTCAAGTCATTCAATGTTAAAGTGGTGATTCAAACGTCCTTGGAAAGTTAACATATTGAAAAGAAAATCAAATGAAAAATTCAAGTGAGTTCATTTATTAGCATCTCCATTGTCAAAAAGTCAATTGCAGGGGTTTTTTTATTTGCTTAACTCATCTTAGTTTGAAATGAAGTTAGAAATGTTAATTTGGACCCATTGACCAATTTTAATTTCTAGCAGGAGATCATACCAGGATTAGATGAAGCAATGCAAGAAACAATGGTGAAAAAGCAGCTGATGAAGCAAGAGGTAGATAAGCTCCTCAGCATCAATGGAGTGACGTACCCCTCGGCCTTGTGAGGATTTAGGAAGGCTTTCAAGAGAGAGTACCGCAAATCAACCACACTGCATTGTCAAAATTAGATGTAGATGTTTCACTATTGATGAACAACTTCATTATTTTAGAATTTTTTTTTTTTTCAATAGTCCTTTGAACCATGATGCTGGTATATATTATAGGAATCACTTAAATGCCAGATGAGGCAATATATATATATATATATATATATATATATATATATATATAATGTAGCTGTTAAACATGCAGTCAGATTACATTTTTCCTGGATTTAATGTTGTTGTAGTGTGATTACATTGAAAGTGGACACAGAAAAAGTATGCTTTGTATTTTTACTAAGAGATTATTTCTTATAGTGTTAATATATCACATGTTATTCAATATATAAGGATGCTAGGGTTTGTTGTATGGGTATGAAAAAATACTGAAAGCTGAAATAGAGAGTGATCGAGAGAGAGAAAGGGTCCAGGCTTGGAGAACTTGTAATCTTTTTATTTTCTTAACATAATGAAATCTCTTTGTTGATTTTCACAGCAGAGCAGACATAGGTTATGAGCCGAATCACGTAAATATTTGTGTTTTGCGGGGGCATGGGTTTATTTTTCTGGCATTTTTTGACTGTGTTCTTGATTTCGGGACATTTGTTGTAACAACAATAAACAATGAGAAGAGGGGTTGAGACATCAAAAATTGCTATACTCCTGGTATTCTTTTTCTAGTTCCAATGGAAATCTAGATTATGATCGGTAATGGGATGAGTGCTCCAAGACATTCCTTACATGATGCCATAGCACCACTCAGTTATTACAAACCTTGAATCAAACTATAGACTTTAAATTTGTCATAAATAAGCATCTGACTTTTAATAATTTGCATATTAATTAGTTGAAAGATTTCTCTCCTTTTTTTTAAAAAAAAAAAACAATAAAACCCCTTTCTTCCCAACCAACTTAAAAAAAATTAAATATGAATGTAAATTAAAAAATACAATGTTAATTACAATAATTCAAAATCACCATATGTTGATTTTCAGTTGTTCTTCATAATGATTGCTGACCGACCAATTTCTATTTCATCAATCCTAATCAGCAAACACCACAAAATTAAGAACACAATTACGAATTGACAGAAAATGTAAAATCATATATTACATAAAATACAAAGATTTGACAGAAAATGTAAAATCATATATTACATAAAATACAAAGATTTATGTGATTCTGTTTATAGTTTATGTCCACAGTAAAAATTGGTGAAGAAATTTCACTATGCGAAGAATAAATGGAGATTACAAGTACTTAAGCCTCCATCCCTTATCTCACTCTCACTCTTTGTTTGGCTTTTAATGTTCTCTCATATCCACACTACAAAATCTAACACTCTTATATATCTGGTTACAATAGAAACTAAAAATGCGAAACTTGGATTTTGTTTGAGTTAGTAGTGGTGGAATTCCCTCCATACATGAAATCCTGGTAATATTCAATAATTTTTTTTGTGGTTGGGGCGCCAAACGTGTATATATAATATTTTATATATTATAGTAATAGAATATAAATGAATATGGAAATGGATGTATACTGTATATACTGTATTTATATATCATTATGTATAGATATATTTAATATATATAAGAGTATTAGAAAATCAAAAAAGAAAAGATGGATTAGAGCTTGGAATAATGAAAAATTACTGATTTTTTTAAATAAAGAAAAAGAAAATATAGGTGAAAGAGTTCCTTGTTGACCGTTGCTTGCTTGCCAGACCCAAGCCGTGTTTGCCTTTCGTGCTTTCTAGAATAAAGCTTTGTTTACTGCTTTGGATTAGGTGTATATATATATATTGAACCCCTAATACTATTATATTACGAAATTTTAATTGTACGGGGTTGGGGTTAAAAGAAATTAACATTGGGTTGGGCTAATATTATGTTACAACATATATTTTATTACTATTGGGTTGGGTTTAAAATAAATTAAACTATGAGCTTTATGCAATTGGATTTAAAACTAAAGGCCCTGTGATTATTTGAAGACCTGTGTAAATTTACTGCTGATACACCTTCAAAATTTTTTTTTGGTTTTGGGGGGGGGGGGGGGGGGGGGGTCGTTGCTCCGCTGGCCCACCCCTCCCTCCGCCCTGTGTTTGGCATGTAATACAAAAATGACTGAAAATTTGGTGAAAATTTTATTGTGTTATGTTTGTGTCGTGTCAATATATGAGTATTCTGTTATACGGGATCGATACAGTTATTGTTTGTGTCAAAAAAATTTTGATACAAGCACAACATGATTATTATACGGGTAACATGACATGACACACGTAATTCGTTTAATAAATGAGTTAAGACATACATTTAACTAAACGAGTCATTTTGAACACAAATATGATACGTTTATCTGACACGTTTGACTAAAGATATCATTTCTAACAATAACACAATTCGTTTAATAAAACTAGTTAATCGGATTGAAAACGAATTGACGAGTCAAACTAGTGTGTCAATTCGGTTTGACACTATTACGACACAAACACAATTAAGTTAAACTCAAATCTACTTATTCCGTCTCGTATTCAAATAATATTATCATATTGTATCAAATATTATCACCATAATAAAAAAAACCTCACATAAGACCCATTAAGTGGCATTGACTGAGTCATAGTTGTCGCGCAAGGCAATCGTGACCAAAAAGAATAGACGTTTCTAACATAATTATCTTTTGAACAATCATGATGTATGCCCAATTCCAGATATGAGAATCAAAACATTCTATAATTTTTTTTCTTCGAGCTCTCTCTGACTTTTGTTCTATTTTAGAATTCTAGACTCTTCCATGGTTTAAAAACTTTATGACCAAATTTTGGAAAATAAAAACATTGATTTTGATTTAAAAAATTGACCAAATTGCCCTAAACATCTTAACTATCAAGTTATTGCAACCCTAGAACTATTTTTTGTTAACTCCTTGAACTACCAAAAAGTTGCAATCAATCCCTGTGTCAAATTGATATTAATAAACTAATAAAATTTAAATTTGACTAATATTTTTTTTTGCTATGACTATTGTACCCTCAATTTATTTGAGAAGATTAAATATTTCATAATCTAACCCATTACTTATTTTGCCTGAAAATTAAAAATAAAAAAAACATGCCATGATGAGGTGGCGCTCACGGACAGATCGCATTCTCATCCATTAGATCTATTGGACGATAACATCAAGAAACACAAATTTTAACTCATTCAACTCTCTCTCTTTCCAGTTAAAAAATAAATAAAAAACTCTCTCTCTCTCTCTCTCTCTCTAAATAAAACATCCACATAATTTGGTGCTATATAGATTTGATCCTCTTTGAAAAGTTAAAGAGATACAATCCGACTAGGACTTTTGATAATATTCAATTATTAAGTGAGATCAACTAAGTTTATTGATAATCTAATTTCATATTTTTAATGAATTAAGTGTTTATTAAAAGTGTTTGACAGCGCAATTTACATATTATTTAAAAAATAAGTGTCACTTAAAATTAAAAAAAATTAAGTAATGATTATTTCATTTATCACTAAATGCTGAATATTTAAAAAACAAAAAATAAATGAATTTCTCAATTTACAATTACCGCTTAAAACTTCAATATTGAAAATTCAACTCTTAATTTTTTTAATTTCCATCAAACAACACCTAAGTCATGGAGTGTCTAACTAACATAGCCATTAAATTCCTACTTTTTGATTTTCTAAATTACACTTATCTTATTTAACATAAAATCATGTAATATCCATATATATATATATATAATCTCTGACATTGGAAAGAAAAAAATGATGAAAATTTTCTAATCCTTCCTTATTCTTTTAAGCACGACTTAATCCATGAACATACTCGTCAATGTCACGCAAAATAAAATAAAGACATAATTTCATAGAATATATATATATATATATATATATATATATCCTAACAATATATTGTTAGGTTACTTTGATACTATTAACAGCGAATTCTTGACGATATGAAGCAGAAACCACCTGTTATTCCTCAATAACCTGATATGCCAAGAAATTTAACTTTTTTTATTACACGTGTTGCAAGTTGTGTTTGGGTGTGCTTGAGCTGTACAGAGTGAAACATGCACGGTTTTTAACTTTCTTCATGTCCGCAGGGGCAAAATGGTAAATGTGTTATTTGCTAACCAAAAAAAAAAAAACTGTTCGGATATGTGGTGTATAATACGCGCCTAAAAAGCGTACGGGTCCCTCAATCATTCATATGATATGGATTGATGATCGACCGACCAACCACCAAAACTCTTTCTTCCCCATGGTTGGAATATCCTGACTTTCTGCGTGTTGGCATTCACGTTTCATCATCACAATTCTCAATCTTTCCTGAATCTTCAGCACTGTTTCTTTCCATAATTCCAACATATACAATAAAAACAAACGGTATACACACACATATATATATTATACACACACACTCTTTTACCATGTAGATTATCCATCAATTACACCTCAAATTTGTGTGCACTCTTCAACTATGGTTCTGAATTCATTCCCAACAGTCACAAACAATTTTCATCCAATATATTAAAAGACGCTTTTTGTCAGAGGTCTTTTTCTCTTCCCCTCTCTTTATCATGTTGTGTTACTGGGTTTAATCGGTTAGAATTTCCTTAGAATACCCATCTCGTTTAATGCAGAAAATAAGCCAAAAAACATGGTTGCGTTGAGATTGTAGCAGTTTCTTCAATCTGGGTATATAATTCAGATGCTAAAATTGGTTATGCAGCAAGAAAGGACCGAATCCGACAACATTTCTGGTAATTTATTTCTCTTTGTTGATGAAAATTTTATGCTTTAATTCTTAATTTCTTAAGCATTGTTTTGTGTATAAATTATAGATGGTTTTGTATTTATGTTGGGATTGCAATTGTTGGAGGGGGAAAATGAGATTTTGGTGTGCTAATGGAAATTGATTTGTTCTTTTCTTTTGTAACCAATATTGTGTATAAATTTTATTTTTCATGGCTTGGAATTCTGGAATATGAGTGATATTTATAAACCTCAACTGCACATGATGAGGAGCTATGACTGAAGAAGAGATTTTTCTAAGAAACCACTAAATCTATCTTGGGTGAGATTTAGACTATTACTATCATCACTACCACCACCATCTTCATCTGAACAAATACTTGCTTGAAGATTTTAATTACTATTACTTATCAAAAAAAAAACTTGCTATTTGGAGTTTGCTAAATGTTGTTGGTATGTTTGCTGCTGAAATGATTAATAGTTAGCTACTAGTTGGTTTTTTGATTGTGCCGAAACAAGTTGAGGGATTATGTCTTCTGTCTAGAATCATGTGGCGTATAAATTTTGTTCCACTATAGGGCTAGAAGCATGAGGAAATTGCGGAATTAAGTTTATTAATCAAGTTTTAAACTTTTAACCATCTATCTTTTGATTATTCTCAGATTTTGATTGAAACTATGATCAGTACGTGGTTTTTGAATTTTTTTATGTCATTTATCTTTCAGCGGAGAAATTATTAATCTATGATTAGATTCTTAAATTTTCAACTGCAACTAACTACTGTTCTCAATGGATTCCCATTGTTGAATCACCAAAATGGAGGACCTAGTAAGAGTTTTGTTTGACTGGTCCTTTAGTTATCGAAGTTTTTCAAGCTCATTTGTCTTCGTTATAAACACATTTTGGGGTTCTTCCTTTTAAGGAATTAGCAGCTTTCAAGCTGGTGGTTTATGCAATTCACAATATGATTCAAAGATGAGTAAGCTAGAAACTAGGTTAATTACCTAGAATGGGTATAATTTTAAACTCACAATTGAGAAGGCATGGGGTTTGTCTTATGGTACAATGGCGAAAATGAGTAAATGTGAAAACAATTGGTCGAAATAGACATGACTGAAACCACTTACAAGACAAAATAAGGACAATGGGCTAAAAGAAAGGGGATCCCCTTAGGTATAGCATAATTACACGGGCTTCTCCTACTAAATCAAAATTTTCAATGGCCTCTCTGTGAAACATTTCTGTTGGACTGTATTAACAAGTGTTTTGCTTATGATTTTGACTCATGCCACATCCATTTTGGCTCCTTTTATCTTCTTCTGTTATTGCTTCCATTTACAAACTAGTCTCAGTTCTTAGTCATTAGGGTTCTTTCCCCCAATCTATAAGGCTGAAATTCATTATCTTTTATATGCATTCTTGACTGAACTCACACATTATATGCATGCTTGACTGGTGGTGACCATGCATATAATGTATTTTTGCTTAAGAAGAAAATATTTGACATTTTGAGGTGTGTTCGAATTGTATACAGGATTATTGGACATAGCTGCTCTTAGATTTTTTTTTTTGGTGTTATATAAGAGTTTTGTTGCATAGTGTCAGCAAGTCTCTGGAATGTGTCAACCAAGTCTCCTAAATAATGAAATTTTATTTTAATTATGGACACATCCATAAAGTGTTGGACACATGTTCAAAAGTGCCCGTAAGTGTTAGGGTCTAACATGTGTCCGACACCTTCGTAGAAGTGTTCATACTTCTTATATTATTGTACATGCATGAGGTTGATTCGGAAAGATATATCCTAATATGATAGTTCTTTTACAATATATATATATATAATTTACTGTGTGTTTTATAATGGCTATGTGACTATTTGATCAATGATGGTGCATTTAGGGTCAAGTTCTCGTCTCTACGACCTCTTGTCTGCAGAAAGCTCAGCAAGTTTGAAATGCAACCAAAGGGAAGGACAGATGAAGTCTTCCAGTATGTTGAGATAAAATGTTTCAGCTTCTTGTTTGAATGTCATTTTTTATACTAAGCTTCATTTTTTTGTCACATCAATAATTTTGCCTTTCTTATATTTACTTGCTACATTCGTCATCCCTATCCAACTGGTGGTAGTTTGCTTCATCTTAGAGCTAAATGATATTTTGAGTACAAATAGCAGTCGATACATGCAATACATAAAGGTCAGCACACTTAAAAACCAACAATCCTCCGTATAGTAATGTGTTTAATCACTTCATTAGATAGTATTCTATCCTCCATATCTGGAATATCCCTGTAGAAGTACTTGTTGAAAATACCTTTCCGAAACTGAAATTTGGTTCTGCTTTTTATGAGTTCTTATTTTAGTTAAAAAAAATGTTGTTTAACCTTAAAATACAATGCGTATTGTGCTGCCTAATTTAGTGGACATAATTGGACTATAAGCTTGAGATGTCATACCAACCAACTCTATTCATAATATCTGGATTGAGTTCTCTGTCGCCAGTCATGGTAGGTAAGAAATGCTCTCTCTATGTTTATGCAGATTACACCTATAGAATGCATTCATTTATGAGTGCAGTAACTAAGAATTAATATAAAACTAGAAATGAGTTCATAAAGAGGAAAGTGCATTTAAAGATATGCACTGCTGGGATATAAAATTCATTAACTTCATTTTCCTATGCATGTTTATGATTTATTGTGTATATGTAATTATATCGATCTTGAATTTATGATCAACCAATCGATGAAGCCTCCCAATTATAAGTTGTGCGCTTGTATAAATTCTTTTTCGTTCCCCACATATGGGTGTAGAAGCACGCAGTAAAAGTAGTATTCTTAAGATGTGCCCTCATTGACCAAAACCCTGAGAGATGACCATATTTTTCATTTTTATAGATGGACAATCATCCCATTCTTGAGGTCCCTTCTTGCTGTAATCAATGTTTGAATATCCTTTTTTTTTTTCTCTTTTTTGTTTCTTTCTTCCTTTTGTTCTTTGTTTATCCTCCTTTTTCTTCTCTCTTCCTCGTTGTCCCGCTCCTCCTCATACGCCTTGTTTTGAGGAGGATTGCTCCTCCTCTATCTTGTTTATTTCATGACAAAGATTTTGAGTATTGTATTGTCCAATAAATAGTAATGGGATCTTGGAAGATATTTTGTCACTTTTTTCTCTTTTTTTGACCCTCTTCATTAGTTGATAAATGTGATTGTATTAAATGGGATTTTGTTCATCTTATCGAAGTTGGTTGTTTTGTTGTTACTGTTTCTCTCAAAGAAAGTCGTAAAGTTGTATGACACAGAATTTTTGACTTAATTCGTCATGCAGAACTTAAATGTTTACATTTTGCCAGACTTTGGTGTGTCATCAGCTGAACCTTTGAACTCAGATACTAGCTGGAAAAACCATGAAACAGTAATGTGCTTTCCAAAAAAAAGCCTAAACCCTAAGACACTAACAAGTTGCAGATGCATAGTTATTCGACTATATTTTTCTGTTTCAAAATTATCATCTGATGCTATAATTTAATTTGAACAAATTGCTTATGTTCATTTTCTTTTCTTTTGGCAGCTTAGATAATATCTTACTAACATGTATTTGTCAATTTTCTTCACTTGTTTATTGGTTTTGTTCCCATATCATCATAAGTTCAGAATTATTTTCTGCATTGGATATTTTGGAAACTCAAATCCGTTCTATGGTCTTCATGCTCAAAATTTTTTACTTTACTGTATTTGATTTCCGTATATCAATTCACTTATCGGTTGTCGTCGTTATGCAAGTTTCATTGTTGTCGCAGGCTTGAGTTTAGTTCATTCAGCTTATGTAACTCTTACTTGCTTTCTGTAACTTATGTCTTCCATTACTTAGGTCCACGAGGAAGGCTGGAGAGTCTGCTATGTCAATCTGGCAATAGATTTTGTGCAGATTGTGGATCTCCAGATCCAAAATGGGTGTAAGTATTGTATTTGAATAGTTAAACTAGAAATTCTCACACGGCATCTTTTTTTAATATTAATTAGAGTCAATGAAAACCTGTATCTGTACATGATTTCCAATTAAAATGGAGGCCAATTAGTGTGGGGGAGTTTTTGTTATAGGCTTGAGCTTGTACAGAAGCTGTGCATATGCATGTAGGTGAGTGGGGAGAATCTATTGTCGTGGGAAGAGCGACCTTTGGGTACTTTTGTTTAGTCTATATTGTAACTCTGGACGAAAGGGTGAGTTGGCACACCAATTATATTGGAAAAAGTGTGCAATTGTGGTGGCCAAAGAGCAAAAGTAAAGATAGTAATTTTACTATGTGGTGTGCCATATTCTTGTTTGCATTTGATGCACGAAAACAAATCGCAGTCTAGATAACAATGACCTGGAGTTTTCATGAGAATCCAGATCAACTTTTGCATATTGTATTGTAATTCTTTGGATTATAAAACCAACATGTTGATGTTATTCTGGATGTTACTTTAGTACAGATGTTTAACACAAAATGGATGTGCTACAACATTTGCCCTTCTTTTATTTTGTTTATATTTTGCATGATTTTGTGTTTTTATGTGTGTTTATATGTTTATAGAATTTCTTGAAATTTCAATAATAAACCTCCACATGTTCTTAATATGTCTCCAAACTTTCTTCAGCAGTAGTTCACACCAGTGCCTATTTATACGTCTCATACATGTGTTTTTGGAATACCTTTGGTTTCTATGCTTTAGCATTTTGTGTATACATTTACGAAAGAAGATTAATAGAAGTTGCTACTTGTTCGCTCTACTTTTCCAAAAAATTTCCAAATTTTTCGCTACATCAATGCCGGCCATATTATGACCTTTGTGAGATAATTGATTTCACATCAAATTGAGCTTGCATCCTAATAGTTCTCAGTTAACCCTGAAAATTCTATTGCAGTCGGGTAGGAGCAATACCTTCCATGTAACCCTATCAGTTCCTACATTTATTCCTCCAATTTTTCGAAATTGACATTTCAAATGAACCTGCCACCCCACATGCATTTATATGAATTTCTTTGTTACTCAGTGCTACACTGCGTTATGAACATATCATTTGCTGATTACCAGATCTTTAAGTCTTGGAGCATTTATATGTATCAAATGTTCTGGAGCGCACAGAAGCCTTGGAGTGCATATTTCAAAGGTACAGTAGCCTCACTTGGCTCCTTTTCCTAGTATCAAGAATTTTAACTTTTATCGTGCATGGCTAAACTTGAATTTTGTAATGTCAATTTTTCTAATCTTTGTTACTGACCTTATTATGTCTAAACATTGTCAAAAGAGTGTTAAAGGTGTAAGTTAAGGATAATGATTAAGTCATCAATGATGGGTTCATTCTAAGAAACTTTGGAGAGAGTAATTGAGAACCATTTAAGCCTTTTAAACAATAGTTTGAAAAATCAATTTGGATTTATGCTATGGAGGACCGTAATGGAAGTCATTTACCTACTGAGAAGACTGATAGAAAGGTGTAGAGGAAAGAAGAAAAATTTTCTTGTGGTTTTTACTGCCTTGCAAAAAGCCCATGATAGGCCTTTAGGGATATAAAATAGTAGACTTCTAATAATAAAAAGTGCACAAATAGATTAATTGACAAGATGAATGACGAGTATTATATGAACAATTGTAAGAGAAACAAGTAAATTCTGATATCATTATAGCCTGAGGCTTATAGTAAGGATTAAAAATAAATCATTACCATCTTGCCTTTATAATGTTTAAAGTTTAAAGTTTAAACTTACTAGATGCATTCATGAATCTTTACTGATGACATAGTTTTAACTGTTAAAAATAAAGTAGGATTAGTTGCTATAATATAATGAAGGTATGCAGATTAGATCAAGAATCAAAAGAAGATAAGTAGGTCTTAAAGTAAATATAATGGAGATTAAGTGAAGACTGAAGGCCAGAGATTCCAAAGACTGAAAAACTTCATTACCCGGACCAGTTTTTCATAAGGGGAGAGAGACTGGATATGATGTTGCTCTTAGAAATAATTTAGAATTGGCTGAGTGGAGGAGCACTCATGAAGTGTTTGTGTTATAGGTCTCGTATAAACCTATAAAACTAAAAGAAAATTTCTGTAAATTGCTATAAGATTAATTGTACTTGTATGGAATAGAATGTTGGGTGATATCAAAATAACAAGAAACATTTGTAACATGTGGTTTAACTAAAGTTATGGAAAGATATGTGCAGTCTAACTGAAGTTATGGATCTAGCATGTACAAGCACCATGTAATATGAGCTTTTTCAAATCATGTCTTGTTAGGAAAAATACTCGACCCAATTAACAAATCTTACCTATTTGGGGTCAACTACATGAATTCTGTTTTGCCATTCTGCTTTACCAGGTATTGCAAGGAAAATGAAAAGAACAAAAATACATCGTTAAACTGATTTATAAGACACTCAAGCTTAATAGTATTCAGGGTTAAGATGAAAAAGGATGGTTAGGTAATGCTTATGGGCAATACAGTGATGAGTGAGCTATTAATTCTGCAAGGCTGAATATAGTTTTTCTTCTATTGTATTCCAAGAGTAATAGAACAAAATTAAGGGAGGAAACCATGGTATCCGATAACCAATTTGGATTTTTGCCAGGGAACTTGACAATGGAAGCTATTCACTTAATTAAACTGCTAATTGAAGAATGTAGGAGTAAGCAAAGAGATCTATATATAGTATTTATAGACTTAAAAAGGCGTATGATAGAGTCCTAAGAGAGATAATTTGGTGGGTTTTACAAAGAAAACAAACTCCTATACAACTAATAAAGATTATCCAAAATATGGATATGGACACCGAAACTAGGGTGCGTTCTACATGTGGTGAGACAAGTGAGTTCTCTATGAACGTAGGATTGCACCAAGGCTCCATGCTAAGGCCATGTCTATTTGCAATAATTTTAGGTGAAATCACAAAAGACATGTAAGGAGATATCCCATGGTGCATGTTGTTTGCTGATGATATAGTTTTATTGGACACTTCTAAAGAAACCTTAGCAATAAAATTAGAAATATGGAGAAGTGCCTTTACAGTCGTAAGGATTAAAAATTAGTGTAGCTGAAAAAGAGTATATGGAATGTAAATTTAATAAAAATTTGAATTTTGATAATATAATGATCACACTTCAAAACCAAAGAATTATTCAAAATAATCACTTCCACTATTTGGGATTGATAATACGAGAGGATGTAGAGATAAATAGTGATATAACTAGTAGAATTGGAGCATGATGGACAATATGGAGACAGACTAGTGGCATTTTATGCGATAAAAGAATAACAAATATATTAGACTAGCTATTCTATATGGAACAGAGTGTTGGGCTTTAAAAAAGAAACAAGAATAACTCATTCATGTAGTGAAAATGAAAATGTTAAGGTGGATGATTGGAGTGACTAGAAGATATAGGGTCGCTAAAGAAAGTGTGGGAGAAAAATTAGGAGTGACACCCATTTTTTTGGTCTATAGCATTGACAACTATTATATAACTGAATCAGATACTATGGTATTTTTCTAAAGAAGACAAGGCCTCTTGACTATGAAAGAAATTGTTAGGTGGGTAAGTGGGAAAGTGGAGTGCTGCCTTTTTGTTTTATTCTCTCTCTCTCTTTTTTTTTTTTTTGGTTTTCCTTTATTTTTTTTTCTTTTTGAACATTGCAATTGGACGTTACAATTTGATCTTTACTTGTATCGTAATGGTGGCAGTGTGCTTATAGGTGTTTATTATCCATCCAATATTTATGCCACAGGTTTTATCAGTTAAACTTGATGAATGGACAGATGAACAAGTAGATACTTTGATAGAAATGGGTGGGAATACTGTAGTAAACTCAAAATATGAAGCTGTCATTCCAGACAATATCAGAAAACCAAAACCAGATTCCTCTATAGAGGAACGCACCGATTTCATTAGGTAATAGAAATACTACAGAATTCATAATTTTGTATACACAACGTATCCTTTCAAAACCACATGTCCACTTCTTTCATACGCAGGAGAAAATATGAGATGCAACAATTTTTGTATATTGACGTAGAGATATCCTGCCCGTTCCCATCTCCTGCTTCGAAATCATCCTCATCCCATTGCGGTTCTTCGGGCAATAATTCTGGTTCAGCCCTAGATAAGAGATTTTCTGAGAAGCAAACAACTGCAAGTCGTTTTCAAAGTCTTGGAAATGCATTTCGCAACAGCTGGAGGAGGAAAGAGTCCGAGCACAAGTCTACTAAGAAGAGTAACTCAATGGTAATGATCTTCTTTTATTTATTCTTTTCCTTAACACGAGACTGTTCGTGGGTGTTTATGATGTTATTTTTTTTATTAGCATTTGTTACACTAAGACTTGCTCTTGTTAAATTTGCTACAATAAAAAAATTATTTTCTTTCTAAATTGGTTTTTGGTTAAAGAAAATCGAGGGAAAAAAATACTTTTTAGATTTATTTATTTACTTCTTTGAGATTTTATTAGGAAAGGACTTAAATTTTTTTGCAACATTATAATTTCAAATTGAAAATAGGGCTGCAAGAACCGAGCTGTTCTTGATTAGCTCACTCGTGGCATGTTATAAGTTTGGTTCACATTCCTTCATTATATAAAAATGGCGACCTCATTTCCCATCAAGACTCATTTAATAAACAAGCTGAGCCCGAAGAATATCCAGCTCGACTCATTAGGCCTTTTAACAGCCCATTTAACTGAAAACGTATTATTAAGCTGAATTAAATTAGTATTAGGTTTTAAATCCCCAGCTTCAAAACATGGTGGATCAATCAACAAGACCTGCTAAGGCAAGCCCACCACTACATGACAATTTAATAAAGTTCTTAGGCAGTGCATCAGAAGAAAGAGAAGGGAAACTTTCCTTTTCCCACATAATGTTGGCTTCAAGCCTTCAACGCAAGTACATGTTTCAAGACTTTCAACTTCATTTATAAAGGATTTTGGTTTTACCATTGAGATTCCAGGCTATGTGGAACTAACTGAAACACAAGTCAGAACCTCTAGGCTTCTTTAAACATTTTCCAAAATTTAAATGTTGAGCTTAACAATAATGGGTCTGTTTGGCATGTGTTTGTGTTTTGTTTTTGCCTAAAACAGAACAACTGTTTTTGTTATGAGTGTTTTGAATAGTAATCGAAAGCATGTTTCGTAATGAAAATGTGTTTTAAGTTTTTTTTGGTTTTTATTTTTATTTTTATTTTTTCTGCTACAGTAGCCGAAACACAATAAAAACACCAAAATGATGTTTCCAATTTTTGCCCAAATTTTTGAAACGTTTTGACACCGTTCAAAACACAACGGGCGGTACCAAACATGCTTTGTCTCTACAGTGCCGAAACAAAACAGAAAAAAGACAAACAAAACGCATGCCAAATAGGCCCAATATTACAAGGAGAATCTGGTGAAGCCTCCAAGCCTCTGAAACGACTTCTTTAATTTCTTATCTCTTTTTCTAATACAGAAACGATTTTGTTGAGTGCCCACTCAAAACTTTTTAGGAAGCTAAGCTCATTGTATAGAAAAGTTGACACTGATCTATTTGACCATCAATAACTAAGTGCCTCATCAAGGGAAATTATAAGTTTTGCTTATGAATTATTTGTCCCAGGTTTGAATTCAAAATTTACACAAACGTTCCATAGTTCCATAACTTGTAATGTATTTTCCTTCACCATATTCTTCTTTTCTATCTAATTGAGGATTTCTTGTTCTGTATTTTTGCCAATTGACTCAATGAACTGGCTTCTTCACTTAGTGTGCCACCTCTCCATTTGCATGAAGCCAACTTAACTGCCAATCATCAACCATATACAATCTGATCTGATATCGTAATTATCTTGCAGAAAGAAAAACACAATAACGATTAAAAATTATATTCCATACTGATTTAGCAATAGGTTTGCAAGTTACGATCAATAACTTTGTTTTGTCCTTGAACCTGTAAAACAATCTAAAAGGCAGCCAGCTTACTGAAAAATGAAATATCCGCCAACCCCAAAGCTTTTTTTCTTTTTTTTTTTTTATGAGAAAATGAAATTCTAAAATTAGAATTAACAAGGTTTGTAGTACATAAAGTTTTCATTTCATAAAACATGCCTTTTGTCTCAACTAGGTTTTATTTTTTTAAGATGACTAAGATGATGCATCAATTGATACTGAACTGTTGACATGAACCTAAATTTGTATTGATCTTAACACGAATTCCATCATAATTAAAAGCTGAAATAACTAAGAATATGGATGTATATAGATTTTATTATTTGTGGATTTGCGGGTTTTGAAGTTTTGCTTGGAGCTGCAGGTCTGTTATATGGGTCTATAGCTGATTTTGGTTAACTTGTGTTGAAGTTTCCCCACATTGGATAGAGAAAGGAAACATCACTCTCTCTTTTTTCTATAGTAGCACCATCTCTCCTTATGCTGTAACTGTTTTGCACTGTGGGCTCTCATAATGGGCTTCCTTGGATTGGCTGAGCTTGTAAGAGTTGTATATTATTCTAAGTTCAAATAATCTATTTAATTTCAAATTTTGAAAATACATGAATGTGAAAACTCGACCCAGGTTGAACAATGCCGACTGCTAAGCCTTGTTCAGTAAATCAGTCGCTGGTTGATTTGTTCAAGCTCGCTCAATATGGCCCACTTTTAACGTAAGTCTAAGTTTCACATATGATAGAATCTCTCAATTCCATTGATCGAGCTATTTTGGGCTTTAAAAATAATTTTACTGAAAACTGTTAACTGATAGAGGTATCGATCAACCTATACTGTTTTCGCAAATACCCTTGTTTTAGAACTCATTTGAATTTCATGAGATAACTTAGGATAAAATCCCTAATTTTGGAAAACATGTTTAGAACATAATTTTGAGCCAATTGATGATTAAATCTAGGTCAAACAAGGTCTGTAAGTTCTCACTTACCTTTATCCTAGATATATGTGAGTGAGACGAGAGAGATTTACGGTATGTTTCTCGCTGATCTCCATCTCCATCACCTTTATGTGGTTGTTGACAAACAACTTTAGACTTTGAGACACATTATAGCCATACTGTTGAGCAGGAATTTGTCAACACATAACTCATAAACCAACATTAGCATATGTTAATGCAAGAAATGTGCTCTTGTTAAATATGCTATGATTAAATATATTTTCTTTCTAATGTTTTTTGGTTAATGTGAGTTGAGAAATAATATTTTCCAAATTTATTCATTTACTTTTCCTCGAGCCTTTACTAGGAAAGGAACTTTGTTTTTTAAAAACATTATAACCGTAAACTGGAAAGAAGAACTATAGGTTATTAAAAATGTTGTTATATGCTTTTTGGGGTGAATGTGTTTTATAAACATGTGGATGTGGCAGTGGCACTAACAGCATTAATGCCATTTCAGGTTTGCTGAAAATGCCATTTTATCACCACATTAGTGTTTTCAGTTTGACATTGATCCTGGATCTTATTACTCTAAATAATATGTATAGGCAGGTATGGTCGAATTTGTCGGACTGATAAAAGTCAATGTGGTCAGAGGCACCAACCTAGCTGTTCGAGATATGATGTCCAGTGATCCTTATGTCATCCTTTCATTGGGACACCAAGTAAGCCTCTTTTACTGATGAACTCTTTTCCATTATTGTTATGCATAACTGAAAGGTGGGGAAAGTCATAAGTAACAAGCCTTCTTCGTAAATTTGTTGCAGTCGGTGAAGACACGTGTCATAAAGAACAATCTGAACCCAGTCTGGAATGAAAAGCTAATGTTATCAATACCAGAACACATTCCTCCTCTTAAAGTGGTAAGTCACTTATCATAAGTATCAAATAATCTGGTATGCAATTTAACGAAAACAATATTTAATAAACACACATTAGTCGATCACTGCAGTTGATCTAATACACGTGAACTTCATTATGGCATGCTTTGAAATTTTAGGTCTACCTCTATTAGATTAATCTTTCATGCAAATAGCTGTCCCAGTTGCTCATTTATTCATGTTATACTGTGACAATGGCTCAATGGCTCACCTAGTAAAATTCTGTAACTTAATATCATTATCATCATCTTTGCCTTTATCCCATGTGAATGAGCCAGTCACATGAATTCCCTTTTACCATTCTTTTCTATTACAACCCATGTCTCTATTGTATTTAATTTTTTAAATCATTTTTAATTATTTTATCCCACGTGAGTTTTGGTTGACCTCTGTCTCTTACTTTTTATGAAAACAAATCTTCCTTTTCTTAGGGTGCGTCTACAGGTCTACGTTGTATATGGCCATACTACCACTTAAGTCTACTTTCTCTTTTTTTTTTTTTTTTATCACTAATAGTCTATAAAGCACGGATACGGATACGGGATACGGATACGACACAATACGGATACGGCAATACGGAAAATCTCAAAAAAATAGAATACGGGTACGGTGGGATACGGCAAATATATATATATATATATATATATATATATACACAAAAAAAAATTAATAGAACACAAATTAAGTTTTAAGTTTTAACTTAAAGTTTTTTTTTTTCCAGCATTAAAAGATCTTTTGATTTATTACAAATTAAGCTCCACCTTTTAACTAAGCTTTTTAATATTACAATATGGCCACCATCTTTTTTTTAAAAAAAAAAAAATTACAAGTTTTCCCAAACGTATCTGAGAAGTATCCACCATGTATCCTGGTGTATCCGAAAATAAAAAAATTATTTAAAAAAATCGGTTACTTCTCGGGAGTATCCGATACGTGTCCGGCCGTATCCGTACCGGATACGTATCCGATACGGCCACGGGGCCTCCGGGGAAGCATCCGTGCTTCATAGCTAATAGTAGTCACTCCTAATTTTTTTCTCACACATAAATTGATGAATCTTCTTAACGGAATTGCTAGGGGGTAGATAACAAAGTCATGCATCCTTAAATAATCCACATATCTTTTGTGCTTTGGAGTAAGATCCTAGTTTACTTCACTTGCTCAACAACCAATCTGAGCTTTTAAATATAATTACTGGGCTACATAATAATTATCTACTCTTGCAATTCAACTTGCCTCAAGAAAGCCTTGTCCCAACCTTTTTATGGTTGCTACGTGAATCTTGTTCTCCACTCCTCTCTGTCTAGAATCATAATACATATAGAGATAAATAATTAATAGATAGACAGATAGACGTAAGTAGAGAGGTATTACAAAGATGAAGAGAACTATATACTTTCACGAGTCATAGCATCTGTGTGTCAAAGTCACTAATTTCAACGAGCTCCTTTTCTGATTTTCAAATCAGTTTTCGCCCCAACGAGCCACTTTCGGTCTTCTCGTTGCTCCGATGAGCTGCATTTGTCTATCGAGCCCTACTCTTTTGCAACTTCTTTGTATGTGTTCGCAGCCACAGTTGGTAACATCACTAGATTGCTTTCGCGAACCGCATTCAAGATTTTGTCTCCAAACTCAAGTTGGCTTCATATAACTCACCTTGAGTTTGCGAGGGGCTGTTAGATTATATATTTCCTATTATATCTGCTGGTAGATTATATATCTTTTTCTAAACCACATAGGTTTTTCACACCTTCTCCTAAACCATCTAGAACTAGGATTTCTTGTCTCCTAAGTTTACTTAACCTCAAGATTATGTGCCTATAAATAGGCCTTTATGTGTTGTTGACAATATCAAAAAGACAATTCAATAATCAATTCAATCTATACAATCTCCTATATTTCTAACAGCAGCATATAGAACATCAATTTAGTATTATTTGTAATGAAACTTCATGTTTGCAAAATAAAGGTAGGCAAGGTTCTGTATTGTATTTTCACTTGAACAAGTTGATGCTACAGTCTTTGAAGGAGGTGGAAAATTCTGTCGTCAACCAATCAGGCTTTAGACGAGTTGATTTTGACTAACAAGATAATTGATGATGCAATTTTACCCAGACAAATTAGACAAGGTATGTAATAGGCAAACTATCAAAGGTGGAAGAATAACTGGGACTCAGTTTGCCAGTTTTGCCTCAAGTCTTTCTTGTTGCTTTAAGGTTTTGTAATCATTCAAAAAACGAAAATTTGAATTTGGAAGTTAGAGAAACTAAGGTTGGGTTTATGAGCCTTGCAGCCCTGAAACCATAAAGATAATGGACTCAACCGGGATATAATGTTATATTAAATTGCAGAAGGTTCTTCATGAAGTCATTAAAACAAGAAACTGAAAGTGCAAAGGTGAATAAGCATTTTAGAGTAAATATAGAAATGACATATATCAACATGAATCATGTCATGATTTGCTCCTGCCACTTAGTGACTTGATCTGAATTATCTCATTGGTCCATGTCATCTGAATTCTCTGGCAGCAATGAAATGTGATTTGGCAATAGCAATATCTATAAAATAAATAGTTGTTTCTGGGAGGCAATTTAGATTATAAAATAAATGGAATTCTGAGTGAGAACATATCATGGCATCTAACATTCAAGGCTGTTAATGTATAAAACTGTTGAGATATGCAGCAGGGGAACAGTGCAAAAGGGTTTGCAGGCACTTCTTAATATGAAGCAGATGATGGACTGATGAAGGATTTCTGAAGCTTATTTCTTGCTTGCATGTGTTGAGTTTGCATATATAGTTTCATTTCATCTATATATTATATTTTAACAATTTGGAGCATTGTGTTGAATAACCCAATGAAGTAAGAAGTTGTTAAAAACTGATTACTGCATATAGGCATTCTAGCTTTTCAACATTATCAATTATGATATTTACGAGTGCCACCTTGGTATGGTTGTTTACAGGTTGTGTATGACAAGGATACATTCTCAACTGATGATTTTATGGGGGAGGCCGAGATCGACATTCAACCGTTGCTCTCTGCTGCTAAAGCCTCCGAGAATTCAGCAATCAAATCCATGCAGCTTGGAAAGTGGGTAGCGTGCAAAGACAACACCCTGGTAAGAGATGGTATCATTACCCTAATAGATGGGAATGTAAAGCAGGATATTGCTCTCAAGCTGCAGAATGTTGAAAGGGGAGTGCTAGATATTGAGCTTGAATGCGTTCCTCTCATTCAATAGGAAGAAATTGTACGTCAGATTGGCCCTTTTCGTTCTAAATTGGGGAATTGTACGTCAGTAGGCTGACTGTTTGATTAGAAATTCCTTTTTGTTTGACAGCTGCATTCTAGGATGCATCATTTTGTCCCTGCCAAGTGTGTTCACTCGGTTACCTGCTTGTATATCTTCAGATTGGCGAAGCCACGTTAAGGAAAAGGAAATCAGTGGATCCAGTTTTAAACCCTAGACCTGAATTATTGCATCATTTTAGACAATACTGCAGTCTGCTTGTATGCAGGCACTCATGATTTGTAAGGAAATTTACTCATTCGGCAAAGTTGGGATAAACTCAACTTAATTGAAAAGTTTTTGTCAGCCTACTCTGTATCTTACATGAAAATTGAAATGTCTGATGGATTAATATGAAGTCCTCTGTCTAACCTTTCATTTGTGATTTGAAAAATAGCACCAATTCTTTACTATTGAGGTTTTTTACCTTGAAATCAATCCAAGCATCTTAGCTTAACAAAAAAAGAAAAAAAGAACCAACAACAAAACAAAGGAAAAAGCAAAACTGTTACACTTCAAATTTCTCCGTTGAGACCGAAAACCTTGACCTTGTTGATCTGCTCCCATCTTCTTTTCTCCAATGCATCTATGAGCTAAAGTCCAGTCCTCTAAATTTTTCTTTTGACACAACTTTGTCATTTATCAAATTGCTTTTGTTTTTCTATTGTGGACTTAATATTTAGAGTTAAATTCACTAATGAAGTTTGGTCAAATTACCATCGGAGAGTCCGTTTGGTCTTTATTTCTTTCACCTCTTACAAATTTACTTTTTGTGGGTCGGAGTAAATTTTAAGTGTAAAAAGAAAATT
This sequence comes from Cornus controversa, assembly GCA_026545225.1. Taxonomy (NCBI): domain Eukaryota; kingdom Viridiplantae; phylum Streptophyta; class Magnoliopsida; order Cornales; family Cornaceae; genus Cornus; species Cornus controversa. The sequence continues at coordinate 49,055,705 of CM048853.1, read as the reverse complement.
TTGTCCTTATATTATAATATCACTTTATATTTCAAATATGGTAAAATACAATAACCTCCCCTGAGTTTTACTATAATTGAACTAATTTCCCCTTAAAAAAAAAAAAATTAAAATGACATGTTTTTCCACATTATACTCTCTCGGTTCATTCTTCTTTTGTACACCTATTACACCACCACCTTCACCATCCATGACTACCACTGATCTTCAATCTTGCTCCTAACATATATGATCAATCGCCAAAAATTCTATCACACAAATTCTTTTCAAAGATTTTCGATCATGGTCATATATATACAAACACATACATATGATCGGATCTATGGACTGAGTTGTTGAATTTTGTCGTGAATCACAAGTACGAGTTGACAAAAATGACCGGACTAGTAGTGTCGTGCGCGTGAAAACGTTCATATCATTTTCAAAATCAAAATTATTATTATTATTATTAAATTATTTAAAAATATAATGGTAAAATCATCCTAAAATATTATTTCAAATCATCATAGAGAGATCAGTGTAATTACAACAAACTTCAGGAGAAGTTAATGCAATTATAGCAAACCTCAGGAAGGTCAGTGCAATTACGACGAACTTCATGAATGTCATTGTATTTTACTCTATTTGAAATATAATGTGATATTATAATGTAAAGACAAAATTGTCTTTTCACTCTTAATGAACTCAACACTTGAAACCGAAATAACTAGAACTTTCAGAAGTAAAGATGTGATCTTTTAACTACAAAAAAAATTGTTTCAACAGACGGATGGTATATCGAATATTATAAGACGATCTTTAAATCTTCTTTCCTTCCTTCAATCCCCAGACTTTCTAATATGCTCAATTACTGCCCCATCAGTTCAGCATCAATCCTGACTCCTGGAGAGAGAGAAAAAACGATTTTTCATCAAAGATACTTAAGAGGAGCAACATGATAGATTAGGTAAAGTATAAAATGGATCTCATTATGGCCCGTCCCTATAGCATCTAATACTCCGTCTCGTCTCGTCTCTGTTTCTATGATTATCACATCATCTGTAGGATAGAACACCATTAGAGTTAAACTGGCCCATATAATCAAGTTAAAGCAAAGGACAAAGACCTCCTCAACAAAGTATTGATGTAGATACTACCAAAATAAATTACCCTACATCTGCACCTTCTCGCTCCTTTGCAGTTCCAGATGCTCAAAGCACCAGCTTGAAGCCCTTTGAGTGGGAAATCATCTCTAACAGGAAGAAAAAGCGACGTGTTAACTATTAAAAAAATGTAAGGTATTACCTTTACAATCTGTCACCAAATGGTAAAAAGAAGTCTATAAAGGTAGCGTTCTCACCATAAACTCACGGGTCATGCCCACATCCATTGGATCAAGAGTGTGGCATCAAAGCAAACTTGATCGAATGGATGAGGACGAGGACTCACGTGAGTGTGCAATGTAACTAGATCAAACACACCAGTGCTCTATACAATATTAAAGAGACCAACTCTTAGCAGCATAATTTCAAAAAAAAATTACCATCCACCCACTGGATGCATGTCGAATATGCCTAATGGAACACACTCAGTGATAAAAACTAAACATTAGCAATAGAACCTAACTCTATGAAAACAATATTATCAGTTGCTACAGTACAGCATTCAGTCAGACATTGTCATCTATAATCTGAAGTATACTAAACTACTACTATTTTATTTTTTAACAAATTCAGATAAGAATGCATTTCCTCAAACCAATAACACGTTAGAATGGAACAAATACACTGCTGAATATTGCAAGCGTGCATTGCATGATTTGCATCCAATGAGAGCCTCCATTCAAATTGACATCTAGCTAAGAATCAGTGCCATCAATTATGCAACGATTAAACAGAAAAGAAACAAAGAGAATAAGACATCATTTAACTTCAGGAACAATCAACATAATAAAGCAGTCATGATGCCAAGAACACACTTTCATCCAAGGTTCCATTCCTATGTAATTACAGTAAAAGAGCAAGGGAATACAATCGAGAGCACTAAATACCTAACAAAAATCTAATTAAAGCAGCTGTATAAACTTAGAGTATCTCTCAAAAACAAACTACCATTATATAACAAGAATAAGAATACAGCCTTCAGTTGATCTTGCTCTTAGAAATAATGAAATTTTAAACCCATGCCAACACTAGCACCTGATAAATACATTCAGGTTGCAATAGATATTCTGGATGTTTTCTTCACCAACTGGTTTTGACCATCAGTGCTTGCTTAGCATAATTGTTCACACATTATATTTCAATTTTTTTGTTTCTCCTCTCTTTTTTTCCTCTTTTGTTTGGGGTGGGGGCACAACCGATCAATATGAATTCAGAAGAATATGGTTATGGCAGTTCTTTTGCTGTTTGTTACACAAAAATATGGGCAAAAGAATATGCAATGTTACTAGTTTATTATCATTTAACCAAGAAAGGATACGAAGATAATTCAAATTCAAACAAAACAATATAAAATCAAATGAAATAATTTGATATTCATAAATTCGGAAAATATTTGAATGTCAAAGAAATCAACTAAAATTCCAAAAATGTTGCCAGCTAAGAAGTCCAATGATCGGAGAAATCCTATTTCCCAATTATTAGAGAAATCCTATTTGGGCCAAGTCAAAAGTAATGAATTTATAACCATACTTCTATAACCAAAGATTCATTATTGACAGTTCCCCAATCCAGAAAAGAAAGTTCCCATTCACTTATAATAAAACCCAGTAAAAATAAATTTAAGAGACCCACAATAATGATTAGTGACATAAACAATGCCCTATTATTGTCTCTTGACATTGTTTCACATCCTCATTTAAATCAAATATCATTGGAAACTTGGACCGAACAATTTGAACAAACTTAGAACCTGCAATGTATAAGAATGGAAATATTCAACTACATAAGGTTCCCACTCTCAAATCTTTACTAAATATAGCTTTCAACAGGCAAACAAGATGAAAATATTTTTAACTACATAACTTATCTTTACAAAAAATGCACATAATGTATTATGAAAAACATCCTTAATCTGTGTTCTTTCCTTTCATCTGCAAACTTTATAGGATTCCCAACTACAGCCCTGGTCCAGCATCAATCCTGAGAGAAGCACCATTTTGTATATTAGATGCTTAAGGGGAGCAACATGATCGATTAGGTTGTATAATTAAAATTGTATAAATAATTCTTCTCATATGCCCATCTCTGTAGCATTAATTACTCAATCTCATCTCTGTTCCCATACTAGGTAGAATAACACCTCTGAGACAGAATACCATCACACTTGAACTAGCCAATATAAGCAAGTTTAAAGGCAAAGATACCAATTCAATAAATAAATAACTGCCAAAATCTAATGACCTACCTTTCCACCTTCTCGCTCCTAAGTTTCTTCTTCCAGTTGCTCAAAGCTTCAGTTTGAATCCCTTTGACAGGAAGTCATCCCTAATAGAATCAAAATACAGCAAGTATGGTATAAGGTGCCATCAATATACAGAACAACTCTAATTGCCATTATATATCCGATCATGTCATAACTAACAATGCCAAGTAAGATAAGAGCACAAAAGGATTAATATGGGGTTACCTTCCCTTTTTATCCTTCTTCTTTTGTGCTTGCTGCTTCTTTTCATCACATCCACCATCATCATCGCAGAGTGGAACTAGACTTCCCAAACAAATTTCAGCTTCAGATAAAATAGGCACACCACGAATCTCAACATTCTTCACTGTTTTCCTTCTCAAGTCAAACCAAAGAAGCCTGTTATTGTCCAGGTCCAGAAGTACTTCCCCGCCACTCCTTGAATATGCTAGAGGCCTCACAAAATCAAACTTCCTAACCACACTTGGCCGCTCAATAGAAAACAATTTAGTCCAAGATTCCTTCACTCCATACTCCTTCATCACCCATATATCAACTCGATTTCCAGCATAATTGCAGCTTACACAAAGGCATCCTCCTAACACCCCCACATCCATACGAAAATCTTTATCCAAATAATCAGGTTGTTGTACCAACCGATATTCCTCAACCCCAAGATGAAAAGCAGCAATCAAATTGGGCTCCGAATTGGGTCTTCGACACAAAACCCAGTGCAAAGCCCCACTAACAACCACGCCATTCGCCACACCATTCGCCCGCTTGTATAGGAGGCAATAAGGGAAATCCTGAATCCTCCGCCACGAATTCGATTTCAGACTGTAAACCTCAACCACAGAATCAAATGAATCGTCACTTTTGCCATAAAACTGTACAATCCTCACCAACTTGTAGTCATCATTGACAGAATCATACCCAAACCCATAAATAATAAGATTAAACTGGGAAATGCCGAATCCACGCGGGAAGTCAATGGGTGCGACGGGTGCGACCGGTAACTCGTGGTGTTTTCGAGTCGAAGGGTTCCACAAGACAATTTGTTTATCTGTTTTAGACAAACAGAGCAAGCCATTGCAAGAGCCCAATAATTCAGTTAATTCTCCAGGTTCCCATCCTCTGAACTTCAAGGGGTGGTCAAGCTTTATAGCACGATCGAGCGAGTCGAAGTCTATGGAGTAGAGATCAAAATATTCAACTATGATGCTAAGATTGGCGTTGGTTTGGATGGATCGATTGAGATGCGATTTGACGAAATGTGGGCTGTCGATGAGAGCACACCATAGTTTCGATACGCACCTGAACTGCAGAAGGGGTTTCACCGGTAATCTTGATAGTATGTCTGCGATAACTTCCACCGGAAGGTCTGACATCTTTCGCTCGCTGGTTTATGTGTGTCAGTGTATGTAGGGAGAAGAAGAAGAGAAGCAAATGCAAACAAGGGTTTCGTGTCGTGATGAATCTGAAGCGATAGGAGCTTCGGAGTGCTTTCTACTTTGGACGGGATGGGCTACAACTGAGGGAGTAACGGCCGAATGCCCAAAAAAAGAGTTTAAAATTTCACAGGTACAAAAGTCCGTGCCACGTATGTAATGAAGACTCATCTATATTCGATGTAGTGTTTGTGCAAAAATTCAATATATTCTTTTAAAAATACAGTAGAGGTTAAAAATATTATATTAAAATATAATTTTTTTATCTTTTCATTTCAAAATTAAGTAAGGGAGCTTATATTGGCACTCCACTAATATCCTCTCACACTTTACTCTCATCTTTTAATAAAGTAAAATTATAAGGGATAATATATTTGACCTCCCATGAGGTTTATCAAAATTTCATATGCCTCTCTACGACCGTTCAAAAAACTAACGGTGGTGAATGATTTTACCGTTATGCCCTTGTATTATATATGATTATATATTGATTTTTTTTCCTCCTCTTCCTCCATCCCTCTGTTCTCTCCTCTCTTATGCTCGTGTTTGAGCTTGTTACAGAGACTTCGTTACTCTCACCATCGTCAAACCCGTTGGTCAATTTTTGGAACAAAGAAAGTTGCTTTGTGGGTAGTGAGCCTATCTTCTTCTTTGAGCTTCAGTAGTGGCGGAGGAGGTAGAGGAAATGGTGTGGTGGTGGTGGTGGTGGTGGTTCTATAAACACAGTCGTCGTGGTAGCGATTTCAGGCAACTCATCCCAAAAATGGCCATCTGTGCAGCAAGAAACCAGCAATTCGAATATGAGAGTTGATTCAGTTCCACCCACTTTGGAGATCGGCGGCGGCGACGAGACCGCTGAAGTAGAGAAATGTGGACCGGAGATTGAGGATTGGGAGGGGGAGCTGTCGGAGACAGTGGCTGCATCGCTGAGCCAAGAGCAATATATACTGAAGTGGATCATGAGAGACATGGAAAACCCATCTATAGGATTGAACAGGTTGTTGCATACAAACTGACTCCACAGGACTTGGAATTATATGGTTGGTTTGGGGTTGTAGATCAAGGTTTTGAGTCATCTCACCTTTTTTTGGCGAATTCACTGTCGTTCATATATTTAATCATTATTTGACCCTATTCCTCTGTGTATAAGGAGGTCTAGGTCTTGATTGAAAAGAAGTTTCTTTTAAAGGTTGGAAGCAACAAACTACCTCATAGTCAGCAAAAGAGAAGCCATGGATGAGGTAGAGAGAGAAAGCTCACTTTCTAGAGTGAGAAGAAGATGAAAGGTGACAGTCGTGGGCCAGTGGGAGGGAAGAGAGAGAGAAAAATAAATTAAAAAAGTCAATAAGGTTAAAAGAGTCATTTATTTGTTTACTATGGCTGACATCATTAGATTTTTTTTGTCTCTGTCAACTACTGTAATGGGAGGGGGGAATGTGTTACACGAATCAAAACTTCAGGGGAGGTAAGTAGGATTATGCAAACAAGAGAGAAGGTATGTGAACTTTCGATAAACCTCAGGGGAGGTCAAAGATATTATCCCAAATTATAAAGGTGTCCCTCTACTATACAATCTTTGATTCTTATATTTTTAATAACATAATTGCCCTTATTTGATAAGGTTAGAATTCTTGACTCCAAATTGCAATTTCTCTCTCACGTTCCCTCTCTTTTTTGGCATGAAAATACTTCTTTATTGATTTTAAAAATATTATTTCTTTTTATTGAATCAATTTATCAATATTTATTTTAGAAATATAAAAGTTTAGGATTCATTATAATGATTTAGATGGTATCAATCAAATGCATATGATTAGGATAATAAAAGTTACATGATTAGATAAGTTGGGAAGAAGTTGTTAATAATAGATTACCTAGAGAAATATTAAAAAAGTATTTGAGTTGGAACAAACATTATATCAATGAATAAAACCTATTTGAAAAAAAATTAATTATATTTAAAATAAAAAAAATTTAATTTCACTTAAATAAAAATTATGATATATAGTTCTTTAAGAAAACTAAGCAAAGCTTTTTTATTTTAATAGAGAACTTTTAGAAATTAAAAGATGAAAAAGAGAAAAACATGACTATGAAATCGTTTTCCAATTGTTGTTGTCTTAATTTAGCTAAGAAGCCTTTGCACCAAAATTTCAAAAAAAAAAAAATTAATATGATGTTTTTCTTGTTTTGCTTGTTATTCCCCCCCCCCCCCCCCCCCCCTCTCTATTTTGTTCGTTCACAAATTGATGATATGTTTCTAATTTTTAATTTATATTATTTCACAAATTGATGGTATGTTTCTAATTTTTAATTTATATTATTTTTTAAATAAGACACATGAAAAATAAATTACATGTTTGGTGAGTAAAAATATAATATCTCAAATTTTGGATTCTTTGAGTTATATAAGATAGGGATACGAATAACAAGTTTCAATTGAAAAATGTCTAAATTATAGAATCTGGATGGTAGTAAATGGATTGTTATATTGTAAATCTAAAGCAAAAAAAAAAATCAATCACAAATTACTTGGGATAACAAGGATGCAGTTGAAAAAACTTTTTTTTAAAGAAAAATAAAATAAAATTAGAATTAAGTCTTGATTTAAAAGGACAATTATGGTACTTAAAATATAAGAATCTAAAATGGTATAACATATGATCACTTTTGTAATTTTATTTTATAAAAAGATGGAAATAAAGTGCCAAAAAATATTGATGAAATACCAATATCAGTTCCCTTAAATAAACCTCTCGTTAATATACATATTGTATTCACACAAACTAATTATTTTGTCCGGGTTTTAGAGAGACAGCACCAAAAGAAAAAAAGTGAATAAGGTAAATTTATTCAGGAATAAAAATATATATATAATTAACAGATAATTACAAGAAATTAAATTCCCGATTAATTTTAGAGAGAGAAGAAATAGGATGGAAGGGTAGTCTCTTCGGAATTATAAAGAATAAAAAATAGTACATGAATAAGTCCGACCGGATAAAGGTCATTCCACCCGTCAAACTCAAATCTAGCTAGCATCCCTCAGAAAAGAAATTAAAAAATGCAGCAGATCGTTATTACTCAGAGAACTAAGATTTCATTCTCATCCATTGCTAGGTAGGAAAAGAGAGAGAAAAAAGAAAATGATAAAAGGGAAGGAATTGATCAAATTCTGTCAAATCTTTAGCGGGAATTGCTCAAATTCTGTCAAATCAAGTATGTGACATCAAAGCAAACTCGATTCAATGGATGAGAACGAGGATTTACGTAAAAGTCATTCTTTTCAACTCAAAACGAATTCACAATTTTTGAAAAGAGCCACTAAATTAAGATCAAGTTTAGGTGAAGAAGTATGACTCATTGGTTTTTCCACTGGTAAATTTATACTGTTTGGAAGGTGAGAAGTTAATGCAGGCCTTAGCAGTTGCAATGTAACTAGATTAAACATACCAGTGCTCTGTACAATATTAAAGAGACCAACTCTTAATTCAAGAAATATATATTTGCCAATTCATTTGAAGGATCAAAATGTCTATAAAAACAATACAGAAAAAATTAAGGCAGAAAGTACAATAAGAGCACAATAACTTACCCCTTCTTTCTATTATTTTGCTTCATCATCTTCTTTTGTGCTTGCTGTTTCTTACCTTCCCTTTCACCGTCACCATGAAGCAGAACAAGGCTTTCAACACAAATATTAGCTTCTACTATACGGTCTAAACCAAATCATACTTGGTTGAGAACTTACATTCTTTCTTAGGATGAATGAGAAAATGAGAAAAATGCTGAATTAGGAGATCGATGAATGTTTCCGCTGGGAGAGAAGGGAATTAAAAACTTACATTCTTTCTTAGGGCTTCAAGCATATAAAGATCAACTCACAATGGCTTGTTCTATAGTTTTAGTGGAGCTACTTCCATCATTCTTCACTGTATATTAGATCCAGGATGACCAACTGTAAAGCAACACATAATAAATCGATAATCCTCATAAATTTTGGCTCCTACACTAGATTTTTACTTGTAATAAAAAACGAAGATAAAGAGTACATATAACTGACAGGAAAATATAAAAATAGATACATTAGAAGTCCAAATGATTTCCCTGAAGTGAAATGCCACAAGATTGGTGCCAAAACCACCCACTCCACATTTCAACCTCTTAAATCCAATTAGAATACTCTGACTAGGGGTGCAACTTGGGTTGGGCAACTCGAACCCAATGCAAGTCCAACTCAATTTTTTATAGGTTTTGGTAATTATTTTCCCAATTAGGGTTGAGTTTGGGTTGAAAAATATCAACTCGAACTTAATTAGGGTTGGGGTTGGGTTGAGGTGCAAACAACCCGAGCCCAACCCAAATCCGAATTATAATATTATTTTTATACATATTTTTTATTTTAAATATATTATATATAATATTCAAATTATGATAAACTTTTTCTTTTCAACTTCCTTTATTTAAATCTTAATTTATTGTATGTTAACACTATGAATAATTAATTTTCTAAAAATTTATTTGTAATTTTTTAGAAATTGACATTGAGTTCTTAATTTTTTGTATGTTTAGGAGTAATCTAATGTGAAGCTTATTAAAGATCGCTTTAAATTTTTAACATGAAGATTGGTGATATAGATAACCCGAATTAACCCGACTTTCTAATCCGAAATCTCAACCCGAGTTTAAAAATTTAAAGATGGGTTGGGCTAGGGTTGAATAGTTAGGGTTGGAAGTAGGGTTAGAGTTGAACATTTCATATGTGGAGTTGAACCCTAATTATACCTCTGACCCGCCCAACCCGCCTGAGTTGCAGTCCTAACTCTGACACCTTCGAGGCTTTTCATACCCCTCCTAAATCTGCAACCATAAATATAGCACAAAGATCCCATAGAGTTCCATCCCACAAAAGAATTCTGTAACACCTTGTCAGACACCATTATTGAGTATTCGTTACTGAACATAATAAATACCAACAATAAGATGAAAAGCAAAAGTTCAATGCGAATGTGGATCATAACTTGAATCAAAAACAAAATAATTTCTTAAAATCCAAATTTGAACATATATTATCTGGGTTAAAAGGACAAATATTAAACTTATTTTAAGCAATGAAGGGCAAATAAGAATAATGTCCTATATTAATATATCATAATTCCTAAACAAATTCAATCATCAAACGGTTGCAGAGTGCTCATTAACAAATTCAATCATAAATTGATAGACGGCATCTCTTTCTCAGGATCAAGGCTAAAGAAATGCCAACTCAAATCGTGAAAAGCTCGAAAATAATCATCTGAAAGTGTGTCTATTCCAAACTCTTTTGTGAACCTCCTAACAGCCAATATATGCTTCCTCAAATCAACAACAGTTGAGTTGTTGATGATAGACACATGTTGTTCATATGTCTCAAAGCTGTTCCCAAACAGCACTATACGATTCAATAGATCCACTCTCCAATTTGCCTGTAGTAGATTGTCATATAACTCCGCCTCACAGTGTGGCATGTAGAACAGCATTGGCTTTAAAGCTTGTCGTCTACCTTGTTCATTGATTGATAGAACAGAACAACCGAGTGCTTTCAAAACCCTAGATTCTGTCACAGAAATGATTGGATCAAACACCTCTATTTCTCCAATCCAGCTGAACTTTCTCTTCATCAAGATCGCAAGGCAAAGCTGCAATCGAGGGGGTTCATATGATTCAATGCTACCTATACCATATATCACCATTTGCATCTTTGCCTCAGAGCCCATAACCCTAAAAATGCAATCCAGTATTTGAGGAGTCTGAATTTGATCCATAAAAGTACAGTAAAACTGAGAGCTCTCCACTCTTTTCATATAGCCATGCATCTTCTGCATCAGTTTCACTTCTCCATCAGGATCAGACACGAGGTCAGTTGGAACCCAAGGCTGTTGTTGTTCAGGGTTTTTAATTTTGGAGAAATTCCTTCTCTGCTTACCACGACGAGGCAAAACGATTGTCCAGTCCCCAGCTGACTTCGGCTTTTCAAGAGTGAGAGTTTTTGCAGAAGTAGCCATTGCACCAATCAAACTCTGCCTCCCAAGTACAATCTAATGCAGCTCATGTGTATTAGTGTATGGGAAATCAATAACCTGCTATTCCAAATTATGCGGCAATGATGCAAGAGGGCTCGTTTGTTCATCCAGTGCATGAGCAACTGATCCAATCTTGATATTTGCCACCTGTTATTCACAGCCATGTAATTTCATTACTTCATTAAAACACAATATAAATATATTTATTTATTTATACAGAGGGAGAGAGTAGCACAATAGATGCGTCAGGTTCTAACATTCCAGTTACTACCCCCAGCTCTTTCCCCTTCTCCTCATGCTGCAGCAGGAAACTAAACATATTAAAAAGCCTAAGAAGCTGAAGGTGTCAGCTAGGTCTATATAGTCTCACCAGGGACCTGTGATTGATTACCCATCCTCATTGAAATTGAATAATTAAGGGCAATAAAATGGCTACCTCGATTGTGTAACCAAATATTTAAGAGGGAGAGGAAAAAAAATAAAAAAAAAGCCTAAGAAGCTGAAAATGCACTTGTAAAAGATATGCATAAATCATATCCAAACAAATCAAGGTTTAACATGGACCGATATACATGCTGACACTTTGTACCTTGTGTTCTTGTAGTTCTATAATATGGTTTGAAGGCTCAAGCGCTATGTTAATTAAATGTACCTTGTATTCATGTAGTTCTATAATATGGTTTGAACTTTGAAGGCTCAAGCGCTATGTTAATTAAATGTTATCTAATTATATGCTCTGATTCTGTTTTGCATGAGTAGTAGATGGTGAAGCAGGAGCTTGGTTTCTACTGCTGAGATCTACATGTGTAACAAAACGTATAAAAAAATTAAAATAAAAAGAAGAACTGGAGTAGATCTCTTCTAAAAGAAGAATCAAGGTACCGTTATTATTTATTATTCATGTATCAGAACTCAGTAGTATCTTTTATTAGTAGAGGGTTCTTGTTTCCTTTGCTTTCAGAATAATTACAATATAGAATTACCAAGATGCAATTCCAATCTGATTTCACAAATAGACGTCTAAGTTCCAAATGAAATCCGAGTAATGGAGTTACAATTTAAATTTCATTCAGTTTGAAATTTAATATCTAAGCATAACCAGAACCCCCTAAAAATGCAAACTTTAATATCTAATGATCCAAAAACGCCAACTAAAAAAAACAACTCCAATTAGAACTTCAAACTCATTTCCTTTTCCCCAATTTGGAACTGAAGAAAAGAAATTCATTAGGTGGAATTTTTCCACCCCAAGTTCCAAAAGGTGAGCATATTCATGAATTCCAACAAAAACCCACTATGAATACTCTTAATCACAAAGAAAAAAGTTAAATAATTTTTAGCCAAACAATTAAAATTCCCTATATTTTATGAGAAGACATCTATGGTGCCATTGGCGATTTGTGCTCAATGGCGTGTAAATCAATTCATTACCCAAGAGAAAATTTGGAATTGGGGTCTTCAAGTTCAATATCATTTATTGTATATAAGAATAAAGAATGCAAGAAACAGAAAGGTACCAAACACGTACCCTAATTCTTTCAATGGTCCGAAAGACACATATCCTAGTTGGAAGAGTGAGAGAGCTAAATCGGACTTTCTGGTGAAAAATTATCGAACGCAAGAGAAGTTATGCGGCGGCGATGGGCGGAGACAGAGTGCAGGACCGGCGACGACCGGCAGCTTCTTCCTCTCGACGACCTAATGGCGGCCTTGGTGAACGAACGATAAAAGAAGGATCATGTGACTGCACGTGATTTTTAAGATTATTCTGTGACACAATTACCCTTTTCTATCGTCAAAGCGATGTCGTCTCAACGACCACAATCATAAAAATAAAAATAAAAATAAAAATAAAAAAAGCTTTGGTACAATGGTAACAACTGTGGGCCGGATAATATGAATATAAAATTTAATAGTATTAAAATTATTATGTTTTTTTCACAATTGAAATTATAACATATATTTTTAATGTAAAAGAAAATTTAAGATAAAATTGCTTATAAATCAAAACATTTCAATTCGCTCCTAAATAGAACCTTAGAAAATACTTGGTGGACAATGTTATTTGTTGACTAATTGCTATTTCTAAATTGAAGAAAAATAATCATGTTAGCTATTTTGGTGTAGCAATTGTTTATTTTTATTTTGGAGTAGAAAAATAATTACTACCTCTGTCTCATAATTCTTGGTATGTTTATTCCAACTTTTTATGGTGGGATCCACTTTTTAGTGTAATAATGCATGAATTTACATATTAATCCTTGTTTAAAAGTTAGTATTATTATTATATAGTGGATCCCACTTTTAGGATAGTAGAGTTTGGAAAGGGTAGTTTAGGAATCATATAATCCATTTTAGAAAATGGACATGTATTTTGGGACATTTCAAAAAAAAATAGTGGACTAAAATTGTGGGATAGAGAGTATAAAAAGAAGTTTTTATTTTTATTTTTCCTAATGCAACATCTATTATTGTCGTTTAGTCGCGTAACAATTGTTTGGAAAACCGTTTCCAGTGATTCTAATCATTTTCAATGTATCTATAAGTTTACTGCACTTTTTTTAATTAATCTCCATGCTGCATGCATGTTGCTAATCTAATTTTGTCTTTTATAATTATTGTTTTTACTTTTATACACTGAATTGATCATAAAAATTTGACAATAAATTTAAAATCTCTACCTCACACCATCCATCTCTTACGCTCCACGTAATTCTTATTTTCGATAAACGCACAAGCTTGTACAATGTTTTGAAAATAACCTTTTGTTTTATTTATGTTATGTGTCAGAGTGTAAAATAATGAATATTTGTCGTTATTTTTTTACATTTCGTAAAAAAAATAATAAAACTTGTAAAAATTTTACTAAAAACTGTATAGTAGTAAGCAGAGTCAAACCACTCTCAAATCAGAATCAGTAACAAGTTTAAAATTCAAAACCTAAATCTCTTAGGATGAAAAATGAATATTTAAAAAAATAAAATTCTGATTTTTTATTTAATAATAAAAACTAATATTAAATGTCTTAGATCAAATGATGAGACAAATTTCAAGGAAAGAGAATTCACTACCATAGATCCATATAAATAAATAAATAATTATATTTTTTATCTAGTTTTTTCTCCAATAATCAAAACACTTCACCAATTCAATTAGAACTTGGAAAGATGAAGGAAAATATAAAATAAAAAAGAATGACTTGATTATATATGAGAGAGACATTTCTTTACTTAATCTGATACACATTGGCTACGTAAACAAAGGTAGGCATTCTTCGAATTACCATTATTTGACAAACACGAAGAATCCTCCCTCTAATTTTAGAAAATAAAATCCAGAATAGAAGAGTAGAAGAATGCTCTTGGGAGGAAAAAGTAGACAAAAAAATAAAATAACTTACTTATACTTCAGCCATGGTGGCTTCATCACTCCCTTGAGAAGGATACTTACGCTTGCATATTAATAGAAAATAAACAAATAAAAATGAAACTACTACTCTTCATTGAATCAATAAAACAATTATACTATTTTTTTTTATATTTTCTCTACAATTTTCTAACTCCTTTCACCATCCCCTAAGACCCCCTATTTATAGAGTTAGAGAGGAATGGTTTAGGTGAAAAAAATTTTAAATACAAAATTCAAAATACAAAATTTTGAATTTAAATATCTAATATTTGATCTTCATATCTTTAATTTTAATTCTGAACTGCAGACGTGACCGTGTAAAAAATATTTTACAAAATTTTGAATACCATCTCTTCTACAATTCTTCTTATATTCATCTTTGGCTATATATATCATTTTTAACCCTCTTTTGCTACTTTTCTGCTTATTTGAAAATCAACTTCTATAAAACATAAAATGCAAAGATAAGAACATTTAAATAAAATAAAAGATTAATTAAAAATTATTTTATGATATAAAATAGCAAATTTTGTACATTTATCAATATGAGTTATTGAAAACTATATTCCAATTTTTTTCAGCACTCTTGGAATCAAATATATATCATTATTCATTTATCCTTGGTATTTCGAGCTTTTACCACGACAATCATATTATATTTGAGCATTGTGTTTGAATTTTTTTAAAAAAATCATAATCAAACAACAAAAATGCTTTAAAAAATAATCTTACGATTTAAAATATGAATACTTATTTATGGTCTAAAATAATTTTTTATCGTCAATTTAACGGTAACGACGGTAACGATTTATTTACTACATTCACACTTAATTTTACATACACATTCACTCACTCTCATATACCTAAAATGATTCAATAAGACAAAAAAAAAATTATTGTGCGGTAAGCAAAGCCAATACACCAGTAAATATATATTCCTCCCATTGTTATGATAAAAACGAATGGTGTTATATAAATATATGGAGTCCACTAACAGGAGGTGCTGCGTACTTGGGTATTGGTATAATATGATTGGTGGGGTCCACTGAGGTGTTGTGCATGAGTTTATGTGTAATTGGTGAGGTGATGTGCACTTGGGTATTGGTAGAATATGATTGGTGGAGTGTCTTAGTGGAGATAAGTTGTAAACATGTGACATGTGTATTAATGTGTAAACATGTGATAGGTGTATTGATGTCGGAGGATTGAAAACATGTTAGAGGTGCACTGATGTGTTAACATGTAATTGGAGTGATGATGTGGAATGATGTCATTGGTTCGCTGATGTGCAATTAAGCAATTGGTGTTAGACTAGAATTTTGTTTGGAATGCGTGACTCTAGTCAATAATTAGGGTATTGATCGAAATATTAAATTCGATAATTCGTTAATTTAATAATTTGAATATGAATTATGATTGATCTAATCCGATAGTAATCTAATCTAATATAATATATTATAAATATATTATCTAATATTGGAATATATAATATTTACACATTACTAAAATATTTGTATTATTATTTTATTCTTGATTGGTTGAAAAATCAATCATAAAGTCTCATTTATTACCTATTTGTTATATTTAAAAAGAGCAAAATATTTTAGGACAAAATTATCCTCATAATCCCTTATTACTTTATCTCTCATCTTTCATTGGATCTATATATATATATATAATAGATTCTTTCACCACCTTACTTCTCTATATCAATTTTAGTATTTTATTTCAATTAAAACTTTCAATTTTATTTTAAAATAACTAAAACTCGATTTCAAAATTTTGATACAACTAAAACTTTTATATATATATATATATATTCATGTGTCTGCATATATATAAATTATTTCACCACCAAACTTCTCCTACCATCCTCATCTTTCTCTCCTAAAAAAAATCAACACGGTAAATTCAATTAATTTTTTTTAATAAAAAAACCAACACTGTAAACTCAATTAATTCTTTTTTTTATATAAAATCGAATATATATATATATATATTTTAAAAAGTGAAACTCAATTTCAATTAAAACTTTCAATTTTATTTTAAAATAACTAAAACTCAATTTCAAAATTTTACTACAACTAAAACTTCTATATATATATATATATATATATATTTGGGCCATTATAGCCTTTAAGGAAATGGTTAGCTGCACAGCATTGTCTTAATATATTGGTAGAGACAAACAATTCTTAAATTTTTCTAATTTTATTTTTTTCAGAAAAGTTTTCTTGTCCATTATTGGCCAAATGTAGCCGTTATATTGATAGTTCTTTCTTTTTCTTTTTTTAAAGAAAAAAAAAAGCAAAAAAGGTTAAAGAAGCTGTTATGACCTCTTCTTTTATATATATTTATATATAGACGTATTGAAAGATGAGAGATAAAGTAATAAGAGATTATGAGGATAATTTTGTCCTAAAATATTTTGCTTATATAGATGCATTGAAATATGAGAGATAAAGTAATGAGAGATTATGAGGATAATTTTGTCTTAAAATATTTTGCTTTTAATGTTTTTAAATATAACAAACACGTAATAAATGATGTTTTATGATTAGTTTTTCAACCAATCAAAAGAGCGATTGTAAACGACTGTCCCTAGTACTCCTCCTTAAATAAAATGTCAAATACATACCTTCAAAGTATACTAATTAGACTTCTAAGTTTTAAAATCGCATTTTGTGTTGTTCATTGTGAAAGTTAATTAAATTTTTATACACTTTAAATTCGAGTAATTAGAATATAGATTGGAACATTCAATTCAATAATTTGTTAGTAATCCAAATCGGTTAGCTTAACAAATATGTGTATGCAAAAGTGAGATTGAGGCAGTGCACTGCACACGCACCACATGATAGTGTCGTGTGTATCCTTAGAGAAAAGTAATAACATCTCTCTCCTATCTCTCTTCTGTTATTATCTCTCTTAATTTTTTCTTTCTTTCTTTATCAAAGAGTAATCTTTCATCCTAATTATATACTACCTCTTTAGTTTATTCTCTCTAATCTTCTATATTTATAACAAATGAAGAAAAATGTAAACATATTTGCTTCATCCAATTTTAAGAAAGATGCGACCCAAAACATACCTCCTCCATTCAATATTGAAGATGCAGTTTTGGATCTCACAAGTCAAGCAAGTACAGATGATTCAATTAGTGCTCAAAAAACCAAATATTTAACACACCATAAGCACTGAGCATGCATATAGAGTAATCAAACAAGTAAATCATACACCAGTTTGCTACTTCATCTGGTTATCATACATGATTGAATCCTGCACAACCCTCCAATCAATCCACAACCACAGACCCAAAAACATACTTGTGTACATAAGTTTTTCTACAACTTGCCAAATTTAACATACAAAATATATATATATATATATGTGCGCGCGCGCGCGCACTAACATAGATGTGCACAAATGTGATATGTGTGTATCATAATGCCTGCCTACTTCTTGGCATTATCCTTGGGTACGACCACAGTGAAAGCATTGTTCTTCATTGACATATCTGCAAGTAAGAATTACGCTAGAATTAATATTTAAAAAATATATATCATCAATGAAAAATCAAGAAAAAGTCCAAATGTTGCATTCGGGAGCACTGAATCAACGACTTGAAATTGAAATTGAAATTGAAAGAAATTTAGTTCAAATCGTATCTGTTGGAATTGAAATATGAGAAAATTTAGTACAAAATTAAACTAGATTTCTTCCGATTCTAATTTCAAGACGTCGATCCAGCGCTTCCAAATATAGCTCTATTAATTTAAGAATTACGCTGAAGGAAGACCCTACTGAGAGGAAAATCAGCTTTGTGCTTCTGAGTAGGTGAGGATGAAGATGAAGAGGAAGAGGATGACTCTTCAATCACGGAGCAACATATGCAGGCGTGAGAGCGTTTACTTTTGCGCCCAAAAATTACCGAAAAAATATCACCATACTGTGCATTGCCATGACTATCAGATGATTTCTTTTTCTTCTTCCTCTCTTTGAGCTCAATCATGGAGCAACAGAGCCAAAAGTAGTTTCGGCCACTGGGTTTCTGACTTTTCTCCTCCATGAATGATGGGGATGGTTGATTCTGAACACAACAACTGAAACACATTTATATACAACTATACATATATACAATCATATAAAATTAGTATGTTAGAATCACATAAAAAATGGTCAGATTTCATGGGATTTGGAACTTAACATTTGCTATTTATCCAACTCTACTCCTAATTTTTAGTATCTTAAATTCTAGTTTATTCCAAATTACTGCAAAAATGGGATTTCTTTCTAGTGGGTTTCATTTGAATCCTTTCTAATTAATTCTCCATTTTTTTTTATAAAAAAAATGGAGAAATTATAGTATTTGAATTACCTGTTTTTCAAAATAATTATACTATGATATAATACGTTTGAAAAGTTATATTTTAATATTGAAAAATATTGCACATGTGTCCAAAAACATATGACAATTGACAAGTGTTCGAAACAAAAGAATTTATTTTTAAATTACCAAAATATTTATGAAGTATTTGGACAAGTATGATTTGAGTATTTGAAGAGTATTAGTGTCTGATGGTTCAGTTTTATATTTTTTGAGAATTGAAGAGCAAAAAATATACAAAAATCTATTTGATTACTAGTTTAAAACTATATTTTGAAAACTCAATTAAAAAAATATCTATATTTTTTTTTCATAATTCTCTGTTTTTATTTTTGTGAATTCTTGTTTTTAAAAGAACATAACAAGCCCTCAGTAAGTATCCGATACGATTCTTACTTTATAAGGGGGCGTACACCTATATATAGATATCATGTATCTATAGAGAGATTCTGATCCTCAGATATTGGCGTGTGTGTGTGTGTGTATATATATATATAGACAGATAGATAGAACAGTATTGACAACATCAAACATCAATATGTAGAGTAAAAGAATGGAGTGAGAGAAGAGAGAATTATGAATAAGAAAGATCGGTGATTAAGGTTTGATTAATATGATTTGTAGATGGATGGAAATTACATACCTTCCTAACCAGCAGCCTTTGAAATCTTTGGTTCTCTGTTATATGGTTTTCATCTGATAACAGGATTTATTAGAGTAGCATTTCCGACTAGTATGCACTTTGACTTTCAGAGTCAATCTTACCCGTTCGATTTCTTGGAGTTTGACTAATGAGACCAATAGGCCTATGACCACCAATTTTCTTTTTCCCTTTTTCACTCTTTTTTCTATTTTTTATTTATTTATAAAGTCTTGCTATCAGAAGTTCCTTAATTTTAATTCTGAACATATTCTAAATCAAAAATTACTTTTGATCATTCTTATAGAATTAGAGCCATCATTCAAAGCCAATTTTGTTTTTTCAAAAATTTTAATTCAATTTCCTAAGATATTTTATAGTTTATCAGGAGAATAATTATTTTTCAGTTCGAAAGTGATTTATGTGAGAGGGTTGGTGAGCCCCATCACATGACCACCACTCCACTCACATGACACATTTTTAGAAATCTCCGAATTATAAAGATAAATCATTCTTCTTTATTTTTCATACACTTATAATTTAGCATAAATAATTGGACCATGCTAAAAATATTTTAACCCAAAAAAAAAATTGATATGGGCACAAAAATTCAGAGTACCCCTACATAATTTACAGAAGTTGGAACAACCATTTTGATTTTAATAAAAACCAGTGACCCTCGAGAGCACTTAGGCTATTACAAAGAAGATTCATCTATTGATTTATCAGAGTTTATGTCCATGGTATTGATTCACTAGACATGTACTCCTAATTTCATATCTCTCCATTGTTGTATCCATTCAAATCATCTCTTTCTCTTCAGTTGGACCATCCCATTCAATCTTCTTGTACACAAAACTCTTAGCAACCCACAGATACACACACAGATTCATAGCACCCAACCCTGCCAGCACCCAATAAAAGTAATCAAGATGTGCCCTATTAAGATTGTCACCAAGCCACTCATTGCCAAGACTTGAGCTAATGGCCTGCACAATAGATATAACAGCACTGCTCAAGAAGCTCCCCATTCCTACACTGCTAATATATGCTGCAGCTCCCATGCTCCTCATCTGCTCCGGCATTTGGTCGTAGAACAACTCCTGCATGCCAACCACTGTGAACACATCAGAAAGGCCACAGAGCATGTATTGTGGGAGCAACCACCACACCCTCATTGGGACCGTCGATTTTGGTGCATCAATGAGGCCGTGGTGTGTTGCAATGCTGACCCTTTTGGCCTCTACTAAAGCCGATACAACCATAGTGAGGACGGATAGGAAAAACCCTATTCCCATCCTCTGCAGTATTGTAATGCCAGAGTGGTGTCCTGTGATGTTCCGGGCTGCTGGGACTAGGACCCGGTCATAGATTGGGACCGCGGTGAGGATTGTGAAGCCGGTGACCACTTGAAGTGAGGCTGCAGGGAAATGGAAGTGGGATCCAATTGATCTGGTCATGGTGCTGCCTTGTTTTGTGAAGTAGGTGCCGAGTTGGGCAATGATAATGGTAAATGTCAAGCAACTTAGCCAAATGGGGACTAGGCGGAGCAGGAGCTTCACTTCCTCGACTTGGTTGACAGAGCATAACCTCCAATGGTTTTTTGTTTCGCTTGATGCATCTTTGTCGTCGATAATCATTGCCTTGTCCAGAAATCTGCATATAGGTTTCAAGATTTTTTTATGTAAATAAAACCTTTTAACTTATAAGAGAAAAAAATGAAAATCAGACTCTAGACATAAGACACAGAAGAACCAAATAAGCAAGGATTCTCTGCACAGTACACAACACCACTGCAATGGACGAGTGTAATCACTTAGACGTGATCAATCACAATCGTCTGCTGCTGTAATACAACACCGTGCTGTCATAGCAAAAAATACGTACACACAAACATCAAAAAAAATAAGAACATTATTGGAGGCATTCCACTCAAGTTTAAGTTGAATGTTGCCAACCATGAAAAGATGGTTAGAGGAACTTTTTTTATGCAACTCATGCTCAGTGGTGAGGGCGTAATTCACTTCCTTTATTTCTGGTCTTCTTGGCATCCCGTAAGGTTGACTTGCATAATGTTTGTCCTACTCTATGGTGGGAATGTGCCTTGTTAATGGCCTATCAATGGCAGCCCAAAGATTTTTTGTTTTGACTTGCTTTAACTGACACATACCTAACCGATTGTTGTAGTATTCTAAAAGTAGTGCTCCATGTAGGGAATACATATATATATATACATACATACATACATATACATATATATATATACATACATATATATATATATGTTGTAAGTAATAGATTCACTGTAATTGACATCAAGCATGCCTACAATGATCTGTACCTGAGCACCAATATGCATTAGCCTGCCTACCAAGGTACGATACTTCCTTTTCAGAGGGTTGAGTGTGGAGCTCTTTATCTGAGCAATATTATGGGTGTTGGCGTTTAGTTAAATTTTTTTACTTGAGTCCAAATATGAGCTCGAAAAGGATAAGAGAACTAGAACAAAATTTATGGATATGTTTGGTTCACTTTAGTAAGAAGTACTTTTCGTTTTCAAAAAATTGAAATAAAAAAAATAAAAGGGTAAAGTGAAAAAAAAATCAGGTATATAAGAAAATGTGCAAGAAACATTACTGGTACGTACATATAAATTTTTATAATTTTAAAATTTAGAAAAAACTACCCCTATTCCATATGATGATATCAGAATGTTTTGAAAACTCGAAAGTACATTTTTTTGCCATTTCACGTTTTACATTTTTTTTAGAAAAAAAATTATAAAATAAGGATACTTTAGTCATTTTATTGTTCAATTTCTTCCAAATTTGAGAATTTGTCTTTATTTGCACAAATTGAAAAATGTAGGGAAGGTTTTGCGGACAAGGAAGTCTTTGCACACATTTTTTATATAGGTTTTTTTTTTTTGTTTGCACTTATACTTAAAATAAAATAAAATTTTGATTAATGGAGAGTTTTATGAAAATTGAGTTAACAAATATATGTTTGTAGACGAACAACCTCTTATAACTTTTCAAAAACATTTCCAAACAAGGCCTTTGCTCTATACAAGTGAAGTTTTGACATGGCAATTTATACATTATTCTATGACATGGCAAACATTAATGGAAAAACTCTATAGACAAATAAGTCTTATAAAATTTTCACAAAGAAGTCATACTTTTAAACTCTAAAGACAAATAAGTCCAATAAAATATTCACAAAGGCAAATAAGTCCTAAAAAAAAGTTCATCTGACAACGAAGTCCTACTTTTCATAAAAAATTCTAACAAAGTCTATAACTAGTAGAATTCCTTTTTTACCCTTTTTATATATCACGTATATTGCCTAATTAATTTTCTCCAAACTATTTTGCTAAAAACTTTATTGAAATTAAATAATTTAAGAAAAAAGTTTTATTTCAAATTCACATAATATTAGATTTATTAAGATAATTTGATAATATTTTTAGATAACATTGTCTTAAATTCATAGAGAATTATTTTTTATTATTGAGTTTTTTTAAGCAATATTAAATAGAAAATTCGAAAATAATAGAAAAAAATAATTTATTATGCATAAATGTAATGAATAAAAAGTATTTCATTGTATTTTAACATGTTGTGAGTATTTAAGGAAAGTGAATTTGAAATAAATTTTTAAAAGTTTTAGGATTATTAATTTTAGTAACAATTAATATTTTTTTAAATAGGTATTCGTTACAAAATATCAAAAATAGAGAGAAAATTTGTATTTTAGTGTGAAAAAGGCACTAATGAAAATTGAGAAATAAATGGCAATACTGAAAAAAAGTCAATTATTTATAAAATTTGAACTTAGTTAAAAATATTTTTTAAAAGTAAGACTTTTTTGTTTTTGTAAAAATTTTATAGAAGTTATTTGTTTTTGTAAAAGTTTTATAGAATTTTTTTGTCATTAGTGTTAAGAGTAGGACTTCCTTGTTTATTTAAAAATTTTATAAGACTAAAAGGCTTATGACTAATTTTTCCAACAATAATTGATCTATTCAATGCGAAACAAATCCAAGATATGCACACTAAAAGTTGACTTTTCTAACTTTTTCTTTGACTTGGCACATACCTGAATTGATTGGTCCGACCCAAAGTCCACACCCTCTTTTGTCCCTCAGCTTCACCCCCAACGCACCCATCTTCATGACAAACACCCAGACCACCGCGCGTCTCAGACACGCGCCTCTTCCTAGCAGCCGCAACCACCACCTGCGCCACCCTAGTAAACGGGCTTCCAATCGGAGCTTGACACCGATACGTTCTCCTTCCGATCAGAAACAGCCCAAGCGCCAGTGCCACTGCCACCGCGGGCATCCCAAACCCAATGGCCCACCCAACATAATCTTGCACGTAAATCACCACTAGTACTGCCGTAGTTGCACCAGTCACAATCCCTAAGTACCACCAGTTGAAGAACGAGCTCTTCGCCTTCTTCTCCTCCGGGAGAGCCTCGTCAAATTGATCTGCGGCGAAAGTCTGCACACATGGCTTGTGCCCGCCTTCGCCTACAGTTAATATGTAAAGGGCTACGAAGAAAACTGCACGGCGTTGGTGCAATGAGATTGCTGAGACTGATAGAGTTAGCAGAACCAGTCCCTGTGAATTAAGAACTCATGATCACCATCACAATTCACAAGCAACAGTATATGATAATTCACACTATATATATGTACATGTATAGTGAATATATATATTACGAATTCTAGTGACCCCATCTAGAATTATTATTATTATTTTGGTAGCTAGGTAAGCGACATACACACACTCACAACCCTCACTGTCTCATGCGAGGTTTCAACTGCTCACCTCCTCATCTTGATTTTGGTAAATACTTTCACGGTTCAAAAAATGAGAAATCTTTAGTTGGTCCGGAGTTACATAGTCCCGGCCAATAAAAAAAATACAAAATTGCACTAATAAATTTAAAGAAGAAAGGAAAAAAGGCTATTGCACGTACATCATACATACACAAGTGCAAGAAGAAATTTTAATAGGAGGAAAGAAAAATAGAAAATGAAGAAAAGAAAAATGATATTACTTTGAGGATATTCTAAAATTTCAAAATATTATATGCATAAAAGTATAAATTATATCTATTAATATATAATTGTGTTCAATGGCTCTCCGGTAAGTAGGGAGCAATTTACTCACTTCTAATTTTTTTTATTTTAAGACTATTAATTAAAGAGTACTTTTTAAATAATATTGATGTCAAATGACAAGTTTGAACATTCCTTAAAGAATAATAATAAAAAGAAGGATAATGTTATTCAGACAGAATCATAGGCAGAAAGTCTTACATCCATTGAATGCATATGGTGAGTGTATCACATGCATTCAATGGATGTAAGACTTTCTGCCTATGAATTCTGTCTGAATAGCATTACCCTAAAAAGAATGGTCCCGCGATGAGTCATACTGTTGGTTGAGCTATAGGAAAGACCGTGGCAGAGGGTTTGATTGTTCACTAACTCTTAACTGATTTTGATTTTTGCATATTTAATTCTAGGAGAGAATAAGAAAATTGGATCCTAATATTACTGATATCGCGATGCCTATGGATTGATATCGTGATAGCGAGCATGGCTCTTCTTCTAGGATTTTGAGATGAAATAAAATTAATTAAAGAGATCTCTTCTTCTAGGATTTTGAGACAAAATAAAATTAAGCAAAGATTTTTGCTTCTCAACTTAATATGTTCCGGCATATTTAGATCAATAAGACAACATGTAAAAATATTATTGATTTTTGTTGTTTTTTAGTTTTTCTCATGCTCTCCTCTAAAATACAGAGAAATTAGTTAAACAATCAAACTTGCTTCCGACTTCTCAACCAACCGGCATAAGCCATGGCTGGATCATTGTTTTTTATTGTCTTTAAGGAAGATCTAAACTTGTCGTTTATAATTAATATTATTTAATGGTAACGGAATACAAGTAAATTTCTTAAAATAAGTTTAAAAAATCTTGTTTAATTAATAAATTTAGGATTTGATCATAATGCTATAATTAGAAGTGAGTAGATTGCTCCCTTCTTATGAGCTATAATGCTATAATTGATCTCATTTATTATATTTATTTATTACACTTTAAAATTGATGTGTTCATTTTTTATTGAAACACATCAATGGAGTCAGGAGGACTCACCTACGCGCTGGTGAGTAGGAAAGTATTGTTCCTATATATGTGTGTATATATATATATATATATATATAAGGAGGGGCCAGCTCAGGAGCTGCCACTCTTAACCCTTAGCCGCCTCGTCCTTGCTTGCCAGCACACTATTTAGTACGTATACATGATATAAAGTGGGGTAATACGGTTTTAGTTTCATGACTCAACCATGATTTAGATAAGAAACTATATGGGTGTATATATATGTATTTCAAGTTGAATCAATCATTAAATATATATAATTCAGATGGTACTATGAACTATATATGAAGGGAAACTATAATTATGTTTTTTTTTTTTATGAAGTGGGATGAGCTAGGAAAGAGTTGTGATTATGAACCTACCATGAAATATATAATGGAGGAGAGAAGGATTGTCCTGAATCTGCCGAGGTAGGAATCAGCAACCAAAGCACCAAACAGTGGAAAGATTGCAGCCACACCTTGCCATACATTGACATTCTTGGCAGCCGTGGCAGTGGGCTCGCCGAGAACATTTGTGAGGTAGGTGATTAGATTGCCGGAGACTCCATAGTAGGCGAAGCGCTCTGCTACTTCCACAACTGCATTAAAATTGACACTCATGAAATTAATCTCCAAAAGAAAGAAAGAAAGATGATCGAGAAAATTAATTAAAATAGTTGATGTAGCTATAGCTTACAGATGATGAAAATGGCAGATCTCCAGCCACCCTTCAAGGGTTTTGTTTTGGTGATCATGGTTTTGTGTTCATTAGCACTCATGATTGGAGCTACTGAGTTATCCATGGAAGAAGCTTGATGAGAAGATGTTAGAGAAGGTTGAAAGTTTGATATTGGGTAATGGGTTCCTTCTATATATGTATGTATATATAGATATATATATAGACTGGTTTTCTTTTTTCTTTATTTTTGATATACCAACAGTTGAAGCAATAATTTTACACGACTATGAATGGATAAACATAGCACCATTAAATCTGTTCACCATTTATTATGAAAATTCCTTTGGCCTAAGATAGGGTGCTGTGGGCCTCCCACTTCGGTGGGATCAGCCTATCTCAGCAGTGAGAAAATATTGGGTACTCGAGAGCATCGTAACTTCAGTCAATGAAAAGTTTTCATTGACTCAGATACACAATTCCTATCTTTGTTTTGGGATTGGATCTTTGAAACGAATATCAACTCTTACTATTAGTGGTTAAATCATAAAATCTCATATATTATGCACATTCATCTTATACTTTTTCGCACTAACAACTTAAGTCGTTCGTCTCGACAATCAACTAACTTGCTCTCACCATTTAATTAAATTTAAAAGTTCAAAGAATTATTGTAAAAAATATTTTGATCATAAATTAAGAGTTAAATCATAAAAATTTTCCATGCTATAAACCAAATTGATATATTAGGAGTACATTAATGAAATTTTGAAAAACGTCATGAAATTTAATGAGATTTAAGTAATACAAGGGTTATGTGATTTAAATTTATAGTATAAGGGGTTATGTGATAAAATTTTGCATTAGGGAGTTTTATGAATTAACCTCTTATTATTATAATCAACTCAAGAATTTATTTCTGATTAAGTGAACTTAAATTTTTTTATCACATCTACTTGATACAGAATTCATGTAAAATCTCCATATATTCTTTATATTAACCAATGAAGAACTTTGAAATTGTGAGCATTTAGAAATTTTGTTTATAAGAAGCATGAGAGACAAGTTTTGGCGTAACGGTAAGATAAACAATCTCTTCACATGCGAAGGTAAAGCTGTACACATTTGACTCTCTCTACATTTCGTAACAATGAGAGACTCGTGCAAGTTTGCATCTTTATTTAGAATAAGAAGCATAATTTCAATTTTGTCTCTTACTGTAAATTTATGTAAAAATAAATAAAGAAAATCATATGTATTTTTTATTTTCCCTTCATATGATCCCTCCACTACTAACAGTGACAACCCACTTCATGAAAAAAAATTGAATGAATGTAAAGTTCAATGTAAGTCATCATATGGGACTCATACATGAGATTCTCTTTTATTTAACAGTAGAATTCATGTTAATATGCACATGCTGAACAGAACTGGAGTCAATGTAGCTCATTGTGACAGTAACATGCCAAACCCTTTCTTTTAAGATTCATTGAGATATCGCTTTCCCAAAAGCTCTTATTCAAACTTCTAAAATATTAATAAGGTACAACCTACATTCAGAATCCTTCCCATTCTAAGTCACTGCCGACGTGTTGAAAAAGAAAAAAGAAAAAAAAAATAATTACATTTTGTTTTAAAATTAAATTAGGGTTTCAAAACACAAATCGTCACTAAATCACAATAGCTTTTTAGAAAATTGTTTAATTTTAATATCTCAAGAGTTAGACATGCAAATAAGTTGTTTCATTGGAAAAAAAATTTCTTGCACTATGCATCGAGTGAATCACAATCCTTGATGAGTCACACGTGCATAATTCACCATCACACCAAAAATTGAGATTTACCTGATGCATGGGTGCAAGAAAGTTTTTTATATTTATTGGAATAGACATGAAACTTAGAACTAAGAAGTCCTTGTGGAAAATGTTACGTTTATTAAAAAAGTTAATATATAATATATAAATTGACTTATTAAAGAATGCAATTTGCCAGTTTCACTTTCACATCATTCTTCTCCATTCTTATAAACACAAGTTTTTTTTTTTCAAAAGAAAAAAAGAAGTAATAATGACCAATAAACTCTTATAGTCTAAGAGACTAAGAAGGTAACCTCTAATTGACCTCTCATAATGAGGTAGGAATTTAATTGAGTAGGAGAAAAGTAAAGAGACAACAATAGGCATTGCCATCACCATCCACTATAAGGATTCTCCTCTTAAAGCATTTTTTATCTTGACGGCAAACCCTGCCCCCACCCACCAAAAACCCTTTTTCCCATTTTGTAGATGTCTAGTGTCTACTCCTCTGAGGTCTATGTATATATATAGTCATCAAAAAAAGGATGGGCTATCAACCCATTTTTGTGGCCTATTTTCTTTTTTTTTTCTTCCCTGAAAAAACATGCACAGACGATATTGCTCCTAACAGAGGTTCAACTCTCCACCTCTTTGATAATGAGGAAAGATAGTACTATTTGGACTCATTTTTATTGATAAGTTATTTGATTTTTTAAACCAGTTAAACTCAAATATTGAAGTTATAATCATATACTTAATTCTAAATAAATTAATTAAATGTTTTTGATAACACAATTTGAAAGAGAGAAAACTTTAAGTGAACAAGAAAGACTTGATTTACCAACAAGTACAAAAAAAAAAAAAAAAAAATCCACTTTATCATTATCACTTAAAATTTAGTTTTTAAATTTTTTTTTTTTGTTTGTACATTTTTCATTAGTTTTATCAAGACAACACCTTACAAAAACAATGGTCAAAGGTGATTGGGGCTCAATGCCTACCTTGTAGTCCACCTAAGTGGTAAGCCTTTAATTCCCTTCAATTTAATTCCTTGCCTTTTTTTTTTGAAGGCTTATGTCAAAACTTGGTTCAACTGATCAATTGAAATATTCTACGATGGAATGGAGCCAGAATAGGCCCGGGGCTGGTCCATTAATTTTTTTTAAATCTTTAAGCATAGAGTTTAAAAAATTACACAAAATGCCTCCTAATTTTTTTTTCCCAAAAAAACTCTCTAATTATTTCTTCTTTTTCCTTCTAACTCTTCTTCTTCAAATTTTTTTTTTTCCTTTTTTGATTCTCTTCAAAGAAATTTGAATTTCCTTTCTTCAATCAAACCTTTTTTTTTTTCTTCAAAGTTCTCTCATATTTTTATTTTCTTCTTTTTTTTCTTCTTAAAATGTATTTTATCGTGTGTGTTAATACTTAATGTCCTCCTTAATCAAATTCGTGGCTACACTCCTGAATGGAGCAACCTTAAACTCCATCACAGAATTAAGGTAACACTAGTCCTGTCTCATGTAGATTCGCACCAACTTTTTTTTCAAGCACGAAAGGAAAAAAATGATTAGTACTCATACCTTAGACTTCTCCAAATGTAATTTGCGGCGTGACTAGAACCGCGCAAGAAAATAAATAAAATTCATAATATAAAATCCATAATTTTGGACTGTCACAACTCTACAGATAAAATTGGACAGTTACAAGTGTTTGATTCACCACTCTTGTTGTGTTACAAACACTCAGAGCATTTGAATGAAATCATATTATTGATTAGACATAAGCCTATCACTATTTTTATCCCAAAGATTTGCAATTTGGTGGCCAAATTAAAACCAGTCCACATGAGCTGCAAGATATTAATTAAGCCCCACCCTAGGGAAAGCCATAAGTATGTTTCCCTCCTGTAATGCAACCTTAACCCTAGTACATGCACTTCCCAGTCTATACAAGCACTTCCTAGATTCTCAATGAATTATATCAAACCAACATATATATATATATATATATACACACACACACACACACACACACACAAAAGGGTTCATTCTCCACATTATGAGGTTCTGAAAAGGAAGTTACCCACTCAATCCTTTCATGTCTGCTACACTCTAAGCAGCAAATTATCAGCCACTCGACAACACTAGTGTTCATTCTAGCCCCGGGCCAACTTGAGGTCATGTCGAAACAAGCACTAGATCATGCATTGTTTTGAATATTTTCGAAGTGCTACAATATATAGATAGATATAAGAGCTATATTTTCTAGATCATGCATTGTTTTGAAAATTTTGAAGTGGTACATTAGATATAAGATCTAAATTTTCTATCATGACCCTCTCAGCCGTTGAAATGAGAGCATGATACTTTTTTTTTTCTCTTCTTTTTCTTGAATTAGAACAATTGGATTTCAAAATGTCGTCAAGCTTTGTAAGCATTGCATGAGCAAAATATAAAAACGCCTTTATATCTACATTAATGTGTGGTCCGACGTTAATGT
The DNA here is from genome assembly GCA_026545225.1 of Cornus controversa. NCBI lineage: Eukaryota > Viridiplantae > Streptophyta > Magnoliopsida > Cornales > Cornaceae > Cornus > Cornus controversa. The sequence goes on along the minus strand of CM048853.1, from coordinate 49,025,237 downwards.
GTTCTGTGCTTATGGTCAGATGAGAAGAGAGAGAGAGAGAGAGAGTAGAGATTCCTTCTACACCATCATGTCCATTAGCATTCATGATTTGAGTTATAGAATCATCCATGGAAGCTTGATGATCAACACAAGTAATGAGGGTTAAATGAAAGTTTGATATTGAGGAAGTTGGTACTCATCAAATGCTAATTCAAACAGAGAAAGCTTTGCAGCTTCCTTTGAATGCCTCTTTTTAAATTTTGAAACTTTTCAGCCTTATCAATCCAAACACTCTTCAAAACAGCTTTTAAGTTTAAAAAACCAAAAATTATTTTTCAAAAGTCAATCCAAACACGGCCTAAGAATAAGTAAAGAACAAGAGTTGGTTGGCTGATCTAGAACATATATAACAGTATAACTCACTAGAACACCATTAATATTAGCCCTCTCAATGGATCGAATTTTGATTCGAATCCGAGCTAATAATTAGGATATGAATTATACATTCAATCCGATAATCCGTTAGCGATCCGAATCCGATAATACATTAGCTAAACAAATCGGATATCGATTATGGTCGATCGGATTCGAAATAATATTTATTATAAATATATTATCTAATGTTATAACATATAATATTTACATACTATTAAAATATTTTTTATCATTATTTCCTTCTTATTCTTTCCTCTCTCTCTCTCTTGTGTCTTTCTTTATAGTTTTTTCCTCTAATAAAAAGTTAAATACTTACTTTCCTACTACTTTTTTTTTATGTTTTATTTTTTTTCTGTATTTTTTTCCCTACTCATTATTTGCTAACCTCTTCTGAAATTATTATTATTTTTTAAAAAATTATATTTTTTTCGAATCGAGTTATCAGATCGGATATCCAATTAATTTTATCAGATCGCCTATATCTTTTATCGGGTTCAAATCGGATCAGGCCTGAATTGGTCTGAATTCGATCCGTTTACAAGTCTAAATATGCTTAATATTGTTATAACTTAGAAAATTTTATTTTGCATTAACTTAATTTATTGAAAAAAAAAATCATGCAAATCTTTTTAAATTGTTTATCAACCAATGAAATGCCCTATAATTTTTTTTCTTTCTTTTCTCTACTGGTCTTGAAACCTTAACCTCATACTTGGGAGTTCACACCCAAAACCACCCAGACTGATTTTATACAAAATTTTCGTTACATACCTAAAAATAAATAATAAAAAAAAAACTCTTTTATCATTGTATAAAATCTTTCCTTTCTTTCTCCCATTTTTTTTTCTTTTTTAATTTTCCCCATCATATGACTCCTCCAATATTGATGGTGACAACCCTCTTCATGAAAGATTTGAATGAATGTGAAGCTCAATGAATGTGGGGCTCATCATACATGAGATTCTCTTTTATTGAAGAGTAAAATTCGTGTCAATTTGCACTTGCTGAACAGAATTGGAGTCAGTGTGCATTTGTCACCATAGTTGTCAGTAAAAATGCCAAACCCTTTTTTCCCCTTAAAGATCCATTGAGATATCGCTTTCTAGAATCCTCTGTTTCAAACTTTTTAAAAGCTATTACAATAGTGTTTAAAATAAGGACATTTTGTTTTGAAATTAAAGCTTTGAAAATCACTATAGTTAATTGGTAGAAAAACATGGATGAAAAAATTGAAAGTGTCTAACATGTTCCACATTGGGTTAATGATGGTAACAAGTGCTTGTGAAAGACTTTATATAGTTTTACTTTAAAAAAATTGCCCATTACAATAATTTTCTCACACGAGGAAATACCGACATACCTAACTAAAATGTTTAGATTTTCTTGACTCTTAGATATGGATCCCACTACAATGTATTCAAAGATTTAAAAATTTTTAACTCCTCAATTCATTTATTATTATTTTTTTGGATAAAATACATTGACCTCTCATGTAGTTTGCCTTAATTATATACAAGTGTTATATTTGTAAAAAAGTTTCACTCACTTCCCTCTTGTCCAAGTCCAAGTATTGACTAAAATATCCTCCAATCCATTGAAATGGTAAGGAACAACCATTTTCAAATAATGGGAGCATAATCATCATTTCAATGTGTTGAAGGGAGGTGAGTGTAACTATTTTACAAACATAGCACTCGTGTGTAATTAGATCAAGTCTGAGGGAAGGTCAATGTATTTTGCCTTTTTTTAATATAAGAAGAAAGGGAGGAGTGGATGAAAAATAGGAACAAAATGGAGGAGAGGAGGGAAGAAAAAGGAGAATGAATTAGTCAACCCTCTTACTTTAAAATTTTTCATCTTTCTAAATATGAACAGAGAAAAAAAAAACAAGACTATTATAGAAATTCTAAGTTATAATACTACCTTTCAAAATTATTAAATAAATTTAATATTAGCAATCTCTTTATTTTTTTTTTTCATAACAAATAAAATAAGGTGTTACCTCTTTTTTTTTTTTTTAATTCAACCAAACAAAAAGAGAAAATAACACGATCTCTTTCTTAAAAATATTTCATCTGTTTCTTTTTTTTACCTTTCATCTAATTTTCTTCTTTACTGTTAGACGCAACATTAGTGTGGTCAATGATTGTATCATCACTCGTAAATTTACCTCTCAGAGTGCATTTTGATAACTTCACTTTTTGCAGTATTTTTCTTCCAAATATGAGTCAAGAAGAATAAAGACCAGTTCTAAAAAGAAAAGCAACAAGAACCAATAATTGTTAGTGTAAGGAAATCAACCTCTGATAGCCTCTCATTTATGAGTTTGTAATTTAATTGAGAAGGAAAAGACTAAACAGACAAAACTATAGGCAACACTGTAAGCTTTCGCATCACCTTCCACTATAGTTAGGTTTTCTCTTAGGCCAATTTTACGTTATGGGCTTGAGGGGCCAAAAGCACAGTCCCAACCTACCAAAACCCCTTTTGCCTCATTTGCAGGTATCTATAATCTACTCCTTCTAGGTCCAACACTAGAAGTATATATATATATATATATATAATCATAAATGGGAGAGCATTTCAACCCATATTGATGTATGTTGGGTTGACTCGGCTATTCGGCTCGGTTTTCTAAACCAATTAAATGAAAAAATTGATGATTTAAGTCGATACTTTATTACGAATAAATTAAGTGTATTTGATAATACAATTTAGAAAGAACAATTTTTAAGTGAAGGAAACTACTATTAAATACTCTATTATTTGCACATCTTTCTGTATCTGTAACTCGTAGACGCTTATCCAGATCTCACAAGAATTCAATAAAAAATCAAGCAAGTATCAAAGTAGTTTTAGCTTACTATCATAACTTAAAATTTCAGCGGTTAAAATTCAACTCTAAATATTTACTATAATTATTTTTAGTTTTATCAAACAATACTTTGCAAAATAATTTTGAAAGGTGACTATGACTCAATGCCTAGTTTGTAGCCCACCTAAGTAATCCCCTTCCTAAACTTGGTTCAACTTATGCGTCAGAATGACAGATTTGGAATATTCCATGTTGAAACTCGCCAATTTTGTGCCATAGGGGCTTGCACCAACCATCTCCCATGGTCTTTTCTCTCATCAAAAAGCAAAACAAGATTAGTACTCGAACCTTAAACTTCTTAATACATGAGCCAACTCGATAAAAGAGTAATTCATAGTATGAGTAGGACATAGAAATAGTAAAAAAATATTACATGGTTTGAAATCATGTGATTTCGAGCAATTATAAATTATCACACAATTAAATGTGATAGATTAATTAGGCAGGTAATTTGTGATTGACTGAAACATGAAATTGTCAACATGTAATAATTGCACGCCACGGAAAATCTACTACAATGTTCATTCATGTTTGACCTACAGCTTTTGTCGGTAAGCAACCCCAAGAACCATTTAATGAGGTTACCCTTTATTTACTCTCTAAAAGCTTGACATGGCCCCCATGTGTTACAGCAATTCTCATTCATGTTTGATCTGCCACTTTAATGAGGTAAGCAACCCTAAGGACCATTTGATTAGACAAGTCTAGCTTTCACTGTTTTAATCCCAAATATTTGCAATGTGGTGGCCAAAGCCAGTCCACATGAGCTTGCTAGGTCTAAGATGTATAGCCCTAATCAATGAAACTAAAAGTATATGTTTCCCCTCCTAAAGGCTAAAATGCAACCTCAAATCCTAGTGCAAGAACTTCTATTTTTTGGTAAGGTGCATGAACTTCTAGGTACAAGCACTTCCAAGATTCTTAAGTAAATTAACAAAAGTAACATTAAAAGGGTCCATTTCCACATTATGAGGTTCTGAAAGGGAAGTTAATTATTTGCCCACTTTATCATCTGTTCAACCCTTTGATGTGCAAACAAGCACTAGAGGTGCATTAATGGCTTGAAATTTTCTAAATGAAAAAAGATATATATATATATATATATATATATTTGATGTGCAAACAAGCACTAGAGGTGCATTAATAGCTTGAAATTTTCTAAATGGAAAAAGATATATATATATATATATATATTTAAGAGCTGAATTTTCTACCATGAATGATCCTCTCTGCTGTTAGATTGAGGTACTGGGGGGGGGGGGGGGGGGGGGGGGGGATGAGGAACTCTCGAGTCTCAACCGAACGGCTAAGAGGGTGCTTCAATTTAAACAGTTGGAATTTAGCACGTGGTCAAACTTTGTAAGCATTTCATAAGCATATGCAAATGCCTTCGTGTACACAAGTAAAAACGCATGTGTTCATAAATGAATTTATAATCATAATTAGAATCTTTATACAAATAATTTTGCTGATATAAATACTTTTGCATTCTTCTTGGTAACATCTAACCAAATGGAATATATATAAGGAGTAATGATCTCTTATTCACCGATGAGCAAAAAATTCATTCACACTAAGCATAGTAACCGTTAGATGTGATTGATATAAAAAAATAAAAAATGATGAGCATGACAAAGCTCTTACCTCATATTTATTTACACCCCAACTTCTTATTTTCTCCTCCTTTATCCCTCTTGATTTATTTAACTCTCTTTTTCTTCTTCTTTTTTTCCTTCATGAACTAAAATTTTTTTCTTTAATTTGGTCTCTCTGTCAAAAACGTCTCTCATATACATTTCTGTCTCTTTGACTTTTTTTTTTTAAGTCAAGCAAATCAAATAATAAGATTGAAATACCTATTACTCATCTTATATTATGTTATAATATCACTCAATAATTATAAGCTATTTAATTCAAAAAGACTTCTTAATAGACATTTTATTAGTTATCTCTATCTCACTTTTTCTTTTTCCTTTTTTACTTCGTGCCCCCTTTTCTTTTTGCCTTTTGGTCTCTCAATCACAAACATCTCTCGCTCTCTCTCATAGACCATTTATTTCTCATTGATTTTTTTTAGGTCATATAAATGAGATAATAAGATTGAAATACATATTTTACTCATCTTATTCTATTATGTTATAATATCACTCAATAATCATTAGTTATTTAATTCAAAAATACTTATGAAGAGATGATGCCATTATAATAAAATAATGGATAAACTTCATTGACATCCCTTGAAGTTTAAAGGATTATTAGGAGGTTACAACTTTGTGTAATTTTGTCATCAACACTCCATGTCAGAATTTTTAATTTTTTAATAAGTGAAATATCCTAATTGCCCCTAATTATTTAAATAAATTTTAATATAAAAATATTAGAATTAAAAAATGACCAAACTGCCCTCATGATTATATGCCCACCATTTCTCTCTCTATCTTCTTCAACCACAATCAGAAACTGTCACACCCCGAAATTCGGACAGTTGGGACTCTCCCGGACCTACCCAAATCCCGAGTGTGAACCCGTTCACTCAACCCCATGAATGACCTTAAGCATGCTCATGCGATAGTATCCAGCTCTGATACCATACTGTCACACCCCAATTTTTGACTCCCGAAAATCAAGGGTGAACCCGTCCATTAACTCCAATGAACCTTCCTTTTTCTCCTTAATTATCGTGGAAGCTTAACCTTAAACTTGCATATAAATATGCATCATTTAACCTTAATCAACCACTATGGCCCCCAAACCCTGCCTCGGTTGTATAGCCAACTAGTTGCGGCCTACATATTTTTACACATTTGAACTTGTGTGACCATAGCTTGAGTTTGAAACCTACCCCATTAGATAGAGGATTTAAAAATACTCAATTTAAAAAAAATAACACTCAATTTTGATCTAAAACGAAGAAATTACGCCCGTTTGAAGTTCAGATGCAAAATGGAGCTGCCCAGGTTTCCTTCGGTCTGCTGATGGGTAGTTTCGGTCGACTGAAACTCCATCCAGTAGACCAAAACCTGTTGCAAAATACAAACTCTCAGGATATTGCACTTTTGGTCAACCGATGCAGAGCCCATGCGACCGAAAGTACTAAAAACATTCCAAAACTTGATTTTTCAAGCCTCAAAGCATTCAATCACTTTACCAAGTCATAATTCAACTTAAAGAATGACTTAAATCATGATTAAAACCTACCAAAAAATAAAATAAATTCTCCTGAATACTCCATGAATCCAAAATGAACATTTTTGGGCATGTTTTCCCCCAAATAGTTGTTACAATCCTTCAACCACTATCAAAACATTCACACAACTTACAACAGTTGAATGAAATCATAAATTTACAATCTTTACATTCCAAATCATCCATTCCATCCAAATTATACTTCAAGCATAATTATTCAAAAACATAATTAAAGTCCATCCCTTCAAACCCCATATTCATTCCATTCCATTCCCAACTCATCTACTTGTGAAAGATTCATACATCAAGTTATAACACAAGAAGAAATCATAATTTTACAATCCATAAATTAAGTTTGGTCCAAGAGTAAACTGTAGTACCTATGAATTCCAAGATTATAGTCATTACAAGGATTTCACTGTAAAAAAGTTTAGAATAAAGGGGTGAATAACACAGCGGCTCAGTAGAGATACCCCAACCCCACCTAAATGCCAACCCGACGCTGACCTATATGAATGTAAGTCATAGAATCCCTATCGGCTACATGGCATATGCTAGAGCATTTAGACATACATAAAATATTCACCACATGAGCAACATTATCAAATGAATGCTTTTAAGCAATGCATATTTACACACACACAAATGGTTCATGATTTTTCAAAACTTTAACAAAAGAGACATGGGTGGGCATACTTCGAAGCCCCACGTTACATTTTCAAAGAAAAATCCTCTTTGGGACGTTTTATTAAACACCATGTATGCTATCAACACCACAAATATCACCAAATAATGAAATTTAGCATACATTTACAAGGCTCTATACTTTGGCAACAAATTACATGCTCAAGAAACACCAAATCATGCTTTTCACATAGCATTTACCATAAACCTCATACATGTCATACATATATCAACTCTATAACATGTAATACACATAAATCGCCTCTTTAACATGCAATCATATAATAAATGCAACAAAGAGAGGGAAACCCAACCTCCTAACTTTACCTAACATGTTAACCCCACAAGAAACACACAATTCAACCTATAAAATTGACACTTAGGGAGGAAGAGATACCCCTACCTCAAATCCAAGCTTGGTTGTTGAAGACTCAATTGGAAACTCCTCCAACGACAACTTTCCACAGATCAAATCGAAGAGGAGAGTGAGGGGAGCAACTTTAATTCTTGGCTCCACCCTCAAATCCCACTTCTAGACCCTCAAATTGAAGAGAGATGGAGAAGAAGAAAACTTTATAGAAAGAGAGAGAGATCCGACCGAGAGAGAGAGAAAAGCCCAAAAAAATTTAATTTTTTCTCTCTTATTATACATACATATCATATATATATAATTAATATATTCCACTTTGCAACTAAACCCTTAATCTCTCATTTTTTTACTCCTTGTTATGGTCACTTTGCATCTATTTGCAAACCATCATTTCCTCTATTTTCAAAACTTTACTTATGCCCTTAAACATACATCCACACTCCTATGCCACTCTCAAGTGTCTGTAGTTACCTCTTGGTTTACCCGAATCCATTCTGATCCCACACCCGTAACCGAAAACATAAAAAGGATTATTTAAATTCACTAAATACGTCATTAAGTGACTAATCATGCTTAAAAGTCACCGACCCGTAATTATAATTTGAAAAATAAATTTTTTTTGAGCTGTCACAGAAACCCTAACACCAACCACCACCGCCACTAAGCCGCCACCACAGTCGCCGCCACTACCACCGCTTCTCTCTCTCTCATCTCCTCCTCCAACCACCACAACCATTTCACTGTTATTACATATTTTATATATATATATTTATTTATACATATGTAGAGAGAGGGGAGAGGAAACCACTGAGCACCACTGCCACTAACCACAACCATAACCACCACCACCACTGCCACCAACTACCGCCATAAAACCATAACCATAACCACAACTAACCACCATAGCCGCCGCCACCACCATAACCACAACCACTGGGTGAAACGTTTATAGATGATGGGTGTGCTTGGTGCCTGGGCCACAAATGGGTTGCTTGTAGAGTCCCTGTGTATAGAAGTATATACATACTTACATATATATATATATCTAGGTTATATTGAATGAAATTAGTGGAAGTCGATGAGGAATATAAACTGGGTATGTAATTAACTGTCTAATTTGATGTGATAGGTGGCTGATTTGAAGAGAGAATGGATTGTTCACATGAACCCTAGAAATTTTAGAATTGAGGATTTTCAATCTAAACTATTATTGATGGAGATTTTTATATCAAAATGAAAGCGAATCCATGAGGAGTTGATTGGTATAAAATTTAGGTTTGTTGGAGGCCGGAGGTACAGAGAGGAGGTTGGAACAGGCTGTCAGCGTTTAGCGTTGCTGGAAACGTGAAAAAAGATTGGAAGGGATGATGAATAATGGTTGTGGTTAGTGGCCACCTGTGATGGTGGTGGTCGATGGCAGTGTGGTGCTCAGCATATATATGTACACACACACACACACATATATATATAATGTAATAACAGTGGGTATGTAATAATAGGGTATAATTGAGGGCATTTTGGTCCATTAGGTAGGGTTAAATAGGTAGTTTTAGTATTAAAACTGTTAGGTCAAAAGTCAAAGGTAGTATGGTCTTTTCACCATAAATTTTTTTTGTCTAACACAATCTATTTTTGGCAGGAAGGGATATATGTGATATACAACACAAAACTCAGGGGTGTTGGTGACAAAATTGCACAAAGTTGTAGTCACTTGATAATACCTTAAACCTTAGGGGGTGTCAATAAAGTGACACTCATTAGTGACTAGTAGAGATAGAATTACTAATGAAAGTGTAAGAAAAAAATTAAGAGTAATACCAAAAAATTAGAGAGAATAGATTTAGATGGTTTCGATACATACATTGGAGATTTAATGACACGCTAGTGAAACGAGAAAAACTAGTTGTTATATAAAGTGAGAAATGGAGAGGGCGACAAAAAATAATACGAGATGAGGTTTTTAAAAACAACTTTAGAAAACTAAATATAGTATGTAAAATAACAATGCCAACAATAACCACCAAGTTTTTTTTTCCAACTAATTGGGGTTGGTTACATGAATTCTATATTTTTATTCCGCTTTATTTAAGGTCATAATCTTTGTCAAAAATTTCTGTTTATATTGGTCATGATAGAGTTTTATAACGATTGTCAAGTTATCTGATGCAACTCTCCTCTTTTAATCAAGTTTGAGACCGGCTGTGTATAGAACACAGGCGGAGTTATGTGAAATGACAGTAATAGAAAACATTGGAGGTAGAAAATTCATGTGGCCAATTCTATTCATATGCAATTAAGGCAATTATATATATATATTTATATCGGATGGGGTCAAATGTAGAAAAAATGGTGTTTAGTTTTATGGTATGATTTTAACGTGTTTTGCATTAGCTATATTAAAGCAGCAATGACTTTTTTAAAATCTGAATCCAAAGCATTTTTTTCAATAAAGTATTAATGTCTTTTTCTCAAAAATATTTTCAGTCTCAAAAAGTGCATTTCCACCTCATTTATCTGAGACAATAGTGTTACTTATTTTATTAAAATATAAAGTAGAGAGAAATAAATTCTGAGAATTTTTTCTGTAATTTTTAATAGCTAGTTAGCTCTCAAATCTTAGGATTCATGTTTTATACTATTTCTACGGATTTTGCCTAGGGTACCTCTAACTATTCGACGACAAATACTTTTAATTTGATTTGATGAGATAATTTAACGAATTATTTATAGATCAATTCTTATATGATTTTTTTTAGGACAAAAGCTGTGACCCAGAGGTCTATATCAAAAGTGAAAATAGTATATCAACATGTAAAAGATAATACTACCTGCATACCTCTTCAAATTTTGCAGTGAACACTAAATTACAGTCTAGACTTGAGAGTAGTTAACACTCTTGATTAAAGTTTTCTTTTTCATCCAACATAGGCCAATCAAATGATACATAATATGCATTGAGTATTATACATTATATTATATTAGTTCAAATTAAATTATTATGACTAAATACAAAAGATATGAAAGTAAGTTTATTGCTATCATTTTTTTTCTTCTATCTTATTCAAATAAGAATATTTTTTTCTATTTTTCTAAGCATAAGAGAGGTTATTGTTATCATTTCTTTTTCTTTTATCGGGTAATTAATGTCATCCTTTTTTTTTCTTTTTTTTCTCCCGTGTATATCTAAAGGAAGCCTCAATGATGAGTGTTAGTTTTAATACAACCATAAATTTGATCGGGAATATATTAATATATATTAATTATTTAACAAAAAAATACTACATTACAAAAATACTTCAATTTATTATCAAGCAATTAATAACCAAACAAACTATAAACAAAAGTAGACAAATAGATTAAAGAATCAGACTTATTTAGTTTTCTACATATATTTAGCTTATATTTTTAATCATAATTTAGTCGCATATAATTTTCTTTCGAAATACTTGAATGTACATTACTGTTATGAAGTGTCCGACACGTGTTTGAAGAATATCCAAAGAGTGTCCAAGCAGTATTCGAAAAGTGTCTAAAAAAAATGTCAGGACACTTTTACGAAGTGTCCGAAGAGTATCCGACACAGATATAACACCCTCGGTAAAGTGCTCGTACTTTCTAAGTTAAAAATCACTCATTTGTCTAAATTTGGATATATTTAATGGAAAAAAAAAACTCTCTAGCCAAATCTTCCATACTTCAATTCTACGAGAAGATCTATAACATATGTAATGAGTTTTCATACTTCAATTCTACGAGAAGATCTACGACACATGCAGTGAGTTTCATAACAAGGGTTGTACCTATACGAACGAAATTCACTCGTGTACATCACGTGCATCGTAAAACTTGTCCAACTCTACGGAGATTCAGCCATCTGGCACTTGTTTAAGCCTTTAACACTGAGTTAGCCAATAATTATTTAAGATATCATAATTGATATTCAATTGGTTTATTTGACAGATTATTGACTTCAAATTATTAGATTAAATATTTACCAAATTTGGATCGAATCCGATCAATTTGACTGGCTAAGACGAACTTTGATGAGTATCCTCGACTAATGATAACGTGGCAAGTTCGGATAAACTTCAGATCAATCAATCCCGGGTTCCATTGACCTACTGCAACAGCTCCAAATCTGCTGGTATGTACTCATTATTCTCTCTCTCAACTATTTCATTTGTTTATAATCTGATAGGTTTTGGTTCTACTCCAGTCTGTTCAATATTGATTAGACATAGCATTGCAGAAATAATGATGGATGTTACCCAGAATTCTTGAGGGGAACAATCAATATATATATATATATATTATTCGTGTGTGTGTATATACATGGACCATGTCTACAGACAGTCACAGAAATTAGAGTATTTCATACATATCGATGAGAAAATTGATGTCTTTGTTACTTCGCTTCTAATATTGCTCAATGGCCATTTACTCAGAACCCAATGATGGGTTCCACTTATATGCTCATTGCATGACTTGAATTTGGGTACATGATGAAGGGTAAGATCGTTACCTTTCTATTGTGTTTAGCTGGTATTCCATTTTTCAGCTGTATACGGAAGTACAGACACGCATATATACAGAGAGAGATTTGATGTCTTTGCAGCTTTCCAGAATTTCTTAAAGCCAAATTTATCAGTATCAGCATTGGGAAATTTTCTTTTGTAGGTCCCTCTTATATAATCAAATGCATAAAAAAAATAAAAAAAATCAGCTTGATTAGATTACTTTTAGTTATTTGAATTCATTTAAAAGATTAAGCTGTTCGAGGGATTCTATTACAATGAATGTGACAATTGGATGATCGAAAGACTCGGAACTTATCCAAAAATGCAATGACCATACACTTGCAATTTATAGACTCAAAGCTTCACATCTAATGCCTTATGATAGTCTTTGTAAACTTCAACTCAGTCACATGCAGTTTCATAGAAAAGACTGTAACTTTCTGCAGCACATTGCAGATTTTAAATATTTCAAATCAGCAAAAGAATAATGGACAACCACCTTCACTTTAGATGGCCTAACCCCTTTTTCCTTCTGTTAGAAAATTTGTCAAAAATAGATCTTTCAATGAAATACCCTGAATCTTCTCCATCATTATGTGTACCCCAAACTATCATCAAATTCACGTGAAATTAAGTTCCTATCGTTATTTTCTTTTACTTACCTTTGTCAAGCATATAATAGAATATTGCACAGCTGAGGTTCTATGACCTTGTAAAGATGAAGTTTATGACATCGATTTTGGTAACACATTAACATTCCAATATAACTATAAATAACTATATATAGGGGTCATTGCTTGGTGCAATGACAAAGTTTGGGCTGACAAGTATGATAACATAAGTTCTGAGTATAAGAGTAATCACTTTATACAAAATAATGCCAAATGTTATGTATGCCTCAAATCTGGTCCCCCTAGCACCTCATATAGTCAGGACCAGCATTGGGTGATAACCTTATATATATATATAATATTATATTAATGTGTATGTGCTAATTGTGAATATATCTGATTTTTATGCTTATCATTTCCTAGCTAAACTATGGGCCTATTGTAATGCAGTTGGAACTTTTGATTTTGTGATGGCCTCTTTGGTTGGTCAATTTGTTATCCCCTCAAATAATGGATATAGGGTCTGGGAAGATCCTTCATTTATCAAGTGGAGGAAGAGAGATGCTCATGTTTCACTGCACTGCCATGATACAGTTGAAGGTAAGAAACTAAGTATCTATTTTCTTGATCCATGTCGGTATTTGCATTAACAATAGATTGAGGGGTCTTTTGTTTAAAGCTTTCTCATCATGTTTGATTGTTGTCAAGGGCATCTAGATCAACTTGTTCATACATTATAATGACAATTCAATCAAGCAAGGGTTTTCCAGCAAATAAAAAATGTTTATGGAAAATGGCAAAATAAATTTCCCTGTTTTTACGAAGATACTTGGTGTGGGCTCATCCCTTATAAGTCCAATTTCCTTAACTTTTTTATTTATTTATTTTGGTGGGTTGTTAGAGTTCTGGCGGTAAAATTTGTTCATGAGCCTATGGGACAGGGAGCAGGGTTCTCTATCCTTACTCCTATTGATTGGTTAGAAGTGACATCCAGTAAGGCCTGGTGATGGCTTTATATGGATCTTTCCTAGAAATCCAATATTTTAAAAAATAAACAGATTGCTTGATTTAGGCCTATCACCAATTTTGGTATCTCCACTATTATCAAGTTTTAATAATTACCACTATTGGTTCATCTCCGCATGAAGGATTGTTGAGAAAAACAGTTGTAAACCAAGCACAATCATGAAACACGACACAAAACGAATCAAGCACAACGCACAGAACACAAGAATTTACGTGGTTCGGCAATGTGCCTACGTCCACGGCAAAGATACGGCAAAAGATTTCACTATGCAAAAATCAGGAGATTACAAGTTTCAACCCAAACCCTAGCTCTCGCTCTCTCACTCTCTTTTTGCGTTTTCTCTCGTTAGTACCTCCAAACCCTTAGATGCCCTTATATATCGGGCTACAAGAGAGTCTTCCGGGTCCAAAACCCGCAAGCGAAAAACGGGTCATAATTTTTTTTGGGTCAATCAGGTCACACAGCCCATTTTTCGGGTCAATCGGGTTGCAACGCGACTCGGGCCGAGACAAAGTTCAGGCCACAACATAACAAGGATTCTATGCCAACTGGCACTCATGCAGATTACTAAGGGGAATCCCATATATATGAAGTTTATTTAGACACATTCTGGAAGGGAGACAGCAATATTGTAAGTGGCCCTTTCATATCCAGGTAAGAAAACTTTATCCTTGTTGAAGGGTTTTTGGCTGGGTTTAGGGAGACTTCAGATATTCTCAGCAGCCTTATTTCCGACTATGTTATTTATAGAAGGTTACTATAACGCTACTCTTTATGGTATACTTTAATTTGTTACAGTTTGGTTTTGTAGTGTTCTTTGCTATTGTTATTGTAAGTGCTTGTTGATGTGTGTTTTTTTGTGTCTGTGCTTTTCTCTGTCAACATTGAAACTCCCAACTGTGATCAGTGTTGCCTCAAGGGCTGTCTTCTCTTGCCTTTGAGTTTAAGACCCTATGCATGACTCGTATATTGTCAGCACCACCATGGGATCTTGTTCTGCTGTTATGTGTACCAGACAAACTAACTGTATTAAAATATCAGCGGCTGTTTGATTTTTGTGCCCCTGTGATTTTCTATTTGTCCTTTGTTTATGAAACTATGCAAGACAAGGATGTTAGGATCAAGTGATATTGATGTCTGATTCAGGACAAATTTTGGGTGGATGATGCAGTACCAGTCCTTGTATGACATTTTATGTAGTCTAAGACTATTAGGTTTTACACCTGCTGTCTTAAGATCGTTCCTCCTATATCTAGATGCCTATAGCTAAATGCTTCTTATTTGCCATATGTTCTTAACCTAAAATAGTCTCATAGTCAATTTATGAAAATCTGATTCTGTTGTATGTGGATAGGATCTCTTAAATACTGGTATGAACGCAACAAAGTGGATCTTCTGGTATCTAATTCAGCAGTTTGGGATGATGATGCTGTTTCTGGTGCTCTTGATTGTGCTGCTTTTTGGGTCAAGGGCTTGCCTTTTGTTAGGTCTTTATCTGGCTATTGGAAATTTTTGTTGGCCCCAAGACCTACCGATGTCCCTTTGAATTTCTATGATAGCGAGTTTCAGGATTCTATATGGGAAACTTTACCAGGTAAGCTTACTATCTTTTCCCTTCACTTTTATACTATTTGTTTTTGTCTCCAATAATTTATATTGTGTTGACCTTACACAGATTCTTGATCACTTAGTCATTTCTGTCCACTTTGTACTTTGTCTCTACTGTCAAGGGCAGAAAGTAGTGGGGTAATGAAGTTGTTCTTAAATTCTGGAATAGTGTTTGGTGGTAATCTGAACCTTCACATGGCAGTGCCTGATGTATCTGCACTCCGGAGCTTAAAAAAAAAAAAAAACCAAGAACCATATTGGTTGAAGATTTCAAATTTCAACTGCGAACTCTGTTTAGATTATCTCTGATGTTAATGTGACACATAAATTAACCCCAAGGGGTTGGCTCAAGTGGTGAAGTCACTTGGCCTTGGTGCCTCATGAAGCATCAGGTCTGAGGTTCGATTCCCCTTGAGTGTAAACAATTCCTTAGGGCCATGCCTCCGCGGTCATACTCCGCGACTTACCTAACTTGGGGTGGGGAGGCGCCCTTCCTGGGTCTAGAGATTAGTCAGGGCAAAGCCTCGGACACCCTGGTTATCAAAAATAAAAAATAAAATGTGACACATAAATCAAGAGAATAGGAGGCAAACTTTTGGTGACCTTTATAATTCTGAAGCTGAATTGATGGAGAAATTGGCTGGCAGAATCTATTGCGTCTACAACAGATTACAAATTATTTTGGTTTCAAATGGGCTAACGGGACAAAATTTGTAGTTTAAATTATTTATGTATTTATTCATAAGGACTTAAATTATCTGGCAAAGAGAAACATTGTTAGGTTGGTGGTGGACATTCTGATGAGTCTCATGGTCTACATATTTATTATAGGATAGACCTAGAGGATGTTTTTAGAATCTATTTTATATTTTATTTTCCTTATTTCTCTAGGGTTTTATTTTTGGAATAGAGCTTGATTAGGGTTTTACTTTGATGCTTATATATATATGGCTTGTGACATTGCGTAGACACTTTTGATGATTATTGATTGATTACAGAGATTATTGATGTCTTCCCCTCTATTCCTTATTCTTCTCTTCTATCCCATCTTCTCTCATTCTACATCAGTTTTGGTATCAAAGTAGCCCTACCCATCCTGCATCAGTTGGGTTTGGTTTTATCAGATGATATTCACTGTATATGTGAATCGCTGTAAAATCTTTTACTTGAAGGGGAAGAATACTTGATCTGTATGTTATTCATTTACCATCACTTCCAGGTGTTTTCTTTTTTTCTATATTTCTTGCGATCACTTTTCTTCTTTTCTTTCCACAATGTCATTGTGTTTCTTCCTTCAATCATTTTGTTTCCCAATGCACTTCTCAAAATTGACGTTTTCTCCTTCTGATTTTAGTAGTTTCAGAACATTTTTGTTCTGAACCAGCTTTTGTGTTTAGGTTTAGATTGTTTTTCTAAATATAGGGGTCATTCTCAATGCAGTTAAAGAGTATGAATACCCTTTTCTTCTCCTATGGATGAACTTAATAATATATTTTCCCAAGAAATTTTGCAATTGCTTTGAGAAAGTAAAGAAGGATTGATGTTGAATTAGTATTAACTTTCAATTGTTTAACATGTCACAAGAGTTTCGAATCCTCAACTGATTATATTTTGTTAAAGTCAGCTGCTTTAATGCCTTTGAATGTGATGGTCCTTCTAATCTCAATAAGATACGGATCCTAATTTGTCACTGAACCTCAAGTTTTGGGATACAATTTCAATTGTCAAGTGCTTAAATTCAGAATCCTCCAGCTAATTCAATTTGTTCAAGTTCTATGTGTTCTTCTCACATTGTGGTATTTATCTTACTCTGAAATTGAAGCATGTGGATTGTGAATTTCTTTGATGGGAGCAGTTTTAAGGTTCCAGTTATTATTTTCACCTTCTCTCCAACATGATTTTCTTGTAAATTGTTGAAAATACAAACAAGTTGATGATAATTGACACTTAAAGTTTCCTCTTAGTTGATTTTTTTTTTCCATCATAGTATTTTAAGTTTCAGAACATTTTAGAGTTAACCGGATTATTATTCTTTTTTTTTTTTTTTTACTTTAGTTATTTTTATTTTCTGCAAGTTTGTTTTGAAATATCTAATTATTGCAAGTGCTCCTACTGCTACCTCTTATATTATTTTGCTTTCTATCTGGAACAGTTCCTTCCAATTGGCAGATGCATGGATTTGATCGGCCTATCTATACAAATATTATATATCCATTTCCACTTGATCCACCTAATATTCCTGTGGATAATCCTACTGGCTGTTACAGGACATACTTTCATCTTCCACAAGAATGGAAAGGTTTGATTTATTTAATTATGCTGTTAGTTGTTGCTGATAATGAAATTCTTTCACATAACTCTTCAATGCTTCTGCAAATAGATTGATTTTCATATGGACTGTGTCTATCAAAACTATAAAAATGTTAAGCCTGTAATTATTAGGTCATATTAAGATCTCTAATAGAATCCTAAATGCTGACAGAAGATTGCTAGCTACGCAATTATGCGTCTGAGATCTTTTGTATCAATGTTAGTTATGCAACTGTTACCAATGGTGTTATAACTGTATTTAATGCATCTTCATTTTCAGAATCTTTACCTGGACTTTAGCTTTAACAAGTGTACCTATTATGCTTTTTCAAAGTCACATCTGCACATCTCTCTTGGTACTCCATTACACGTGTATCACCTCCTAGATCAACGTAACAAGCTGTAATGACACACTAATCATGATGTACTTTTTATAACTGGAAAACTGGATATGCTTGCTAAACAGAAGGGGTTCCGAGAGTGAAATTAAAAAAAAAAATTTAAAAATTACAGTGTACTTAGTTTATGGCCTTTCATGTTTCTAAAGACAATAAGGCTCCTTAAAAAATAGTATTTGAAAAGACTCCTAGTATGACCAATGACACATATATATATATCAAATGACTTGTTGGCTTCTCATGGGTAACCACATCAGCTGGGTCCATCACTTGGTTGCCAGAGGTCTTGTGTTTTACATCAAAGACCTAAGGTTTACAATATAACGATTAAATATTTTATCTAGTTTTTATTGGGAAAAAAAAAATTTCATCTAGTATTATGATATCTGGTTCAATGTTCTACTTATCAATATATATTTTGGTTTCAATGATCTTTAAATGCTCTGTCTGTCTGTCTGTCTGTCTGTCTCTCTCTCTCTCTCTCACACACACACACACACAAATATACACACAACAATAGAATTTTATCAGTTGTGAAAGCTCATATATGATAGTAAATAAAACCATTATAGATATTGCTTGTGTTTTTTGCTTTTCCCATGGTGTTTTGTGGCCTTATATCTTCTTATCTTCCATTATTGCGAAATGTTGTCTCAAATATCTCTGGTAATACAATTAATAACCAATTGGTGCTTGACAGGTCGTAGGATTTTTTTACACTTTGAAGCTGTTGATTCTGCTTTCCATGCATGGATAAATGGGGTTCCTGTTGGATATAGGTTTGTCGTGCCTAAATTTAAGTGAACCTCTGTAAATTATTTAAGTGAGCCTTTTTTTTTTGCACTCGAGTTGTTGCATGCTATTTTTTTAGTCTTCTTTGTGAAAAATTAGCTGTTTCAATGGCAAATATGCATAATTTCAAGTAAGATATAACTCAGTTAGGTAAATAAATTGTGAAATTGAAAGCGGTTAAGCAAGAAAAGTAGAGAAGAAAAGGAGATGTTCATCTCTCATACTTTTATGAACTCGAAAGACTAAACAAAGCTGCTTCTAATTTTTTTAAACAAAATAGTACTTTGTGATATATGCAGCAGAAAAGCATGTACATATAGAACTATGGGACACTCAGTTGGAATATAGAAATCAATCATGTGACAAATAGAATGGGTGAAATATCCATACGTAAAACACTTATAATGGTCTTTCATTAATCTTATTGAAAAAATGAAATCTAATTGTAAAAATTATAGTGAACACTGAGGGTCAAACATAGGCTTGATTGTTCACCGAGGGTGAGATATTTCAGATGATGTTACTCATAGAATCAAAACAGGATGGATTCAATGGAAGAATGCTTCTGTCTTCTGATATAATATGGTAAATGTATACCTTTAGAATTTAAAGGTAAGTTTTATAAAAAAAAAATTAGATCAGCTGTGCTTAATGATATAGAACTTTGGGCAGCTAGAAAACAACATATCGTGTGACCAAAATGTGATGTTGAATGGATATGTAGTAAGACAAGAAAGGATGAAATTAGAAATGGACACATCAGTGAAACAGTTGAAGTAGCACACTTAATGATAAAATGAGTGAAAATGGATAAAAATGGTTTAGTCATTTGCAGAGAAGGCCATAATTACACTAAGAGGAAGAGAGGTGTGGTTCACATTGAGGGAAATGTTAGGGGAAGGGGAAGACTAAAAACTAACATAAGTTGAGATAGGGAAAATATGACAGCTTGTGGTTTAACTACAACTCCAGAAATAAATATTAGTCCTAACAAAACAAGTTATATGTTAAAAGATCCATACGATTGAGTCCTCAAGTTTCCAAAATAGTCGATATTGAATCAATTGAACGCACTTCTAACACTTGTTCCACTTTTGGAAGACCATGCGTTATATCACCAGATCTCGATAGTTGTGGAAGGGGTGGACGATGCTTTATATAATATATGTACTCACGAGAGTCTCTGAGTGTTCAGGCATTCAATCAATATTAGGCTATACATACAGTTTCACAAATAAACTGTCCAAGCATAATTATTGTAGATGTCTCTTCAATAATTGTGATGGAGAAAATACCAATTCAAATTGAATGGATTCAAAAAGATGTTACTGCAGGGATTATGGCCTTAGATAGTGCTCAATGACGAGGATTCATGTAACTGACCACAAATAGTTAGGATACGGCTTTGTTGAATGTTGAGTTAATGCGTATCCTACAAAACAATAAATTACAAGTCATATTGATGATTGATAGTGTCTTGAAGGTAATACATACTGCGTCATTTTTGATGAGATCCTTGAGACCATGCAATTTTCTGAATAACTTGAAGGAAGATTGGTGTAATTTTAGAAATTATATGCAAGTTGTTATGGGAGGTCTATTGTTCATTTACCTATATGAATTTTTCGCACTATTTTTTCTTGCTAATAAAATGATTTTTAACAATTTGCCTTGGGTCGTTAAAACGTCATTATGCAGTGTTGGTCTTGCTAATATAGAGGGGGTGCATTAGATAAGTGGTTACCATCATACTCCAGTCTGCTTTCCCATGCTTGACAACTTGTGTTTTTAATGTTGCACTAAGCAATGACCTCTATAAAGACTACCGTACTGCAAGTTTTATGAGAAATTTATGTCATCTAATGACAACTTTTACATAAAATAATGTGCATCTTGTTATATAGAAATCTCATTGCTTTTGGCTCCCCATACTTGTTTGAATATGAGGCTTAAGAGTTGAATAGTTTAACCTGAATATTTTATGCATCCACTAACAATTATTCCTACATTTGTTAGGTCAGTCAGGATAGTAGATTACCTGCTGAGTTTGAAATCACTGATTTCTGTCATCCATGTGGATCGAACAAGAAAAATGTTCTGGCTGTTCAAGTATATAGATGGAGTGATGGTTCTTACCTTGAAGATCAAGATCACTGGTGGTTATCTGGCATCCATCGTGATGTGCTTCTGCTGTCCAAGCCAAAGGTTTGTTTTCTCTTCGGTTTTGTCTTCATAGGCAGGGACTAATGCAAGTTTTAGCTTTTAAAATGGATAAAAAATACAAGTACTAGTTTTTATTATGACTGATGTCAAAGAAAAGTATTATATGAGAATTAACATAAAATAATATGTAACAGGCTACTTATTAAATTGGCAGAGCAATAAAATTTATTTCTCGAGTGATTTTGCTTTATGAACAATGGTTGCCAGTATGTGGAGAGAGTTCAAGGTGGAGATAGTCTTGAATGTTGAAGGGTTTTTACAACATTGTTACCTTGGGAGTCTTAACCATATTTCAAGTAGAATGTCTTAGCGATTCCAGCAGGAAGCGTGAAACTGTTGGCATAATGAATGCTTTAAATGTAGAGATCAAATTATTCTTAAGATTGACTAATGAAAGAGAATACTATTTGGCTAAGCAAAGAGTCACTATATTAATTCCTTTTGGAGGCCACTTTTATCCCCCATGATGGAGTATTAGGGATTTAGTTTGTAGGAGCTTTGTTATTTTTTTCTTCTTTTTCTTGTGTCTTTTTTTTTTTTTTTTTCATTTTTTCTGCTAATCAGATTGATTTTGGTATCATGAAAGTGAACGACTCATCGTCCTATTTGTATAGTATTTTATTTCCCCTGTAAGTATCTATTTGTATAGTTTTTTTCCACCTAATTTTAGGAAAACTGTTGTTTCTTAGCCAAAAAGGTACTGAATTTTTTTTTACTAGAATCTCGCTACCTCTCCATTGCCCACTTGAAATGGGTAAACTTTGAAAAAAAAAAATGGGGTCAACCTTATAAAATTTGTTTGAATTTATAAGAATTTCTTTCCAGAGATTAAGACCATCATAAGAAGTCAATTTATTATAGTCTGAAACACCGTATCACCCGAAACACATGATACTGACATGGCCAAAACTTTCTGAATTAAACAGACTTAATTGCCTATATTATTCTTGTTGGATGGAATTGTTGGATGAAATCTGAGATCCCCATCTTCTAAAGGAGACAATCTTTGTAAAACTTTTGCTTTACAACTTGGGTCTTTGCTGAAAAGAGTCTCAGATTTTTCCTTATTAGTATTTTTTTTGGTAAAGTATTTCTATGAGATTCTCAATCCCAAGTTGCGGTTAGTCTTGTGCCTTGAGGCCAATTGAAGACATATTATATAATGTAATAACAGGTTGTGGTTTCAAAATATTGGTATATTTTTCTATAAACTAAAGGTGAGAGATCATTGGTTCCTAAAGATCTCTTCTGATTGCTCTGCAAAGCTTTCTATTGCCACCCTAACAACAAAAAATTCAAACGAAGATAAAGAGTTCACCTTTCTGTAAGACTGGGTTTTCTTTGAGATGTTGCTTGCTGGAGCGAGGTGATTCACGCTCACAGTGGCTTAGAATATTGGAACAAAAATCTGCCTATTTGTCATCATCTCTTTGTTGTTTTGGTTATGTGGTAAGTGCAAATGGAATAAAAGTAGATGATAGTAAAGTTAAACCCATCATTGGAGAAGTAATAATATACTTTATTTAATCGTGGATATTGCTTTGAACACTTAATGTCATGCTCCACTCCTCAGGACTTGGAAATAGTTACAACAAACACTTGAACCATTTTCAAGAGAAACCTAATTCAGTTCAATGTTAACAATACAACACTCTAAATAATTGTGACTCTCAGAGTCTAAAAATCCATAATATGAAACGTCCACACAGTCCTTAATATGTACATGATAAAAAATCCATAATACATTACAAAACGAGATATACCAGTCTCCAAGTCATATAGCATCAAAAACTCACATGGTCCAAAACTCTAGTTAATACAAGGACAATCTCAAAATAGAATGTTGTCCAAATCTACAAGCCAAGTCTCCCAAAACAAAACACTTCACAGCCACCTTACTTCCTTTATGTGATTTGTTCACCAAGATTAGGACCTGAAAATGTTTTTTGTAAAAAGATGAGCTCAAAGAGCCCAGTAGGCTCCCTATATTTGATGAAATACAGATGTTTTTCTTTAATGGTGTAAAAAAAAAGAACTTCCTTTAACCAATGCAGAAAAATGAACTGAACACAACAAAAATAGATAGCTGGGAATTACGGAGTAAATAGCTGCAAGTAAAAATAATATAATTTCCAAACTTCCCTTTTTAGATAATATCACATAATAACTATTGTGAAAAATTGTCGCAAACCAAGCAAAATCACGAAGCATGACACAAAACAAAACAAGCACAACACACATAACACAAGAATTTACGTGATTCGGCGATGTGCCTACGTCTACGGCGAAAATCCCGCGAAAGTTCACTATGCGAAAATCAGGAGATTACAAGTTTTAATCCCAAACCCTAACTCTCGCTCTCTCACTCTCTTTCTGTGTTTTCAGTATTTTCTCTCGTTCTCATTCCAAACCCTTAGATGCCTTTATATATCGGGCTACAAGAGAGTCCTAACCCGCAAGCGAAAAACGGGTCATAAAATTTTTTTGGTCAAAACAGGGTCGCAACGCAACCCGGGCTGAGACAAAATTCGGGCTACAACATAACAAATCTCCCCCTTGGCTCGAATTCCACCAAGCTCCACAATCCTAGCTACTCCTTTCGCCTCCTTCGCATGCCCCTAAAGGCCTTAGCAACTATAAACACCAATCAAGCCTAGACAGTGTCTAAACTTGATAGTAAGAATGACCTTAGTCATCATTTCTATTGGATCCTCATTGTAATAGCACCCTGTGCAATCACATCTCTGATAAAGTGTAACCTGATATCAATATGTTTGGTCTTCTCAGGGAACATCTGATTTTTAGTCAGATGTATAGTACTCTGGCTGTCATAAAATACAATCAAATCATCCTGCTGCAAGCCCAAATCACTAATCAAGCCTTTAAGCCATATAGCTTCCTTCACTGCTTCTGTGGCAGCCATGTACTCGGCCTTTGTAGTAGACAATGCAACTGTAGACTGCAAAGTCGCCTTCCAACTGATCACAGTCCCACAAAGAGTAAAGACATACCTTATCAAGGACCTCCTCCTATCAAGATCTCCAGCATAATCCGAATCAACATATCCAACAACACTTCTAGGCGTGTTGCTGCCTTTGTCATAGGCTAATCCAACCTCTGTAGTGCCTCGTAAATACCGCAATATCCATTTCATAGCCTCCCAATGAACCTTCCCAGGTTTATCCATGTATCTGCTCACTGCACTAACTGCATGTGAAATGTCTGGCCTAGTACACACCATAGCATACATGATGTTACCAATTGCACTAGCATAAGGAACACAAGACATGTGCTCCACCTCCTCCTCAGTTTGTGGTGACAATTCTGCCGAAAGTCTGAAGTGGGTTGCTAATGGAGTACTCACAGGCTTTGATGCTTGCATACTGAAGCGTTCCAGCACCTTCTCAATGTATTTCTTCTGTGACAAATCCGCTCTTCTGTCTCTGTAAATCTCCATACCCAAAATCCTCTTCGCAGCACCTAGATCCTTTATCTCAAATTCACTACTAAGTTGAGCCTTCAACAAGTTGATCTCTGACGTGTTTCTGCAAGCTATAAACATGTCATCAATATAGAGCAACAAGTACAAAGACGAACCATCTGAGAGCCTCCTATGATACACATAACTATTGAACTCAATCCTACAGTAGCCACTCCCAACCATAAAGGTGTCGAATCGCTTGTACCACTGTCTAGGAGACTGCTTCAGCCCATACAAGGACTTCTTCAGTAGGCAAACATGGCCTTCCTTTCCCAGAATCTCAAACCCCTCAGGCTGATGCATATAAATCTGCTCTTCCAACTCTCCATGCAAGAACGCAGTCTTGACATCAATCTGCTTAAGCTCCAAGTCATACAGAGCAACCATAGCAAGTAACACTCGAATTGAGCTATGTTTCACAACAGGAGAGAAAACTTTATTGAAGTCCACCCCTTCCCTTTGTGTATAGCCCTTCGCCACCAAGTGTGCCTTAAACCTTGCATCTTCCACTCTTGGAGTTCCTTCCTTTTTCTTGAAGACCCATTTACAACCCACAATCTTCTGACCCTTAGGCTTCTTGATTAGCTCCCAAGTCTGGTTCTTATGAAGAGACTTAATCTCCTCACTCATGGCAATAGTCGTGATGGCCTCATGATAAGTACGCGGTATCTGCTCATAAATACTCTCCGCCACACCAAGTGCATAAGTAACCGAATCAGCATGTGAAAAGCCATACTTTTGAGGTAACTTAATCGCCCTCCTCGGTCTGTCTCTAACCACATTGTACCGCTGCAAGTGTGCATCTTCCTCAACTTGAAACTGCACCTGCTCATCATTCGACTGATCAGGAATACTCTCTAACTGAACCTCTGATAGCTTAACCTGCTCACTGACATCCTGAGCTCTAGCTGAATCAACTACCTCCTTTTGCGAAGTAAGCATCGTAGACTCATGAAAGGTCATGTCACGGCCTAAATTCCAACACTTGGAAGGGGCATGAAAAATGGAGGTAATTAAATAAAACCTCAACACCTTACAACTACAATAAGCTTTGATACCAAGCTATCACACCCCGATTTCTGACACTAAAATAGATATAGGAAACTAGGTGTGAATATCGGATGAAATTACCAAAATACCCCTCTTGAGACCACTCTTATCCAAACAGAGTCTCAATACCGCGGAAGTGACTTTTAATACACATTTACATCAATTAAACTAAAATATAATCAAGTTACATACATACATCTAAATGTAACTTGTCCAACCATATTCAAAGATTACAACATCATTCTCAATTATAATCCAATTGTCCACAAACACATTCTACGTCCTTAGAATTATTCATTCAACATTCTCACATAATTGAAATACCATAACAACATCCACTTGGTCTTACATAGATCCACAATAACATACACGAAACTCATTGTCTATACATATAAGGTCCAAATGAGATATACAAGTTACATGTATGTGAATGTAATTACGAAGTCTACATAATCCACATGCCACATGCCACATGCCAGCATGGATAGCCAAATACACATTCCACACTCAAAACCTCAAAATACACCAAAATGCTCAAAATACACCAAAATGCTCAAAAGTACTCATGTGAGCTCCAAGCGACTACTCAAGTACTTCTCGTCCACCCTCAATGCCTTACCTGTAAAAATGTTGGGGTGAACAGGGTGAGCATTTCAACGGCTCAGTAGGAATACCCCAACCCTCCTAAGTGTCGACTTGACACTAACCTACATGGAATGCATGTTGTTACACTACATGCCACGTCAACAATTTCACATTCATTCAACACAAATGCAAGTATGAATAATTGTACTTTTCCACATATCATGTTTAGCATACTTAAACATATAAGCATCAAGGCATGCATATGTTCTCACTCTCGGCCCTAATTCGATACCCTACATGATCGGTCCGCTCCGAGGATCATGTGATCTTGGACACCTCCGATAACAACCTCATGACCGGGACAACTCTGAGAGGTCATCAAGCTTTGGACATACTCCGATAACAACCTTATGACCGGGACAACTCCGAGAGGTTATACCACCATGGCAATATGTTGGTTTGTCAAATTGTGAGGAGACAACTCCGAGGCTCACTAAACTTTGGACATACTCCGATTCTAGGCATTTAGCCTTGACATGGCGGGTCCACTCCTAGGGCCATACCTAGTGGGTGATTACACCACTTCTCGTGACACGGTTGGACCACTCCGTCGTTCCGTGCACATCCCTTGCGCCATTTCCCGCAACCTCTCATATATGTAATGTGGATACATATATACATAGCATGTTATTTTCATGCTTCATTCATGCTCATCAATGCTAAAGAATTGTCTAGCATGCATCTCATCACCTTATACCACATATAGCACATATATGTCTAAAACATGCATATTATATCACATATGCGTACAATCCCAAACTTAGCATACTTTACTCATGCTCTACTCAAGGCATACACTTGCTACACATAGCTACTATGCATTTTACATTTACACCTCAACACATAACCACATACATGTTCATCATTATGCAAATTATAGAAGCACACAAAATTTAGCATATAACATTCATGCTCTCAAAACTTCAACCACTTACACATACTAGTTCCTCATGCTTTACACAACACAAGGCATATCAATTTTTGCATGGAAGAGACTCAAGAGAAGGAGAAAATAGTAAATCTTTCCCCTCTCACCATTCTTATATATGCAAAACATACTCTACACCTCACCTCTTCATCCGAAACCCTAGAATCGACAAATAGAAGAGAAGAGAAACCCCTACCTCGAAAATGAAGGCTGTCCAAGCACTTTCAAAATTTCCAGCGATGTCTACCTTGGCAAAATTTGAGTTTGTTTGGTTCAAACCGAAACCCTCGTCGCCCTCTATGAGTTGTCTTCCTTCGGCAACTCAAAAATCACGCCTAAAGGCCTCCAAAATGTAGAGAGAAGGAGAAGAGAGAGAGAGGAGTCGTGGCTTGCTGCTGGAACATTAGATATATGAAATATCTCTGCCACATATGATATTTAAAGTCCCATGCGCGTAAAATGACTAAAATGCCCCCGGGCCACTTAACGTACCTTCCCGAGTTCCGTTTTCAATTTCGAAAGCTCCTACGGCCTCGAAATCACTTCCCTAACTCATTAAACATTTCTTTATACCTAAAATAAAAAATAATTATTTTTCGGATTTCTCGGGGTCTCGTTTGACCAAAAAGTCAAACTTCTCCAAATTTTCTGAAAACTTTCAAAAACCTTAGAACATGTTTTCAAACATGTTTTTCATTCTCGAAACATCTATAACATCATTCGAAATGCATTTATAGCAAAAATGATGAAAAATCGGTAAACCAGTCAAATTTGGTTTCGGTCTCTGCAGGTCACATCTTTGCTAACAAGTAAGTTCTTTCTCGAAGCATCTGGGCACCACAATTTGTATCCCTTGACCTCGGGCTCATAACCAAGAAATATGCACTTCTTAGCCCTCAGTTCAAGCTTCCCCTCATTAACATGAGCATACACAGGACACCCAAATATTCTCATATTACTGTAATGAGCAGGCGAACCAGACCATACCTCCTCTGGAGTCTTACAGTCGATAGCAATCGATGGAGACTGGTTCACCAAGAAATAAGCTATGGAAACAACTTCAGTCTAGAACACTTTGTCTAACCTAGCATTGGATAACATGCAGCGTGCTCTCTCCAACAGTGTTCTCTTCATCCGTTCTGCAACTCCATTCTACTGTGGAGTTTTCCTCGCTGTGCGGTGACTCACAATCCTATGAGTCTTGCAAAACTCATTAAGAGCTTAAACTCCAAACCGTTGTTAGTCCTCAAGAGCTTAAACTGTTTCTAGTCTACTTTTCAATTAAGGTCTTCCACTGCTTGAATGTGTTGTGTTTCAGAATATAAACCCAAACTTTTCGAGAAAAATCATCAATTAACGTCATCATGTATCTACCATCAGCATGTGAATTAACCTGAGAAGGACCCCAAAGATCAGAATGGATATAATTCACTGTGCGCTTGGTCCTGTGAATTCTTGTACTGAACTTCACTTTGCACTGTTTCCTGAAGACACAATGCTTACAGAAATCCTTTCCAGTTTTTTGACCACCAAGCAGACCCTGCTTACTCAGAACATCCATCCCCCTCTCACGCATATGCCCCAACTGCATATGCCACAACCTGGTAGTATATAAATTCGGATCCGAGGATGATACTGCAGTAGAACCTGTAATTGTGCTACTCTGCAGAGCATACAAACCATGTTGTTTCAGTCCTTTCATTACCACAAGAGTACCCTTGAAACCCTAATGACTCTACCTTCAGCCTTGTGACTACAGCCGATGGAATCCAGCGTACCTAGGGAAATCAGATTCTTATTCAGTTCTAGAACATGTTTGACATCAGTTAGTGTTCTCATTATACTGTCAAACATTTTGATTCGAACTGTACCGATACCTACAACCTTGCACGACACATTATTCCCCATCAGAACTTCCCCTCCATCAATGGAATGATAAGAGGTAAACCAGTCCCTGTTAGGACAAATGTGATACGCCCCCCAAATCAAGTATCCACTCATCGTTAGAGCCACGGGTAGAAATTGTGAGAACACTACCACCATTTGAATCACTACCTTCTATAAAAGCCATTCCAAAGGCTTCTAAGGATTTTCCCTTTCCTTTCTTACGCTCCAGACAGTCTTTCCTGAAGTGCCCTTCCTTGTGACAAGTGAAGCATTTCAGCACCTTCGATTTGTTCTTAGACTTAGAACGACCTCTGTTGCCAGACCCTCCCTTCTGATCCATTCTCCCTCTAACAACTAAGCCCTCTGCCGAACTTTCTGTATTGCCCTCAAACGTCATTCTCTGCGACTCCTTAGAATTCAAAGAAGTCTTCACGTCTTTCATGGACATATTAGTTATGCCATACATCATTGTATCGACAAAGTTCTCGTACGAGGGTGGAGAACACAACAGAATAATAGCTTGATCCTTATCTTCTATTTTAACATCAATATTCTTAAAATCCATGATGACAACATTAACCTTGTCAAGGTGGTCTTTCAGAGACGAACCTTCCTGCATCTGAAGAGTGAACAACCGTTTCTTTAGGTACAAGCGATTCGCAAGAGACTTCGTCATATAACGGGATTCTAACTTGCTCCATAGCCCATCTGTCGTAGTCTCTCTAGAAACTTCTCGCAAAACCTCGTTACACAAACACAACAGAATTGCATTGTGTGCTTTCTCCATAGCCTCATCTTTCTGATCATCTTTCCACTTTTCTGGCAGTGTATCATTTCCCTTCAGAACCAACAGGGCCTGCATCTTAATTTGCCACAAGTTGAAGTTCATGCCGTTAAACTTCTCGATTTTCATAAACTTGGTCGATATCTTAGCTTAGAACCGAAAGCTCTGAAACCAATTTGTTGTGAAACTTGTCGCGAACCAAGAACAATCACGAAACACGACACAAAACGAAACAAACACAACACACAAGAATTTACATGGTTCGGTGATGTGCATACGTCCACGGCAAAGATCCGGCGAAAGTTCACTATGCGAAAGTCAGGAGATTACAAGTTTCAACCCTAGATCCTAGCTCTCGCTCTCTCACTCTTTTTTTTGCGTTTTCAGTATTTTCTCTCATTCTCACTCCAAACCCTTAGATGCCCTTATATATCAGGTTACAAGAGAGTTGTAATACCCCGCTCCAACACATGGTATGATATTGTCCGCTTTGGGCCTGAGCCTGCATGGTTTTGCTCTTGGGTTTTACCCCAAAAGGCCTCATACCATTTGAAGAGAACATACTATATATAAGCACATCCCCTTTTCCACACCCAGGCGATGTGTGATTGAGCACCCTGTACCCTGTCAGTGTGGTAGCTCAGCCCAGTGTTTGTCTTAGCACCCGCCCACTCACACCCGCCCACAAGGGTTACTACAATCCACCCTCCTACGAGGCCCGACATCCTCATCGGTACACTTCCGGCTGGGTTCAGGCTCTGATATTAACTGTAATACCCCGCTCTAACACATGGTATGATATTGTCCGCTTTGGGCCTGAGTCTGTACTGTTTTGCTCTTGGGTTTTACCCCAAAAGGCCTCATACCATTTGAAGATAACATACTACATATAAACACATCCCCTTTTTTACACCCAGGCGATGTGGGATTGAACATCCTGTACCCTGTCAATGTGGTAGCTCAGTCCAGTGTCTGTCTTCGCACCCGTCCACTCACACCTGCCCACAAGGGTTACTACAAGAGTCCTAATCTGGGTCCAAAACCTGCAAGCGAAAAACGGGTCATAAAATTTTCGGGTCAAAACTGGGTCAAAAACGCTACTTGGGCCAAGACAAAATTCGGGCCACAACATAACAATAACAATTCATAAATCAGCTCATAAAACGAATACTCGAATAATTGTCTCAACATGTGAAATACAAGAGGATAATCCAACATCATCTCAATAAGCCAATAATTGAATATTTGCTTCAAGATATGAATTGCCAAATGAATAATTCAACACAATAACTGGTCAATCGATGTGTACCCTATGCGTCTTCCGGGACGTTCGCCTGGGATTGCTGCTCCCATCCTTTGGCTTTAGGGGCTCACACCTAGGGATTGTGAACACCCCCTCGTTAAACCCAGGCCGCTTAGGGCCTTTCAACTCAAGGGAAGCTCTTACCCTATCTATTTAATGCCAGGCACATACACAGTTGAGAGACCAAATCAAATTTCAATGTGCCGAAACAACATTCAATACTCACAACCACCATTTTTATTTCTCAACAACAACAACCCATTTCGAAAATTCACTAAAAATAAAATATTTTATATTTCATGATAAAATAAAATTCTAGATAAACCTCATTATGTCTATTTTCATTCTCAAATTTTCATCCTCAAATCCAACGGTAGATATGAGATAAAATTAAGTGTACTGCTGGCCAAAACTTGCACAAAATTTTCAGCAAAAATATGTATCCTAAAAATTCAGCAAAATAGGATTCTAACCCAATTTGTATGAAACCAGAACCAATTGATAGATTAAAGACTATATTTTGATACTATCAATATACTTCAATAAATTCCTTTACTAATTGAGTCATTTTTTTTAAGAAAACAGGAAAGAAAAATTCTGCTCACAAAACAGATTTCACGATACTTGTTGTGAAAAACAGCCGTAAACCAAGCACAATCACGAAACACAACACAAAACGAATCAAGCACAACGCACAAAACACAAGAATTTACGTGGTTCGGCGATGTGCATACGTCCACGGCAAAGATTCGGCAAAAGATTTCACTATGCGAAAATCAGGAGATTAAAAGTTTCAACCCAAACCCTAACTCTCGCTCTCTCACTCTCTTTCTGCGGTTTTAGTGTTTTCTCTCGTTAGTCCCTCCAAACCCTTAGATGCCCTTATATATCGGGCTACAAGAGAGTCCTAACCCAGGTCCAAAACCCGCAAGCAAAAAATGGGTCATAAAATTTTTGGTGGCTTAAGGCCACACAAAGCCCATTTTTCGGGTCAATTGGGTCGCAACGCGACCTGGGCCGAGACAAAATTCGGGCCGCAACATAACAATATTGTACTTCCAACTTAAAAAATCCGCCATAAATTCAAAACTTAACAATTTTAGCCAAATAAAATCATGTATACTCATTAACATGTGTACTTTAATATCTCAAAATTTCATTTACAAATTACAAGTCAAAGTATAAGAATGTCAGCCCTAAAACCATACTGTTCAGTTTTGTTTTTCAGTGCATGAACTCATTTCAAAAGTCTAACAATTCTTCAATCAATTCCATGCAATGGTTGATATCTTAAACTCATTGTGATGAAGCATTTATGTAAAATTCCAATTTTAACAAATTAAAACAACATTTGCAATGGTTGAAATGAATTTAGGAACCTAACTCTTTGAAGCTTTTCCCAATCTTTCTTCTCTTTTCCTTCAACTCCTCAAGCTTCCATCTTTCCATCTTCTTCTCTCTCTTTCATTCTTTCTTCTCTGGCCCTGAACATTCCTTTTTTTTTTTTTCTCTTGTTCATACTACATCTACATACTAATTAGTTAGGCCCCAAAGCTTCTAGGAGAATTAATATGCTATTATAATATACATACACATGACATTCTTTTCAAGACCCACTCATGCATCCCTACACATGTCAACACATGTGACACTTGTGGCGTATCTTCTTTATTTGTTGACAATCCTTTTTTTTTCATTTTTCATTTAGAGTAACTATTCTTCACATTAATGTTTTCTACCACCACTAACTATTTAATCTTCATCTTAGATCCTTCTACTTTCACTATTTTCACTTTTCACCACCATCATAACTATTTAACAATTAAAACCCGTGTGAAGTAATTATTCAGATAAACACCATAAAGCTCATAATAATTGATAAAGAACTTAATGAAACTCAGGATATTATACTTAATACTTGCTTGATTTAAATTGAGCTGATATATTTTCCTATCTAAGCCTTTTTTTTTTCCCTGTGTATGTCTATTGTCTATCTTAACTCATATAAGGCCAAACTGTAAGTGTATTGCATAATCATATATTGATGAACCATTTGGTATGCAGGTATTCATTGCTGACTATTTCTTCATATCAAGCTTGGGGGAAAACTTTTCCTATGCAGATATACAGGTAACATGGAGTTACTCGAGGAGAGGAATTTTCTTTTTCATTTTTTCCCCTCTTCAAGCAAATAGTTTACAAATAGTTATTACGTACTTGTTTTGCATGAATTTTATCCTCTGCTGTTTGAGAAGTTTCATTTGATCTTATTCTTTATATTATGATGTATCCTTGAGATTAAAATTGTTTAGTGTCTAGGATTGTTTACTTTAGCTTGACACTGATCATGCTATAGTAAAGAGTCATTATGGCATTTCACAACTTCATTTTCATGAGTTTTTGCATTTCACTTCAGTTTTATGAATATATGAGAACTTTCTCTACTCATGCTTCTTAGGGCAACTCAAATTGTTTTTTCTTTCTTGATTCCTATATCAGTCTGTCATTATTACCTGCTTGTAATAACCATGGAACAAAAAATATCACATTGCAGACGGAACTATTTCCATTTTGTAGCCAATTTCAACTTTTCTGTACTCGTTTCTTCTTGGAAGTGCCCGTCTGGAAGATATTTTTGCAACAACCTCTTGCAATGTTGATGAGAATTAGAATCAGGTGTTCATTAGTATATTTGTGTGAGCTCCAGGAGAGCTCTTCTGGGAAGAGTGTTTTAGCAACACAGGCCTTAAAATTACTGAGAAGTTATAAATTAGTGTAAACTGTCATTCTAGAATCTAGATAGTCTTCCCTCTCTAAGTTTTGGTCAACCTCTTTTTCGTCCTCGTATTCACCATTGTAAGACTCCCTACTTCTTTCCATAATATTTTATGCCAGCTACATCGCAAATGTTATCCTCTATGTTTTGACCTTTGCTTTCCTTATCTATGTTATCCTCCAAACACATTTAAATCATGCCCAGGTTTGACCTTTGCTTTCCTTATCTATGTTTTCCTTATTTTGTGTTCTTGAATAGTATATAATCCCACTATATACATCCTTTCATGTGTGAAAATAGAAAGTCTATTCTCTTTATCTCTTTAAGATTAGATTCTCAGTTAACTTATACTTCATCATGATAAATATAGGAACTAGAGTCTAATTGATGAAATTTTTTATTTGGTGTACTTGCATTATTTCAACACTGTGTTCACTTTTTTGATTTGTGGCCTTTCTTCCTTCACTCATTCTCCCCACCCCATCTCTCCCTGCCTGGGGCATGGCCCTGTACCTGTGTTTTGGTGTAGAAGAAGAAGAAGAAGAAGGGAGGTGGGTGATGTTAAGTTATTGTTACTGATCTTTTTACCATATTCTGTTGTATAGTGTATGTGGCAATTATAGTACTTCATATCAGTATTGGTGTTTTTTTATGTCTTTTTTATTATACTTGCTGATTATAGGTGCAAGCACCAATTCCATCCATGTGTTCAAAATAACTGTCACATGGAAAGTTTGTAATATATTGTGGCTACGGTGCTTTTATTAGTCATTACTGATAACATATCTGGCAAATGTATGCGATTTATTCTGTTCTGTATTCATAATTCAGGTTGAAGTGAAATTTGATAACACAGGAGAAACAAACAAGGGTAATATCCTTGCCAACTTCACTATTGAAGCTACAGTTTATGACAATGGGAGTTGGTATGACAACGGTGGAAATGTTGATCTGCTTTCATCTAATGTGGCTCATTTGGAACTTTATCAGTCCTCTGGCATGATCCTAGGATTTCACGGATATCTACTTGTGGGGAAACTGCAAATGCCCAAGCTTTGGTCTGCAGAGCAAGTAAGGAATCTCAGCTCATTTAAATTTTCTTTTCAGTTAACATTTCAGCAGTTCGCATCTTATTAAAAATAGCTGGCTCCCAAACCAGATTTTGAATAATTTAACGTCAAGTCTAGGACATATTCGCTGCATATAAATTGTAATGGCAAAGTGTTATAACCTCATATTTGTAGCATTTTAGCTCTTCAATGGTTCGTTGTGGTTATATGTTTCAACTGTTGTTCTTTTGAGGTTCTTCTACACTTGTGTTAACTGCTTTTTTTATTTATCAAGTTCTCTAGTTGAATATTATGACCCATTATAGTAAGGTGCTGTTTGTTAACTCAATTCAGCGCTTAATTTTGAACTGATTAAGCGCTTATTCAATTAAGTGCGTTTGATAACGCAATTTGAAAATCACTGAAAACGGTAAGCACCACTTAAAATGGGGTAAAATTTTAAGTGATAGGGACATTACTTATCATTGAATGTTGAAAATTCAAAAAGATATAGAATAAAAAAATTTATTTTTTAATTACCACTTAAGAATTTTAGTACTTAAAATTCAGCTCTTAAAATTTTCAGTACTTAATTTTCATTTTTATCAAACAGCACCTAAGTGTGAAACAAACAGTTGGAAAGGACCAAAAAGGTTCTTTACCCGAAAAAAAAAGGACAAAAAATGTTGGAAAACTGTCATGCTCTGTTAACATGTCCAAAGGATGTAGTTTGAGAAATTATTTTTTTGGTTTGTCATTTTTTTTTTGAATATCATGAGACTTCACACACTGAGAATTTTTTACTTTCTTTTTACTAATACCATAACAATTTATCTACTATTGTTCTTCCACATATTTAGACCTAATTTTGTTCACATGTTCATTTTGTCTTTGCTTCTCTCATCTGTTTACAGCCAAACCTTTATACTCTTGTTATCACCCTCAGAGATGCATCAGGTGATGTAGTTGACTGTGAATCATGCCAAGTTGGTATACGTCAAATATCAAAAGCCCCAAAACAGCTACTTGTAAATGGGCATCCAGTAATAATAAGAGGGGTAAACAGACATGAACATCATCCACGTCTCGGGAAGACAAACTTGGAGCCCTGCATGGTTAAGGTTAAGCCTCATAATTGCTCTCTGCATGTTTAATGTTGCAGTTGTTTATCGTGGTTCTGTTTTACTTGTGAGATTCTGATTATTCTTGTGCTTGTAGGATTTGGTTCTAATGAAGCAAAACAATATCAATGCTGTCAGAAACAGCCATTATCCCCAACATCCCCGATGGTATGAGTTGTGTGATTTGTTTGGCATGTATATGATAGATGAAGCCAATATCGAGACACACGGTTTTGATCTTTCTGGACATGTAAAACATCCTACGCTGGAGCCAAGTTGGGCTTCTGCTATGATGGATCGTGTAGTTGGCATGGTGGAGAGGGACAAGAATCATGCATGCATCATTTCTTGGTCCTTGGGGAATGAGTCAAGCTATGGACCTAATCATGATGCTCTTGCAGGTATCAGATTTTTCGTTATTATATCTTTTAGTTTGGATGCAGCTTAATGAACCACTAACCACCACATTTTTTCGTCAAGAATTTATAATAATATCTATATATTTTTCAAGAAATGTGTCTGGTGACAAAATAGTTAAACAGCATCATCTGTTTATGGTAGAAGTGAAAAAAAAGGTCATTTAAATGTGTTTGGAGAAGTTTAACATTGAAGTTACATGCTCATGCACTTTAGTTTCATCTTTATAAATGTCATGGAGAGAACGCATTCTATATTTTGCAGTAGACTATATAATTGTGTTGTTTATTGAGGTTTTCGGCATTGCATATTGAAGTCATAGTCATAGACCTAGGCTTTCAGAATCATCAAGAACTATTGACAAAACATTAGGAAAAATGGTAAAATTTTAGAAGAAAACCTTAGGTAATGGGAGTTAGAAGGAATGAAGCATGCAATGGGGTATTGTAATTGTTCTGAATAAAAATTTTGCTAATAAATCCAAACTATGTTTAATATAGGGAATATATGTTAATTATTATTAATGAATTAGTTTTATATGCTTGTCAAAAGTCAGGTATAGGTCATATATTTTCTCAATTATTTAGAATATATAAATTGCAAATTGCTTCCTAGCACACCCTTTTCTTCTCTGGAGTCATTTATTGGTCCGACTTCAACTATCAGGTTGGATTCGAGGAAAGGATCCATCAAGGCTATTGCACTATGAAGGCGGGGGATCCAGAACCACAGCAACAGATATTGTATGCCCTATGTATATGCGTGTTTGGGACATGGTGAAGATTGCAAAAGATCCAACTGAAACACGACCTTTGATATTGTGCGAGTATGTTTCATTGCTTAAATTATATGACAACACTATGACCCGTCCTACTTAATCTCTTGGTGATGCGGTTTGGTTTGCTCATGGACACTTGATGGACAACTGGCAGGTATTCACATGCAATGGGAAACAGCAATGGAAATATTTATGAATACTGGGAAGCAATTGATTGCACATTTGGTCTCCAAGGAGGCTTTATCTGGGACTGGGTTGATGAGGTTAAAAAATCTCCATGTATATGTTGTCTGATGAACATCATGCAAATAATTTCATCAATCATGTCTTTCCAATTTCATTTCTTGCACAAACATCATAAATCATGCAGTTTATATTTAGAATCTTTGCAGTTGAATGTCTCCAAGTTTTCATCGTATCAGGCCCAATAAGGTAGGGTCTAACTATTTCTTGCTACCAGATGCTAGTTTTATTGCTTGGATAGAACCAACATTAAATAAAATAAGATGAAAGTAGAGTAGATTTTCATAGTAAAGAAGAAAGATAAATAGATTTAGAGATTGCAATGAAAAAGTCTTAGACCAAACGGAAATGTTGAGAAATCCAGTCTGAATCCAATTGTCAAACTTCTGTGTGTAGTCGCAGAATTTTAGACTTGGATAGAATCCATATTGAATATTTTGGAAATAGTACAATGGTTCTTGCACAGAAACCTTACTGACTTTGACCTGAACTAAATATATATTGAATCCCTACAGTGCTTTAGTTTTTTCTGTATATTTTTTTCTTTCTGGCTGGAAGTTCTACAGATTTCACCATGTTTTATTTATTTTATTTTCTCGGTGTGTGTTTCTCTTCAAGTGGTTGAGGCTTGGAATCATTGGAAAGTCTAAATTTTGCACTTTGCATTCAGGGTCTACTTAAGGATGGTGCTGATGGTAATAAGCATTGGGCATATGGAGGTGATTTTGGTGATACCCCCAATGATTTGAACTTTTGTCTGAATGGCCTTACATGGCCAGATCGAACTCCCCATCCCGCACTACATGGTAACTTAAATACTCATATCATATTTGCGTAAAACTCCTTCCTGGATAGTGACTGTACCCCATTCATGGTTTTCCATGACAGCTGATGCTTATTTTTTTCAGAGGTTAAGTATGTCTATCAACCAATCAAGCTTTCATTCAGGGAAGGCATAATTAAGGTACTTTTGTATTTCTTTCTGCTGTGCTATCTCCTTTATTCCCTTGTTATATTGTAGATGGATATCTTCTTCGTGGATCATCAACACTCATTTTTGTGGATTTTATTTATATAGATCACAAACACCCATTTTTTTGAAACAACACAAGCATTGGAGTTTGGATGGACTCTTCATGGCGATGGATACGAACTTGAATCTGGAATCCTCTCTCTCCCATCAATAGAACCTCAGGGCAGTTATGAGATAAAGTGGGAGTCAGGCCCATGGTATTCTCCTTGGGCTTCTTCTTCTGCAGCAGAATTTTTTTTAACAATAACTGCAAAGCTTCTGCAATCAACACGTTGGGTTGAATCAGGTCATGTCATTTCATCTACACAAGTCCAGTTGCCTGTAAAAAGAGAATTTGTTCCTCATGTAATTGCTCTTCACATATCTCTAGCTTGATATCTATCATTCTATCCCTGATTTCACTACTTTACAAATAATTATGGTTTTCAGGTCATCAAATCTAAAGATTCCACCTTCCTCAGTGAAATTGTTGGGGATACAATTAAAATCAGCCAGCAAAACTTTTGGGAGATTAAAATTAATTCTCGAACAGGAGGCTTTGAAAGCTGGAAGGTATATTATATTATTGGGTTTTATAAAATTGGCAACTGTTAAATATATGTTACTGAAAGAAAAAGTATGTGTAAAATGTGTTTCTGATGTTACTTGATATTAACAATAAATGGCATTAAAGCATATTGTTCCTGTTTTGTTTTGATATATCACATGTTTTGTTGA
The DNA here is from genome assembly GCA_026545225.1 of Cornus controversa. Classification (NCBI taxonomy): domain Eukaryota; kingdom Viridiplantae; phylum Streptophyta; class Magnoliopsida; order Cornales; family Cornaceae; genus Cornus; species Cornus controversa. The sequence goes on along the minus strand of CM048853.1, from coordinate 48,986,010 downwards.
ACATGGGCATTTAAGAATCTTTTGTATAAGTTCTGCCACTATTTCTGTCTTCAAATATTATGATATTGTGATAAATTATAGGTTGAAGGAGTTCCTGTGATGCATGAAGGCATATTCCCATGCTTTTGGCGAGCACCAACAGATAATGACAAAGGGGGAGGGGCACATAGTTATTTCTCGAAGTGGAAAGCTGCCCATCTTGATAATGTGTTTTTTCTTACTGAAAGTTGTTCTATTCAGAATATGACAGATCATCTTGTGAAAATAGCCGTTGTCTATCTTGGTGTGCCAAAGGGTGAAGAAAGTTCTTCTTCAGTATCAGAAAAATTAAATGTTCTCTTCCATGTTAATATGACTTACTCAATCTATAGTTCTGGAGATGTCATTATAGAATGCAATGTAAAACCAAGTTCTGATCTTCCGCCTTTACCACGCGTCGGGGTTGAATTCCATCTGGACAAATCAATGGACCATATCAAATGGTATGGTAGAGGGCCATTTGAATCTTACCCTGATCGAAAGGCTGCTGCCCATGTAGGGGTGTATGAGCAGAATGTCAGTGACATGCATGTTCCTTATATTGTTCCTGTAGAATGTTCAGGTAGGGCAGATGTAAGGTGGGTGACATTTCAAAATAAGGAAGGTTTTGGAATTTATGCTTCCATATATGGTGGTTCTCCACCGATGCAAATGAATGCAAGTTACTACTCCACTGCTGAGCTTGACCGTGCAACACACAATGAAGAACTTATCAAAGGAGACAATATAGAGGCAAGTGTTTCTCCACATTTTGGTTTTTGTCAAATTAATTTTTCCATTTTGAAAGTTTCTACATGAAATATCCTGAAAAAGAATATAATGTCTTGTGTCTGAGGTTCAATGTAACTGTATAGTTTAGAAAATTTGTAGTTGTATAAGATCTTCCATTAGGAAAGATGCCTAGTAGAGTGCAGAGCGCTTTAGGCCAATAGTAGACTTCACAAATTTGGATCTTATATATTCTGTTTTTTTTTCTAATATTATATAAAGGGACATTACCCAATTGTGGTCCGGCTACAGCAGGCTTTAAGATGATAGAGTTCAATTGATTTGTGTAAGATTATTAAATCATGGTATCTTTTTGCCAACTAGAATTTTTATTATGGACCGATTCAACTTGAGGTGGCCACTCTACTGAATACTGGAGTGAAGGTGGCCCAATTTGTTTACCAAAGGTTTTCTTTTTTTGACAAGGGAAACCTTTTTCTCCATTTACTTCTCATTCTTGCTTGAAACTCATCACCTTTTCCTCTAGTTTCATTTCTTGTCCAAAGATTGTCAAACTTTTGACACTGGTTCAATGCTCCTGTTGGCCTTTTTTCTGGTTGGTAGGGTTGTCGGTTGGTTCAGTACTGTTTGTTCCATGGTCTAGTTTTTTTATTTCTTAACTTCTTTTTCTTGTCATCTAGTTGTACTCCATCTTTTTGTGTGACCTAATTATATTGTCATTTTGGTGTTGCAGGTGCATCTTGACCACAAGCACATGGGTTTGGGCGGAGATGATAGCTGGTCCCCATGTGTTCATGATAAATATCTGATTTCTCCTTTGCCATACTCGTTTGCTATCAGGTTGTGTCCAATCACTGCAGCCACCTCTTGCCATGACATCTACAAATTGCAGCTCTGAAAGAACAACAGCATGATGTTTGAGCCTCATATAAGCATATTATCTGTTGGCCTTATGTTGCTTTCTAAACTTTTGGCTAGAAGTAGACGAACCACATATTTGAGTGGGAAATAAAATTTTAGGGGGAACTGAGATTGTATGACTGGAATGTAATGAAGAATGAATAGAATATGTGAACTACAAAATATAACATTTTCCTGAATCATGTTTTGTTTTGCTTTTTATTTATTTATCTATTTAATTTTTTATAGGACTGCAAGAACTTCGTTACAAAACCAAGTTTTCATGAAAACTTTGTTTTGATGATCAGTTCAATCAACCTCGACCGCGTTAAAGTGTCCAATGAGAAAGAGGATGTTCTTTTAACCTGTGTTTCATTTGGTAGCTGGAAAATTTTTTCTAGGCCAGTTGAGTTGCTCTACTACTTTGCAGCCTTTTTGTGGTGTGACTTGCACCATTCAAGGTTTTATATTGACAGTATCTGTCAGTCTTGGTTCACATTAAGCCTTTTTCTTTAGGATTTTTATAGGGGATGCAAGGATGTCTTGTATGGAAGTGTTGCATTTGGATAACTTTGTGGTTGCATTAGGGTGACTGGTATGTTTACTATCCAGCTACTTTTGGTTGCATTAGGATGACTAAACATCACTGCATTTGGGAGTGGGCCTTGGCGTAATGGTAAAATTATCTAGAGGTTTGGGACTGAGAACCTCTTGCATTGGACTACTCGTAGCCCTTTTGCATTTTTTGAATTTAACTATTTGGTTTAAGTGGTTAATTAATGAGTTTTAGTTTTAAAGGATTTTTTTTTTTTTTTGGGATAACTTTTGGAGGCAATTTTTTTTAAAAAATGGGTAAATTACATTGAACTTTAATATAGATTTACCTCTCCTCTTGTTTGTAAAATTAAACTGTCATCACTTGAGGTTTGTATTTTTGTAACATTGATATCCTCTCTTGTTTGTAAAATTTTACTGACCTTTCTTGATATTTGTATTTATATAATACTGTATTTTCTTCGATTAACATAGTGTGGTCAACATGGATACAAGAATCATGAATTTGTGTGATGTTGTAAGATATGAATTGTAATTATATAAAAATCGTTAATGACATATTTTCGATAACTCTGACACGAGAGGTTAGTGTTATTTTACAAACAATATAAGAGATAAGTATATATTGACGAAATTTTATAAAAGACATTCTCTCGATAGCTCTGACATGAAAATTAGGATTATTTTACAAATAATATATTGACAAAACTTTATAAAATATCAATCTAATTTATCCAGAAATAAAATGACAGTATTCAAATAACATTGCATAAAAAAAAAGTATTCAAATAACATTGGATAAAAAAAAAGTAGCATTGTATTTGAAACTTTTGACTGTATGATCACATACACTTGGTCTAGAGTACTCTCACCACCTTTTTAGGCTATTATTTATTTGTTCTCCACATATCACTTTACCAAAAATGCACTAATAAATAACCCAAAAGACAAAAGTCAGTCTTGCCCTTAATCATATTGAACGAAAGGTCAATAATACCCCCACCACCTGAGAGCCAACGCTTCTGCCATGGTAGCATTGTTAATGTTCTTCCAAATGTTGGTTACAACGGCATCCTCTGTTTCCGCACATGCAACACTATCCATGCATTCTTCAGAGCAGTCTCGAACAAGAGATCTGTTACATTCTTCCGAAATCACCGGATCAACGTTTGACCACGAATGTCCAATTTATTTACTGTATTTAACATATTATTGAATTCAAATTATTAGATTAAATTTCATCAATTTCGGATCGAATTGGATCTCAAAATTTGACCGTTGGCTAAGACAAACTTTGATGCGCAAATCCCTCGACTAATGATGACGTGGCAAAGTTCAGATCTTCCTGCAAACTTCGTCTATAATTATTTAATCCCTGCTTCCATTGATCCACTTCAATAACTCCAAGTCTCTGCTGGTATGTACTCTCTCTCTCTCTCCCCCGTTTGAATTATTCATTTGCTTCTGTTCAAAATTGATTACATATAGCATTCCGAAAACAATGAGTTATATTACCCAGATTTCTTGACGGCCACATTACATGTACAGATGCTCTTCATATATCTCTTTCTGTTTTCTGTTTATAGTGTTTTCTCTCTATCCCACTAAACAATAATGAAATGGTGCTTTATTCTGGTTTGACTCTCTAAATCTATATCATAAGTTGTCTTACTCATACATGCACAAGCATACACGCACAAATATATTATGCATGTAAAGTTAAGGTAACATGGGGGGCATTAAACCTGCCTAGTTACAGTTACTCTAGTTCCAATCTGACAATCCATGCTAGATAGCCCACTTACCAAGATTCATTCATATTCACTAAATAGTTAGAATAGTCCAAAATGTGAGGTTATTATGATAAATCTGTATATTATTCTTTGAAAATAATATACAGATTTAGAAGAGGCACACAGATGACGCCCAAAGAGGAAAAAACATAAAGCTAGAACTAAGATTGTATACCACACCTAATACAGAACGTCATTAATAAAGCAACTCCTGTGAAAGCCTTTTTCATCTAATTTTTAATCATAGAAGGATGATCGATTGAGATAGTGGCGGGGGTGGGACCAGGGGATGCCATAAGTACAGTTCACCTCATAAGAGAAACAACCCTTCTCCAACAGGCAAAACGATTGTAATTCTATTACATGGTTCAGAAATCAAAGCCAGTGGGTTACCACCTAATAGAAGAGCTAAGTATGAAAATGGTCCCTTGAGATACAAAAAATCACATAGTGTGAACCTGCTGTGTGATAGTTCCGCCAAAGCTGGCGCAGTTCTGACTCCTCCAAATTGAGGTTGGCCAGGCAGGTATGGATCATTGAGCCAGTAATTATTTATTATAATTCTCCATTGGATTGTACAGTGCTGTGATGATATGATTTTGTTTATATCCTCAAGAAGACTGAAACTACTCCTGTTAGATATGTAATGATCTTGCATCTGCTAGTTTTGAAAAGGAATGGCTTTGTTAAAATTCCTTAGTTTCAGGTTCAGTCTTATATGAAGTTGTGCCCATGCTTCGATATACAAACCCAGAAAAGCTAATGCTTTAAATTTTGTTTTTGTGTTCAAGGCTTCAGCACCCCATATTTGCTCTTCTAATTGGTTTCTGTCACTATCTTTCCTTTTATATGTGAAAACCATCTTTATTAGCATTTCCCTGTTTTATCAACTATATTGATGCTACAAAAAGTATGGATATGGGCACAAGAAACTGACACGGCATATAGAAGGTCATAATACAAATCAGCTGTGTATTTTTTTTTATAAGTAAATATTCATTAAAAAGTTCCCAAAAGGGGGAAGCGTCCCAAAGCAAGCTACACAAAAACCTATAACCTCAAGCTATCCACAAAATCCAAAAGATCATCTATCAATTTACAATTAGAGCCCATAACCCAAAAGAATAAAGAACTAAGCACAGAATATCTAAATACACCCCAAGGAGATTCAACCCCATCGAAGGATCTCCTATTCCTCTCTCTCCATACTGCCCATTAGAGGCAAAGGGGAGCTTCCAAGCATCCCTAACCTGAGATCTGACTAGACATCCGTTCCAAGCGTCAATCAAGCTCCTCGAAGACTTAGGCATGACCCACTAAATTCCAAAAATGACACACAACAAATCCCAACCTTCCTTTGCCCTAGGGCAATGCAAAAGAAGATGATCCACCGTCTCCTCATCTCTTTTACACATACAACACCAATTAACATATATTCGACCCCGCCTTCACAAATTGTCAGTGGTTGAAATCCTTTCCAGAGCTGCTATCCATCCAAAGAAGGCCACTTTCAGTGGGGCCTTCGAACGTCAAATTCCTTTCCACAGAAAGAAAGCCTCTGGATACCTAGCAACTGGCGATAAAAGGATTTAACATCAAACCTCCCCTGTCTTGAACCCATCCACACCTACTCATCCATCCCCACCCCAGAAATAGCCTGGCTATAAAGCATAGCCAAGAACTCAACCATGTCCTCAATCTCCCAGTCATGTAAGAGCCTCTCGAATAGTACGTCCCAAGTCAACCTCCCGTCATCAAGATGACAGCAGTAAGCGACCAAAACATGTATGTCCCTCGCAGTCCTGGCTAGACTCAAAAAAACTCTCTCCAAGGGCCTGTCACCACACCAACAATCCTCCCAAAAGCTGATATGTCGGCCATCCTTCACCTTAAATCAAATATGCTTGTGTGTTGCATAGAGAAAGACATAACATTTATTTGTATGAGTGTGTTTACATGTATATATGAATATTTATATGCATATGTACAAAGCGACCAAAGCAATAAGCCTCTCGAACTGCACGTCCCAAGTCAACCTCCTGTCATCAAGATGATAGCAGTAAGCGACCAAAACATATCCATCCCTCGCAGTCCTGGCTAGACTCAGAAAAACTCTCTCCAAGGGCCTGTCACCACACCAACAATCCTCCCAAAAGCTAATGTGTCGGCCATATTTCACCTTAAAGCAAATATGCTTGCGTGTTGCATAGAGAAAGACATAACATATATTTGTATGAGTGTGTTTACATATATATATGAATATTTACTTCTCTTTCTTTCTTTTTTTCTATTTTATATTGTCAAATATTAAAAAAGTTTCATATATCTTTTTTTAATGGTAAGATAAAGCTTATATAAGATTCAATTGTCAAATGTTAGTATATGTTCAAGAAGTGTCGGGTATGTAGCTGAATTCAAGAATATTATTATCAATTTATGGACACGTCCAAGATTTATCAAACATATATTCATGAGTATCCAATAGGTGTCAGTGTTCAACTTGTGTCCAATGCAGACACGACTTCTTAGAAGTGTCTGTGCTTCTTATCAATGCCTCTTGTGGTTTTATGAAACGTTCATGCATGCACTTTTCTATCGTTATTATACACATTTATAAATAACTATATATAAATTATATATAGCGGTCATTGATTTGTGCAATTACAAAGTTTGGGATGACAATTATGAAAACATAAGTTGAAGTATAAGAGTAACCTCTTTATACAAAATAATGCCAAATGTTATGTATGCCTCCAATCTTGTCCCCCTAGCACCTCATATAGTTAGGACCAACATTGGGTGATAACCTAAGAAGCACCGATACGGATATAGGACACAGATACGACACGACATGGATACGACAAATCGTAAAAAAAATAGGATACAGACACCAAGGGGACACGATGACTAATAAACATATATATATATATATATATATATATATGATCTTATATTTTAAGAGTAATATTATTTTTCATCAACCTAACAATGAAAAATTCACAAATCATAATAATTAATGAGCTATAAAAATAATAAGTTTATCGTTAAAGAACTACACAATTGAATCTACTCCACAACAATAATAATAGTTGTTTTTTAAACAAAAAAAACTTGAAATATTATATGTTATGACCTCCATATTTTATTAAAAAATTTCATAAAGTCATCATATTTACACTTTAAACTATATTTCTTTTTAAAAGTTTTTGAAAACTCCCTAACGATATGTCACGCGTGTCGGACATGTGTCCATGGAGTGTCTATGTCGTGTCCGCAATGTGTCCAAAAAAAAAAAAACAAGAAACGTATTTTGGCATGTCTGACACGGATTCTTCAACCTTTTAGGCGTGTCCGTGCTTCCTAAGTGATAACCTTATATATAATATGATTAATATCTATGTTTGTATAATATTATATTAATATGTATGTGCTAATTGTGAATATATCTGATTTTTATGCTTATCATTTCCTAGCTAAACTACGGGCCTATTGTAATGCAGTTGGAACTTTTGATTTGGTGATGGCCTCATTGGTTGGTCAATTTGTTATCCCCTCAAATGATGGATATAGGGTCTGGGAAGATCCTTCCTTTATCAAGTGGAGGAAGAGAGATGCTCATGTTTCACTGCACTGTCATGATACAGTTGAGGGTAAGAAACTAAGAATCTATTTTCCTGATCCATGTCAGTATTTGCATTAACAATAGATTGAGGGGTCTTTCGTTTAAAGCTTTATCATTTTGTTTGATTGTTGCCAAAGGTGTCTAGATCAACTTGTTCATGCATTATAATGAAAATTCAATCAAGCAAGGTTTTTCGGCAAATAAAAAATGTTTCTGGAAATGGCAATTCCACCCCCCCCCCCCTCGCTCTTTTTACAGAGATACTTGGTGTGGGGTCATCCCTTTTAAGTCCATATTTTCTTAACTCCCTCTTCTTCTTTTTTTCTGGAATGTTGGATTCCGGTGGTTATGCCTCTGGGATAGGGAGTAGGGTTCTGTGTCTTTACTCCTATTGATTGGTTGGAAGTGACATCCAGTAAGGCCTGTTGATGGCTTTATATGGATCTTTCCTAGAAATCCAATATTTTTTTGAATAAAAGGATTGCTTGATTTAGGTCTATCACCAATTTTTGGTTGCTCCACTATTATTAAGTTTTAATAATTACCACTATTTGTCCATCTCCACATGAAGGATTCCATGCCAAGTATGCAGATTACTAAGGGGAATCCCATATATGCGAAGTTTATTTAGACACATTCTGGAAGGGACACAACAATATTGTAAGTGGTCCTGTCATATCCAGGTAAAGAAGACTTTATCCTTTTTGAAGGGCTTTTGGCTAGGTTTAGGGAGACTTTTCAGTGTCTCAGCAGCCTTCTTTCAGCCTTATAGAAAGTTAATATAAGGCTATTCTTTTTGTTGCACATTAATTTATTACATTTTGGTTTTGTAGTGTTTTATGCTATTGTTATTGTGAGTACTTGTTGATGTGTGTTTTTTTGTGTCTGTGAGCTTTTGTTGTCAACATTGAAACTCCAAACTGTGATCACTATTGCCTCAATGACCGTCTTCTCTTGCCTTTGACTTTAAGACCCTATGCATTACTTGTATTTTGTCAGCACCGCCGAGGGATCTTGTTCTACTGTTATGTGTACCACACAAACTAACCGTATTAAAATATCAGTGGCTGTTTGATTTTTGTGCCCCTGTTATTTTCTATTTATCCTTTGTTTATGAAAGATGAGGATGTTAGGATCAAGTGATATTGATGTTTGATTCAGGACAAAATTTGGGTGGATGGTGCAGTACTAGTCCTTGTATGACATTTTATGTAGTCTAAGAATATTAGGTTTTACACCTTCTGTATTAAGATCCTTCCTCAAATATCTAGATGCCTATAGCTAAATGTTTGTTATTAACCATATCTTCTAACAATTAACCTAATACAGTCTGATATTCAATTTTTGAAAATCTGATTCTGTTGTATGTGGATAGGATCTCTTAAATACTGGTATGAACGCAACAAAGTGGATCTCCTGGTATCTAACTCAGCAGTTTGGGATGATGATGCTGTTTCTGGTGCTCTTGATTGTGCTGCTTTTTGGGTTAAGGGCTTGCCTTTTGTTAAGTCTTTATCTGGCTATTGGAAATTTTTGTTGGCTCCAAGACCTACCGATGTCCCTTTGAATTTCTATGATAGTGAATTTCAGGATTCTGTATGGGAAACTTTACCAGGTAAGCGTACTATCTTTTACCCTTCACTTTTACACTATTGGTTTTTGTCTTCAATAATTATACTGTGTGGACCTTACACAGATTCTTGTTCAATTAGTCATTTCTGTCCACTTGTTTGAAGTTTCTTAAATTCTGGAATGGTGACGAAGTAGAAGTTATGAAACGTTCATGAATGAACAAAAGAACAACTTTCAATCCACAAAGTTAAGAGCAAATTATAGAGCAATCTTGATATATTATTAATCAATGGTTGATTTATGCTCTTTGTAGTACACATGCATATTTATAATAGAGAAAACCTTAGGAAACCTATCAGCATAAGGAAACTAGCAGCACAAGGAAACTGCCCAAAATTAAACTCTCTCTAAAAATTATGAAAAAAAAATAGAATAAGAAACCTAATTACTAAAACCTAATGAATACTAAATTTCAGAAAATTCCGAGTCCGTTCAGGCCACGAACAAAAATCCTAAAATAATAAACAAGCCTCCTATAAGACAGTAAATTGCGGTTTTGAGGCCCTAGATGGTGGAATTTGGCCGGAAAACACCATAGGCCATTGGTCTAAGCTAGTGGGTTTGGTTTATTGGGCCGTTTCTGATCGAGAATAGGTCTCCTCAAGTTGAAATGACATGATTGACCTGAACTCGGAAAACTCAATAAGACTGTCCTACATCAAATGGTGTTACTTAAATTTTTCTTGGTGGAGATTCTGTACTTTCACATGGCAGTACCTGATGTATCTGGAACAAAAAAAATAAAATAGAAAAGAACCATATTGGTTGAAGATTTCAATTTCAACTGCAAGCTCTGTTTAGATTTTCCCCAATGTTAATGGGACACTTAAATCAAGAGAACAGGAGGCAAAAATTTTGGTGACCCTTATAAATCTGAAGCTAAATTGATGGAGAAATTGGCTGGAAAAATCTATTGCGTTTACAATGGATTACAAATTATTTTGGTTTCATATGGGCTATTGGGACAAACTTTTTGTTTTAATTATTTATTTATTTATTCATAAGGATTTTAATTCTTTGGCAAAGAGCAACATTGTTAGGTTGGTGATGGAGATCCTGATGCCTACTATAGGCGTAGGCATTGAGGATGATTTTAGTATTTGTTTTATATTTTATTTTCCTTGTCTCTCTAGGATAATAACAACTCTCTAACAAGTTTGACTAGGGTTCTAATTTGATGCTTATATATGTGGCTTGTGACATTGAGCAGACACTTTTGATGTTTATTGATCGATTACAGGGATTATTGATTAGAATTGAAAGGATTGAGAATTAGTCGAACTAAAATTGAGTATATCAAGTGTAAATTTAATAAAGAATTGAACATTGATAATATAATGATAACACTTCAAAACCAAAAGATTACTCAAAACAACCACTTTCTCTACCTAGGATCGATAATACAAAAGGATGGAGAAATAGATAGTGATATAACTAGTAGAATTGTAGTGGGTTGGACAAACTGGAGACAAGCTTGTGGGATCTTATATGATAAAAGAATAACACATAGGCTAAAAGGAAGATTATATAGGACCATTATTCGACCAACTATGTTATATGGAGCGGAATGTTGGGCGCTAAAAAAGAAACAAGAACAATACATTCATGTACAGAAAATGAGAATGTTAAGATGGATGAGTGAAGTGAGTAGAAAAGATACGGTCACTAATGAAAGTGTGAGAAAAATTAGGTGTAACACCCATTGGTGAGAAAAATAGAGAGTGTAGACTTAGATGGTTTAGACACATATATGAGAGACCTAGAGATGCATCAGTCAAACGAGAAAGGTAATTGTAATTGAAGGTAAGAGATGGAGAGGGCAACCAAAATTAATATAGGATGAGGTTATTAAAAATGACTTTAGAAAGTTAAATATAATAGGTGAAATGGCATGTAATAGGAAAGGTTTGAGAGAGAATTCATGTGGCCAACCCCATTCATATGGGATCTAGGCAAGGATGATAATGATGATGATTGATGTCTTCCCCTCTATTTCTTCTTCTTCTTCTTCTTCTTCTCTTCTCTCCAATTCTGATGGAAATCAGTGGCAGCAGCCTTTGAAGGTGTATAAAAGGCGTGGAAAGGAGGGTTCCAAGGCTTAAACCTTAATTTGGCATATGCTAGATGATGTGGGGTCCACTTGGAGTCTTGAATAATTAAGGTGGTTTTTTATTTGCGTCAGTTATGAGTGTGATTAAGATGATTTTTATTTGCTTCAGTTATGAGTGTGGTGAGCATTATGATGCAATTAAGGTGGTTTTTATTTGCATCAGTTATGAGTGTGGTGGGCATTATGATGCAATTAAAGTGGTTTTTATTTTCTTTTATTTATGTTATTATGTCATGAATTGGCAATTTGAAGAGCTGTGAGTGTTGTTGATTACCTTCATTGTGAGGTAAGTCCAAAAGTCATCAGTTAAGAGGCATGAGCAGAATCCTATAAAACGATGGAGTGTAATCTTGGCGAATTAGTGAATGAATGACTAAAAATATCTTATGATTTCCTTGTGAATGATTCACATATTATAAGGGTGTGAGACCTTCTCTAGGGGTGATGCCTAACCTGTTGATGTGACTCCAATAGGCTGCTCTTATTCTATTTTTTTTTCTCTTCGATTTTTTCACATTTCTACCATCAAACCTCAAATTTCAGCCCTGATTGTTTGAACTTTCAGCCATTGAATTCTGTAAGTTTTAGCTATCTAAGGTTGCTCTTGAAGTCCTACATCAATTTGGTATCAGAGCCAAGTAGACATCATGTCTATCCGACCAGGAAATGGTAATCAGCAGGAGGAGCTGCTATTTTGAATTGTAGAGCAGCTGAATGGGCTGAACGTTTGATTAAATGAGATAGAAGCTTGAATTTCTCAGCCTATTAACAATTCGGCAGCTGCTGAAAAATGAATTGCTTTTGGCACTAATGGTGGCAGAAACCTAGAGCAACAGCCGCCTTTGAACCCTTAGCAAAGGCGTAATTTGAGGGCTGATCCACCACCACATCCCATGTCATGCCTCGATTTCCTACACCCGGTAAAAGATGAAGCTAGGTTAATTGGGGATCATATATGTAAGGTTTTAGGCCATTTATGTAATTCAAGATACATGACAAGATAAAGGTCCCAAAAGTGGTCTATACTCATGGAATTCCCATAAGAAAACAATTAGGCTATAACTCACATTCCTTCAAACCAATAATCTTGAAACTACCACCATGCATCAATTAACACTTGTCTCTCGCAACCAAATCTTCAAACCTCCAGCTACTATCTAGCTTCCAGCCTTCTCTTCTGATCCTTCTCCTTCTCTCTTCTGATCCTTCTTATCCGATACAACAAAAGATTTCAAAAAGGTTCCATTGTAAACTGTTGAGGATTTAAATATTTAAGTTACACCCTCTCTAACAGCTTAAGCTTTTAGAGTAGATGGTTGTCAACATGGTATCAGAGCAGGTTTCTGCCGCAGGCAAGGTCCTGAGTTCGAACCTCACCGTCACCCTAATTAAAATTGAAGCACGTGTTGGACCAAAAAGAAAGCCAACACGTGAGGGGGCGTGTTGAGGATTTAAATATTTAAGTTACACCCTCTCTAACAGCTTAAGCTTTTAGAGTAGATGGTTGTCAACATAAACTATTACAAGTCTTGTCGAATCTCAACCCGCCATCTCACCTAAAACCAATTGGTGTTAAGAATGACAAACTTTTAATCTTTTATGGGCTAATACGCATCATGTTAAGAGTGCCACGTGAACATCAGAACATGAGAGTGGTATCCAACAACACTCGCCCGCACGATGGTACTCACACAGAGTCGAACTCGTGACCTCCCGACTCTGATACCATGTTAACAACCATCTACTCCAAATGTAGGTATCAGAGCAGGGTTTGCTCGGTCCTGGGTTCAAACCTCACTGTCACCCTGATAATTAAAATTGACACATACTGGACCAAAAAGAAGGTCGCATATGAGGGAGTGTGTTAGAGGATTTAAAATTTTAAATTGCACTGTCTCTAATAGCTTAAGCTTTTAGAGTAGATGGTTGTCAACAACAAGGAAACGGAAATGGACAAGAAATCACTTGGAAACCTTTACTTCGAGGATGGAAGGTTCCCAAATCATTTCTCCATCTTATAAATAACTCTTTTTGTTCAAGTTCTTTGTGTTCTCAATTCTTGCATTGTGGCATTTATCTTACTCAAAAATTGAAGCACGTGGATTGTGAATTTTTTATGAGAGCAGTTTTAATGTGACGTCCATTGCCTGGGGGGAGAGGTTGTTGGCACTTATGTGTGGATGCCTCCTAACTGTGTAGATGCGTTTTAAAAAAAACCGTGAACATGGAGAGTGTTCAAAGTGGATAGTATCTACACGGTGTGGACGGGGTTAGAGGATTTAAATATTAAAAGTGACACCCTCTCTAACACCTTAAGCTTTTAGAGTAGATGGCGTGGTATCAAAGTCAATCCCCAGCCAGAAATGGGCGAGTCTGTACAAGTTTGTGAGGGTCTTGCCAGCGAGGACGCTGGGTCCAAAGAGGGAGTGATTGTGACGTCCCACATCGCTTGGGGGAGAGGTTGTTGACACTTATACGTGTGTATTCCTTCTAACTCTATAGATGCATTTTGTAAACCGTGAGCCCAGAGAGTGTACAAAGCGGACAGTTTCTACACAGCAGGGCAGGTCTTGACATTTAAGGTTTCAGTTGTAATTGTTTTCACCTTGTCTCCAATATATTTTTCTTGTAAATTGTTGAAAATACAAGCAAGTTGACGATAATTGGCACTTACGTTTTCCTCTTAGTTGATTTTTTTCTTTCCATCATAGTATTTTAAGTTTCAGAACATTTTAGAGTTAACCGGATTATTATTTTTTTTTTTACTATAGTTATTTTTATTTTCTGCAAGTTTGTTTTGAACTATCTAATTATTGCAAGTGCTCCTACTTCTACCTCTTATATTATTTTGCTTTCTATTTGGAACAGTTCCGTCCAATTGGCAGATGCATGGATTTGATCTGCCTGTCTATATATCTGCTGGATATGCATTTCCCATTGATCCACCTAATATTCCTGCAGATAATCTTACTGGCTGTTACAGGACATACTTTCATCTTCCAAAAGAATGGGAAGGTTTGATTTATTTGATTATTCTGGTAGTTGTAGCTGATAATGAAATTCTTTCACATGCTTCTGCAAATAGATTGATTTTCATATTGACTGTCTATCAAAACTATAAAAAAATGTTAAGCCTGTAATTATTAGGTCATATTAAGATCTTTAATAGAAGCCTAAATGCTGACAGAAGCTTGTTAGCTCTGCAAAAAAGTGTCTGGGATCTTTGCGGAGCTAACAAGCTAATGGTTACCCATGTAAAGTAAAGTAAGCCCTAAAATAAAAAAGACTAAACTACCCATGTAAATGAGAAAATGCTAAACTACCCTTAAAAAACATATATTGTCTAATAGTTTGAACCACTTATTCAAAAACATGTCTTTCCTAAGTCTAGATTCACATTCAGGTAGTAACTATTATGCATAACATCCATCAATTATATTGCATGCTCAATTGAATTCAATGATACGTTAATTCTGTCATAACCCTAATATTCATCATGATAATTTACTACAAGACGATGCCAAAATAATTTCCTAAGATTCTTAATAAATAAAGTTACCAATTTATATAAAAATACAAAGCAAGATCAACTTGCCTTGCTAAAGCTTCTGATCTCTCCCGAAAGATCGTAACCTTTCTCTGCAATTCTCTTCCTTTTGGTAAACCCTAATTAGTTATTAGGCTATTTATATTTGCAGTGCACCAAGATTGTTAGGTTTCTAATATAACATATTCCTAATCAAAGTTGGACAACAACTCATAAATTACTCATCTAACCTCAAATATTTTAAAAATCCATTTTAAAATTTTGGGAATATTACATAAATTTTCTTCATGTGCGTCCAACATTAATAAATTAATTAATTCTTGTTTCAAGATACTTACATTTTAAATTAATTAATTCTTGTTTCAAGATACTTACAACTTGTTGGCGACCAAATCAGCTGGGTCCATCACTTGGTTGCAACAGGTGTTGGTTTTACATCTAAAACCTAAGGTTTACAATATAACGATCAAATATTTTATCTAATATCATGATATCCAGTTCAATGCTTTACTTGTCAATATATATCTTTGTTTCAATGATCTTTAAATGCTCTCTCTCTCTCTCTCTCTCACACACACACACACTAACATACACACAACAATAGAATTTTATCAGTTGTCAAAGCTCAAGCTCATTTTTTGTAAACAAAACCATTATAGATAATGCTTGCATTTTTAGATTTTCCCACAGTGCTTTATGGCCCTATATTTTTTTATTTTCCATTATTGCGAAATGTTGTCTCAAATATCTATAATACAATTAATAACCAATTGATGCTTGACAGGTCGTAGGATTTTTTTACACTTTGAAGCTGTTGATTCTGCGCTCCATGCGTGGATAAATGGGGTTTCTGTTGGATATAGGTTTGTCATGCCTAAATTTAGTGAACTTTTGTAAATTATTTGATTAGACTGCTCTGAGCCTTTTTTTTTACACTCTAGTCGTTGCATGCTATTTTTTGTCTTCTTTGTGAAAAATTAGCTGTTTCAACAGCAATTATGCGTAAATTCATAGGAAGATATAACTCATTTAGGTAAATTAATTGAAATTGAAAGCAATTAAGCAAGAAAAGTAGAGAAGAAGGGAGATGCTCATCTCTCATACTTTTATGAACTCAAAAGACTAAACAAAAAAGCTTCGAAATTTTATAAAAAAAATAACACTTCGTGACATATATGCAGCAGAATAGGATGTACAGATTTGAACTCTAGGGCACTTAAGTTGGAATATAGGTATCAATCATGACACTCAATTGGAATATAGATATTAGTCACGTGACAAATAGAATGGGTGAAATAATCATACATAGACAAAGCACTTATAATGGTCTTTCATTTGTTCTTAGCTGGGAAGCACGGACATCGACACACATTGGACACAGCTCGACACATGTCGGACACACCAAAAGACGTGTCCATAATTTTTTTTATTTTTGGACACACTACGGACACGGCATAGACACACCATGGACACATTTTCAACATGCATGTCGCATTGTTAAGGAGTTTTAGTTTTAAAAAGAAAAATGGATTAAAGTGTAAATATGATTTCTTTGAATATTTTTAATAATGTTGCAGTCATAACATAAAATATTTAAAAAAATTTGCTTAAAAAACAATTATTATTGTTGTTGTGGAGTAGATTCAATTGTGTAGTTCTTAAATCATAAAATAATTTTTTTATAACTCATTAATTATTATGATTTGTGAATTTTTCATTGTTGGGTTAATGAAAAATAAGGTTGCAAACCGAACGGTACACAACTCGGTTTTGGAAGATATGTCAGGATTCCAAGAGAGACTGGGTCTAGTTTTTCAATTGCTCCGGATCCATGTAATGGAATAGAGTACCTTAGGTCCATTTTTGTTCTCTTCCCTGCACGAGAATTATTATTGTTGTTGTGGAGTAGATTCAATTGTGTAGTTCCTTAAATCATAAACTGATTATTTTTATAGCTCATTAATTATTATGATTTGTGAATTTTTCATTGTTAGATTAATGAAAAATAATATTGCTCTTAAAATATATGCTTATATATATAAAAAGATATATTTATTAGTCATCATATCCCCGACGTGTCTCTGTCTTAATTTTTTACAATCTTCCGTGTTGCCGTGTCTGTGTCGTGTCGTATCTATATCCGTGCTTCTTAGGTTATTAGTGAAAAAGATGAATTCTAAGTGAAATCATAGTGAACACTGAGGGTCAAACATAGGCTCGATTATTCACAAAGGATGAGATATTTGAGATGATGTCACTCTTAGAATTAGAACAGGATGGGTTAAATGGAATAGTGCTTCTGATATAATATGGTAAATTTATACCTCTAGAATTTTAAAGAGAAGTTCCATAAAAAAATTATTAGATCAGCCATACTTTATGATATAGAACTTTGTGCAGCTAAAATACAACATATCAAGTGACAAAAATGTGATGTTGAGATGGATGTGTGATAAAATAAGAAAGGATGAAATTAGAAATGAATACATCGGTGAAAATGTTGAAGTGCACACATAAAGATAAAATGAGTGAAAATGGATACAAATGGTTTAGTCATGTGCAGTGAAGACCATAATTACACTAATAAAGATAAGGAAATTTTGATAGCTTGTAGTTTAACTACAATTATGGCATTAGATAATGCTTAATGATGAGGATTCATGTAACTGACCACAAATTGTTAGGATACGACTTTGTTGAGTTAACTTGTATCCTGCAAAACAATCAAATTACAACACATATTGATGATAGATGGCCTATGACTTTGTTGAGTTAATGTGTATCCTTCAAACAATCAAATTACAACACATATTGATGATAGATGGCGTCTTGAAGTGTAACGACCTGCTCCACGAGGTATGATATTGTCCGCTTTGGGCCCGAGCTCGCATTGTTTTGTTCTTGGGTTTTACCTCAAAAGGCCTCGTCCCATTTGAAGATAGCACTACACATATAAGCACTTCACCCTTTCCACACCCAGGCGATGTGGGATTGAGCACTCTGCAGTCTGCCAGTGTGGTAGCTCGCCCAGTGTCTCTCGCACCCGCTCACAAGGGTCTTCACAATCCACCCCCCTAGGCTGCCCAATGTCCCCGTCGGTACACTTCTGGCTGGATCAAGCTCTGATACCATTTGTAACGACCCGCTCTACTAGGTATGATATTGTCTGCTTTGGGCCTAAGCCTGCACGGTTTTGTTCTTGGGTTTTACCCCAAAAAGGCTCATACCATTTGAAGATAGCAGCGCACATGGAGGTAAATAAATATTGTGCTATTTTTTATGAGATGCTTGAAACCATGCAATTTACTAAATAACTTGAAGGAAGGTTGGTGTAATTTTAGAAAGTAAATGCAAGTTTTCATGGGAGGTCTATTGTTCATATTTACCTGAATGAATTTGTTGTACAATATTTTTTCTTTCTAATAAAATATTTTTTAACAAAATTGCTTCTAAAGATTGCCTTGGGTCGTTAAAATGTCAGTACACAGTGTTGATCTCGCTAATATGGGATGCTTGAGAGTGTGCATTAAATACAGGATTAACTTTTGACATTATTTGCACAAGTGGTTACTATTAGACTCCAGTCCACTTTCCCATGCTTGACAACTTGTGTTTTTAATGTTGCATCAAGCAGTAACCTCTATAAAGACTACCTTACTGCAAGTTTTACGATAAGTTCACGTCATTCTGAGGGTAATCTGATCAACCTTTTTAAAAATAATCTGCATCTTGTTATGTAGAAATCTCATTGCTTTGGGCTACCCATACATGCTTGAAATTCAATAAGTGGCTTAAAAGCTGAATAGTTTAATTGGAATCTTTTATGCATCCACTAATAATTTTTCCTACACTTGTTAGGCCAGTCAGGATAGTAGACTACCTGCTGAGTTTGAAATCACTGATTTCTGTCATCTATGTGGATCAAACAAGAAAAATGTTCTGGCTGTTCAAGTATATAAATGGAGCGATGGTTCTTACCTTGAAGATCAAGATCACTGGCGGTTATCTGGCATCCATCGTGATGTGCTTCTTCTGGCAAAGCCAAAGGTTTGTTTTCTCTTCAGTTTGTCTTCATAGGTAGGGACTAGTGCAAAGCTTTTAAAATGAATAAAAAAAACAAGTACTAGTTTTTATTATGACTGATGTCAAAGAAAAGTATTATATGAGAATTGATATAAAATAATATGTAACAGGCAACATATATTAAATTGGCTGATAGCAATAAAATGTATTTCTTGAGTGATTTTGCTTTATGAACAATGGTTGCCAGTATGTGGAGAGAGTTCAAGATAGAGTTGGTCTTGAATGTTGAAGGACTTTTACAGCATTGTTCCCTTGGGAATCTTAACCATATTTCTCTAAATAGAATGTCTTATGCATGAAACTGTTGGCATAATGAATTTTTTAAACGTAGAGACAAATGATCGCTAAGATTGACTAATGAAAGAGCAGACTATTTGGCTAAGCAAAGAGTCACTATATTAATCCCTTTTGGAGGCTACTTTTATCCCCCTTGATGGAGTATTAGGGATTGGGTTTGTAGGAGCTTTGTTATTTTTATTTTTTAATTTTCTTCTATCTGTTTTTTCC
Organism: Cornus controversa; assembly: GCA_026545225.1. Classification (NCBI taxonomy): domain Eukaryota; kingdom Viridiplantae; phylum Streptophyta; class Magnoliopsida; order Cornales; family Cornaceae; genus Cornus; species Cornus controversa. The sequence continues at coordinate 48,966,493 of CM048853.1, read as the reverse complement.
CCCTTAATCAGATTGCTTTTGGTATCATGAAAATGAAGGACTCATCATCCTTTCCTATTTGTATAGTATTTTATTTCCCCTGTAAGTATCTATTTGTATAGTTTTTCTCCTCCTAATTTTACTAAAACTGGTTTTCTTACCCAAAAAGGAACAGAAAAAAATCTGACTAGAAGCTCACTTCCTCTCTCTTTTGCCCACTTGAAATGTGGTCAACCTTTTAATTTTTTTTGATTGATAAGAATTTCTTTCCAGAGATTTAGACCATCATAAGAAGTCAATTCACTATAGTCTGAAACACCGTAGCACTCGAAACACATGATACTGACATTGAATGCGAAACTTTCTGAATTGACAGACTTAATTGCCTAATAATAGTCTTGTTGAATGGAATTGTTGGATAAATCTGAGATCCCCATTTTCTAAAGGGGACAATCTTTGTAAAACCTCTGCTTTACAACTTGGGTCCTTGCTGAAAAGAGAGTCTCGGATTTTTGTTTTTTTCGTTTCTTTGTTTTTGTTAAGTCTATGAGATTCTCAATCTCAAGTTTAGTAATTTCTTGAGATTAGTCGTGTGCCTTGTGGCCAGTTGAAGACATATTATATAATGTAACAACAGGTTGCAGTTACAAAATATTGGTGTATTTTCTATAAACTAAAGGTGAGAGATCATTGGCTCCTACAGATCTCTTCTGATTGGTCTGCAAAGCTTTCTATTACTACCGCCCTAACAACAAAAAATACGAACAAAGATAAAGAAATTCACCTGCCTGTAAGACTGTGTTTTCTCTGAGGTGTTGGTTGCTGGAGCGAGGTGATTCACGGTTACCGTGGCTTAGAATATTTGAACAAAAATCTGCCTATTTGTCACCATCTCTTTGTTGTTTTGATTATGTGGTAAGTGCAAATGGAATAAAAGTAGATGACAGTAAAGTTAAGGCCTTCATTGGAGAAGTAATTATTTACTTTATTTAGTCGTGAATATTTCTTTGCACACTTAAAAATTGCTTGATTTATATTGAGCTGATATAATTTCCTATCTAGGGTTTTTTTTTCTTCTTGTGTGTGTCTATTGTCCATCTTAACTCATACAAGGCCAAACTGCAAGTGTATTGCATAATTATAGATTGATGTACCATTTGGCATGCAGGTATTCATTGCAGACTATTCCTTCAAATCAAACTTGGGGGAAAACTTTTCCTATGCAGATATACAGGTAACATGGAACTAATCAAGGAGAGGAATTTTCTTTTTCTTTTTCCATCTTCAAGCAAATAGTCTACGAATCGTTATCACATACTTGTTCTGCATGAAAGTTTTTCCTCTGTTGTCTGTGAAGTTTCATTTTATCTTATTCTTTATATTCTGATGTATCCTTGAGATTAAAATTGTTTAGTGTCTAGGATTGTTTACTTAGCTTGACACTGATCATGCTATAGTAAGAGTTTCTAGTTTTAGCTTTTGTTCTTTTCTCTTTCTTTTTGTTCAAGTTGTGATATATCTCTGAGATTAGAATTGTTTAAGTCTAGGATTGCTGGGTTATATGATGGTAACTTCTTATAGATTGAAGTTATTATAGTACTTTGAGGGACATCTACTTATTAAAGTACTTTGATTCTGGCAGATTTATACTTTGAGAAGATTAGGGTTTGTTTAGTTTTAGAACCCTATAAGTGTCTTCTTTTGTACCCTCTTAAAGAACCGGGTTTTTCGAAGAGATTAAAGTATGTTATTGTCACCTTTGCGTCTAATAATTCTTATATCCAAAATACCAAGGCCAAATTTTTTTCTTTCAAAGAGTCATTATGGAATTTCACAACTTCATTTTTTAAATATCAAAAAACTTTTTCTACCCATGCTTCTTAGGGTTACTTAAATTGCTTTTTCTTTCGTGGTTCCTATATCAGTCTGTCATTATCACCTACTCGTAATATCCATGGAACTCAAAATATCATATTGCAGACTATGGAACTATATCCATTTTGTAGCCAATTTCAACTTTTCTGTAGGTGATGCATTTTGTACTCATTTTGATGCAGAACAGATAGCTGATGAGCGTGGGACCCGTTTGGGGAATTTTATTAGGTGTTAAGACGGATTTGAATTGCTTTGATTTTTGCTAATTAGTAATTTTTAGTAACTAGGTTTCTTACCCTTTTTATAGAAAAACTTTATTATTTTTGGCAGTTTGCTTATGTTGCTAGCTTTCCTTTTGTTTTTAGATTTCCTTGTGCTATTAGGATTAGGATTTCTACAAGTTTCCTTTTATTTTTAGGTTTCTTGTCCTGTTAGGATTAGGACTTCTCTATTATAAATACATGTACTGCATAGAGCAGATGACACATTCAATTATCAATACAAAATCAGATTCTTCTGCAACTTTTCTTGGCAAATTTCTTTTAACTTTGTGGATTCAAAGTTGTTATCTTGTTCGTGCGCGAACGTTCATAGCTTCCGCTCTATCACATTTCTTCATGGAAGTACCCGCATGTAAGATATTTGCAACAACCTCCTGCAACATTGATGAGAATTTAGAAGCAGGTGTTCATCAATACATTTGTGTGAGCTCCAGGAGAGCTCTTCTGGGAAGAGTGTTTTAGCGACACAGGCCTTGAAATTACTCAGAAATTATAAATTAATGTAAATTATCCTTCTAGACAGTCTTCCCTCTCTAAGTTTTGGTCAACCTCTTTTTCGTCTTTGTATTCACCATTGGAAGACTCACAACTTCTTTCCATAATGTTTTATGCTAGCTATATTGCAAATGTTATTTTATAAAATCTCCAATTAAAAGTTAAAATTTCCATGGATATCTTTTAACCATATTGAATTTTATGGATTTGATGAGGATGTCAGTGTCAAAAGGTGAAAAGTACTGACTTCCTGGACCTACCCTACCCCCTTACCAGCAGAATGCTATTCATGCACTCATCATTGACCAATGACCATTAATAGAAGTAGAAGAAGGGTGTTTCTTGCATTTTGTTTTCATAACATTTTTGTATTCTGCAATTTTCTAACCATGTTGAAATGTTATTGATTTGACAGGATGTCACTGTCCAAAGGTGAATCTACTTACTTCCTCAACCCACCTACCCCCTTATCAGCAGAACACTATTCATGCATTTATAATTTGACCATTGTTAGCAGTAGATGAAAGATGTGCTTGCATTTTTTTCATAGAATTGCATCTGAGAGGTGGTTGACTAGAATTATGTTTTCAAATTGCAATACTTCTTCATTGGGGAAGCTATTTTTGCTTATTGTTAGGAAGTTGTTATCCTTGAAGCTAATATGATTATTTGTCTGTCCCTTCTCAAAATAACAAACTGGTTTCTATTTGAGTTTAAGCAATAAGGATATGATTGTAGCAATATTTGTAACCATTTAATATGTATTGTTGGATTCAGTTTAGGAATCATTAACCTTCTTTCTTTAGGTCCTTTAACCAGAATGGTTCCTTTTATAAAGTTTGAAGCAGAACTTCTGTGTATTTCAATCGTAAGAAGAGTCTGCCATATATTTAGTACAAGAATAATATATACCCTAAAAGGGCTAACTAAAACAAAGGAATAAAGGGTAAAAGACTAAACTACCCATATACAAGGAAAAAGACTAAAACTACACATATACAAAGAAAAATAAAACAAAAATATTCTCTAACACCTTTAAAGGTGTTCTGACTTTGGATTTTCATTTTTGGTGGCTTCCAGTTTGCTACTCCAGGCTTCTGTTTTAAGGACCAAGTCTCTTTGGATTTATAGAGACTGCAAAGATGGAAGTTTTTATCCTTGAAGCTAATATGATTATTTGGTACATATTTAACATTATGGGATCATTATCACAAGTTTAACTGTATTCCCTCAACCAACGTGTGTTTAAAACTGAGATATCCGTCTAGTATGCAGGCTAAGTCTGAGACATCTGTCCCTTCTCAAAACAGCAAATTGGTTTCTCTTTGAGTTTAAGCAATACAGATATGATTGTAGCTTGTAACCATCGAATATGTATTGTTGGATTCAGTTTAGGAATCATTAACCTTCTTTCTTTAGTTCCTTTAACCACAGTGGTTCCTTTAATGGTGTTCTAACCTTGGATTTTCATTTTTGGTGGCTTCCAGTTTGCTACTTGTTTGTAGTGAGTTCTATAAGTGGAGGTCAACCTTTTCCACAATGATGGTCACCAAAGAGCAAAGGTCCAGGTGGAGGTCCAAGCTGTCACAAAATGGGCCCAATAGATGAGCACTAGGAAGAGTGTGGGGGGTAGAAACCTCTAGAGATCTGGTTAAGTAAAGTGGATGGTTTGCGGTCCACTCTCTTTTGAGATGTGACCCCTAAGAGACTTCTGAGAGGGGGCATGCGAGCATGTCTCCTCAATATCTGGATGAGGGACAGAAAAGACGTTGCATTTAATGCATCTCTGATCATTGCAGCAAAAAGGTCCAATCTCATAAATACGAGGACAAAGACATCCCATAATGGGGTGCGGAGAAGGATAAAGATCCGCACGAATTCTTTCAATTGAAGGAGGTTTACCATAACTTCATAGTTGTTCTTCCCTCCTTTGTGACAGGCTGAGCAATCAAGACCCCCTCTCACCTTGAGGGGAGGGTAGGGGTCCTACCAATCTCATCATCCCTCGAACCTCAGCTACCAAATCTACACCCTAGATTCACATTAAAAGGCGTAGATCCGTGGTCTCACCCCCAGAGTGCTGTGAGGTTCATCCATAGAGAGGAGCTTCTCACCCACGGAGGTTGATCTATAGAGAGGACCTCTGCGAGGTTTATCCGTAGAGAGGAGCTCCTCGCCCATGGAGGTTGATCCGTAGAGAGGACCTCCGCAAGGTTTATCTTTGGAGAGGACCTCCTCAATCATGGAGGGTGATCCGTAGAGAGGACCTCCACGAGTTTATCCAAAGAGAGGAACTCCTCGTTCAAGCTACATTTTGGTCTTTCCCGCGCTCCACTCCGTACAAATGTCAGAGCTGTCGCCTCATGTCAGTCCGCATGTGCACATCAGATGGTTGGGACCCATTTGACACCTAAGACTGGTCAAACTGCCTCGTCATCATTTAGTCAGTCTCAAGACTTGCCACGTGGCAGCATCCTGGTCGTCAGTACCCACTACTCCAGACTTCTGTTTTAAGGATTTATAGAGACTGCAAAGGCTTTTTATTATGTTGACCTTCCATCAACCAATGCATTTAATCCGATATGACATTTTCCTTGAGGGTAAAAGGACAACTTCTAACCCTTATGATTGTAAGCCTTCTCCTTTGCATACCACACCCCTGCAGACTCAATGCTACTCAGATGAATGGATGCATATGCAACGACTTTAGAGGACGTGTAGGAATGCTGGAGTTGCATTGTAGTTGTGTAAGGAATTTTTAAGAACTCTCTTTGCTCTGTGATAAATATAGGAACTAGTCTAATTGTTGAAAATTTTATTTTGTGTACTTCACATTATTCAACACTCTGTTCTTTTTTTATTTGTGGCCTTTCTTCCTTCACTCATTCTCCCCACCGCATGGCCCAACGCCTGTTTTTTGGTGTAGAAGAATGGGGGGTGTCAAGATGTTAAGTTACTGTTACTGATCTTTTTACCATATTCTGATGTATAGTGTATGTGGTCATTATTGTATTTCATATCAGTGGTGTTGTTTTTTCACGTGTTTTTATTATACTTGTTGATTATAGGTGCAAGCACTAATTCCATCCATATGTTCAGAACAACTGTCACATGAAAAGTTTATGATATATTGTGGCTACGGTGCTTTTATTAGTCATTACTGATAACATATCTGGCAAATGTATGAAATTTATTCTGTTTTGTATTCATAATCCAGGTTGAAGTGAAATTTGATAACACAGGGGAAACAAACAAGGATAGCATCCTTTCCAACTTCACTATTGAAGCTACAGTTTATGACAATGGGAGTTGGTATGGCAATGATGGAAATGTTGTTCTGCTTTCATCTAATGTGGCTCATTTGGAGCTTGATCAGTCCTCTGGTTGGAGATCACCAGAATTTCATGGATATCTACTTGTGGGGAAACTGCAAATGCCCAAGCTTTGGTCTGCAGAGCAAGTGAGGAATCTCAACTCATTTATATTTTCTTCATTTAACATTTCAGGACTTTTCATCTTATTGAAAAGTAGCTGGCTCCCAAACCAGATTTTGAATAATTTAACTTCAAGTCTAGGACATATTCATTGCATATAAATTGTAATGGCAAAGTGTTATAACCTCATATTTGGTAGTATTTTAGCTCTTCAATTGTAAGTTGTGGTTGTATGTTTCAACCTTTGTTCTTTTGAGGTTCTTCTACGCTTCTGTTCAATGCACTTTTTTTTATTAAGTTCTCTAGTTGAATATTATGACCCATTATAATAAGTGTGAAACAAACAGTTGGAAAGGACCAAAAAAGTTTGAAAATTTGTTGTGCTCTGTTAAGATGTCCAAAGGATGTAGTTTGAGAATTTATTTTTTTTGGTTTGTCGATTTGTTTTTGAATATCGTGAGACTTCACACACTGAGAATGTTTTACTTTCTTTTTGCTTAACTACCATCATAAGTTATCTACTATTGTTCTTCCACACATTTAGACCTAATTTTGTTCACATGTTCATTTTGCCTTTGCTTGTCTTATTTGTTTACAGCCAAACCTTTACACTCTTGTTATCACCCTCCGAGATGCATCAGGTGATTTAGTTGACTGTGAATCATGCCAAGTTGGTATACGCCAAATATCAAAAGCCCCAAAGCAGCTACTTGTAAATGGGCATCCAGTAATAATAAAAGGGGTAAACAGACATGAACACCATCCACGGCTCGGGAAGACAAACTTGGAGCCCTGCATGGTTAAGGTTAAGCCTCATAATTTCTCTCTGCATGCTTAATGTTGCAGTTGTTTATGGAGGTTCTGTTTTACTCGTGAGATTCTGATTATTCTTCTGCTTGTAGGATTTGGTTCTAATGAAGCAACACAATATCAATGCTGTCAGAAACAGCCATTATCCCCAACATCCCCGATGGTATGAGTTGTGTGATTTGTTTGGCATGTATATGATAAGTGAAGCCAATATAGAGACACACGGTTTTAATGATTCTGAACATGCAAAGCATCCGACATTGGAGCCAAGTTGGGCTTCTGCTATGTTGGATCGTGTAATTGGCATGGTGGAGAGGGACAAGAATCATGCATGCATTATTTCTTGGTCCTTGGGGAATGAGTCACACTATGGACCTAATCATGGTGCTCTTGCAGGTATCAGTTTTTTCATTATTATCTCTTTTAGTTTGGACGTAGCTTAATGAAACACCAACCATCACATTTTCTTGTAAAGAATTTATATTAGTATCTATTTATTTTTCAAGAAATGTATCTGGTGACAAAATAGTTAAATAGCATCATCTGTTTCTGGGAGAAGTGAAAAAAAGATCATTTAAATGTTTTTGGAGAAGTATAATGTTGAAGTTACATGCCCATGCACTTTAGTTTCACCTTTATAAATGTCATGGAGAGAGCACATTCTATTGAAGTCATAGTCATAGACCCAGGTTTTCAGAATCATCCAGAATTATTGACAAAACATTAGGAAAAATGGTTGAAATTTACTTATAAAAAAAATGGTAAAATTTTAAAAGAAAAGCCTGAGGTAATGGGAGTTGGAATGAAGGAAGCATGTAATGGGATATTGTAATTGTTCTGAATAAAAATTTTGCTAATAAATCCAAACTATGCTTAATATAGGGGATATATGTGAGTTATTCTTAATGAATTAGGTTTTATTTGTTTGTCAAAAGTCAGCTATAGATCATATATTTTCCCAATTATTTAGAATATATAAATTGAAAATTGCTTCCAAGCACACCTTTTCTTCTCTAGAGTCATTTTAGTGGACTGTGGGTTCTTTATTTCAAACACAGTATAAAATATAAAATGAGGCATTTCTCACAACATAGTAGAATCCAAGTTGGACTGAGTTTGGTGAAAGCCCAGGCAAGCTTGAGAGAGAGAAAGAGAGAGAAGGTGGCAGTGGGCTAGTACACCATTGACTCCCTTGGTAAAGGTTTAGAGGGTGTGAGAGAGCATGAGAGCTCAAAGTGTGGGTAATCTTCCTTCTCATTTTGTTCCTCCCTTTGCTCTGAGTAGAGTGTCCTTTTTATAGGGCAATAAGTGAGGGTGGGGTGATGTCATGGTGAGGTAATATATATGGACATTGTTATATAATAATTAAAAGAGAGAAAATTTTCAAATAATTATAAAGCAGTGTTAGCTAAGATGGGGATAAGTTGTGCGGGAGTTAAAATTGTATTTCTCTCTCTACAAGTCAAGTCGAGGATCGGCTCAACGGGCCCTAGACATCATCCACCAAACCAAGTACCTCCTCGGATCCAGGGTATTTCTGAGTCCCGATTCCAGCTCAGGTCTTCTATCTTCTGTTTGAGGTTTATTAATGACGTAGTATGTGCCATGTAACTTTAACCGTTGATCGTTTGACTTTTGCTTTGTGGACCATTATTGATGATGTGGTGTTGCCATGTGGGCTAAAATATATTTGATGCCTACAGTCTAACTTCAACATTTCAGGTTGGATTCGAGGAAGGGATCCATCAAGGCTATTGCACTATGAAGGTGGAGGGGCCAGAACCACATCAACAGATATTGTATGCCCTATGTATATGCGTGTTTGGGACATGGTGAAGATTGCAGAAGATCCAACTGAAACACGACCTTTGATATTGTGCGAGTATGTTCCTCTTTCATTGCTTACATTATATGACAACACTAAGACCCGTCCTACATTAATCTCTTGGTGATGCGATTTGGTTTGCTCATGGACACTTGACGGACAACTGGCAGGTATTCACATTCAATGGGAAACAGCAATGGAAATATTAATGAATACTGGGAAGCAATTGATTCCACATTTGGTCTCCAAGGAGGCTTTATCTGGGAATGGGTTGATGAGGTTGAAAATTCTCCATGTATATGTTGTTTGATCAACATCATGCTAATAATTGCACTTCTATCTCTTTCAAGTTTATTTAAAATAGTCTAATAGTTAACATTTTAGATTGTTCCTTGAATTCGTTTGATAAAAAGTGTCATAAGCTTATTGTTGTCTTTCCAATTTCATTTCTTGCACAAACATCATAAATATAGAATCTTTGCAGTTGAAAGTCTCCAAGTTTTCATCGTATTAGGCTCTAAATATTTCATGATACCAGATGCTATAGTTTTATTGCTTGGATAGAACAACCTTAAATAAAATAAGATGAAAGTAGAGTAGAGTTTCATTGTAAAGAAGATAAATAGATGCAGAGATTGCAATAAAAAGGATTAGACCAAACAGAAATGTTGAGAGACCCAGTCAGAATCCAATTGTCAAAACTTCTGCGTGTAGTCACAGAATTTTAAACTTGGATAGAATCCATATTGAATATTTTGGAAATAATACAATGGTTCTTGCACATACATCTTACTGACTTTGACCTAAACTAAATAAATATTGAAGCCCTACAGTGCTTAAGTATTTTCTGTATATTTTTTTCTTTCTGGCTGAATGTTCTACAGATTTCACCATGTTTTATTTATATTATTTTCTTGGAGTGTGTGTTTCTCTTCATGTGGTTGGAGTGTGGATTCATTGCTAAGTCTAAATTTTGCACTTTGCATTCAGGGTCTACTTAAGGATGGTGCTGATGGTAATAAACATTGGGCATATGGAGGTGATTTTGGAGAGAAGTCTAATGGTTCGAACTTTTGTCTGGATGGCCTTACATGGCCAGATCGAACTCCCCATCCCGCACTACATGGTAACTTGAATACTCATCTCATATTTACGTAAAACTCCTTCCCAAATAGTGACTGTATTTCATTCATGGTTTTCCATTACAGCTGACGTATATTTTTTTCAGAGGTTAAGTATGTCTATCAACCAATCAAGGTTTCATTCAGGGAAGGCATAATCAAGGTACTATCATATTTCATTCTTCTGTGCTATCTCCTTTATTGTATCCTTGTTATATTGTAGCTGGATTTCTACTTCATGGATCATCAACACTTGTTTTTGTGGATTTATTTATATAGATCACAAACACCCATTTTTATGAAACAACACAATCGTTGGAGTTTGGATGGACCGTTCATGGCGATGGATACGAACTTGAATCTGGAATCCTTCCTCTCCCATCAATAGAACCTCAGGGAAGTTATGAGATAAAGTGGGAGTCAGGCCCATGGTATTCTCATTGGGCTGCTTCTTCTGCTGCAGAAATATTTTTAACAATAACTGCAAAGCTTCTGCAATCTACTCGATGGGTTGAATCAGGTCATGTCATTTCATCTACACAAGTCCAGTTGCCTGTAAAAGGAGAATTTGTTCCTCATGTAATTGCTCTTCACGTATCCCTAGCTTGATATCTATCATTTTATCCCTGATTTCACTGTACAAATAATTACGGTTTTCAGGTCATCAAATCTAAAGATGCCACCTTCCTCGTTGAAATTATTGGGGATACAATTAAAATCAGCCAGCAAAACTTTTGGGAGATTAAATTTAATTCTCGAACAGGAGGCTTTGAAAGCTGGAAGGTATATTATATTATTGGGTTTTATAAATTGGCAACTGTTAAATAAATTTTACTGAAAGAAAAAGTACATATAAAATGTGTTTCTTATGTTACTTCATATTAACCTATGGTAAAAGTTTTGCCACTATTTCTGTCTTCAAATATTATGATATTGTGATAAATTATAGGTTGAAGGATTTCCCGTGATGCATGAAGGCATATTGCCGTGCTTTTGGCGAGCACCAACAGATAATGACAAAGGGGGAGGTGCACATAGTTATTTCTCGAAGTGGAAAGATGCCCATCTTGATAATGTGTTTTTTCTTACTGAAAGTTGTTCTATTCAGAATATGACAGATCATCTTGTGAAAATAGCTGTTGTCTATCTTGGTGTGCCAAAGGGTGAAGAAAGTTCTTCTTCAGTATCAGAAAAATTAAATGTTCTCTTCCATGTTAATATGACTTATTCAATCCATAGTTCTGGAGATGTCATTATGGAATGCAATGTAAAACCAAGTTCTGATCTTCCACCTTTACCACGCGTCGGGGTTGAATTCCATCTGGACAAATCAATGGACCATATCAAATGGTATGGTAGAGGACCATTTGAATCTTACCCTGATCGAAAGGCTGCTGCCCACATAGGGGTGTATGAGCATAATGTCGGTGACATGCATGTTCCTTATATTGTTCCTGGAGAATGTTCAGGTAGGGCAGATGTAAGGTGGGTGGCATTTCAAAATAAGGAAGGTTTTGGAATTTATGCTTCCATGTATGGTGGTTCTCCACCTATGCAAATGAATGCAAGTTACTACTCCACTGCTGAGCTTAACCGTGCAACACACATTGAAGAACTTATCAAAGGAGACAATATTGAGGCAAGTGTTTCTCCAAATTTTGGTTTTTGTCAAATTAATTTTTTCATTTTGAAAGTTTCTACATGAAATTTCCTGAAAAAGAATAGAATATCTTGTGTCTGAGGTTCAATGTAACTTTATAATTAGAAAATTTGTAGTTGTTTAAGATCTTCCATTAGGAAAGATGCCTAGTAGAGAGCAGAGAACTTTAGGCCAATAATAGACTTCACAAATTTGGATCATATATGTGCTGTTTTTCTTTCTAATATTACATAAAGGGACGTTACCCGGTTGTGGTCTGGCTATATCAATTGATTTGTTTAAGATTATGTAACCATCTATTATGGACTGAAACAACTTGATGTGGCCACTCTACTGAATACCAGAGTATAGGTGGCACAATTTTTTTACCATAAGCTCTTTTCGAATTTGTACAGCAATGGCATGGTTTCCCAAAGAGTCACCTCATTTTTTGTGGCAAACTGCGTATGCTCCTTACCATCAATGTTCTTGTATCAAATGTCTTTGCGTTTAGATACATTTGTAGCTTAATTAAAGCATCTTAAGTTGACGAATTTCACCTTGTCACTCTGATCCATGCATGTAGCTGGATCCTGATTGAATTGGGGGTATCCAAAAATCCACTTAACTTTATGTTGCTTAAGGCTTCCTTTTCATCATAGCCGACATTATTCTTGCTGTTAGGCTCCTCAATTTGGTTGAGTATATGAGTTGAAAGTCAGGTAAAAAAAATATGGAGTCGAGGTAGAGGTAATAAAAAGATAGCTCATTATGGCATCCTTTCAGCACTCGTTGTCGTTGGAAGGCGATAACTTTGGAAGGGTTAAAAACCATCTTACTAATTGAAAGAAAAAGTAGCTGATCTTGATGGAAGGATTGCTACAAGATTAATGCAATCCAAAAAGCATGCTAACTTTCCCATCTACTTCATTTTGATTTTGAAGATTTTTGTGTAAGTAGCTAAAATGTCTAAAAACCTTCATAGAATTCTTGTGGTCAATGTGGGGGACGCAAGGATCATTTAGTAGATTGGCAACTGTGTCTTGCCTTAAGACTTGGGGGAATTAGGTATTGGTGGTTTGCCTTCAAGAAACCTTGCTCTAGTTGGCAAGTGGTCGGAGAGATTTCCAAGGGAACCTTATATAGCCTATGGAATTTCGTGAACAACTGCTAATATGGTTCCTACCCAAATGTTGAGATGCTAAACCTGGAGAAAGGGACTCGTACCAGGTAGCAGCCTTTTCATCCTCTGTTTTGCTAGATGTTGGTTCCAGTGATTAAGAGTCAGATCATGAGAGAAGCATTGATGCTGAGATAGCCCAATTATATTTTGCTTTCTCTGCTTTTACTGTCCTTTGTCTATATTGGCTTTAATTTCTTTTGTTGGATATAGTTAAAGTATAAAAAACTAAAAATTAGGGCTAGATGAGAAGAGAGAGGAAGAAAGGTGATCTGCCCCTTCACCCTGTCATATATTCATATCAGACGTGAGACAAATACAATAATACCCTTAGGGTAATATAACCAAAGGACATAATAACTAACTCTAAAAGATAATAACTCTAACAGATATAAAGAGGGAATCTCTTTTAATTTCTACTTTTTCTGTAGGGATACTCATGAATCCGGAACATCCCTCACATATTTTTGATTTTCTTGAAGATGCTTAAATTTCTCTCTCAGGATTGTTTACTCACCTAAACCCGATGCAAATTTCTAACAGATCCCCTTCAAAGCCTTAAGTGCTTATTTGACCAAATAGTCACTCTTTCCTTTCTTTCCAGTGTTACCCAAATTTAATTCTCTCACTTGGCTGGTGGCTTATGAGAGAGTTAAAACAGGATATATGCTTCAAAAAGAGGAAATATTGATCTCTAATCCATTGTGTTTTTCTGTATGAAAGGCGGGAAATCTTGTCATCATCCTTCCATTCATTGCAAGTAACACCAGGAGTTCCTTTTTATCCTAGCTTTGGGGTCATAGAGGATAATGACCTTGGAAGCATGTTCTAATTGCTACTATATAATCATTTAGGGGAATGTCAGGGAAAAAAAATTTAACAATGCATTATGTGTCCACACAGCAGTATTTTGGATGTATTCCTATACACCTTGTCCATCAAGATTGGAGAGAATTACTACCATCCTCCCCATGATTATGTTGTAAGTTTGGTTTTTGGAACCTAGATAGTTGTTCTAGTTAAATTTTGATGGTGGTTCTCTAAGAAATCCAGGACATAATAATGAGGACACATAAAGAGGAAACATCTTTGGTACTTTTGGCCCTTTAAACTTGTAATACAGTCGAGGCTGATGTGGAGATTTATGAATGGACCTTAAGGAGTTCCATTTTAGGTCTTTTGAGGTTGGAAGAAGATGAAGCTAACATCACCAGGTGCACAAAGTTCCATACCACCTGTCATCCCTTTATAAGACAAGCCATGAATATTTTGTGTGGTGGTGATTCCTTCATATGGTCACCTACATCAGCCAACTCTATAGTGGATTCATAAGCTAAAAAAGGATCAAGTTTAAAGAAGAATTCTACACTAATGGCTTATGATTGTGATGATTATTGCTATTTTCGGGCTCTTTATTTTGTATCTCAGTATAAGTTTTTTTTACTAGGAAAACCTTTTTCTCCATTTACTTTTTATTCTTGCTTGAGACTCTTCACCTTTTAACTTTGGTTTCATTCCTTGTCTAAAGATTGTCAAACTTTTATCACTATTTCAATGCTCCTGTTGGCTTTTCTTTGGTTGGTAGAGTTGTCGGTTGTTTCAGTACTGTTTGTTCCATGGTCTAGTTTTGTTTATTTCTTAACTTATTTTCTTCTCATCTAGTTGTACTCTCCATCTTTCTGTGTGACCTAGGTATATTGTCATTGTGATATTGCAGGTACATCTTGACCACAAGCACATGGGTTTGGGCGGAGATGATAGCTGGACCCCCTGTGTCCACGAGAAATATCTGATTTCTGCTGTGCCATACTCATTTTCTATCAGGCTGTGTCCAGTCACTGCAGCCACCTCTTGCCATGACATCATGAAAACTTGGTTTTGGTAATCAGTTCAATCAATCTTGACCGCGTTAAAGTGCCCAATCAGAAACAGGATGTTCCTTAAAACTGTGTTTCATTTGGTAGCTGGAAGAGTTATTCTAATTTCTAGGCTAGTTGTGTTGCTCTACTACTTTGCAGCCTTTTTGTGGTGCGACTTGCTTGCACCATTCAAGGGTTCACATTGAGTCTTTTTCTTTAAGGATTAATAAGGGAGGCTTCATGCAGGGATGTCTTGTATGGAACTGTATTTGTGGCTTCTGTTAGGATGATTCATAATATTGCATTTGGATAACTTTGTGGTTGCTTTTGGTTGCATTAGGTTGACTGGTATGCTTGCTATTTTGATGCATAGTTGCTTTTGGTTGCATTAGGATGACTGAAAATATACACTTCATTTCTTGGATTTAACTACTTCATTAAATGGTTAACATACCCTATCAGAATAATCAGTATTTTCCTTCAGTTAAACAATCAGTAAGAAGAAGAGTTACCCAAATGTGTATTTAGTACTGTAATTAAAACTCGTACATTATTATTATTATTTTTTACCATGACAAGTAACTCATACGCTCACTTTTGTCCATCAGGAACTCGAAATATGATATTGTGAAGAAAATATGATCGAACTACAACTTTTAACCAAGTACTTTTGCATACATGGTTGCTGAGTTAGTTTGCTTCAACGATGAATTTTTCATATAATTGAAAATACTTGACTAAATATTGTTGTGTATCGTACTTTGAGTAGTAAAACATAGTCATATTACCATGAACTTGCAAACACAATTTAGTGTCTGAAAATAGTTTACGAAAATAATGAAATTCCATTGTTGAATTACCTTTTTTCCGAGATAATACTATCCTATGTGTACCGGGTAATTTGTAGTTTGGTCATTTAAGAAAATAAAGTCACAATTAGGTAGTTTTTTGTAATTTCATATTTTATTTTAACAAGGGTGAATCAAAGCCATGTCAGCACTGACGGACCCAGAAATTTTTGTGAGGGGACAACCTTTAATACTAAAAAAAATTTCAAGCTATCATAATAATTTTTTTGAAAAAATTTATCATTGTTCATTGACAAAATTTACTTTATTATTAAAAAAATTCAAAAAAAATATTTACTTCATTATTTTTTTTAATTTGTCTATTAAAAATAAAATGAATTTATTAATTTAAATTGTTTTTATAGATATAGAGAGAGAGGGGACAAAGACTCATCCTCAAAGAGAGAGAGAAAGAGAGGGAAAAAGAGAGAGAGAGAGAGAGAAAGATTAAAAAAAAAAATTAGGAGGGCCTAGTGGATTTTTTTTTGTAATTTTAGGACGGCAATGTGTTATATATAAGTATATATAATTAGGTAGTTTTTTGTAATTTCATATTTTATTTTAACAAGGGTGAATTAAAGTCATGTCAGCAGTGACGGACCCAGAAATTTTTGTGAGGGAACAACCTTTAATACTAAAAAAAATTTCAAACTATCATAATAATTTTATTGAAAAAATTTATCATTGTTCATTGACAACATTTACTTTATTATTAAAAAATTTCAAAAAAAATATTTACTTCATTATTTTTTTAATTTGTCTATTAAAAATAAAATGAATTTATTAATTTAAATTGTTTTTATAGATATAGAGAGAGATGGGTTAAAAAAGAGAGAAATAGATGGGATAGAGAGGGGACAAAAGAGAAAGAGAGAAATATTGGGGAGAGAGAAGACGAAGAGAGGGAAAAAGAGAGAGAGAGAGAGAGATTTTAAAAAAAATTAGGAGGGCCTAGTGAATTTTTTTTTTGTAATTTTAGGATGGCAATGTATTATATATAAGTATATATAATTAAAAAAATAAGAGTGCATAAGAGGAGAAAAAAAAAATTCAGTGGCGGCATCTGGGTCCGTTCCTGTATGTCAGCTAATATTTTACACCTGATTATAGATTCCTTTTCACATGTAGCCACAAAAATATCTCCTCTAGGAGGAGAATTTCGTTACTTTCCTGTGCACTTTGCCACCAATGCAACATTGTCAATTTATACATTAAAAACATCGTTGTTGTGTTTGGATACATGAACGTGGACTTTAAAATTAAAATTAAAATTAGAGAAAATTTAGTCATATTTTCTTCAATTTCAATTCAAAGATGTCAATTGGGTGTTTTGATTTTCAATATAATGGTGTTGCATCAAGAACATTTAATGAGTTTTGTTTTCGAAGATCCTCTACAATGCACTGTACCATGCTGTAGGATCTTTCAACCCAATTAAATCTATTTTTAATTCATTACACCTACCTATTCTCAGTCATATTTAATGTGATGAAAAAAAAAATGTGTTGACAAACTAGACCCTTAGGCGACCCTAGTCAATAGAAGACTTCCAAATTATTTTATTTCCAAGTTCCTAAAATTTTTGTTTTCTTGTATTGTTAGGCCCCATCAATGGTTTAGATTTAATAATAGGTTCAAATAATTTAATTCATTCTAAAACTTTTAATTTCTATCCATATCTCTACACATTCCTATTTTTTTTTTTAATGGATCATCGTAAAAAATTAAGAATTATAAAACTTTTCATCTTCTTCTCTTAATTTTTACCCTTTTATCCTTTTTCTCCTCTTCTCTTATTACAAATTTTTTTTTTGTTATAATTAATAATAAAACAAGAAGAAATTTAGGAAGAAAAACAACAAATGAACAATCAAGTCATCTAAAAGAATTAGAAAATAATACAATAATAAAATAAAAATATATTAGCGACTTAAATTCATAATAATAATCAAATGTGTGATAAGAGATTTTTTCACGAAGACTATGAAAAAAAAAAATAGAAGAAAGTGATCCAAGTAAAAAAAAAAAATGATCTTACTCAAAAATTATATTCTATTCTCACAAATATTTATGCCTTGAAAAAATAGTTAAAAAATTATTAATAGAAAATGGTCCAATTAAATATAATAATTTTAATAAGAATGATTTTTATATAAACATTATTAACTAATATTAATAACTAATATTTGATTACTTTTATACTTTTGGTCTAAAATCTCAAATTATGATCAACCGCTCTGTTCATAAATTATAACACATAATCGTAGAGGATCTAACATTTTTAATATAATAACGACGAAGGAATTCACTCTGCTCTTCTCCTCACACTTCGTGTCTATATATAAACATTTCCGTATAATGCCTCCCCAAATAACGACTTCTAGTAGCTGTCCTGTGAATTGCAAAAATCTTGCCTTTTGTTTTGCACATTTAATTCACTTGCACTAAAAGTCTTCATTGATTGCTTGTGCGGCTTCTTGTCCATGCTGCCCAAATACATTTTCTGTTTCTTCAACACACACACACTTAGTCTCATGTAATCATTACACTTTTACTATATATATATATATATATATATATATATGAGAAGAGATATATATATATATGAGAAGAGAAGTGAATAAGACGAAAAAATCTAATCAATGATCCACATTATTAAAATATAATTCTGCCATTCAAAATGTCTTTTTGTTATTCCCAGTCTAAAATTATTTGATGCATGATTACATTAAGTGCACAAGTGTGTGTATATATATATATATATATATATATATTTTATGTGATCCACATATAAGATAAGAAAATAAAGATAGAAAAAGAAAGTGTTTTTACGTGCGTGTGTGTAGGGATATTTATATTATATAGTTTAAATCACTATGACGGTGGTGTGTTGGGTGTCCATACTCGAGAGAGAGAGACGTAGAGTGAGAAGACGCGTCACCTACCTTCTCCCAGAGCTGCATTTATTAGAGAGAGAAAACGTCGTGAATGTACACACACTTCCTCTCTCGTCGTACTCATGAATTTCTGCATCATCTTCTCAGCCTCAATCGTTGTCCTCCTCTCCATAGCCTTACTTCCTCTACTCAACACTAGCTGTAACTATCAGTTCCTAAAACCTTTCTTGCTTGAACCATTTCTCGTCTAATTCAAACATTGACGCTTATACGTGTGTTTCATTGTGTGTATATATATTTGTATATTCATCTTGCAGATTTATTGAATTGGAGACACAGACAATCGTCGTCGTCGTCTTCATCAGTTGCAGATTTGCTGGTGACCAATGGAATCATCTACACGAGCGATTCCTCCCTCCCGTTTGCAGATTCCATGGCCGTTCGCAACGGTCGGATTCTCCAAATTGGCAACTATTCCTCTGTTCAGGTTATATTCAATTTTCTTCTTCTTCAGACTCAATTTTGTGTTCATTTTCGTATATCATTGTTTTGATGCTTATGAGAATATATAGGATAGTATAAGAAGTCAAATTGAGGAGGGCATGGAACATTCCAGTCCAGTGTTTGGAAGGCCCGGACATACTCTGATATCCCAATCTTTTGGATATGTCCTGTGTACAGTATAAAGTGTATGCAAGCCACATTATTTCTACTTTTTACAAAAAAATATCCTTGTGTTAACATTGTGCAGTTTATATATAGGCTTGTAGTAGTTCATTTTCCCCCCAATTTAAGTGTACTTGCTTTCCTAGAACTAATTTCCTTTTACATATATTTGGTGTCTTGGCCTAATGATGATTTATGGAACAAAAGCTTGGTTCAAGGCTTCAAGCTTCACCCACCTATTAATAGAAGTTAATCCTTTTTATACTGCTCTAGATCCAATTTGATGAAATTGAAAAGTTCCTATACTAATTGAATGGAAATGGTAAAAAAAAATAATCTTGCCTTTTCTGTTTAAAAGTACTTCTTTTCATTTTCCGTTATTCATTTGGGTTGTTTATTAGTTCATTAATCACACTCTGATGACATTTTGATCCTAAAGTTCTCTCTTTGGAAAAAGGTTTTGTTAGCACCCCATTTTGACTGGCCATCGTTTGCATGAGTTTTGAAAGTTCTTCGCATGTATTGTATATCTCTTATGTACTTGATTTTTTCTTTTCCAGGCAAAGGAACAGTGAATAATTTTTTTACTATTTAGACGTAGATCATGTCCATCTTATGGCGGATTCTGCTGATTTTTTTTTTCATTTGTTTGGAGAAAAGATATAATAATTAATCATCAAATGCTTTATGTTTAAAGCTGGCTTTGAAACTTGTAAATTTGAGAACTACCTTTTGCTCCTTCTCTTATGTATTGTACATATGAATGCAGGGTTTGGTTGGATTTGGGACTAAGGAGTTGAATCTAGAGGGAAAATTTGTGGTTCCTGGATTTATTGATTCCCATGTGCACTTGATTTCTGGAGGACTGCAGGTTTTGTAGCAACCCCACCATATTGATTATATATACCAAACCATTCCTGCTATTTCTCTTTTCACTATTGTCTTTTTCTTTTTAAAATTTCCACTAAATATGTTCTTTATAAATTTTGATTTTAACGGATACTTGTTGGAGTGAAACAACCTCAGCGTTTTTATTTTTTATTTTATTTTTTAAATGGAGAGTAACATGGAGTACAACATAATCTTTTTATTTTTATTTTTATTTTTTCTGTTAGATCATTGAGTTCTCTGTGGAAAAAAAGTACAGTATTAACTCATTTTTGTTCTCATGAAAAATATACTTATCGTGATATGTCGAACATTCCGCTGTGACAATGTCCTTGATCGAAAAGTTCCATTCTATCCATTTTCTATCTGACTCATGTGGCTAGTTGGGAGTCTGACAAAAGGAGAGGGAGGCAGAGCAAAAAACTGTTCAAATCAAATTTTTATTTGAATTGTTAGCTCTGATGGTTAGAATCACATAGAGTATCTCATAGTTGTAGCAATGGTTTTACCAAAGGCCATACACTTCTCTTAGTTACTTTAATAAAAACTTATGGTGATTTTTGTCTTTGGGAGTGATTTCAACTGGCAAGTAATATATAGAATGGATGCCAATCGGGCAAATTATTTTGTCGGGCATTGCCAATTTGATTTTTCTTTATGGGCTTTTTTTTTTTGGTTATATTTGACATTTCAAGGATTATGGTAAGCTTGATCTTTTATTTATTATTTTTTTTTTTTGGGAAGACAGGGAATGGAGGCTTGTGGACGATTCCCTTGGAGAATTTTCTTCTTAACATCTCTTTGCTAGGAAGGGTGTAGCTTCCTGTTCTATTACAAGCTTTAATGTTTAGACTGATGTTTTTTTCCTGGGCTGTTTAAGCTGATGTTCAATCTATGATTTTATTGCGAGGGTATTGCAACTGGCCATTTCTGGGACCTTTTATGTAGGATCTTATACTTTTAGCACCAAATTTCTGAATGAGATGGGGATTGGCTTATGTTTTGTAATTTTATTGAGTTGCTTAATAGTGTGTTTGGATTTAGGGGTTTGGTGGGAAAATAAAGCAGAAGAATGGAGGGGGACCTTACACATTGTTTGGATAGGAAGCAAGAAGGGAAAGGGAGGGGTTTCTTAACTCTAAAACCCCCTTTTTTTTCTTTCTTTCCAAAAGTGGAAGGCAATGGAGAGTAAGACCAAGCAAGTTAGTGATTGTCTGTCTTTTTCCTAGTTTTTTTAACAACTAAAGTCCTGGTTTGTGCCCTTCGTTCTTATAATTAAACTTTTTCCTTTTTTTTCTGGGAGAGAGATAGAGAGAGAAAGGTTGATTTCTTTGATTGTGGAGAGTAGTTATCAAAGTGAATCTGTAAAATGAGGTTGTAATATATTGAAATATTTTAAGGAAAGACCAAGAGAGACCATATAGATGTACAACTTGATTCAATAGAAAGCTGCCACTCTCTGTGTCCCAAAATTCTTGTCCCTTTTTCCATTTCTAGATGTCCCAAAATTAGTGTCCCATTTGAAAAGTGTATTTCCCAAAATATCCTTAACTTTTGAGAACTTTTCCCAACAACAATATGAACTATTAAACTTCAAATGGGTGGTTTTGGAATTTCAAAAGGACACAATTCATTAAATGTATGTCTCCTTGAGGAGTTGGAATCCCAAAAAGGGACAAGAATTTTGGGACGGAGGTAGTATTATTTTTTTCCTATGCTTTATTTCTCTTGTGACAAATAAATGCTTCTACTACCAAAATAGTCACAGTATTCCTTTTTTTGTAGATCATTATTTGAATTTAAATTTGATTTAGTATATGAAAACAGTTGATGCGGGTGGAACTCCGAGGTGTGAATAGAAAGGACGAGTTTGTCAAAAAGATCAAAGAAGCCGTAACAAGTAAGCTTACTTGTTAGCCATACCTATGTGTATCATTGTCATGAGCCATGATCATTGTTTCCTTTGACCCCTAGGTTTTGCAACATGAAACAAATGTTGGCATTTTTTACTGTCAAGAATCATCTTTTGGTTATCATGAATTAGTAGACTTGGTTACTGCTAATATTATCCACATTCTTTTCTACTTTTTCGCAGTCCCTTAGTGCTTGTTGAAAGAAGTTTTGAATTTAAAGCTTAATGATGTTCCTTGATCAGAGGAAGTGTTAAACATAGAATTTGATAAAAGAGGATGATCAAATATTGTTCTTGGGATGATGATTTGTTGGGCCCAATACATTAAATGGCCACGGGTGCATTTTCTAGGAAAGTTTCAGGACTGGTATTTTCAAATTCTTAATCACATTTGCATCACCAACTCATTCTTATTACTTTTCTTAAATTTTAAATGCCATATAGATGGTAAGTTGGAACTCCTAGACTACTGTCCATTTCGATGTTAACAACAAAGTAAAGTTCCTGGAATACAAACACACACAAGAAAAAAAAAAGTCTAGTTTTTTTTTATTTTAAACATTAACTTAATAATTCTGCGGAGATGTGCACTTCATTTTAACATGAGTGAGGGCATAGTTATTAAAGACTCAAGGTGCACTAAGGTGTTAAGGTCTCTTGGAGCTTGAGCACAACGCTCAATGTAAGGCATGAGTTTTGATCGAAGTAAGGTGCACGTGTAATAAAAAGAATGAGTATAGAAAAAAATAAAATAAAAAATTCAACACAAACTAGTAAATTCAATGGATTGGCTAGATCAATATACACTCTCTTTTTAGTTTGCACATGAATTCAACTTAATCCATGTACGTGTGGAACAGTTTAAGCTATGCAATACAACTAATCAAAAGTTTATTTAAAAAGGAAATTTTGACATATAAACTTAGAGGATCAAGTAAATCAATGCGCATAATTCCTTTCAATATGCAAATGGGGGTAAGGCTTGCCGAGATCCTCCTCTCCCAGACCCCGCTCGAGTGGGAAACTTGTGCACTAGGTACGACATTTTTTTAAATATCAAATACCATAAAAAATGTGCATCAATAAACAGCAATAATCGTATAGATTATAAGCATATATTGTACTTTAAGGATGCAAAATGAAGCATTGAAAGCAATTAATATAAGTAGTCACCATATGCTCATTAATTTCGTTAAACAATGTGATCAATCGAATATGACCACGATCTGTGTAGAGCATGTAAATTGATGTTCTTTAAAAAGAAAAATAAATGATATGAGTTAATGATAAAAAAATAAGAGGCACCTTTTTTTGAGCCTGGAGCCAGCTAAAAAGCAAGATCCTGAGGGCTTTTTGTGAACCTAACTGAATGGTCCTGACCTGTAGTAGGTTAAGCACCCCGACTGATCCTTGACAAGGCTGGGGCATTTTTGGAGGCTAGGTATGCCTTTAACAACTATGAGTGAGGGTGATTAGCCATTTACTGTCGCCAAAATTGAAGTATTTAAACATATATTAACATGAATAAGTTATATTACAACAGGAGTGAATTTATGACATATCGAAATATCCAATCTTAGTAAAAGACAAGAACTAAAATCATGAAATTTTGTAGAATTTTTCCTGTAATGACTCATGAGTAGTTTTTAGGGTTGTCTAAATTCAGTAAACTGCTTTTTATTTACTGTATCAAACTTTGTAATGGTTTTTGGCATGGTTCTACTGAACATACCTTCCAGATACAAAACATGGATCCTGGGTATTGGGTGGTGGATGGAACAATGATCTCTGGGGAGGAGAGTTGCCAATGGCCTCTTGGATTGATGATATCACACCTCACAATCCAGTAAGAGATCATCATTTAACTAATTATATGATCTTTAATTTACATTGGTATTACTTATTTGAGAAATCTTCATTTGCAGGTCTGGATATCAAGGATGGATGGTCACATGGGCTTGGCCAATTCATTGGCACTAAAAATTTCAGGGATTACTAATTACACAGAAGATCCAAATGGTGGGACAATAATGAGAGACACTGGCAGAGGTAAATTTAAATTTCTTCTTTTTGTATAAAAAAGATAAGTGCTTCTTAACTGCTGAAAGTACCCAACTTTCCTGATAATTAAACTAACAGCTTTAGCACTTTTCCTGATACCCCACTATTCATGTAAATGGGAGTATCTGCATCGGGTGCCGGGGTGTCTGTGTTACTGTACGTGGGACTCACTCGGGGTTCTACTTATGTGCACATTGTTCAAAATCTTTCTATATTGCCTAACGAAGCGACGTGCAGTCTATGTCTTGACAACAAAATCTAAAGCTGAATTATGGTTGAGAGTATTTAGAGTGTATGAACTCTATTACCTATCAATATGGGTGTAGATTAGTAAATGTAAAAGTTAATCAGTTTCTGTTTGGTCTCCTTATTTATCTATTACAGTCAAAAGTTTCAGAGTGTATACTTTTATCAATACACAATATATCTTCGATGTATGATCATAAAATTGCGTGAACCTAGCAATGGTTCCAAGTGGTAAAAGAAATGAAGTTGTACAAATTGATACAGTATTACCAGAATCTTCTACCAGTTTCAAAACTGTTATGAAAGTAGTAGAGTTGAGAAGATGTTTGCTCTGTGACCAATTTTTTTAATGTGGGGGTGGTCAATTGAGGATGCCCGTGCAAGAAGCATTCAATTTGATTGAATAATCGACATAGATGGATTCCATCGGTAATAGAAATGAAGTTGCACAAATTTGATACAGAATTACCAGAATCTTCTACCAGTTTCAAAACTGTTATGAAAGAAGTAGAGTTGAGAAGAAGTTTGCTCTGTGACCAATTTTTTTAATGTGGGGGTGGTCAATTGAGGATGCCCGTGCAAGAAGCATTCAATTTGATTGAATAATCGACATAGATGGATTCCATCGGATTCTGTGGTACACTGTAGGGGCAGAAAGAAAAAAATCTGACATGTGATTGAAATAGTGACTACCTACTTGGTGGAAGCAAAATCCTGGCATATAACATGTTGTCATTCGGATTTGTGTTATTGTGAGTGTGTTTTTTTTATGGCCTGTGTGTCTCTTGAGAGAGATGTTGTTTGCTAAGGTAATTCTTTAACATAATTGGCTATGTCAAGGATTTCTAATGTGATTTTAATAGAGGAATTGCTACTGCAGAATACTTGGATTCTATAAAAATAATTAAACAAATCTATATTTACTTAATGCATAATAGTATGCATTTTCATGTTTAAAGTGGAGCCTGAGCTCCTTTTCAATTCTTTTTGTTATCTTATCAATTGATATTTTTAACAATGCTATACAGTCTCCTATTCACTTGTAGCTAAAGAAAAAAAGAGTTCTATATTTTTTTTGCTAATGTGTTTATGGTAATTTTTGCGTGTGAATGTGTTAAATTTAAGCCCTGTTTTTGCCACATGTAGCATCTTTGTCCTTCTCTGGTAGCCTGAGAGAAATATTCATTTGTCAAATAATGTAATATAAGACTTTAACCGTGAGTATATATGATAGTCAACATAGGAGAATATTTTAAAGTTGTTCGAGAGAACACTAAAATTTTGTGTGCGCAAGCACTTGGACTCATCCTTCCTTTTTTTGGGTTCTATCAACTTCATACATTTTCAGGCTTCAGCTGCCGAGGTTCAGAAAAATACAATATGAGAAGCACCAGTATGCGAAAGTTCTAGTCTTTAAACAAAAGTATTAAAATCAAATGCTTTAACAGTCCATTGACATTTATACCTAGACATTTCTCATGCACTTACTTCAACAGATAAATCATGGCATACCATAAGTTCAACATAGTGACTCTCTCTGGTTTGTCATGTATGTTTCTGTCTGCATGATTACTAATCACAAATCTTCTGGCTGTTTCATCATTCTTCTATTAAGTAAGTTGCTTTTGTTCATATATTTATTAAATTTTGTTTTCATATTAACAAATTGTACTATTGATCAGCACATAATGTTTTGTAACACAGGGAATTTGTAGCTTCCATTTATGATGTTGATTCTATGATTTTAACGTTCAAACAAATTTTGGGTGGAGATTTAAATTATACATATGGCATCGTCACATGCAGAACCCACCGGATTGCTGATTGATTCTGCAATGAGGCTTGTCCTTTCCTGCATCCCAGAGGTTTCAGTAGATGAAAGAAGGGAAGCGTTGGTAAGAGCTAGCAAATTTGCCTTGATGAGGGGTGTGACAACAGTCGTTGATTTTGGGAGATATTTTCCTGGTGCACCAGCAGAGCATTCATGGGAGGATTTTTCAGGTTTAGCTTAAAATCGTCATGGGTTGTTTGGAGGTTCCATGGAATGATATCATTATTTGTTGTATTATTATATATGTAGCATTTGAAGAGTATGACAATAAATGGGGTGGTCATCACAATTATTAGTATAATAGGAATTAAAATTCTAAGATGACATTTCTAAGGAGTGTTAAGAAAACAAAATAGACTTGTTCAGAATTATAATGCTACAGAAAGAACAATAGACTTATATTAAATGTTAAGTAAAACGTGATGAATTTATTCATTGAAAATAACCAAGGATGGCATTCAATTAACTTTACAAAAAAAAAAAAAAGGATGGCATTCAATCAATCAAATCTTTTATGCCAGCCCAAATTAATTACTATCTTTGGAAAGGAGGGAATTCAGGGAACAACTCTTTCCTTTCCACTGGTTCTTGAAAGCTCTCAATCCCCGCTTCTCCCATATTTATTCTTCCTCTCGCATCAGTTCTTTGCCATATGATGAGCCCATGCGAAAACTTTCTCTTTCGTTGGCGCCAACTATTATATTGAGTCAAAAGCCTACCAACGCGTGAAGGTTTTGATCTCCATGAAACAAGACAATGCAACTCTTCAATATTTAACTTACTCCTGTGAGAGATCATAACTAATATTTTCTACTGCTCCATCAAATGAGTTCCTGTTGTTCAGGAGTAAATTATTTTGAACCATCAATTACTTGTTTTGCATGTTCCTGATTATTGCAGATGTGTACAGATGGGCTGATTCAACAGGAGAAATGATAATCAGGGTTTGCTTGTTTTTTCCAATGGAGACATGGTCCCATCTACTTGTACGACTGTAATTCATGCTACTTTATGGTCATTGCAACTTTTTCTGCTTAACTTTTTGCAATTGAATAAAAACTTTGCTGTTGTGTGTGTGCATGTGTTCCAATATGACCATTGATGGATGGGTTCAACTATTGTTAGTCTGGGCAAACAATACATTTGCATCATGACTCAAGGATTAGATCAGAATTTAAAATAGTGAGAGGGCAGGGTGCTTGAGATCACTTGGCTCCTTGTTTAATCTTAGTTTGTTAAGTTGGATGTTGGAAAAAAATGAACATCTTTCATGCAATTTTAACTGTGTTTTGACTAAATTGTGGGATTCAGTTGGCATACTTATTGGCTCATTTGACCAGTCCAGTCCAGTCCAGTCCTTGATAGTCTGCATTCAAAACTCAGTTTAGTTAGTTAAATTGATGAAGCTACATGTCAAATTGGAGGTTGTTTATGTGAAGTGGAAATTCCTTGATGAGCACTGTTTGTCCATTTCTTAATGATTTTTATCTAGGATTGTCATTGATCATATTGGAAGATGATATTACCCATGTAACCTTTCATTAGAAGCAATAAGATGTCAGCGTTAAAGGAGGAATTGTGTATGCAAGATCGTTGTTTAAATTCATCATCATCATCCTGCCTTGTCTAAATTATCATTTGTTTAAATTAAGCGGAAATATTGTTGACATAATTAAAGGTTAGGTTAGAGATTAAAAAGAGAGACAGAGAAATGGAATTGAAGACTTTATAAACGTGCTTGACCTCTACATGTTATTATATATACTATAAATGGATAGGATCACCTGTAATTTAGATTCCATGAGTGTATGAATTTCTTTCAATATTGCTTGACTAGAAGCATAGATATCTAAATAGTACTTACTTTAGGAAAGTAACCACCATGCTTTTTAGAAAAATTTACCTAGGTTTTATTATCTTCCTACATGTGTCTTCAACAATGAGATACTCCACTTCTAGTTACACGATTTGTTCAAAGATTATTATATTACCAATACTTGCAATATGTCTGCCTTACTGTTACAATGCGTTCTCACTTGAACTCTGCTCATTCTTTTATTCTTCAACATGTCACTTCTTGAAGTTTCACAATGGTATGACCTTGTGGAATACCTGACGTTGGGACTGTTTGGACCCCCTTTTCTAGTTTAAAAAATATTAATTTTCATTTTATGCTTCTTAGACACATCATGTGGCCCATGTACAATATTAACAGAATAATTTTCCTTTCAATAAGGGTTTGAGTAAAACGAAGTTTCTTTCAGTATCGTTCTGCCATATTAGGCTGAAACATCATTTTAGTGATAAATCAGCAGAAAATTTTAATCTTTTTATGTTTGTTCTTGCTCTTTGATCTCCTACTACATGAGGTGCTCATTGCTGTTCTTTTAAGCATTGCCTTTGGGCAAATTGATCAACTGCCTTTCTAGTGGTCTGCCTTATTTGCTTATGCTGTCAGTAAAATTATTTTTGGGGATCTCTCTTTTTGGGCATTTATTATTTACATGTTTCCTTTGGAGTTAATTCTACGGACATTTGTATATATTTTTTATTGTTAGGTCTTATTGTTTCCTGCTTAGGATCTTATACACAAGACAGGTCGTGAGCTGAGCAAATGGATTTACCTAGGTGGTGTTAAGGCTTTTGCAGATGGATCCTTGGGATCTAATAGTGCTCTCTTTCATGAGGTGAGAATGAGGATATTAGTTGCCGAAACCTTTTTGTAAGTTGGGAACATAAATGTAATGCAAGCGCTGCAGCCACTTCCATTTTCTAGTTCTGGACATTTTTTGGGCCAAATTTACGCTATGTACTCTGTTTCTTGTGAGAAAAATAGTCGAACTAGAAAGATAAGTTTGTCAAACAATGAAGGCTTAAAGACAGACCCTTGATGTTAATTCAATTTTTGGTGATTTTTGTCTGAACTCTCCTTATATTTTAGAACTTTACATGTAGTCATTTTTGTACCTTTTGTTTTTCACTAAAAGAAACAAACAAACAGAAATATCTTGATATGCTATGTACCCGATCATGTTGTCATCATGTCAGATTTATATACTCGAAGCTTTATTTTTGAATACTGCACATGCCTTGTCTGTGCCCTACATGTCAAAAGTGTGTTCCTGTTGACACTAGTTCATCTACTGGAGTTAATGGTGGCACATAGCTGGTCACAAGCCTACTTATGTTTTAGAACACTTGGTATATAGAAATTTTTAGTTACTCCTTTTAACAACTCTATTCAACACCACAAAGCTTTTCTCTAACTATTGGGATCAGCTACATGAATCATGTTTTGCCATTTCTCTCAATCTAAGGTCATAATCTTAGTTAAAATAGAATTTATTTCTAATTATTTATCTAATCAATAATATTATTGACATAGTGCATTGATAATGTGCTTCTTTAGGCATATGTTGATGAGCCTCACAATTATGGCTTACAAGTGACAGATTTAGAAAGTCTATTCAACATGACAGTCTCATCTGATAAATCTGGGCTTCAGGTGCTTATTTGTCTTCTTATATAAACCCCATTTGTCAATCTTCATATATATGTCTATATATAGATATTATATATATTCAAGATTCTGATAGATATTTTCACTTTTTGATATTCTTAGGTTGCTATTCATGCTATAGGTGATAGAGCAAATGACTTGATCCTAGATATGTATGAGTCGGTGACTTCTACAAATGGAATGAGGGACCGAAGATTTAGGGTACATCTATCTGATTAAAGATAAAGAGTTTCAAGATTTCAACAGTGAATTTAATATTTATTTTCATGAAAGATTCAATTCAGTAGATCTTTTCCCTCGTCCTTTTTTTTTCCTTTTTGCAAGTAATTTCTCAAAGTATTGCTTTTCACGAGTGAAACAAACACTTGCAGATTGAGCATGCTCAGCATTTGGCACCTGGGACAGCAGGCCGATTTGGTGAAAAAGGAATTGTTGCTTCAGTGCAGGTTTTTGAAGTTTCTTTTTTGTATTACAACTTAATATGCCCATTGTTTGTATATTTAGTGCACCCTGAGATGTCATCATCATCGTCTTTATGGGATGTTTCGGAGTATCATAAACTTAGGCTGGGGTGAGACTTGCTTCTGTAACATTATCTTTGAAATCAGTGAATGCTGCAGGGTGCACTTAAGAGGGCCTGAGTTCCTCCAAGTTTCCTTAGCTCTTCCTTTTTATTTCCTTTGGATTATCAGGACCAAACTCAAAAATTGATTATTCTATAATCAATTTTTAAGGTTCCGTCGTAAGGTATCTTCCGCATTGCGTATTCTAATAAATAGAATCTAGGTAGTACTCCATACGTTTTAGTCTATTATTGTGGTTTTATTCAGATGCCACCCCGTAGGAGGAGGAATGCGAACCACAACTAGGGTTTGGACAATGTTCAGGGTGGAAATGCCGAACTTCCTCCTGATTTGGCAGCCATGATCGCTTGGGCTGTAGCTACAGGAGTGGCGATTGCCCTTCGGAGTCAGTAGCCACTATAGCAGCCACTGCAACTGGCGCATGTTCCATTACCAGTGGAACAGCCAAATGGTTGGGAAGGATTCAAAACTCTTTCACAAGAGGGAGTTCTTAGACTTACTGCAGAGGGGCAGAACAGTTGTAGGGTATGAGTAGGAGTAAAGCAATTTATCTTTGTTTACACTTGAGGAGGTGAACACTTAAGAGAAGAAGGTGAGTTGTTTAGCGAATGGTTTGATTTAGCCTACTCGACAGGTCATTGTGGGTAATCTAGCTTATTCCACTTATACTCAAGTGATTGGTGCTGCATTGCAGCACTATCAAATAAGGAGGGATTATAGGAAAGGATAGGGGGAGAAACGAAATGATAGATACTCCGCTAGCCAGATAGTGGAAAAGAAAAATAGAAATAGCAGGGCAATTTGTTCAACAAATGAATTATGGGAGGGTCTACAATGTCATGCCATACGATGAGCAGGCTCCTCAGGCGATCAAGGGTAGGGTTCCGATAAAGGGTAACTTTAATAGTGTTTTTATTTGATATTAGGGCATCTCACTCTTTTGTGTCTTAGTCGTTTGTTAGGATATCGGGTATACTTTCTCAGTCGTGTAGTTTTCCACTTAGTATAACTACACCAGTGGGAGTTAGTACAGTGTTACGGGAACGCTGTAGTCAAGTCACTATAGGCGTGGGCAGACTCAGGTTCTTGGCGGACCTATTGGTCCTAGACATGAATTCATATGATGTCATACTCGGGATAGATTGGTTATCGCATTATCATGCCCATGTCAATTGCCATGATTAGGCAATTCTTTTTGTTATACCCGGTCAGGAGGTGTATTTGGTTGTTATACCGCAATCAAATGAAGGGTCTAGAACTTGCTTATTCTTTATTAGTGAGGAGTCTTCGGAGGGAAATACAGTTTTTATGGATATCATTCCAGTGGTGCGAGACTTTCAGGATGTGTTTTAGGAAATTCCAAGACTACCATTGAGTCATGAGATAGACTTTGTAATTTACTTAGCTTCAGGCACCAGGCCTACTTCTAGGTCAGAGGATGACCATGCCAGACATCTTCGTATCGTTTTGCAGACACTAAGAGATCACCAGTTGTATGCAAAGTTTGAGAAGTGTGATTTTTGGCAGAGGGAGGTGAAGTTCTAGGGTCATGTAGTATCTGAGAAGGGATAGCAGTTGATCCAAGCAAGGTGTCCACAGTATTTGAGTGGGGGCAATCTACCTCACTCACGGAGATTCATAGTTTTCTGGGGATAGCTGGTTATTGTCGTAGGTTTATTCAGGGCTTTTCCAAGATTGCTAGCCCTCTCACCCATTTAACTAAAAAGGGTGTGCCTTTCATTTGCGATAATTCTTGTTAGACGACGTTTGATGAGTTGAAGAGCAGGTTGACAACTGCACCTGTTCTAGCTACCCTTCAGAGTGGCATTGAGTACTTGATATATACCGATGCATCATTACAGGGTCTAGGATGTGTGTGGACTTTGCCTTGAGGACCTGGTGACATTATCTCTTGGGAGAGACTTTTTGTTTAACGACCATAAGAGGTTGCAGTATATGTTCTCACAGGAAAAATGTTGATGATTTAGCTGATATTTTTGTAGCGTGTGTAGTGGTCACACCTACTATCATTTGGAGGGTAATTTCAGATCAGCTTACTGACCCGTAATGCGTAGAGAATGTGGCTGAGTTGAAATCTGGAGAGGTACCGTTTTATACAGTGGGTACAGATGGAGGATGGCATGATGAGTGAGGCTTACAATTCTCAGTTTTTGGTACACCCAGGAGGGGATAAGATGTACCAAGACATGAAACGACAATTTTGGTAGGCAAGCATGAAGAGGGACATAGCTATATTTGTCTCTAAGTGCAGCACTTGTCAGATGACCAAGATTGATCACCAGAGACCGCCCGGGTCTTTGCAACCACTGCCTATACCGGAGTGAAAGTGAGAGAACATCTCTATGGATTTCATTTTGGGACTTCCCACTTCATAGCGAAACTATGATGCTATTTGGGTGATACTGGACAGCATCTCTTTCCCGTACGCTTGAGTTACACCTCAGAGCAGTATGCGAAGCTTTTCATGGTGTGCCTTTATCCATTATATCGGATAGAGATCTGAATTTTGTTTCAGGGATTTGGGAGAGCTTTCAGCAGACAATGGGTACAGCTCTGCACTTCAGTACAACCTATCACCCTCAAACTGATGGTCAAACTAAGAGGGTTAATCAGATCTTGGAGGGTATGTTGCGAGCATGTGTACTCGACTTCAAGGGTAATTAGGAGAATTACTTGCTGCTAGTTGAGTTTGCCTATAACAATAGTTATCAAAAGACTATTGGTATGACACCATTCGAGACTCTGTATGGACGCCCATGTTGGTCGCCGGTATGTTGGTTGGATGTTGGAGATAATAGATACTTGGGTCCTGAATTCATTAAGGACACATCCGAGAAAGTCACTATTATTAAGGACCGTGTGCGGATTGCTCAGTGTAGACAGAAGACTTATGCTGATCGGAAAACTCGAGCATTAGAATTCAAGGTGGGGGGGATCAGGTTTACTCAAAGTTTCTCCCATGAAGGGAGTAATGTGGTTTGGGAAAAAGGAGAGGTTGTCACCTTGTTTTGTGGGTCCTTTCATGATTACTGATAGGATCGAAGCAGTAGCGTATACAGTGGCGTTACCAAACACAATGCATAGGGTGCATCATATCTTCTATGTGTCTATGTTATGGAAATTCCTTAGGGATGATGCTATTAATCAACACATTGAGATTGGGGAGATTGAGTTGCGACTAGTTGCACCATATGTAGAGTAACTTTACTGTATTCGTGACCATAGGAACCAGGTCCCTCATTCTTCATTCTAAGACTAGTCCTTTAATTCGGGTTCAGTGGAGTCACCACAAGTAGGCGGAGTCCACTTGGAAAAGGGAGGATGAAATAAAGGCAAAGTATTCAGAGCTTTTATTTGAGGCGTGAGGTGAATTCCGAGGACGGAATTCCTCTTTTTAGGAGGGAAGAATGTAATACCCCTTAATTTTGGAGGTCTTTTAATTTTAATTTAAATGCTTTATTTCTTTTATTAGTTAAATTGAATTGCTTTATTGGTTGGATTAAATTCTTTGAGTGCTTTAAATATTGTGGTGTAATTTACTTTATTTTTATTTTATTTCATTTTATTTTATTTGGACTGGGTCTTTGTGTTTTCTTTATTTTAATTCTGGATTGGGCTAGGCAGGAATCTGGGTTGAGTTGGGCTAGAATGGTTGGGCTAGGTGTACTTATTTTTGATGGGCTAGGGTTTGTTTTATTAATTTTTCCTTTTAATTTTATTTAGTCTTAATTAGTTTTCTGGGAAAAAAAATTATAAAAGAAAAAAAAAAAGGGGATTAGGGTTTTTGCCGTTAGGTTACGCATAGAAATTTAGAGTGTGGACGAAAGAGAGGACGGAGAGAAAGAGTAATCGTGTGGACGAGTTTTGAATCATCGAAGAGGCAAGTTCGACTCTTCTTTTCCCCTTTGAATCTGTGTATATAGACTAAATCCTATAATGTGTAAATTGTTTGTTGCATTTTTTTTAAATCTTTCATTTTGGTGTAAAATTGATTTTTATAAATCTGAATTTTTTCTGTGGATTATGATGTTTGTGAAATTAAATTGGCAATTGAGGATTGGTGTTGATTATTTATTTACACACATATAGATATATGCATACATGCATACGATGAATATAATGATATGTTAAGTTTAAATTTGTGGACGTTTATTGTAGCAATTTGTGGTTTGTTGAGTGGTTCTTGCTGGATTAAATTTACCCTTGAACATTTGGGAATGGATCATAGAGGAATTTAAATTTAATTTTTTTAAAATTTATTAAAGAACCCTAGAAGTTGTGATTTGGGGGTTTTCGTTTCGGAACATTTTTGATGGGGCTTTTGGTACCAATAGATAGCTTACGATGAGAGGAGAAGATTGGTTTAAATTTGGGTCTAACGGAGGCCGGGAAGTCGCCGGAAAGGGGCTGCCTGCGCGTATGAATAGTGCGCACAAGCTGGGGGTTGAAATTTTGAAAAATCATAAAAATGCTTCCAAAAATTCCCAAATTTTTACTGTAACTTCCTGGATGTTAAATGATCTTGAGTTTAAATTTTCATGTCAAAATAAGCTCCCCTTGTAGTGCAATGATTTTTAAAGTGTCTAAAAATTGGGTTTTTCACCTTCTTTTATTTTAGAAAATACTTTTATAATTCCAAAAATTCCCAAATTTTTACTGTAACTTCCTGGATGTTAAATGATCTTGAGTTTAAATTTTCATGTCCAAAATAAGCTCCCCTTGTAGTGCAATGATTTTTAAAGTGTCTAAAAATTATGTTTTTCACCTTCTTTTATTTTAGAAAATACTTTTATAATTCCAAAAATTCCCAAATTTTTACTGTAACTTCCTGGATATTAAATTATCTTGAGTTTAAATTTTCATGTCGAAATAAGCTCCCCTTGTAGTGCAATTGATTTTTAAAGTGTCTAAAAATTGGGTTTTTCACCTTCTTTTATTTTAGAAAATACTTTTATAATTCTAAAAATTCCCAAATTTTTACTGTAACTTCCTGGTTGTTAAATTATCTTGAGTTTAAATTTTCATGTCGAAATAAGCTCCCCTTGTAGTTCAATTGATTTTTAAAGTGTCTAAAAATTGGGTTTTTCACCTCCTTTGATTTTAGAAAATATTTTAAAATTCCAGAAAATTCTAGAAAAATTTAGGTAGTTTTATTAGGATGAATTACACTTGGGTTTTAAATTTCAAGTGAAAATGAGTTTCCCTTGTGGTTGTATCAGTTGTAAAAGTATGCCTCAAACTACGTTTTATTTTCTTTTTACTGGAAAAATATTTTAAAAATTCCTGCAAATTCCAGAAAATTCCAGAATGATTAAATAGGATTCTTAGAAGCAAAATAGGCCCAGAAACCTAGATTAGAGTTAGGTTTAGACTCCCTAGAAGATTTGGATACATTGGAGGCTTGGTTGTGTATTTGATCCTATAATGGATGTTTGTGTTATTTTATTTTATTTTAACTGTTCTCTCCTTGAAGTTATATTTATCTATGATACATTTGGTATAGTTTATTTTGTGAACGAGCTATCTCTTTGTGATGTTGGGATACCCGATAATTTAAATCCTTATGTCTTGTGCATTTTAGATAATTGTGCACCTTCTTCTTATTCATGTAATAAGGTATCTATACATTATATTTGGCATGTCAAGACCATCCACCTATGATTTATTTGCTCATAAACTCTATATTATTACTCCATATTCAGATATTTTATTTATATGACACAATTGAATCCCAATTCTTAACAGCCAGATCACCTACTGGATGATGCTGAATCTGCAATAAAAAAACTTGGCATGGAGAGGGCTCAAAAAGGGTCTTATCTATTTCGTTCACTCCTGGCTGGCAATGCAATATTGGCATTTGGTTCTGATTGGCCAGTGAGAATCTTTAAGCTCACTCTTTCATGCTCACATATATATGTGTATTTATCAAAATTCAGATTTGTTTTTAAAAACGACTGCAATATACAATATTTGATATTGTTATCATTGTCTCAGGTTACAGAAATTAATCCTTTATGTAGCATAAAGACAGCAATAAAAAGAATTCCTCCTGGTTCGGAAAATGCTTGGATTTCATCAGAGTGCATTGAACTGAATGATGCACTAAAAGCGTAAGGGACATTAAAATATCATATTCTTCAGATTGTATACTGGATCAAATCTGTCTTTTTCTCTTTTAATTGCTCAAGAAATATATGAAATCTGATTTGACATTGTTGAAATTTACCAAGCTACCAAATCGTCTCTCATGGTACATATTTAGTGGTGCAAGGCTTACCCACATATATATGCATACGACCATTAGCAGATTGTCAGTAACAAAAAAAAACTCTACGATGTGATGTTGCACTATTTTGTTTCCTGTATTTATTTGCTTTTTTAAGGAGGGCAGATGGGGGATTCAATATCTAAGTGTTCATTAAATCAGATGATGTAAAATCAACTGATGATGTTCCCATTTTTTTCCTCTACATAAGGTGGAAGCTATATTATTATTGGGAAGGTTTCTTGTTGATGTTATAGTTTTTTTAATACCATGCCTTCAGTTTGTATCCATTGTGAGAAACTACACTAATACTTTTGCCCAACATTTTTTTTCCTTTTATTGCTCAACTAAAACCATGTCCCTACTTCTATAAAACATTTGAAAATTCCTAGATACTGAAAACATTCTGCTGTGGTTTACATGCCAATTGAAATGAGCTTATTTTTTTCTCTTCATTGCATTTGAAATGAGGTTAAAGCATAGGATCATTTTTAGAATTCAAGAAACAATAATATTAAAGTCACTTAATTTTATTGCCGGTGAAGCCTTAAAAAATTTTGGAATTCTTTTATTTTGATTCATAATTAGATTTAGAAAGAAAGAAGATGATCATACTAGAAAAAAATGGTATGCAAATCCTATTTTTACCGCAGAATATTCAAGTATCTCAATTATGCGATATTTCTGCATACATTGGATTGTGTTTGGTCTTCTAAAATGCAAACTGCCCTAACTGCAGGTACACTATCTCAGCTGCTCGTGCTTGCTTCCTTGACAAGGATGTTGGATCTTTATCTCCTGGAAAATTAGCAGACTTTGTTGTGTTATCTACAGATTCATGGGATGAATTTGCGGCAGAAGGATCTGCGTCAATTGAGGCAACATATGTTGGTGGTTTACGGGCCTATCCCTGAAAATCTCATGATTTCAAAAGAAAAGATGACAGAAGCTTCTGTACATAAAATAGACTCTGCCAAGAGGGCAAAGGCTCAGTGAATTATGTATAGAAGAAAAAAGTGAGAAATGCTGCCCTAAAACAGAAGTGCTTATATCATCTACAAGCTATCTTCGGGCAAAATGTTAGAACAGATATATATATATATATTCTCTTTCCTTCGTGTAATGTATATAATTGTTAGATTTGGTACTTAGATATTCGTATAAAAAATCCCTTGTGGCTTCAATTTCTAGCTTAAGCATACCCCATGAGAATAGTAGGTTACTTCTGCCAGTTTACAATTACCATTCAGGAATACAAGGGGAGATATGATGATTTGGAAGATACTAATGCATGGCGGTTAATGTATGTTATGAGACTTGAATGTTTATCAAATCCAATTACAAGGGAATGCTAATTTACATTTTGTTAATATTTGCTTTTGTTTTTTAACTTAAAATGTGTTGCATTAAATGTTCATGTGGGTGCGATATCTGTCTTGAAGTAACAAAAGAAATATTTGAGTAGAATCTTTTTGTACAATTGTATGGTTGCAAATTTGAATTACAAAATATGTTTATTATATGCATATGGGAACAAAAATGTTGCAACTGTATCCTATATCCAATATATTAGTGTCTTGCATGAACTCAGATTTTTTCTGTTGCATATTTGTATAGTGTATTTGTAAATCCAGAATGCAACACTATTAAATTGAGGATGCAACAATGATGAAAGAGTAATGTTACGTCAATCGAGTTTTTTAACCCGACACTCAACCGACTCATGATGTGGCATTAAAGTAACTTAGTTTTTGTAGGACATTGAAAACATAAAATCTTTTAGACTAAAATATCCTTAAAATTTTAGAATATGCCGTCACCGTTGATCATCTTTCTCTTTCTATCCAAATTCATCTTCAGAATAACCCTCACCACAACCAAATTCATCCTCGTCTTCAAACACATCCTTATTCATACAAAATCTTCTCTCTCTTATTACTTGTGCATCTTTATTTCTTCTCTCTACTTCTCTTAAATTCAATTGAATCCTACTATTCTAAATTTAACTTTACTAAAATTTACTACCACATAACCCACTTTCAAAATATTCTCTCTCTTCTTCAAGTCATATTAATCATATATAATTTTTTTTAAGGGTAACCATATAAGTATACTATTAGTTAAAGACAATATAGAGACAAAATTCATTCACTCCAATATAGCTGAATCTTTTAGGTGGCAGCAAGAAGATTTTTTTTTTTTTTACAATACAAAACAAGGTACAAACTACCGATTGATTGAAAATATCCTTATCTGGAGTTACTAATAATATAGGGGGAGAGAGGTGAAGAAAATGGGTGAAAGGGTATTTTTGTCTAAAAAAACTTAATGTATTTATTATGTGATGGAAGACTTGGAGAGTACTATTAGGATATTGCAACGTAAAAGTCGTTTTATTCTCGGTTTTGTATAGTCGTAAACTCTATCATTTTTCATGATGAAAATGTTTTACTTTCAATTTAATGGTGTTGCAATGTTATATGTTGCATTCTCAAAGTAAATGTGTTAGCATAAATGTTTGAGTTGCATAAATTTGTGTTAAGATTCTCAGCAGAATGGGTGTTGCATTTTCAATTTAAAATGCATTGGACCATCGAGAACAGTAAATAGGAAGTTTTTTTTTTTTTTTCTAGTTGGAGACTCACACTCTTTGAAGATAGAAAAGTTATACCATTGAGCTATAAGCCCTTTGGTCGCTAAGGGATAATTTGGATTAATGGAATTGAAAGGAAAATAAAATAAAGAGAGGGATCATATTTTTTATGTTTGGTTTGTTAAAAAGGAAAGACAAGAAATGATTAGGAGTGATTAGATTTGGAGAGAGATGATAAAGTTTAAGTAAAACTTTCTTAATACAAAAACTAATCCTAATATTTTAAAAGACAAAAGAACATGATAGTAAATTGATTAAAATACTTTCTTTTCTTTTCTCTTTTTTAGCTTTTCCAACTAAGAATGTTATTATTTCTTTTCTTTTCTTTCGTAATTTTTCCAAACATAAATACAAGTTATTGCTATCTTTTTTTCTCATAAATAATGTTATAATCTCATCTCTTATTTATACAAATATAACGTAGATTCATTAGACAGGGACAAATCAATCATTAAAGTGTTAAAGATCGTGAAATTAATTAAAAGACCATTATTGTATAAACATTTTGATGGCGGTCCAATATTACCTGGAATTAGATTAAATCAAACAGTAGAATAGGAATGTATCCGTGTTCGTGGATAAGATTTCCGACCGTAACCAAATGTTCAGTGTAGAATTACAACCGCGAATAAAACCAAATCCTATCCTGACCGCTTGCATCCAAACAGGGCCTATTAGAATTTAAACCCAGCTGACAACATGATAAACCCCATCTGATAAATATCATAAACCCTAATAACCGTTACCAAAATAACCAACCCTGCACAATGTTCTTCAATCAAGCCAACCCTAGAAATCTGAAAGCCCTACTCTTCTTTACTTCTCAATCATCAATCATTGCCCTCCTATACAAACACCCTCTTGCTTATATATACACCCAGAAGCACAATTATGTCGATGTGTACATGAAATGGAAGAAAGACTCCTACTTTGATTCAATCGAGTCTATCCACAAATCCATTGAACTCAAGCCGATAATCTCTCTCAAAAACTGTATCACCGCCGCACATGACGGTTGTATTCCGATCTCGGTCGTGTCGAAGCGAGGTTTAGAATTAGGGGTACCCATTAAGGTTGCTAGGTTTCTTAGACATTACCCATCTGTTTTTGAGGAGTTCACTGGACCCCAATACAATCTACCATGGTTTAGGCTCACCCCAGAAGCTGTTGAGCTGGATAGAGAAGAGTGTGAGGTTTATAGGCATTGTAAGCTTGATCTTCAAGCGAGGTTGAAGAAGTTGATACTGATGAGTGTTGAAAAAAGGTTGCCAATGAAGATAATTCAGGGAATGCAGTGGTATTTGGGTTTGCCAGATGAATTTTTGCGAGACCCGGAGGCAAGTCTTGATGGGTCTTTCAGAGTTGTGGAGATGGAAGATGGGTTGAAGGGATTGGCTGTTGAGAGTGATGAAAGGGTTTTGTCTGTAATGCAGACAAATGTGATCAAGAGAGGGGGATATAGTGGACGACCAATGGAGGCCATTGCATTTCCACTTTTTCCCTCGAAGGGGTTGAGGTTGAAGAGGAAGATTTCGGATTGGTTGGATGAATTTCAAAAAGTTCCATATGTTTCGCCATATGAGGATTACTCGGATTTGAAGACGGATTGTGATATCGCGGAGAAACGGGTTGTGGGTGTGCTTCATGAGTTGCTTAGTCTTTTTGTTGAGAATGCAGCTGAGAGGAAGAAGCTTTTGTGCCTTCGGAAGTGTCTGGGTTTACCACAGAAAGTCCACAAGGCGTTTGAGAGGCATCCTCTCATGTTTTACTTGTCTTTGAGGAATAAAACGTGTACTGCCATACTAAAAGAAGCTTACTGTGATAAGTCTGCTATCGAAGCCCATCCTCTCACGAAGGTGAGGAAGAAATACATTAATCTTGTCAAAGAATCGGAGGTTATTTTAAAAAACAGGAGGCTGAGGAACCGGTCTGTTGATCATGGAAATGTGAATTTGAAGTTCGACTTGGATTGTGTGGATGAGGACATGCCTGAAGTGGCAGAGAATTCTTCGTAAATAGTTTTTGAAGATCCATAGAATAGGCAATATACCGCTTTAAGAAAAAGTTGGCATCTTTAAAATTAATGAATGGGATTTATCAGAAAACACCAAAATGGAGGCTTAGCAGAGGATATCTAGTTTGACCAAAAGCAAAGAAGAATGCTCTAACTAGAACTCATAGACAGCACTTCATGTTGGCAATAATGAGCTAGCTGATGTTTGAGACATATTACACTCCTTGAGTAGAAAGTGTTAGATCCAAGGGTACATTACTACTGGAAATTGCATCGCAGAGCAGCTGTCACTACTATTTATTGATGAAAAGATAATGTTCTCGTGCCCCAAATTGTATGTAGTAGATTTTTCTTCTTCTTTTCTTTTGATAAGTCTAATTGTATGTGATTAGATTTATTTGATGCTGTACAGTTACTTTGCCAAATCAACAGTTTTACATCCTTGATATTCTGAGGATATTTTTGCTATAATTATAGTACTTGTCCTTGCTATTATCTGTGTTTTATGTAACTCTAGCAGGTGTGAATATTTGAGCTGTTGTATGGTGGTATCATGCTTTGTCTACGCATTTTGCCTGTCGTTTTGCCATATCTGTGTACTTTGGCATCTGTCTATTGACTATCTGGTCCAATTTTTCAGTTTCTTCAATGCGTTTGATCTCTTCCTTCAATCTTTTCCTTGGTGGAAATTTTGTTCTACGGGCTTAGTAGAGTAGAAAGAGGAAATCTTTGTGGGTTCTTGTTTTTTATAGCCATATAATGGATTGTTTGTATTGTTTGAAATTTGAATGGAATGAATATGAATTTTGATCAAATGTCTAAATATTCAGATTTTGTTATGTCTTGACTTCGTTGTGGACTTTCATGACCAAGGAATTTATTGGTGCTCCATTGTTGCTAATTCTTGGAGATTAGATTTTAATTTATTTTTATTTAGGCCATAAGATGGAGGCATTATGTATCTTTTTGGCCAATGAAGTGAAATTGAACTTCAATGGGAACTTCCCTAGTAATCCTGAGCAAGTTGAAATAAGCCCACGTTGGAGAACCCTTTTTTTTTTTTTTTGAGAAGTCCAAGTTAGAGAAACCTTGGGAATGCTCGCTACTCTAGGCACTTGGTACTTGAGATGCAATTTAAAGCAGAGATTTTGGCCTTTTCAGAATGACTTGAGGGAGCTTTTCTCGATAAGATGAGCTTATCATTGTGGTTCATTCATCTACTGTTATTAGTAACACCTAAGCTGCCATCTTTGATCTTTTGAGAGACACTGAGCTTAGCACTGTGTTCATTCATCTGCTGTTATTAGTAACACTAAAGCTGCCATCTTTGATCTTTTGAGAGACACTGAGCTTATCATTGTGGTTCATTCATCTACTGTTATTAGTAACACTAAAGCTGCCATCTTTGATCTTTTGAGAGACACTTATTTGTTGCAGGAGAGAGAGTGATTGCTTTTCTGGAGACATCAAATACTGATTATGATTTTTGTTCATTTTGTTGATTTCTTTAGAAATC
This sequence comes from Cornus controversa, assembly GCA_026545225.1. NCBI lineage: Eukaryota > Viridiplantae > Streptophyta > Magnoliopsida > Cornales > Cornaceae > Cornus > Cornus controversa. The sequence continues at coordinate 48,924,070 of CM048853.1, read as the reverse complement.
ATCTGCTTTAATACTACATAACCATTTAGTCCGTCATTGAGAATTTTGAAGTACCACTGGCGGAATGGACTCAGTGTAACCTGCAAAATAATATGGAGTTGACAGTGCCTTTTGGCAGTTACTTTGGAATTATGTTAAGATTTTCAGTGGGTGGTGTGCATAGTGAGATTTCTGCCTGAATATTGGTATTTGGAGGAGGGTATGTAGGTGTATTTGGAGAGCTTCAAAGAATGGAAAGTTGAAGTGATTTTTTTTTTTTTTTTAACAAAGGTCAACAAGGTAACATTTGGAATAAATTAGAGGTAGAGATGCGTTCCAATGTGGCTTTCTGCTCAATGGGAATATTTAGACAAATGACAATTTGGTTTTGAGAGGTTAGGTGCTTTCTAATTGGTGTTGTATGTGCAAGGAGGCGGATGAGATGGCAGTTCATTTGCTCCTCCGTTGATGCTTTCCCACAAGATGTGGTCTTGTTCGAAATATTGGCCGAGGTGGTTAAAGTTAATGTCAAATGTTTGCAATATACACTGGCCAAATGATTGAAATATGAGGCCAAAACTAAACATGAAAATATGATGGCATATAACCAAGAAGTAATGGCCAAATTTGATTATCTTTATAGGACTTCTGATTATAGTCAATATCCAGGTTTGCAACTTCTTGAAACCTTTGTCGATGAAATAAGTGAAATGCAGAAAGACTACTATGAAGAACAAACCAACAAGATGATTTTGTTAATCAACCAAATTGGTGCTAGATTCTTGCATTAAAGATATATTGATGAGCTCTACTTCTCGTCATTGAGGGCTTTGCAATTGTCTTGATTGATAGTTCATTGCGAATATAATAGATGGTTCATATCTTTTCCCAAAAAAGTAAAATCATTTATCATATATTATCTGCAGTTCTACTTGGTGCTGCATTTTTATGTAGTTTGTTGGAGGGAGTGTTGCTAACATTTTCTTGTTTCTTTAGACTGAGCATGTAGAACAATTTTTCTTATAATCATGAAACATCTCAATGCTCTGATGCTAAATTTAATTTACTTTTCATCATTAGTGGTTTATCACCTATCACAGCATAAATATGAGATATCATGAATCTTTCACAGAAGTTTAAAAAAAAAAACAATGGATCAAATAGCCCTTCTAGTAAGGTTTCTGTATGGAACACGATTTAGCGTAGGATTGGTGGATTGAAGTCAATTATGTGCTCAGTTTGGACCAGACTATATTTGAGTGTTACTATCCAATATTAACACCTACTAGGATTTTGGTGGATTGAAGTCAATTCTGTACTCAGTTTGGACCAGACTATATTTGAGTGTTACTACCCAATATTAACACCTACTAGGATTTTGGTGGATTGATGTCAATTCTGTACTCAGTTTGGACCAGACTATATTTGAGTGTTACTACCCAATATTAACACCTACTAGGATTTTGGTGGATTGAAGTCAATTCTATAGTTAGTTTGGACCAGACTATATTTGAATGTTACTACCCAATACGTTACCTACTAGGATTTTTTGTGGATGGAAGTCAATTTTGCACTCAGTTTGGACCAGACTAAATTTGAGTGTCATTACCCAATAATATACCTACTGGATACATACCTTACCTCGACAAGAATATGTGAGAACTTTAAATGAAAATGAATTTCTGGACCATTTTCTTCCCATAATTACTTCAGAAGTTGAAACAGAGAAAATTTTGAGACGGCAAGTTTGCAATCAGATCGATTCTGAAAATAAATGGGCATAGTAATCTAATTTGGCTGGTTAGTTTAGCTGATCAAGTTGAAGAAACCCAAAAAAAAGAGGGGGGGATGGTGTGTGGGGAAATGATCAGGTCATTGCGAGTATGAGTTTTTAAGTCATTAACATATACATAAACTTCTTCTTTATGCACTTGTTCAATTATTTTTCATATACAGACTTTGACTCATTTATGGTGTATGGGTTGGGAAGTTGGCATGTCATGATGTAATAATGCAATAATATTGTGTCCAACCAGGTAGAATCTGAACCTGCCCAGTATTGCACTTCCCTGTGACATGTCCCACCCACCCAAGACAATTAATATTTAGATCCTTGAATGGTGGAATATAGGGACCTTTATTGGTGACAATATGTCTGCAATATGCCAGTGGTTTAGAAAACAGATATGAGATTGTGTCCCCTACATGGCTGTGGGTTTACAACCAGAGAATCCACTGGATGTGTTCTATCATGGACCATATGGACATCAAAGATTATGAAGTGGTCAACATGTGTCGTGTACACCACAAATTTCATGCACTAAAACTTCTATGTTTACCATCATAATCAATGCCCAAGTGAAGTTTATGTACCTGAAGCAGGTAGCTATGACTGGTTAAGTTTATAAGTTTTCTAAGTGTGCATGTATGTGTGTCTGCCCCATTACATGAATGGCTTGCATTGACAATGTGCAACTCTTCTTGTCACATAGTCATATATAACATGGAAGCATCCTACCTGTCGAGTCAGTAAGTTGAACATGATTGATCCAACAAACTTGCATCCTCTCTCCATATACATGGGCATATTCATGTATGCATGAACACACATACACATACATATTCATATATATAGTTCAAATAGAACCAAGCTTTGTTGCAGAATTGATGCCTGCTGACATAGGACTTGAATTCTCGAGTAGTAGCTATACACCGTATGCCAAATAAACTTGTATTCCACTCCTTCCACAAATTATCAAACTTAATCCACGATGATCACGAAAAGTTTGATCTATATTAGTATAAAATAAATTTCACATTTATAGAAGTTATACCCCAGAACTTGAAAAACTGCATTTCCATCAAAGAAATACACCAGTAAGAGTGTTTTCCCACACCCATTGTACAAACATGCCAACACCTATTTGAATCCCAAAAAAAAAACAAGTCTATAATGTACATGATATAGAATTCAGAACCAAATAAACTCATAGATTGAAGAAATAGAAAATTGATTTTGAATGTGGAATAAGATTGCATCAAAAGGAAACAGGGGAGACGCTTCGTCTTGATCTTTTAAGGATTTTCATTCCCATTTCAATTTCCTTCTGTACATTTTTATTGAGGGCCAGAATCCCAGATGACTCCTAACCTTCTGGGACAAAAAAATTTGGGTACAAAAAGAATTCCAACTCAGGTTCACCCATAGTTATCCTTCATTTACAATTGGAACAGACCTGAGTATCTCCAATTTGATGTTTAACTATACCTGTACTATAACATTCCTGTAACTATAAATAAAATGGGACAATGACAATGGGAAAATATTGAGACGCCAGATTGTCAAAATGCGTATTCCTGGCAGCCATAATTAATCTCCAATGGCCATGCCAGCTGGCTGAAATGGTTATCTTTTGCTGGTAAGCACTGTCATTTCCACTGAAGACCAGCTATACATGGCTGCCTACCAATTGGAAGGGGAAGATATGGCTCAGTCTGTAACTTCAACTGTCATCTGTGAAAATTTTGAAGAGGAAATCTCGAAAACGTCTCGAATATTGCTTTGGGTCGACGGCAGAGATTGAGGTAGGGTCATAGTGGATTGATTTATACGCGTGCTCAAGCTTCTTGCTAATATCATAATCTTGTAGAATATCTATTATACCAAAGACAAGGATGACATCATAGAACTCTCCCGTTGGTTCTCCTACTAGCTGAGCCTCGCAATCAGGTCTTCTAATTGTTTGTTCGGCCCGTGCTGGCATGTTCACACCTAATTTGATGGATGCCCACCTGTAAAACCCAATTTTGTAAATAGTAGAATAATAAAGTCAAGGTGTTGCTTACTGAGACTAGAAACGATTGTTAAATACTTTCACAACTTTGGAGATGGATTTGAGATTTGGTGAGATTGACCCTGATAATGGTAAAGTACTTGTGTTTAGGAACTAATTAAGAAATTATCACAACGGAAACAAGTACCATTGACAAATTGTGTGACTTTCAAAATTATTGACAGAAAAAAAAAAGATAAAAAAATATAGAATAAATTTTAATTTTGGTAAAGGAATGCATGTCATGGGGAAGACTATCAATTTTTCGTTATAGAATTTATCAATTAATTTGAGAATTACATTAACCATTTTAACAGTTTTGTAGTTTGGGACTTGTTCAAAAGTTCTGTTATCACAATGGTTCACAAATTTGTTTACCGGTCAGGATCAATGAGAAGCTGATCCATGTCTGCTCTTGAAAGTCGAGGGGCGGCTCCTTCACTGTCATTGTCTCTGGTTGCTGCAAGAGAAGTTTTAGAAATCAAATAGAGCTGTCAGCAACAATTTTTCTATATTAACGGGTATAATAATTATGGAAAGGAGAGAGAAAAACCTGTAGGAGTGCGAACTCCTGAAGTACGACCCTCACAGGTGATGGATTCCGTACTGAATGAAGTTTCTCGAAAGTGAAGGCCAATTAAAAGACTGTAGTCCATAATTCTCTCCTGTTCAAGAAAATCACAATCCCTATCCACTTGCCTGCATGAAGATAACACTTAACTCTAAGTGTATTCATATATATATATATATATATATATATTGACCTAGCAAAGAACTCCCACTATGCTCTTGGGGAGACTCGAACCCTCTACCTTTCACTTTGAAAGGAGAGGAGATATCACTAGGCCATAGGCCTTGGTGGTAAATAAATAAATAAATAAATATATATATATATATGGAGAGTTATGTAACTAAATGAGAACTTCAAAAGAGTATGCTTTACACTACCAACATTTCACCCCTTTGCAGTATGGATTTTCTTCCAAAATGTGACTACCAAAATTAAAGCATTTTTCTGCCTCTGCCAACCTACTCAACCAATATTCCTTTTAGAGCAAGAACCATGATTTAACTTTTCTCCCATTTTCATTCTTTCAGTTCCTGAAACTTTTAAGTATAAAATAGTCTGTCATTGTCAAATTGAAGACATCCCATGTAATTCAGCTTTTGGGACCTTTTCTAGTTTCTTCCTATCATTGAGTAATATTTTGGTTTAAACTGTTTAGGCAATTTATACACTGTGTCAGCCCAAAAGTGCCTTTTTGTGCTTCTGACACAACGATGCTAGCTACATAAGTGCAATTCAAGAATTCAGAAGTTGAAGCAATATTAATGCAAGTTACTCATGAACCAACACTTTGTTGAAATGGAGTTGCAAGGTCAGCGACGGAGCATAGGTCTTTCTAAATCACTAAGATGTGAGTGATGAGAAATACGTCATATTTTTTCCTGTGAAATTTCCAGGAAATATGGATGCAAGAGCAGAAAGCTCTAATGCTGTCACACTCTTCTTGGATTTGGAATATCCTACTTTTTTACTACTTGCAAAAGGGTCGATTGTAAAGCCCTATCACTCTTCTGGATGTCTCTGTTTCTTACTAATTGTCAGAAGTTAGGAGTGATCTAGCTCCCACAATCTTGCTGTTCAAGGAAAGTAAATATATTTATAATATATACATGACAAAGTAATTAAAAAGGAAGTTCACCTGCATAACTCTTGGAACCAAATTTTCTGCAATCGGAAAATGAAATTGAGATCAAGGTCCTTAAGGGTTGTTGTGGGATCAATTTCAGACTCGGGTTTATCAGTTGTGCGACCATGAGAAGAACCTTTCAAGTCAAAACGTCTGTGAATAGTATACTCAGTACAGAACAAATTCCCCATTATAACAAATCGCACCTGGATATCAATCCAAAAATAAGAGTACAGAGTAAAGGTGCTGACTTCACCATAGACTCGATTCATACATATCTTGAAATTAAAAATTGGAGTTCGTTAACTTTCAACTTTACCTTCTTTTGGTTAGTACTTAACTTCACACAGTGAAGGCCATAAAATTTGGTCACTAGAGTGTTCTCAAAGGCGCGGACATGATTATAGTAGGCTGGAAGCATCCTTATTAGAACCTGTAGTGGTGTAGATCAATCAGAATTGTAGTGTTATAAGGCATCATATTCAGCACTCTGCAATTATTTGTGAAAATCGCATGAAAGGAAAACAATGGCCCAAATAGTGGGGAAAAGATATTGTTGAGTTGAGAAACAATACAGAAACTTAGCAATAAATTTAGGAATTGTCATAAAATTTTGTGAATTTGTGAATTGGTCACAGAATACCAGGTTTAGGGATATTTAGATATGCAACAAAAATATCAGGCACAGTTCTGGAAGTTTGAATGATTTAGAAAATTCTGTTCCCAGTGCTTATAATAGGGTTTGAAAAGAAATTGATCTGGATTTGGAACTCAGTAGTCTATCTCAAAGTCAGATGCAGGTAGGCACAAAAATGAACTCACTTTAACTTCTGCCTTCTTCATGGTCTTTATCATGTACTTGTCATCATTGGTCAAATAAAAGAAGCTTCCACTTTTCCCAGGAGATGAGAGCTCCCGAAGGGCATCATTCCCACATATTGATATCATATAATCAGCTGGATCCACCTTGAACAATTTCCTTAAAGTCCTGAAAATATTTATTGTGAACCATGAGGTCTCTTTCATTTAAATTATGCTTTAAATATAGGAATTAACATTACATTATTGAAATTTGTGAGATGAATGAAGCATGTCCAGGGGAAACATCTACTCCAGAATGAGGAGTAAGATTATTAGAATGATATTTACTTCCACATTATGGCATATTTGGAGGAATAGGAACCAAGTTTTACATGATGATATTTCCAAAAATGCTAGTCAGACTGCTAGAAGCATTATCTGGGATATTACTGATATCTTGGGAAACAATTTGCAGGAGGTCCTGGAACTCTTGGGAAGCTGAGGTGTTGCACTACTGTGATCGTGGGTGGGGCTGGTTGGCTGTTGGGAGCCCTATTGCCTTTGTTTGGCTTCTCTTGGTTGTTAATAAAATGGAGCTTAAGAAAAAAAAAACATCTACTCTCATTTATGCAAAGGCATTCATTGAATTTGACTTCAAAGATCATAGTATTTGCTACGAGTGAAATATCAAAATACCTGTGCCCCCAAAGACCACATTTTCGTGAAATTTTACCATTTTTTACTTCCTATAAGTATCGTGATCGCCTTAATGAGAAACTACGCTACATGGATTCAAATACATGTCCTTGGTGTGGGTATTGTATTTAATCATATCAAATACACAAGTCCAATGACACGGGGACACAACTGGTATTCATATTTTAAATATTATTCTTTCACTTCTTGAGATAAAAATGATGTTATCATGTGATGATTCACAATAATATAACAAAAACAATAAATAAGAGACTTCTTTTTTAAATTTTTTATCCTGGCAACTCACGCACCCACATTACCCCTATGAGGACTTGATTATAGATTCAACTTGAATTATTGGATATGCTTGCTAGGAGTATGTTCAAACAAACATGTATGGCACATATCCTATATCCATAACAAGGTTTCGTGTGTCTGATACAGGTACTTCATACATTTTGAAAAGTCCATGTAACATAGATGGAAACTGCACACATGGGCACACACGCACAAACATAACTAAGACTAAAATTTTGATTGTTAATTTTTGAATGAGGGCTAATCCATTTTAAATGAAAAATGTCTGAGGCCTGACCTGAAAACCAATGGGCAGTAATCTTTCCATTTGAAGTCAGTTGACTGGTGAGGTGGAGTATGCTTGGATCCTTCTGGAGGAAATTTGGTCCATATTTTTTCCCTGGGGTCAAAAGCCGAAGCTTTCAAATCAAGGGCTGTAGTTGGGGCAGGCCTGCCAACCGAATGTCTGTGCAGTGACACTAGAAATGAATCACAAGATGAAACTTACAATTATAGATAGAGATCTAAGAACACCTTATAAAAACATGGAATCATTCAAGGTGAAAAAAATTATAATGTTGACAATATTACTTATCACCCAGTCCAGAAAAGAAAAAAGAAAAACTTTTACTTCCATTCTACAAATAAGAGTTTACGTGAATTATGAATCATAACAATCTTAGAGAAATAAAACCTCCATTGTACTGGCTTAATTTTATTTTCCCTTTTCTTAAATTGTTCTTATCTATTTAACATCTTCCTAGAATTGAAGAGTGTAAAAGCAAGAGGAATTGCCCTTATCTATACTGTTATATATTTTTTTCCTTTTTCCCCTGATGGTCACACCCAAAATAAACACATGCTATATACCTTGTTTTCTTGTCAGAAATCAGAACCTGTTTCGGATCACTGTTAAATTGGTTCCTTCCAATGACCTCCCCTTTCACACCTTAATTTTCCAATAATCAGTAAAAGGTAATATACATTAATTTTTTCCTCACACATTATATTCACCTTTACTAAGAAGCATACTATGTCTCCTCAATGTTGATTTGTAACTGTGCATTTCATCAACATATTGTGTTGGAGAGAGACCTTTCAAAAAGTTAAAAGAGTGGAAGTAGAAAGAAACCTTTTGGTAGATGGAGGATAGGGGAAACACAAATGATATGAATAGACATGATGGCCAAGTGGGATGATTTCAACCAACAAAAGTGCTTCATAGACCTTTAGAAACAAAATACAATGACCAAAATGGAATGTCTAAAACACTTGTTTGTAGGGGTAACTTCTGCAGAAAAAACATGACAATTATCTTAACATGAAACATATACATCAATTTCTATATCTGCTTCGAAACTGATTCAATTTATCATAACTTAAAGAAAGTTAATTGCAAGGATGCATGAATAAACGTTGAGTGTGAGATAAACCCGACACTGGGTAATGGCCTTTTTTCCTAAATCTCAAGAGCTTTCTAAATCATGGTGCTCATTACAAGAAAGGGCATTATAAATGATAGGTAAATAACACTTTTTTTTTCCCTTAATTGGAGCTCTTACAAGTAACAATTAACATCTCAACTGTCATTCATATGCCATTTATATGAGATTAAAAGGATAAGATCCCACATAATGGATGAAACTCAACACCATAGCAAGCATAAAAGTTTGAATATAGCAACACAATGAGATTGAAAGGAAAGCAAAACTAGCTTTAATTTCATCAGTACCTTATTCCAAGCTGCAGATTAAGCATAAGATCATAATTCTTATGCCCTTTAGATATTGTTGTCCCCTGTCTCTTCATTGGCTGTATTCTAATCGGCTCAAGCAAGGTCCCTTTTGATGTATCTGAATCATCAAGCTGGGAATTCCCTAAACCTTCTTCCACCTCTCTCCCAGCTGCTGAATATCTGTCAACGGTATCAGAACCAACTTCAGTATCAGAGCCCCAACTATACCCACCTCCATTGCTCAGCCCCGCATCACTCAGCCTCCCATCCACGGAAATTCTTCTAGGCCTCCCATCATTCATTTTTAAAGAGCTCCACGTTGGCTTCTTTTGCCAGAATTCCCCATCAATCCCAGAATTAAGCATCTTTTGCGAAGGAAAAATTAATATCTTCTCTCCAGGACAAATGCTGCAATCATTTAAATGAACCGAAAACACTTCTTGAGGATCCCAATCAATGTTACCAACTGGTGACCCTGAAGGATAAAAAGTCCCACTCTGCTCTTTGGGGTCCTTACTCCAAGCACCCACATAAAAACTCCCATCTTCTAATCTAAATGTTCCATTTCCTTTAGGTAATCCATTCTCCCAACACCCATCATATCGATTCCCATTAGCCCAAATCATTGTCCCATTGCCACTCATCTTCCCATTCCTCCATTGCCCGATGTAATGGTTACCATTCTTCCAATGATACCGCCCCTGACCCTCCTGCAACCCGCGGTGCCAATCCCCGTCATAGAAGTCCCCATTAGTATAATGCTTAGTCCCCTTTCCATGTCTCAAATTCATCACCCAAGCACCTTTATAGGTATCATGTGAACAACCTGTGTAAGTTCCTTCACCATCCATATACCCAGCCTTGAATTGACCCTCATAGGTGGCACCAGAAGGCCAACTAAATCTACCCTTACCCATTGCAGTGCCTTTGAACCAATCACCAACATACATACACCCATCTGGCCACAGGTACTTTCCATTGCCATGGGGAAGATTATCAGCCCACTGGCCTATATAATAGTCACCATTGGATAAGATCTTCTCGGTATGACTGACCTCAACAGGGCTGGTGTCATCGTCGTCGACGTGGGCCACTGACATTGTTGCGAAAATGCTGTTCGCCCTTTTCTTTGTAGCTGCGTGTGATTTGCGTACTGCTATTTCCCAGGCCTTCACAATGCCGCCGGACTCTTTGCTCATTCTCTCTCTCACTACTCTCTCTCTAAACTACCTCCTCCCTCTCCCTTTCTGTCTCTCTTGACATTCTCATTCTTAACCCAGATCAATTTCTCTCTGTCTCATCAATGAGACCTTGAAAACCAAATCAAAAACCATATTTTCAATGATTCCAAAGGCCCACCAGCAATATTGGTATGTTGAACCAAAAACACAAAAACCCACCACCACCACCACCACCACCAACAAAAAAAAAAGGCTCTGTTTTATCTGTTTTCTGTGCTCTTTTGTTGATTTGCTAAATGGGTGTCTGTTTTTTGTGCTTACCTGAATGTCTGTTTGAGATTTTTGAACAGAAAAAAAAAATTTTGAAAGTTGTTTGATTGATGGGAAAGCAAAAGGAAGAATGCAAGAAATGACTGGCTTTTTCTTGGTTAGAGGGTATTTTTCGTTTTTTTTTGCATCTCTTTTTTCTCTCTGCTTTTTTTGTTTGGGTATGAACCAGAGATTCAACAACACATTCTTCTTTGATTCCGTGTTTGGCTCCTGAAATTAATAACAGACCGAACAGTTGGAAGGATGAGAGAAATGGTGGTGGTGGTGATGGGGATGACGTGTTTGCCATTTTTGGTGTCTCAATTAGACCAAATACCTCGATACAACTAATTTTAGTATTATACTTAATTACAAGAATTATTATTTGCCTTTAACACTCCCTTTTATTCTTTTTCTTTTTGTTTTTGTTTTTGTTTTTTGTTTTTCTTTTTATGTTGATGTCACGATAGTTTCATATTATTTTTAACCAATCCCCTATAATTTTTTAAACTTGCATTTGGCTCCATTTATGTCTTCTTCTTCTTCTTTTTTTCCCCTATTATTTACCTGTTAAATTTTGTATTGTAATGTCATTAAAAAATAATAATAAAAGAAAAAGAGCCCATAGCTCTGTGTGAACAATAGTAGTTTATACTTTTGTTTGGTTCTTTTGACTTTTTTTGTTGCTTTGGGGAAGAGTGGACTTTGGAGTTCAGAAAAAACAAAAAATTTAAACAGGTAATCTTGTGCAGAAACACTACTACAATTTTATTTTTTAGTTGGTTTGAGATTTGAATTTTGTTTTTTTTTTCTCCTGAAGTTTGAGATTTGAATTTTGTTTTTTTTTTCTCCTGAAGTTTGAGATTTGAACTCTTTTTTACTCTTTTCTTTTTCTTTTTTAAAGTGGAACTGGGGCAGAGGAAGAAATAACACTGTAAGACAATAGGCCCTATGACAATGAGGTCAAATTAAAGGGGATATATGGCCAGGTTTATAGAAGAAAATTATACATGGAATGGAAAGAAAAAAAAAGGAGGAGAAAACAATTAATAAGATGATATGAGAGCAATTTAGTGTAATAGTAGTTCCGATTCTATGAATAAGAAATCTCCAAAGTCGAGTCATAAACTCTCGAAATTTACCTCATAATAGTACAAACATGGTAAAATCTCATACTACTTGTGTTTATACAATGAAAAAAGTTGAGTCTTTTTCAAATTTCTTTCCCAACAACCCCATAGATGGAGGGCATTACTCATAGAAGGAAAGCTATCACAACAGTCAAAAACCATATTTGATCTCTAATAAGTATTGCAAAAGATTGAAAATTATGTGCATGTTGTAATTTGAAATATGTTTTTAGAAAATTTATTTGATGATGGACATGGCAATGAAATTAAAATTAAATGAAAGCAGTCAAAACAATTCTGTTGAACAAGAGTCACTGCTCTTAAATAAATCCCCATGTTGTGCCCCCCACATTCCTAGTCATTTGTTTCCATCAGATTAGCAATCTAGCTAGCCCTGAAGAGACATTTGAGTTATTGTGTGGTCAATTTATACACAAATCCACCATCTTATGCATGTTGTGTTGCTCATTTGTTTTATGTGTACCATGATAAAGGATGTCTCCTACTGGGGGTGGATGTTGTCAGAGACAAAATAGCATCCTTGCCTTTTCTTGTCCACTGTGTCGCTTCAATACAAAACCAGATTTTCTGCAGATTTAAGTGTCACTTTCTTGGTTGAAAGAAAAGAGGGGGTGGGTGGTGGAAGTAAAGTAAAACCCTTTTAGCATCTGCAATTTCCTGGCTGATGAGTAGATCAAAAATTAACTGGAAATTTATCATCTGGAATAAGTTCTACAGGAAGGTTTATCCAAGCTAACTCTGTGTGTTCACGAATTTTTAAAATGCGTCTGCTTGTGTAGGTAGAAGACCAAGTACTACTGTCAGATCTATCCACGCAGGCTTAGTGCTTACAATTTTTTATTTCAGATGCGTCTACATGTGTAAGTAAGGGACCGGAACTATTGAGTTCGGTAAGCTGTAACAAAATAAAATAACAGTTATAATAAATCCATAGTTTACTGTTCCGAATCCACCGGTTTTTTATGCACTCCTACATAAGAAATCTTCTTTTATAAGTGCCACGAGTTTCTTTTTCATACGATGCGAAATGTTACAATCACTCCTTGAAATTCAGTTACTTTCCCCCCAAGTGATTTACAAAGTCACACTACCTTACTCCATCAGGCGTATAAGATATATATATAATCTCTTGTTCATGGATGAACAAGAAATTCTTCCATGATTGTGTGTTAGCTTCCGGTAGTTGCAACTTGCAAGTTTGATATAATTAAGATCATAAGGCTAGGATGCAATTTAAACTCATTAATTTGAAACATTTTTTTGTCCAAAACTAGTTTAGTTTAAGAGAACATGAGTTCAAGTTTGACAACAGACACTCTATGCAATTGGTGATCAATTTATACCCAGACCATGTCTCTACTAATACTCTCAATTAACGAAAACTAGTGATCTAAGATGAATCTATGAACTATTTTCTTTTTAATATAACAAATATATGTGTGTGTTTGTGTATATTTATATACATGCTACTAATTTGATGTACCAATTAGTATGCTCTTAAACAATTTCTTTTGGTAAGTTACTATGCTCCGAACATGCTGTAACACTTAATTTCTAGTTTCAGTAAATGTAACCTCTTGGCTTTGTCTCTCTTTTTGAGTTCATATATATATATATATATATACTTGTGATTTTAGAGATTTAAGCACACTTTAAATGGGCTGATAATTGCCAGGATCGAGAGTGCTATGAATGTTGAAAGTTCAAAGAAATATCATGCTAGTCATGGCCACGATTATCATAATCATGGTAATTACCAACATCATCATGACCAAGAACATGACATTGAACATATATAGCAACTCCATTCATCTTCTATTTGTTGTGTAGCTAGCAAAGTTTCTCTTTGCATATCCGATAAATTCTTAATTTGATATATATATATATTGTTTTCTTTTTGGAAGATGATATATATTAGTAATAAAAAAACGTCTAGGAAACTCAGCCTTTAATGAACATTTTTCTCTGCATTAATTCAAGGAAATATTTCTATTGTTAATTGTTTAATGTTTATTAACGGAAAAGAACAACATGTTTAATTGTTCATAGAAGAAATTAATACTTGCCTTCATTCCAATTTTACCTCTAAACTACTTGTATAATTGTTCATAGAAGAATCAAACAACATTTTTTTTTTGTCTTTTTATTAATTAACTTGAAGTTCACTCCAAGGAAAAAAGGTAATTACCAAACATAATCATTAGTATATATAATAAGTTCGTATTTGTTTATTATTATATAATGAAGCTATTATATTACAAAATTGAGTGCAATAATGGTATCAAATAGATTGATTTATGGATTTGCTACTTGAATACTCCATCTATTGAGTATATGTGGATATTTTACAAGGATGTGTGATGGTAACCACAGTCATGCTAGATTTTAACTTGTACAAAAATCGCATGGCACATTGACCGGTGTCGTACAACATTTGAGGGCTTTAGCGACGAAAAAACTGTCACAAAATGGATCATTTTTGTCACAAAAAAGTCCTTTGTGAAAGCTTCAATAGCCTTTGTCACAAAAAAGTCCTTTGTGATAGCTTCAATAGCCCTCACCTAAGAAGCACAGACACTTCTAAAAAAGTAAGATACCCATATCAGATACCGATACTTTTCGAATACTTGCGAACAAGTGTCCGATACTTTCTAAACGTATTTATAATATTAAATTTTTATTTTTATTTTTAACATGTATCCTAAACGTCTTAAATAATTTGACCATATATCCGATACTTATTGGATACTTCAGAACATATTTCTAACAATAATATCAAAATATAATTGTTAAGAAAAGTTTACATTTATTTAAAAAAGAAGTGTTTATATATATATATATATATATCATAATTTAGTATAAAATTTATCTATGCAAATTATGCAATATGATTCTTTAACTCTTAGTTTGTTTGTTAATCATAATATTTTATAAATAAATCTATTTTTTTGTATATATAAAAATATAATTTGTTATTTTTATATTGTCGTATCATGCTGTACTCATATTCTTTTTTTTGAGATTTATTGTTTCGCCGTACCCGTGTCCCATATCCATATTCATGCTTCCCAGGCCCTCACTAAAAAGAGCGACACAAATGCTCATTGCCGTGTCAAGTTTAATGCAATGTGAAAAACCTTCAACCAAATCATCTCAACCTAACCCGGTCTAATCCATACTCAAAAAATTAACTCCATTTGAGCTCAGGTTGATTCGAAGCCAACCTTGTATTTTGTTACTCGTGCATATAAAAATTTCTAAAATTCACAATGGCAAAAGTCTTGTGATTTGAGCTTACTCTAATTATGAAATCGAGCTTTAAGAAAAAATATATAAATAAATAAATCTACAAAAAGGTTGATCGTAATTATAAGTACATATTAAATTTATATGTGTGCATATGAATTTGGTTGTTAAATTTGGATTAGATTTGAATTATATTGAAATTAATCTATACCTAAAACGAGCCCGGCTTAAAAATCAAAGTCCAACCTTAATGTTGCTAATTCTGGTAAAAAAAAAAATTTTGAGTTGGCACACCCAAAATTGCACCATGACATACGTGATATGTCTTCCAATTTTTTTTTTTTGTCTTTCTGAATTAAATGAACCAACATAAGGTTTAAGTGGCAACAATCTTTTCGAAGGTAAAAGTCTTTTCATCCCATCTTTTGTTTCGGATACCACGGCAAACCATGTGTCTGCTTGGCATTATTGTACGAAATTGTTTCTTTTGGAAGGTAGCAATTTGAAAATGCAACGCTGAAATCAAATTTTCACATGATACTGACACCCGATATGGCAAATTTTTTTTAAAAATAAAATATGAATAAGACAGGAATACATCAAATATAATATATATATATATATATATATATATAATAGTCTTTGGTCATTTTATATAATCATAAATGAAATATATTTCTGTCTGAAAGTATCCCAAATGTATTTCTATCGTACTAACATCATGTCCATGCTAAGTCCTAGTCATATTTAACTAAAAAATATTTATTTAAATATTAGTACACTTCTTGTTGTTTTGGGGACATACCAAGATCAAGTTCCACACCTCGTGTCCGAATAAAAATGCCAACTGGACGGGTTTGGAGTCAGGAACCCCAACCCCATCACCGTTCTTGTTTAACAAAATTTTACCTATTTTCGTCCAAAACTGTTTATTAAGTGGAACGGGGTGTTGCGATTTTTAAATTTTTTTTAAGAGAGTACTTTTGCAATTGTACTCTTTTTTAGTTTTTACACTCTTATGTGATAAGGTTCATAGTAATTTACATGTATATCACCAATACGATTTGAACAAATAAAGACTTACATTTATAACTATATAAGTATAATTTTGTACGTATTTAATATATATAAGGATAATTTTGTATGTATTTAATATATATAAGGGTAATATGATAAATATATAATATAAACAGAGCAAGGCGAGACGACCTTTTCCCATTATCACCCAAAATTTCACTTCCTAATTTTATTCCCATTATATTTAAATAAACAATTCCTTGTAACCGATTTAAATAGGACGAAACAGGTTGAATCAAATTGTCATCTCTATATCCCACACGGTCATAACTAGGGGTGCACATGATACGGTTCTTGGTGGAACCGGAACCGTTCCCAACGATTTCTTAATTTTGGAACCAGAACTGTTGAATTCAGTTCGGTACGATTCTGGTTCCTCAACGGTTCTTTGTCATTTTCTATTTTTTATTTTTTTAAATATTAGTAAGATACACACTAATACTTGTGCACCCCTAGTTATAACAATAGATAAGAAGTTAATATTTATTTATATATATTATATTATATAAATAAATAAAACATTAGAACTTAGAAGTTAAATGTATTTATCTATATATATTATATATTTTATAATTTATATATAAATTGAACACTAGAATTTAGAAATTATTAGTATTTATTTATATATTATATATTTATATAGAACACTATAACTTAGAAGTTATTATTATTCATTTATATATTGTATATTATATATATATATTTTTCTGACGGTTCAGGTTCCTTGACTTGGAATCGAAACCAAAACCATAGTGAACGGTTCCTAAAATTTGAAATCGGAACCGGAACCATAGTGAACGGTTCGGTTTGATTCAGGTACGGTTCCGATTCTGGTTCCACCAATTCTTTGTGTACTCCTAGTCATAACCCTCTAAAAAGAAGCGTTTGCTTAAAAGTATCGGAAAATTAACATTTTATTTTATTTCGCATAAGACACTTATTTTTATGCCATCAAACGCAGTTAAAGTGAATTTTCAAACTAAAATGCTTTCTATCTGTCACACCATTACTTGTCCATGTGTTAGATTGTTTTTTTAACTTTTTTAGAGTGCATTTGAACAGAAAGA